>JAKSZT010054215.1:27783742-28021696 GCA_026826555.1 Tolypeutes matacus | reverse complement strand
AATATAAATATAAATATAAATATAAATATAAATATAAATATAAATATTTGGGTCTGTTTCCAGACATCGCATCCTGCTTCATTGATCTGTCTGACCATCCTGGCGCCAGCGGCTGACTCTTTCTGATTGCTGTAACTCTAGTCTGTGTAGACTTCTGAATGTTCCCCTGCACCAGTCTCTAAAAGCTTCATAAGAAACCATTTGCCAGGAGAGAATTAGATGACTCATATGTGAAGATGCATTGCAAAGCTCTCGGTCTTTCAACCCACCTGACACCAGCACTTCCTAAATCACTCATCTCATCCTGTCCTTCCCTAACACCAAAGCCTTACTCAGAAGATGGAGCTCATTATCTTGGCATTCAAGGCCCTTCATCCACAACTTGCTCTCCATTTTCCTTTCCAAAATGATTTTCCACTTGTCTTCAATAACAATTCTCTTCTGCAGTCAGTTTTACCTACTATCTGTTTTCCAGATTTGCTTGGTACATATCTTGCATTCGGTCTTGTTGTTCTCCCTACCTTGAAGTTCATTTCCTCAAACTGCTTACCATCCTTCAAGACCAAACTCCTTCCAGAAAACTTTTTTTCTGAATTTGCAGTTTACCTGACCTCTTCTTGCATTCATAGCATTCACTTTATACTTAGCCTATATTGACTGATGACAGTGTTCCTATGATGAAATTACTTTGTTATCTCTCTTTTCTGGGGTGCATAGCTCATATCACTCAAGTATTCTGTAATATCCTTTGTGTTAGGGTTCTCCAAAGTAACAGAACCTACAGCATATATATAAATATTGAGAGGTTTATTTTAGGAATTGGTTCGTGTGACTGTGGGGATTGGCAAGTCCAAATTTTGTACGGCAAGCCGCAAGTTGGAAACTCTGATGAAGGTGAGGTTGAATTCCCCTCACCTTCACCCTGGTTGGCTAAAATAGAGGTAGGAATTCTTTCTGACTTCTGAAATCCTCTGTATGGCTTTAAGGCCTCTGATTGGATAAGGGAGACTCCCTTCATTGCAGAGGGCAATCTCCTTGTTGATTATAGATACAATCAGCTGTAGATGCAATCAACTGGCTGTAGATGCTAATCCATCTGCAAAATATCCTCAATAATAACAATCAGGCCAGTGCTTGCTTGACCAAACAACTGGACACTATAACCTAGCCAAGCTGACACACGAAATTAACCACCACATCATCCTTTCATACAGAGACTTTGTATTCCTCTGTATATTCCCCCGTGTTCCTCTATGTGTAGGCAAAGTGTAATGCATATAGTACATGTCCACTCAATAAATATTTACTGGGCAAATCAAGGAAGGGGTAATACTAGATCTGGCTAAAAGTCCATGGTAGATTTGAGTACTCAAACCCATATAGAGGATAGGGCACCTTGTTCCAGCTATTTTCAGGTATGTGTTCAGTTCACAGCAAAGCCACAGGTAAATCTAGTGTTCTGAGGCATCACTGCTGCACATTAATCAGCAAGGCAATGATCTCAAGGGACAGAGGTCCTGTGCAGAGATATAGAAACCCATGAATTTCTTCTTTGGAACCTTGCACAAATCTCCCTGCAGCTCAGAACTATCTCGATAGAAAAGAGGGTGTTTTAGAGATGCTATCAACGTCTGCTCTGCCCACAGCCACCTCACAGGGAATTTACCCATCTAAAACCCTGGATGCCTTAGCAGTCACGTTTGTTTTTTTTAAAATCACTTGATCCAGTTCCTCCATGCCCACAGCTGATTGGACTGACAAAAGGGTGCATTGTGATGAACTGGGCCATTCAAAGTTCTTGTCTGGTGACAGGAACTGAGAAACATAGGGGAGACTTGACAATTGGATATGGGTGCTGCAGCTGAAGATCCTGCAAGCAGAATCAGGGCCAGGGAGGCTGTGATGGCAAAGAGGCTGAAATACTTAGAATGGGGAGACAGAGAATGAGTCTGAGAAAGAATGAGAATGATGCTTCTGCCAGAGGATGGCGAGAGTATTTGTCCCTGGAGCTACGCTGATTCCAGAAACACTTTCTAGCTCTTTTGAGCGAATCTCTCATCCCCAGTACTGGGTCTGTCTATTCTTTTCCTTGAATCATCATGAGATCATTTTCCTAATAATAAACTACTTTTACTACTTTTCTTGATCAAGCTTGAGGGAGGGGGCATCTCCTTTTAACCAAATTAGCCTGGATAAAATTGGTGATACGGAGGTGAATGGCTGTCAGCTGTTTTTCTGTCTGTACATATATGTATATACTGACATATACTTATATGTACTTATATTGTAGCAAGAGTTAGAATAGCTGGATGAGCCTTTTTATAAAAATATCGTTTTCAAGAAGATTTTAAGCTTTCAAATCTTTTTATCATGTACATTTTCAAACATGATATGTTGAAAATATATCATATTTCAAAGTAGAAGGAATAGCAGGATAACAGCCACCAATCTGGATTCAACAATTAACGTTTTTCCGTATTTGCTTCATCTCTCCCTCTTTTTTGTTGCTGAACCATGTTAAAGTAAATTACAGATATTGTAGCCCGTGATTCCCTAGTACTTCAGAATGCAGCTCCAGAAAAGGATGTTTTCCTGCAAAACCACAATGCTGTTATCACATATGACAAAATTGACTCTATTTTCCTAATATTACTAACAACCTGTGCATCTTGAAATGTACCCAATTTTCCTCAAAAGTTCTCTTATAGACATCTGTTTTCAAGGTAGGACACAAACATGATGTTGCACTGGAGTGCTATGTCTTTCAAATCTCTCTTAGTCTAGAACAGTACCTCCCCTCTCCCCACTTTTAAAAATGAAGATAACAGGCCAGCTGTCTTGTAAAATGTCCCACATTCTAGATTTGTCTGGTTGTTTCCTCATAATACCTTGTTTATCTCTTCCCTGTAATTCCTATAAAATGTAATGTAAATCCAAAGTCTTGGTTCGATTCAAGTTAGACACATTTGGTGACAAAACCTCATAGGTGATGATGCTGTGTACTGCCTATTGCATCATACCAGAAGGGATGCCTGGCTCTCTGGCCCTTTGTGATGCCTCACTGGTTACTCTGGTACAGATGGTGACAGTCAGATCTTTCCATTGTAAAAGTAAATCTTCTCCTTTGTGATTAGCAAATAAGCTGTCGGGTGATACTTGGACATCAGATACATATCCAGTTTTCCATTAACATGCCCCTTAATGATTTTAGTACCCTTTATTGGTCCTTTCCTGAATGGATGAACTTTCTCATTCACTGCTACTTTTTGACAACAGAACAGGTTGGGGGACTGAGAAGAGGGAGACAAGAAGTCTCCTTTGTTGGAGAACATTATACGTGCTACTAATACTATGGATATACATATTGTTACTTATTCCAAAATAGAGTGGCTTAAAAGCAACAGTTATTTTATTATCTCTCATGATATCTGTGAGTCAAGGATTCGGGAAGGGCTCAGCTGGGTGATTCTGGCTTGGGGTCTCATGTGGTTGCAGTGAGACAGGTATGGAGCTGGAAAAGCAGGAAACTAGAATTTTGGAGGCTGGGCAGGCATCTCTCCATGTAGTCTCAGAGCCTCTCCATATAGTCTTCACAGCATGGTGACCTCAAGGTGGTAAGACTTCCTTATCTGGTGGTTTAGTGTTCTGTTGTATCTCCAGTGAACCAGGTGGAATCGACATCATTTTGTGACCTAGCTTTAGAAGCCCAATGGTTTCCCTTCGATAGTACTTTGTTGATTGTGACCAGTCATTAAGGTTGGCCCAGATATAAGGGGAGAGGATGTAAAACCCCACTTCTTTTTTTGGTGATATATCCATACAGTGGAATATTATTCAGCAATCAAAAAAGAGGTACTGATACATGCTACAAGAATGAACCTCAAAAACATTATACTAAGTGAAAGAGGCCTGACACAAAAGATCACATATTGTATGCTTCCATCTATTTGACATGCCCAGGATAGGCACATCCATAGAGACAGAAAGTAGATTAGTGGTTGCCAGGGGCTGGAGGGAGGGAGGAATGGGGAGTGACTGCTACTGGTACAGGGTTTCCTCTGGGAATGACGAAGTTGCTCCAGAATTAAATAGTGGTGATGGTTGCACAATCCAAAACCCCAGTTCTTGATGACAGAATAAAAAAAATATGGACATGATTTAAGAGCATCACAATATTGTTATAAAGTAAATGCATATTCACCCATATTTATTGATATTTGTCTTAAAAATAATCTTAGTCATTGGAACAGATGAAACAGTTGAAAATAAGACTGAAACAGAAACCAATTAAAAATAGGCTGATTCTAGTTCTTAAGTACCATTTTCACTTCCTGGCAGTGAAGGTAAAGCATGAAGGGCTTTGGTGTTTGCAGCCCTACTTGCCTGGTAAAAGGGAGTTTTCATGTTATTGGGAGGGTCACTTTTCCCCATTTGACACTGAATTTTAGGAAGCCTTTATTGAATGAGTCCTTTTATTAGTACTGTTGAGAGACATAATAGTCAATGCCTGGGGTTGATTGCTCAGAAGATAGAGAAATGCTCTTTAAGTGGACACTTGTGATATTTCTCTGTGAAAACGGAGATGAATGCTAATGCTACCTTTTCATTTGTTTGTGTGGGGACCTAAGCTGTAACGTGGGTATGTTGCCCTCTGAAGATCCAAAAGGGTTGGCTGTTAAGAGCTCCGGGAACCCAGAGCAGTGATTTTTCAACCCTGGCTGCACATTAGACTCAGAGGGCCGGGGTGGGGATGGGGGTGGGGGGAGCTCTTGAAACCCTGATGCCTAGGCTGTTATGCAGACCATTTGAATAAAGTCTATGGGGTTGGGACCTGGACATTGGTACTTTCCTGTGTGTGTGTGTGTGTGTGTCATATGTTTGCATTTCCAAATCCATTTTTTTTAACAAATCAATTTTATTGATACATATTCATAAAGCATAAATCCATCCAAAGTGTATAATCAATGGTATTCAGTATAATCACATAGTTGTGCATTCATCACTTCAATCATTTTTAGAGCATTTTCATTATTCCAGTAATAATAATAATAATACTAAAAAACAAAAACCAACCAAACAAACAAACAAAACTCATCACCTCTCAATCTCTCTATGCTTCCCCTACCAGACATAGCTGTTTCCTTCTCTCTAATTTATTTGTATTTATATTTTGTAAAAACAGTCTTATATAAGCAATATCACCCATATTCTTATTTTCCATGAGGTTTCACTGTTATATAGTCATTTGTTACATTTTTAAAGCTTTATTTCTAGTAATATAAATGTCCTTAGACTTTCCCTTTCAACCATTGTCATACCCATAGAATAACTCTGCTAGTCACAAACACCATGATGTGCTGTCACCATTTCCATTCATTTCCAAAGATTTACAATCTTTTAACTGATTCTGCACAGATTAACCATCAGCTTTCCATTCTCTACCCTCATTCTATTTTCTGGTGACCTATAGTATAATTATTAATTCCATGAATTTACAGAATATATTTAGTTCATAATAGTGCAATCATACAGTATTTGTCCTTTTGTGTCTGGCTTGCTTCACTCAACATAACGTCCTCCAGGTTCATCCATGTCGTCATATGCTTCTCATTTCTTCTTAACTTCATTTCTTCTTAACTGCGGCATAATATTCCATCATGTGACTACACCACAATTTGACTATCCATTCATCAGTTGATGGATACCTGGGTTGTTTCCAGCTTTTGGCCATCGTGAATAATGCCACTATGAACATCTGTTCGTGTCACTGCTCTCAGTTCTTCTGGGTATATACCCAGTAGTGGTATTGCTGGGTCACATGGCAAGTCTATATTCAACTTCCTTAGGAACTGCCAAACAGTCCTCCATAGTGGTTGTACCATCCTGCATTCCCACCAGCAGTGAATTAGCATTCCTGTCTCTCCACATCCTCTCCAACATTTACAGTTTTCTGACTTTTTAATAGTGGCCAGTCTAATAGGTGTAAAATGATACCTCATTGCAGTTTTGATGTGCATCTCCCCAGTTGCCAGTGATGTTGAATACCCTTTCATGTGCTTTTTTTGCCATTTGTACTTCTTCTTTGGACAATTGTCTTTTCAAGTCTTTTGCCCATTTTTCAATTGGGTAATTCATCCCCTTATTGTTGAGTTATATGATCTTTTTGTAAATCATGGATATTAAACCCTTATTATTGGACATGTGATTGCCAAACACTTTCTCCCATTGAATCAGCTGCCCCCTCACCCTTTAGATAAAATCTGTTGAGGTGCAAAATGTTTAATTTTGAAGAGGTCCCATCCCTCTATTCTTTCCTTGTTGCTTACGCTCTGGGTGCAAGGTTTAAGAAACTACCGCCTACCACAAGATCCCGAAGACGCCTTCCTACATTTTCTTCTAGGAGTTTCATGGTTGTTGCTTTTATATTTAGGTTCTTGATCTATTTCGAATCAATTTTTGTATAAGGTGTGAAATGGGGTCCTCTTTCTTTCCTTCGGATATGGCTATCCAAGTGCTTTTTTTTTTAAAGCTCCCAGGCGGTTCTATTATGCAGTAGTCAGGGTTGAGAACCATTGCTTTAGGGCAGGGGGTCAGCAAACTTTTTCTGAAAAGGGTCTCATAGTAAATATTTCTGGCTTTGAGGGCCACTCTGTCTCTGTCACAACTACTTAACACGGTCATTGTACTGGGAAAGCAGCCATAGACAATGTATAAATGAAAGGGTGTGGCTAGGTTTCAGTAAAACTTTATTATTTTGTAAAAACAGGTGAAAGCTGGGTCTGGCCCATGGATCCCTGATTTAGAGAAATGCTTAGTTCACAGTTCTCTTCGACAGCATCATCCTAGTATGCGGTGCCTCAGACCTGTAGATGAGAAAGAAGGGAATACTTTTATGACCATTGTGGCTGGGCAGGGCAGTTTGAATTGTAGTTTGAATCATTCCTTAGGATCTCTTTATAAAAGAGAAGACAGTTAAGTCACGAGCTTATGTGTTTGTTTGCATAGTCACCCCATCTTCCAACTTTCCTCCAGCTCGAACCTTTTGTCCTTAGAACTGAGACCGTTGGAGCTAGGAGTGACCTTAGAGATCATCCCCCTCCCCCCCCCCCCCCCCCCAAGGGCTGAGACTTGCCTGACAATTGGTAGAACTGAAATTCAGGACCCTCACTCCATTCTAGGGGTTCATCTCAGTATTCCCCACTGCCTCCTAATTCACACCGGACTCCCACTTTCCTTCTTCCTCAAACCCTAATGTATCCACTGAGCTGTTGCCTTCAGACTCTTTAGAATACTTACTAATTTTGAATCCTGGGCCTGGGCATGCCCTTGATTTGTCTCCTAATCATTTCCTCTGTTCATTTTTTTTGCTCTAACCAGATTGTAAATTAATTGAGGACAGGGATAATGCACTGTTCTGCATTCTCCGTTCCCACCCCCCTAAACCTGTGTCATGTCCTACTTATTGTTACCAGCTCAATAAGGAAGCTTCCCCTTCCTTGTAAAGGCTCTAAACTCCTCTGCTTGTTGAGTCAGGAGAATCTCCCACCCCCCTACCCCTTCCCCCGACATACACCGTTTCCCAAATCTCTTTTACTGGGGCTCAGAAGGCCTCATCCTCTCCTGGCTGTCTGTAGAGCTCTCTCACTAGTCTTTTAGCATCTTTTCAAAGACAGCCCACACTGTGGTGTTGTCATTGCTGGCTTAATCCTGGGCTGGTTTCCATCTGTGTAATCTTTTGCCTAATCTAATCTGCTCTCACAATTTTGAATTCCAAAAATACTCATAGTGCTTTTATTTCTGCCTGGTATTATTGCAGTTGCCCACTAATTAAAAGAGTGGATTTCAAAGTCTGGGCATATGTCAAAGACTTTAGTCAAGAGTGACTTGTTCACATTTGGACTACATTTACTAAATAACTATATGCTAGATTAATCAGCTCTCTTTGCCCTTATAACTTTCTTCATTTTAATTATTTCATTTGGGTAAAATTCCTGGTTGTATGAGGTATAAGAATTATTAAATCAAAAAGAATGGAGATTTTGGAGATTCTGACTTCTTTTGATCTTAATTGACTGTATCTGGTGTCTAGATAATTTGATTCTGAGATGATTCCTATGAGCAAAATACTGTATACATTCCTACAAAGAAGACCATGTTAAAAAATAATCATGTCATTTATCACCTTAAACCAGCCTTGATTATTAAAATAATTATTATCACTTTTGGAAGGACTTTGGCAAAACTGGTAGCAGTGTAAATTGACATGCCTTTATTTGGAAAGCAATTTGGCAATATTCACATGGGTGTATTTACAAGAAAAATGTAAGGTGTATCTTACTATGTTCACATGTACTTAGAATGTTCAGAGAAAGAATATAAAACTCCTTGGGCGCAAGGATAGGGAGATGGGATGTGAGAAGTTGTAGCACTGGACCAGTTCAAGGATAATATGTAGATATGTGTGCTTGGGAGTGGAGCTCATGGAGTCTAGGGGAAGGATCAGGGCCTTTCAATTTAACTGAGTTTTTTTGATAAGATGTATTAGTGTGCCAAAGGGCTGCTGATGCAAAGTACCAGAAACCTGTTGGCTTTTATAAAGGAGATTTATTTGGACAAAAGCTTACGGTTCCAAGGCCATGAAAAGTTCAAATTGCAGCACCATTAGAGATGCTTTCTCACCAAAGTCAGCTACTGTTGACCCTGGTGTGCTGCCACCTGGTGAAGCAAGATGCCCACCAGTCTCTGCCCAGGTTTCTCCTTCCTCTCTAGGCTCACCCTTTCCTCTTGAGCTCCATGGACCCAGCCTCTTGAGGCTTTGTTCTTTAGCTATCCTGTAGTCTTCTCTCTGGCATAGGGCTTGTTTCTTTCTGGGCCTCCTGTATTAGTCTCAACTGTTCTGCTCGCTTCTCAATTTCAGCTGTGAGAATCAGGCAAATGGTCCATCTTTCCTCGGGACTTTAGCTGTTTGAGCCTTCTCCTTTCTGTCACATGGCAGGATCAAAAATGACAGAGCTTTCTCTTCTTGTGTCCATTTCAGTCAGTCTTTCTCTCTGTTTCCATCTATATCACACCAGGCAAGGGGGCGGACACCCAACCTGAGTTATGCCTTACTGACATGGAAGTAGCCCAATCAAAAGCCCTAAATTGGTCTTATCAAGTGATCTAATCAAAGGCCCCTCAGCTGAAATTAATGCACTCAAAGGGTATCACACCCAGAGGAATAGATTAGTTTACAGACATAATCTATCTCTTTTTGTGATTCATAAAATAATCTCAAACTGCCACATCAGACTTGTTTTTTTTTTTAAAACTGGACCAAAGACTCTCTTAGCCAATGTTCCATTATTGTGTCTTCCCACCAAAACTTTCCAGTGAAAAACAATGAGAAGGAAGGGCAAAGCTATGTGTCTGGCAGGGGTGAGTGTCTTCCTGTTCTCTCTGTGCTCAGTGGCACTGCTCACCAGTCTTGATAATAAAGTTTCCCTCTGAGAAAAGCAGGGAACCAAAACACAGACCATGGTGGAATCATGCACGGCTCAGTGAGTCAAGGTCTGGCCACTGCTCGGCTGTTTTAAACTTTTATATAGAACCACCTGAATCAAGACAAAAGTGTAGTTGAAATCTTATTACTTTTTCCCCCCAGATTTGATCCTCTCCAGCATTAGCCAAGCCACAAACAGTCTGGAGATTTGAGTGTTTCAGTAATTAACTGCCTGAGCTGTACATGGAAGCATTTGGCCCAGCCACTTTGTTAATTGATTACAATGAATTGATTGCTTTTTATGAGTTGACTGCATGTTTCACATTAGAAGGAGCAGGTAAAAGGCACACTTTGTAGGATAGTTGGGAAAACAGAGACCTGGTCCAGCACCATGTCATTCCCTGAGTTCTCTAGTAACATTATACTAATTTTCTCAGTGAAGCTGAGCAGACCAGTTGGATTGGGGAGTAACTTGGTTGCCAGTGAAATCCTTTCCTGTTAGGAAGAAAAAGGTAGTGATAGAGCTCTGCAAGAGTCATGTATTTATCTTCCCCTCTGATTTTTCGTCCCTGACAGAGAAGACGAGGTCACTAGTAGATGAGGCTGAGGTGAGGAGTTCTCTGAGTTGCCAAGAAAGCTCTGTTTTATTATCTACTGCTGTGAAACTCTAAACCCCAACACATAGTGGCTTAAAATTACAATGATGCATGGTTTCTCATTATTCTGTGGATCAGGGATCAGAAACACGGGCTAAGGTGGGTGGTTCTTATGTGTCATGTGATGTTGACTGGGCAGCTCCATTCAGCTGGGAGCTCAGCTGGGGTGGAATGTCTAGGATGACCTCTTATCCTCCAGGGATTTTCTGCATGTGGCCTCTGATCTTTTAGTAATCTAGCCTGGACTTCCTCATGACACTATACCTGACTCCAAGAGTATGAAAGTAGACGCTGCCAGGCCTCTTTAGGTCTTGGCCCAGAACTGGCAGTGTAGCTTCCAGCTTATTCTGTTGATTAAAACAAATCACAAAGCACCCCAGATTCAAGGGGAGGGGACATAGTTTCTACCTCTTGATGGGAATGGTAACTTGTCTCAGAGGATGTCAAGCATTGATAGGAGATGGGGTTGATGGCATAGAGGCAGTGGACAAAAATCTCCAAGGAGACCACAGGCCTATAGTAGAAAGTTGTGTTTTTCTTTAAAGAATCTGACTTAAATTTATTATGAAAATATTATTAATCACTAAAAAATAAATATTTATGTTGTTATTTCAATAAATGAAATGGTGGATTTGAAAGAATTTTATAAATGGCGTGATATTACAAGTGATTGAGTTCTAACTTGATGAAAAGGCATAATTGAAAGGCTTCTAGAAAACGTAAAGCTTAGGGGTCCTCATGTGACATATGAGCAAACTGAGGCCCCTATAAATATTCAATTTTGGCTAAGTTTGTTGTTCTTAAGTTTTAAGTCCTTAAGTCTTTGTTTACCACCTTAGCAGAGCAAGGACTAAAAATACTCATAACTCTCAGTCCAGGGCTTACCCTTCATTTCCACCTCCTCATCATATGGAAAAATGCTCTAAGACTCAGCAGTTATGTCTGAATGAAAGCTAAGCAGTTTATTTTCTTTGCCATACCCAGATTTTCTTACTCTTGACACTATTGGTGTTTTGGGCCAGGGAAATTCTTTGTTGTTGGGGGGCTATCTGTGTCTTGTAGGATGGTTAGCAGCATCCTTGACTTCTACCCGCTAGATGCCAGTGGCATCCCTCCTCCAACTGGGACCTCCAAAAATGTCTCCAAACATCGCCACATGTCCCAGTTGAGACCCACTGCTATAATCCAAGGTAATGACATTCACTGGTTGCAGCTTCCTGAACTGTCTACAGAATACCTGGGAATTAACTAGTAGGTTTTCAGATCTATTTTCCAGGCCAAAAACTAGAGCATAAGCTTGATAAAGGACTATCCCCCCCCAATCTGAATATTCATATATTAAAAACATGTTTGAAGTTCTGAATTAAATGTATAAAATTAAAATTTCATTTGGTTATATGTATTATATAGATCTTTAACAACAACAGTTACTTAAAATCCAGTTGTTTTGGAAAATCTAGGGTGTATAGTTCATAGGACTTGCAAACCTAAGCTCATAAATGTTGGCAAATGTCAGTTGTTATCTCTTCACCTTACTTCACCCTGGGTGGATCCAACTGGAGAGGTGATGTTAAATAATAGCATGTTTGTAAAACAAAAAGTGAAGCAGTGATTTGGCAAAATGTCTAACTGATTTGAAACAAGTAGACCAGAAAATATTTAGTTTAAAAACACTTCCTGATTCAAGTATTATTCAGACTGACTTTCTATACTAATGAGATTGTTTAAAGTATTCTTTTCACTTGGTGTTGTGTCAAAACAGCTGAAGTGTCTGATAAATTATTCTTTTCTAAGTTGTTTATGATTCCAGCATATGTATTATAAAACTGAATTTGATCTGACAGTTTCCATCACTCTTCTCCATGTGAATGATAGTGTTGATGGAACCGTAGAAGCAACACCAACAAAGAAATTAAATAATTTCAAGGTTTCTTGCTTAGGAAATTTGAGGCATTACAAGAAAGTGCCTCGGAGGCAAAGCAGAGAAGGTGCCCAAATGCTTTGTACAAGTAAGTCTCTGTTGCTCAATCGTGAAGAGCCAGTTGACTCACATTTACTTCTCCTTAGATATCATAAACTGGCCTGCAAAAAACCTGCAGATAAATCTGCATGGCTTCCCCATATATAAACGTGTATTTAAATTTGTTCCTATATTTGCATTTTCAAGCTTTCACACATGTACAAATACATACAATATGCTTGTTCTGCTCATTTGGAAAAGCTGTCTGATGGTTTCCCCTCTGGCATTTTGAATAACTACTAGCTGAAGATGCTAAATAACTCTCATGTCTCTGCAAGTTAATATTTCTGCCCAGTTTCCAATAAAATACAGCCTAAATCTCAACCATAAGATGTTATCTATCGTCTGATGTGCACTTGATTGTGACAATGAAATGCTGCCTGCTTCATCCTTAAATTTTGAACTTGAGATCCATGTTGAATAACTTCGGCAGTCTGGTTTTCCTCCAACTTTTTATTATATCTAAATAAAAAATTTGCTTTGCCCATATGAAATAAAGATTTGATATGATTATGGCGAATTTGGTGACATAAATGCACTTAAGTATCATTTTATAACTTGCTTTTCCTCTAGTTACTTCCTCTCTCCCTGCTTCCCACCCCCACCAGGAGATTTGATGCTGCGAGTCTGTCATGATCTTACTAATTCTGCCTCACATCTGGATTTGAATTACCTTTAATTATATCCTCAAAGAGTCCAATTTTCTCTGCAGAAGACTTTTCCTACAGAGTTCCACAGTTACATAAGGATCTGGCCCATTAATTTTGTTGATTTTAATTTCTCTTGAGGATTGGATCTTTGGCAAAAGTATAAAATTTCACTGGCGATTAAAATACAAAGACAAAGAAACAACATTTCAGATCAGAAATTATTTAAATAAAGAGGCAGATCATTGTGAGCAGTGAGGAATTTGGTCCTCTAAACTGGAATGTTATTAGCCCTGCTACACAAAGTAGCACATACAGGCTCCAAAAGAAACTTAAGATCTGCATCTTTTGATTAATTTCCTGTTAGATTTTTCTGGAAGGAAGTTGAGTTTGGTATTAGGGCTATCTTTGTTTTCCTGAGCACCTCCTTAACTCAAGTTTGCAAAGTAAGATGTTTTGGAGAAATGAAATGCAGGGTGCACTTTGGACAACTGCATATAAAGATGGAAAGGATTTCCTTTATGGAGACCACAGAAGTCACTCTTCTCGTTCATCTCAAGACTCCTATAGCTTCCTCACATTTCAGCTCCAAATGGCCAAGGAAAGCCGGACAGACATCGTTCAGACCAACAAATCCTAGCACAGAGTATTGCACACCAAAGGTGTTCAGTCAACATCAATTTGTCAATCTGGCATTTAAACTTAACTTGCTTTGTGAAAGCTCCTTATGTTGCTGTCATTACAGTTACTTTTTCATTTCATAGTTTGATTTAAGATCCTGGGGTATTTTAGGCAGCGTCTCACAAGGCATCGGCAGCTTAGCAGCCCCTCTGCACCTAGAGGGCGATTTCCTCAGTTTCCCATGCTCTGGGGTATCTTGAGGGTGTAGTAAGGCTCCCAGGATGCTAGTGGTTGGACCTGGGAAAGGTGAGTGGGAGAATCCTCTGGGATAGTTCAGCTGTCAAAGAATTCTCTCTCCTCTTGTAGGGCATGCATTTTCAACAGGGGCGATTTTGTCCCCAAGGGGGAAATTGGTTCTTGGGGAGTGAAAAAAAACTTAGAATTACAATCGTTTGTCACCCTCCGAAGCTCAATCCTACCTGACAGAATCTTATCCCTTAGTATTTAATTTCTCACATTAGGGAGAAATGTAATTTAATTTAAAATTAAAATGTATTAATTAATTTAAATTACATTTAATGTTTCTCCTTGGGGGCAATAATGAAAATCGGGCGAGAAGCACTGCTCTAGAGCATGCACCTTCATTGTGGCTTTGGCTTTTCCACCCATGGAAAGCTGATGTGCTTTTTTTTTTTTTTTTTTTTTTTTTGGTTATTTCCCTTGGATAAAGCTAACACTCTTCTTAAGATGAACTCTTGGGAAAAGAATTGGGAAAGGAACTTCCACAGATCCTGGGGACAATCACATGCTGCACCAGCCCTCAGTCTTCCTCTGCTTCCTCACCCCAGTTCCCTGCCGTGCTTCCTTCCATCTCTCTCAAGTGGCAGCTTTCTTCAGATGGCCAATAATGGACAGGCTTTGTAAAAGCGAACCAGTCCTAATTCGGGCCAATTGCAAATGTCTTATGTTTTTTTACCCCTTGGAAATATTTATATGGTGCCTTCTAGGCAGTTTCCTGAAGCAGCTGTCTCTCTCCCTGGTGTGCCCTGGCGGGCATTACCTGCCCTTGACATTGGAGAAAATGTGCAAATAACTCCAATAATCCCTGGGCCCTCTCCTGATCTCTTGTATTCTGGTACATTCTGGGGGCATTCTTGTATTTTGTCCCTACCTGGGCACCACACTCAATCATGTCTAAGTCTAGGCTCACCTGGACCATCTCATTTGAGTCTTTCAGTAAGAGGATGAGACCACTGGGTATTATCTCCTCTTTATAAACAACAATAATAACAAAATGTTGGCTAAAATAGGTCTGGTGACTTACCCAAGATCACATGCTTAATAAATAGTAAGTCAGGACAGCTTCCTCCCCAACAACACAGAAATCCGAGAATGTTAGTTATTTGAGGGCAGGAACTGTGCTCACCATCATATCAGAGTAGGTAAAACTTAGCAATAATTATATTGCAAGGTAGAAAGCAAGAAATATAAAATGCCATTAGGTATTTAGAAGACAGAAGGATGATTTCCTGGTTTAGGGTTAAGAGTGTGGGTGAGTAGGATCCATAAAAGAGCGTGCAAGTTATAATTGGGTTGGGTCTTGAATTAGGAATAACCTGGATTGCAGACATTTAAAACACAAAGGTGGGGAAGAAAGGTGTAATCCAGGCATAGAATATGATGGAAAGGGTGGAGGCAGCAGAGGGAAGGCAAGTGCAAGGGCACAAAGCCTAGTTCAGGTTGACTGGAGCATGTGGTGCACGAATCTTGGGAACTAAGTATAGAAGGGCCCTGGAAGCTCTGGGAGCCTTTAGAGCTGCCTGCACTCTGGACTGTCTTTGGGACTGTGTTCTCCCACTCTCTTGAAATTGAGAGTGGTCATGTATATTAATTTGAATTCCCATAAAAGTGAACCCTGTTATAAAGCCTTGGGTGTGGTATAGAATATTTGGGAGGCGATCCAGGAAACAAAAGTGAAGAGTTGGGAAAGTGAGATCAGGATGGGGAAAAGCTATGGACAACTGGTGCACCATCCTGTTGCAAGCCCTCAGAGCAATCACATGGCTTGTGCCTCAGGATTGTCCACTGGAGAAAGGGACAATGTTGGAACTTGCCCCTAGTAGCATTAACCTTCTTGTATTTCTGGATTGCTCCTGCACAAGCTCTGATGTTGGCAAGACCCTTCAAGAATTGAAGAGAGAAAGACCTTTGAGGTGGAAGGCTGTCAGCCTGCTGGGAACAGCATTGCAGCTCCAGGGGAACTGAAATGGCCGAGAAGATATGGGGTAGAGCCTCGCAGTATCTGCTGCGGTATTTGCTTTGGTTTAGAGTGTGAGCAAAAGTGATGGGTGTCACTTCTAGGTGGAAGCTTTAAGAGGCAGTTAATGATTCCTTGTGTCTTCCTCTTGCTGGGGCAACAATGATGCCTCAAATGATGGGGAGTCTCTTGGCTTATGTCTTGCAATGAGAAGATATGGAGCAGAACTAGCAGCTGACTCACAGTGGGCAGACATATAGAGAAATAAAACTATTTCTTATGAGCCCATAAGATGTTAAGAGTTATTCTTAGTGCAGCATAACCTAGTCTAACCTGAGGGATATACAACAGTTTCCAAACTGATTTGTTACATGCTGGTTAATTACAATCACAAAAACCCAGTGACACAAACAAGATAGAAGTGTAAATCTCTCTAATGTTGAGCTGAAAATGTGCCATCCAGGAAGATTGGGGTTCTACTCTACTCTGTCATCTGGGGATCCAAGTGCCTTCTACCTTATTGTTCTGCCATGGATTGGCATGCTTGATCTGTGAGGGGCCAGACAATAAATAGTTTAGGCTTTTCTGATCATATGGTTTCTTTTACAACTATTTGACTCTGCAGTGTGAAAGTAAATGTAAACAATATGTAAATGCGTGGGTGTGACTGTATTCCAATACAACTTTATTTACTACAACATGCAGTGGGCTGGCTTTGGCCAACAGGCTGTAATTTGGTGGCCCCTGATTTATATTTTAAATATATTCCATATGCTCATTTTTGTAGCACAACTATTAAAATTGAAATAATTCAGAGAAGACTATCATGGTTCCTATGCAAAGACAATACAAACATTTCATGAAGTGCGTTGGTCTTGGAAGCAGTCGTTCGTTGCACTATACAGACTTGCTACCTAGAGAAGGTGGTGGATCTTCAGGCAGATCCAAATGGGAAGTAGAACTTGGGTGTCATCACTGTGTTCTAGGCTTTGAGCCAGTTTCAGAAGCTCAGAAATTTGTCTCTAAGCATAAGTGAAGTAATCAGACTCCTGGGAACTGACTTTTTCTAAATAGACACACCGGAGTGGTGTGTAAACTAGGACGCCAATTCACTCCTTTACAACACAAATATAGTTATTAGGTAGACTGGATTTTTGTGTTCTTCATCTTCTAGGCAAGTGACATGGAAAGACAAATCATAATTAGAAGTGACTGCTGGGATCTTGGAATCAGAACTGGAAAGAGAGTTGGGTCTTCTGGTATCTGATGATAGCCAGGTATGTCCCCAAAGGGATGTATCTGCCAAATAGATCTGACTGTGATACTTCCTCCCTGGATGGAATCTCTCTGAAACTCTCTTTTCTAGCCTCTGCCATCCCTTCTGTAGGGGTGGCATATCTTTTATTTATGTCAGATAAAGCTTCAGCTTGGTAGCCAATTGGTTTAAGATAATGATGTATATCTGTTTTCTCATCCACTACATCATGATCTCAGTTTTAGGTTCTCAGGAGTTCCCCATTGTTTTTTCCATGTACTACCTATGAATTGTTTCATATATATATATATATATATATATATATATATTTAATTTATTTATTCCCCCCCACCCCTTATTGTTTGCACTCACAGTGTCTGTTTGTTGTGTGCTCATCTTCCTTTTAGGAGGTACCAGGAACTGAACCCAGGACATCCCATGTGGGAGGGAGGCACTTAATTGCTTGAGCCATCTCCACTCCCCTACATATGTTTTTTTAATTCAAAAGTTAAATGCTGGGGCGTGGATGTAGCTCAGTGGTTGAGCACCTGCTTCTCATATACAAGGTCCTGGGTTTGATCCCCAGTACCTCCTAAAAACAAAACAAACAAATGGAAAAACCAACTCTCATTGGGGAGCAGATGTAGCTCAGTGGTTGAGCACCTGCTTCACACATATGAGGTCCTGGGTAAATCCCTGGTACCTCCTTGAAAAAAAAAAGTTAAATGCTACAAGAGTTAAACGATAAATGTAAGAAGATATAGGTGAAGGCGATATTTAGATAGGAAAAACTCAAAGTTTAAAAGCAACACAAAAAATTTACAAAGAAAAATAATCGATTTTAATTATTGTTAGTCAAATCTAATGCATAGAAAATAAATTATTATTTAAAAATAAAAACTAATGCATACCAGCAAAAAGCATAACATTAGAATGCAAACCAAGCACAGAAAAAATATTTGGAACAAGTGACAAATGGAATCATTGAGAAATTCTAAAATATGTTTAATATATAAATACCTCTCATGAATAAATAAGAAAATAAGGAGGATTCCCATAGATAATTGTGGAAAGGATATGCACAAGCAATTCATGAAAACAAGATATGAATAGCTAGTTAATTAATAAAAGAGTTTTCAACTTCCAGAAAAATGATAGAAAGGCAAAAGCAAATGGGTGGTCATTATGGCAGAGACAGACAGTCCTCATCAAGTGTTCTGCATCTTCCTCGACATTTTCCAACCTTCTTTGCAGTTGGGTCGGGTCGTGGGCATAGTTTTGATCAATGGACTTTGAGCAGATGTGACATATGTGGCTTCTGGGCCAAGGCAATTAATAATCAGTGTCCCTTCTTCAGGCCTTCCTCCCCACTTCCATGCCCCACAACAGTCTTAGAAACCGTGTGTTGCAGTTGCCATAGCTGCAAGATGGGAGATTTATGTGATAAAGAGATAATCTTTTATTGTACTAAGCCACTGAAATTCTGGAAATAAGCTATGTGTGTTCTAAAAATGGAGAGAAGGCCAACAGGGTTGGGCCATAGTTTGGGACTAGTGAGAAAGGGGCAGAAGATTATGGGAGGCAGAAGCCAGATTAGGGCTGTGTAGGCAATGGCGAAGAGTGAATTTTATTTTGAATACGGTGGAAAGCAGTGTATCAGGAATATGCCTCAAGAACCTCAAAATTTTCTATATGCTCTGATCCAGAGATCTAAGGAGTCTAAGGAAAATTATGAAATGTAGTCGAAGACTTATGTATAACAATGATTTTCCCCCAAAATTATAATAGCAAAAGGTTGAAAAAGCTGACACGCTTAAAAATACAGGAATGATTTAAGCAGAATATTGTTAGTACCAAATAGATCTTTTCCTAAAGGATTTTAAATACAAATTCTTACGCTGCATTCACAATAGCAACAAAAGTTAGAAAGAAATTAAAGAGAACGAAGAAAATCTGTAGTGAAGAATGGAAAGGAAGACGTGAATAAATGGAGGAAAAAACCAAGTCCCTGTTTGGAAGGGCTTAATATTGTGAAAATGCCATTTCTCCTTGTAATCAAAGGGAGCATGAAATCAAGTCGATGAAATTCCAATTAAAACCCCTATAACATTTTAATTGAACTTCACAAAATTGAGTCTAAAGTTCATCTAGGGGAATAGATGTGTGAGAAAAGCTAAGAATAGTTTTTAAAAAGAGTAATGGAGCTCCCATACTGCTGTAGATATCACTTCAATGGAAAGAGTAGGAGTCCAGAAAAAGACCCATATTTATATGGAAATTCAATGCATGATAAAGCTGGACTTTCAAAGCAGGGTGATAGATGAGGAGCAAACTATATAATAAATTATACAATTAACTCAGAATGGATCAAAGAGCTAAATATGAAAGCCAGGCCCATAAAAGTCCTAGAAGAAAATGTAGGAAAGCATCTTCGAGATTTTGTGGTAGGAGGTACTAGACCTTATGATCATA
Source organism: Tolypeutes matacus (assembly GCA_026826555.1). Taxonomy (NCBI): domain Eukaryota; kingdom Metazoa; phylum Chordata; class Mammalia; order Cingulata; family Chlamyphoridae; genus Tolypeutes; species Tolypeutes matacus. Next base: position 28,002,287 of record JAKSZT010054215.1, on the reverse strand, counting down.
GCATGAGCAGTGAAAGAAAAAATAGATAAATGGCACCTTCTCAAAATTAAATGCTTTTGTACTTCAAAGGACTTTGGACAAAGACATGAATAGATGCTTTTCCAAAGAGGAAATGCAAATGGCATAAAAGCACAAGAAAAGATGTTCAACATCATTAACTACTAAGGAAAAGCAAATAAAAACTATAATGAAATATTATTTCACACCTATAAGAATGGCCACTATTAAAAAAACAAAAAAACTACAAGTGTTGGAGAGGATGTGGAGAAATAGGAATGCTTATTCACTATTGGTGGGAGTGTGGAATGGTGCAGCTGCTGTGGAAGACTGTTTGGCGATTCCTCAGGAGGTTAAGTATAAAACTGCCATTCGATCCAGCAATCCCACTCCTAGGTATATACTCAGAAGAATTGAAAATAGGGACGTGAACAGACATCTGCACAGTGATGTTTATAGCGACATTATTCACAATTGCCAAGAGATGGAAACAACCTAGGTGGCCATCAACAGATGGATAAACAAAATGTGGTATATATGCATACGATGGAATATTATTTGGCATAAGAAGAAGTGAAATTGTGATGCACATGATAACGTGGAGAACCTTGAGGTATTATGTTGAATGAAACAAGCTAGACACAAAAGGACAAATGCTCTATGATCTCACTAATATGAACTAAATTTAATGAGCAAAGTCATGGAGTTAATAGTTAGAAGGTTGGTCACCAGAAGATAGAAAGCGGGTAGAGACTGGAAAGCCATGGCTTAATTTGTGCAGAATTGGTAATAAGGTCAATAGTAAATGCTTGATTTTGGATAGGGGTGATGATAGCACATTAGAGTAAATGTAATTAGCAGTGCCAACATGGGAGTATGACTGTGGTTGAAAGGGAAAGTTTAGGGTTGTGTACATAACTAGAAGAAAAACTAAAGGCTGAAACATGGGACTATATAGCATAGTAAACCCTGTTGTGGATGATGAGTGTGATTAATAGTATAAATTGAAGAATGTTCTTCAGTCAAGCAGAACAAAGGTACATTAATGTTATAAGATGTTAATAAAAGGATGGTATCTGAGCTAGAATGCACCTAAAGCAAACTATGGACTGTAGTGGATAATAATATATTAATAATTTTTCATCAATTGTGAAAAAGAAAGAATTATCAAAAGTGACAGCAACCAGATACAAAGTACTGCATATTGTTTGACTTTATTTATATAAATGTAAATATATATAAATTTATAGAGATGGAATTAGATTAGTGGATATGTATGGCAGGAGATGGTAGAAGGATTGAAAGGTAATGGCTAAGGGTGGAGGGTGTTTCTTTTTGGAGTAAGGAAAATGCTCCAACTCTGTGATATACCAAAAGCAAAACCCATTGACCCTACACTTTGAATGGATTGTATAGTGTATGAATATATCTCAATAAAATTGCTAAAAATCCAATATTAAGAGATGGCATAAGAAAAAGAAAAAGAAAACTCTATAGAAAAATGGCCAAAGAAGTTAAATTGGCAAAAAAGAAAGAAAGAAAGAATAGAAAAGGCCAGTGCACATTAAAAGCTATTTAACTTTATCAGGCAGCTGCAGATGAAAATTATAATGAGCTACTATTTTTAACCATCAAATTGGCAAAAATGAAAAAAATGACAACATCGGTTGTATTAATCAGGCTGGGTTAGGCTTTCCTGTGGTAACACGTTAATCCTGACATTTCCGAGGCTAAATAAAACAAAGGTTGCTCATGTCAGCTTCAAGGAGTAGCATCTTGTGCTACTCCATTTGGAATACAGGTGTTAGAGGAGGTAAAGATAGGTATGCTGGCAGTTGTCTTGGCCCAGAAGTGATTTATTTCTCTTCTACCTCATTTCATTGGTCATCGCTAACTACATGGCTTCGGCCCCTCCCGAAGGGAGCCTGGAAAGTATAGTGGAGCTCAAGGAATATTTGGTGAGCAGTGACTTTGCCATGCTGGTGGTGGGGAAGGTATAGGGAAATGGTGCTTTCCTTCACTGCTCTTGGAAATGTAAGTAGACATTGCTTTGGAGTAGACAAGGAAACAGCCATATTGGATTAAAGCCCACTGTCATTCAGTCGGGGCACACCTTAACTAATGACAATATCAGCAAAGATCCTATACTTATAAAAGGGTTCATGTCTACAGAACCAAGTTTGGACCTGAACTTGCCTTTTGTGGGGGAGATGATTCAATCCTCAATAGTCACCTGATAGGTTTAAAAAAAAAAATTACTATATATATATATATAGTCAAATTTTGTTTTCCCACACATTTTTTTCCTCATAGAATCTTTTCCTCTCTATTCCTGCTTTTTGTTGGATTAACTGAGTTATTTTGTCCCATTTATTTCCTGAAAATGATATCGAAATTAATATTCTGTTTAAATTCTTCTAATTGTTCCTAATGTTTTATCACACACATAGAACTTATTTATTCCCCCTGATAATGTCTCTGGGCAACTGCTATCTATTTTCTCAGCCTATATGCCTCGCCCCGGTTCACTAGCTGTGGGACACATGTGGGAATCTTCAGAGTTGGAAGGCCCAATTCACAGAGCTGTTGCATGACTTTAGCAAGGGGACAAACATCAGAACACACTCCTGCCTGCTAGGTTTTCTTCCTGCTGCCCTCCCTGGTCTTCCAGCGATGTCTCTGATTCTGTTCTCTTCTTCCACTTCCACTCTGGCACCAGGAACCCTTCCTGGACACAATGACCCACTATCCAGCCCTATTGCCCTAAAAACAGGTTTAAAATTAACTACCTCCAGTGACTTTTCTTGCTCTTGGAATTTGTGGCTGTTGAGCTGGTTTGACCTCTGGAATTGCTCTTATTTCTGTAGTAGCTTTCTCCTGACCTGTGTTTTCAGATGTGTTTTCCTCTGTTCTTCTTTATCAATCTGATCTTTATAATTTCTACTTTGAAGAATTCTTCTCTAATCTTTTGATGCCATGTCCTTTGGTTTTCTAGCACTATATGTTCATTTAAAAAAAATAGTATATTTTCTATCATTTCAAGGGATTTTGAATTAGAATGGAGATGTTCTTCTTCCACTGTTTTAATCCAGTCTTCTACATACTATTTTATAATGTTTTTTCCCCAAAGCTTCCAAAATGGGTTTTAATTTTATAATCAGAAAAAAGAGCCAGATTCCCCCAAAGAGTGCATAACTTTCCTTATAAACGTAATCCCTCAGGACACAAACTTTTAGATAATTCAGAAGGAAACATAACTACTGTAATTCATGAAAACTCCAGAGGCAACACATTGCAACTTAATTTCTTATATGGTGTTTTATTCATTTCATAATTGCATGGATAAATAATGTATGAAAATGAAATGGTAATTATGATCATCCTATCAGTGGAAACATTCTCAAAATCATTTGAGTGGGTTCAAGGCTGACAAGAATTTTTAAATATATTTCTAAATTTTGCATACCTAGGTATCTTTTAATATTTGGGCCCAGAATCCCCAAGGGTTTTGGGGGAACTCAAAATAAAAAATCCCCTGGAATGGACTGAGGGTGAATGCAATGGAGGTATTCATTCCTCAAGCTCAAGGGCTTACAGGCAAAGGAAGCTCAATACTTTCGATGGTGTTAGTTGAATGCCTCCTGCATGGCAGGTACTGTTCTGTCTCTGGGGATACAATGGATAAACCAAACAGACATATCTCTGCCACCAAGGAATCTATTCCTTAAGAGGGGAATACGGATGTATAGGCAGCAATTGCTATATGGTATGGCAAATAATAGGATGACGTTAATCCAAGGAGCCTAGAAAACACATAGGTGGAGGGGCATTTTATTCAGTCTTCAGGACCAGGGAATAGTAGAGTGAGGCAGGAAGAACTAATAAAGGGTGAGCAAGCACTGAAGGCAGAGAACAGAGGCACGTCCTCTTCCCTCCAGGCTCTGGCATCTGCTGTGGTCTCTGGAGCACTATAGCAGCTATATTAACCAGTGCCTGAGATAGATGTATTTCAGGGGTCTGTTCCTCTCATAGCTGCTGCCCTGCATTGAAAAGTGTTTCCCCCAAATTCATGTCTACCTGGAATCTGCTGAATGTGACCTTTTTAGTCTTTAAAGGTGTAATCAAGTTAAGATACGGTCATGCTGGAGTAGGTTGGGCCCTAAATCCATTAACTGGTGCCTTTATGAGGAGAGGATGATTTGGACATGAGACACACAGAGAAGAAGGTCATGAGAAGACAAAAGTGGAGCGTTGCGTCTGCAAGCTGAGGAAGACCAAGGATTGCTGCGAAGCACTGGAAGCTAGGATAAGGCAAGGAAGGATTCTGCTCCAGAGCTTTCAGATAGAACATGGGTCTGCGGCTACCTTGATTTTTGACTTCTAGCTTCCAGAACTGTAAGATAATACATTTGTATTGTTTTAAGCCACCCAGTTTGTGGTAATTTGTTATGGCAGCCCCAGTGTACTGGGATCTGCCCATGCCTTTAGTCCCACAGTCACACTTGTTCCGTGTTACTTTTCTCCTTCTCTCCCTCCCTCCTTTCTTTTCCCCATTCTTCACTTTTTCTCTTGTTCCTCTACCCTGACTGCAATCAGGGTGAACACTTGTCACCCACCCCATTGGCTGGCCATTAGCCAACCAGAATATGTCTCCGTCTTGATCTCTCTAAAGAATTTGATGAGGCACAGCAAATGTGTTGTAACATTGTCTGTTGAATGAATGAAGAATTATCTCTAATCTTATCCATAGGAACCAAAATTAAAGTATATTTTTGATGCTTTCAGAACAAACAGTGCTATCTTATCATTTTCATTATAAAAGTTTTCTTTATCAATGTATTAATTCCTTCCACCAAATCAAATTCTGTCAATATGTAGACACTCATGCATTTAAAAGCAAACTTTTATATTCTAATTCGGCATATATCAAAGGTCTATTAGTAATCTAAAATTGAGTTAAGATAATCTAAATTTAATTTTTAGACTGCACTATATGCTTTTAAAATGGGATTTCAAAAGAGGAATTATACTCTTAATTCTTATATACATCACTCATATACATATCATATATATGTATATATATCATATATATAGTAGAAGTGTATTGTAGATTTCTTAGGGTTTTAAAAAAAATGTTGAGGGGTTTTGTAGCAGAATATAACAATTACCTATTGCCAAAATATGCTGTGTAATGAGCCACTCAGTGGCTTGAAACAGTATCACTCTCATGGATTTGAGGGTTGGCTAAGAGTTGTTTGATCTGAGCTGAGCTATACCAGAGTGGCATGGGTCTGCTCTAGATGTCTCTCATTCTCCTGGGACTCGCAGGCTAGCCTAGGTATGTGGTGGTGATGACAGCAGTAAAGAGAGCAAGTGAAAACATATAGGCCTCTTGAGGCCATGATTCAGAATAGGCACATGGCTCTGTCTGTGTCATTCTATTGGCCAAAGCAAGTCTTATGGCTATACCCAAAGCAAGGAGGAAGGGAAGGTTGGAGAGTGCTGCAAGATTTTATGGAAAAGGGTTATGGATACAAGGGGGGATGAAGAGGAAGGAACAATGATATAATCTATTATATAGACTGCCTCCTAATTTGCCAAGTTGCTTCCTCCTCTTTCTGGACAGTATTTCCTAGCCTCTCATACAGTTATATCTGGCCAATGACTGGATTCTTGCTAGTGGAATCCAGCAGAAGTGACCTGGTCCATAAAAATTCCCAATGGATATTTCCCCTTTCCTTAAGCTTGATGCAGACAAGCTGGAGAACCTTGAGAGATGCATAGTGTCCAATCAGCCACTCCAATTTTTGACTTTATTTGAGAGAGGAAAAAATTTCTATTGTGGTGGAGTCAAAACTCATTTTGGAGTTTGTTACCCCCCAAAATGACATTAAGTGATATACATGGTCTACAGAAGGAGTGGCCTTAACAGTACCTCTAGAGTTCCTTGAGAACACTTTGAGACACTGCCCTGGTGCTTGTTAGATTCAACGTTACTTCCTTCAGGGGAGCTTTTCCATATTTGCCTATATCAGGGAGGACAAACTTTGATTTTCTGAGGTTGGGGAAATATCCTTCCTGGTCACAAGGGCAACATTTAGTGATCAATATAAGTCCTGCAAACAGGTTGGGGATGGAAATGTCTTTCAGAGTCAGTCAGGCTCTTCATCTTTCATTCTGTTCTTGCTTCCATTGGTTTCCTTTAGTGGGAATGTCTTATTTTGCCAGGGCTTCTATAACAGTATCACAGACAGGTTGGCTTAAATAGCAGGAATTTATTGTCTCACAGTTTTGGAGACCAGAAGTCCAAAATCAGAAGTCAGCAGGATCATTTTCTTTGAAGTCTATAGGGTTCTGGTGGTGGCTTGCTGGCTCATCCGTAACTCAAGCTCTGCCTTTCTCATGTACTCATCTGTCTCCTGTCTCCTACTCAGTGTGTCCAAATTTCCTCTGCTCATGAGGACTCCAGTCATGTTGGATTAGGGCCTATATGCTGATTCAGTTTGGCCTCACCTTAATGAATAATGTCCTCAGAGCTCTTATTTACAAATGTGTTCACATCCACAGGACTGGGAGTTGAGGAATTGAAAATGTCTTTGTGGGGAACATGATTCAATCCAAAACACAAGACAAGGGAGGAAAAGTCAAGGGTGTGTGGGTGGGTCCAAGTGGCTCCCAAGCTGAGGCTTTCTAGCCTGTGTCCTAGGCTGAGGCCTAACCCACACCGAGAGTCTTCCTCTCCTACAGTGAACACTGTCCTTGCTCTCATTTAGAGTCGAGAACATCTAATTGATTGTAGAGTTTTGTTTTAGGCATGTAATCCATTATAGGTTTTAAAACATTATCCACGGGACTCATCATCTCCAAGAGTCATAAAAAAGCTCTTTATTTATTTTTCATTTGGAACCATTTTGCCTCATAAAGAAGCATACTGAATTTATAAGAGATAATACCATTGTGCCCCATCCATCAAAAAAATTTTCCCTAGTTTCTAAAGTCAGAGATGCTATTTGTCTTCAAATTCTTCTTTAGATTCTTTCCTCTATTTAGTAATGACTGAAATGTGTCCATTATAACCACAAATCTGGAGGTAAACATTTGGAAAGCACCTCATTCTAAGAGTTAGAGAAAATGCCTGATCATCTAGTTTCCTAGCTGTTCAATGTCTTCTTGGCCTTCACTTGCTGTAGAAGCAAAGGAGATTGGTGTTGGAGATGAAAATAGCTCCATCTTAGCAATTAGAATTTTTTTCTCCAGTCCATCCAGGCTATTGTTATAATCCCCTTTCTGGCCCTCTCTGTCCAGGAATCCCTGATCCTGGCGGACTGTTCCATACAGTTAAAAAAAATAGCTAATATTTATTGAGCACCTACTAGAAGCCAGGCACTTAACATCTCAGAAAAATCCGACAGATGGATTCTGTGATCCTAATTTTATTGATGGGTAAACTGAGGTACAACTGGTAAGAGCTGGGGCTGTTTTGAACCCAGACAGTCTAGCTCCAGTGGCTGAGCTCCACTATGCTCTATGGGTAGAATTAAGTCATACACTTCTCAAGGTTGATTAGGCTTTTGCTGCACTAGTATCATTAATTCCATCAAGGGTCTCCAATAACTCTGTCTTGGCTGATTTAATAGTGTCAGGAAGAAGAGGATGGTTACTTTTTAAGGCCTCTTCCCTTCTCCATATGAAAAACTGCTGATTAGTAGTAACAGCAGACGTAAGCTTTTCTAACTTCCTTATATGCTTCAGGCCCGTGCAAAGCTAGATTCTTTTATTACCCAACGTAAATAGCCTTAGAGAGCATAACATTTATTGTTAATATCAGGTGTTTTCAATCTATATCCCATGGGAACAGGGCTGTAATTCAGTGGGAACCCACCAGAAGGCTGCTATACTAGTTGTTACAACAAGCCATACACTAGGTAGCTAGCCACTGCCCCAACCTCCTCACCCCTTTCTGACCCCTTGCCTGAGATTCCCACATCTTCCACACAAGCCAGAGCTGGCACAGAAGGAGCAGAGCTGGACCTGCTCCTGTTTGGTAGCTATTGTCCATTCTAAAGTTTGGTGCTTGTGCTGTCAGTGTTAGAAGATTTGGGAGTCACCCACCTATATATGTGCTCAAATATTCAGAGGCATTAGAACAGTCCTGAAAAAGCATTGGATTTAGACTCTGGAGTGCTGGTTCTAGACCCTGTTCTCTCCCACAGTGAGAACTTGGTCAAGTCACTTTCTTGCTGTGGATCTCCATTAATTCATCTAGGGGAGTGGATGTGGCTCAAGTGGTTGAGCACCTGCTCCCCACATGGAAGGTCCCAGGTTCGGTTCCTGGTGCTTCCTAAACAACAACAACAACAACAACAACAACAACAAGCAAACAAATGAAATAATAAACTCAGGGAAGCCAGTGTGGCTCAGTGGTTGAGCACTGGCTTCCCACATATGAGGTCCAGGGTTCAATCCCCTGTCCTGGTACCCCCCCCCCACAATAGTCTATACAGTGGAAAAGCAATGCCTGCTCTGCCTTTGTCACTGGGCTAAGGGGAGGATCATGGAAAAGAAAATGGCTAAAAACCTGCTTTACAAACTGACAAATTAAAACACCAAGGAATATCACTACTCTAAGGAGACTCATTCTCAGGTAGGCAAGGGGCAAAGAATCACCTTTGGGTTCTGCTAGTGTTCCTCAAAGAATGGCCAGGGGTCTGCAATTTGATTCACAAGTGGAATTAGGTGTTAGATGTTTTTGTGAAGTTACCAGTTTTTAATGTGTTTTGAGTTCTTATAGAGTGCATAGTTTTTACTTTACCTCCTTTCCTTTTTTTTTCCAAATTGCACTCTCATGGTCACCCCCTAGCAGTTCATTTATTCTCATGTGTAATCAGGATGCTTGCCAGAAAGTTAACAGCATGAGGGAAGGAAATTGAAAGTGAGAACGTACTCTGTGTGTTAATGTTGATTGAGAAATAACATAAAAATGAAAGAGAAGATTTAATATTTATTTCAAAATCTGACTTCCATCCTAAGCTTACTACCCTAATATTCACTCATTTAAAAATTCTTGGGAAGCGGATGTGGCTCACGCAGCTGGGCATCCCAGATTCGGTTCCTGGTGCCTCCTAAAGAAGATAAGCAAGACAGCTAGCTGATGCTACAGGTTGAGGCAACGAGCTGATGCAACAAAGAGACCCACCAAGAAAACACAATGAAGCACAACAAGCAGGGAGTGGAGGTGGCCCAAGTGATTGTGTGCCTCCCTCCCATATGGGAGGCTCTGGGTTCGGTTCTCAGTGCCTCCTAAAAACAAAACAAAACAAAACAAAAAAACAGAGAGCAGACAGTGAGCTCAAACAATGAGTGGGGTGGAGAAATAAATAAATAAATAAAATAAATCTTTTTAAAAATTTCTTATTTTGGTCACCTTTTTTCCCTACAGCATAGATCTTTGATTATTTTGTTTACATACACCTTTTGGTTTTTAAATTCTTTTCTTTGTTTTATATCTTACCACTTAGGTAGAAGTTCCACAATTTTTAAAACGAGTACTATATGACTTTAAGGTTGAACATCTTTTTCCTATGATATCTTTTTGATAAGAGATCATGTATTGTCTAGGGATAACTCCTGTATGTAACTGCTCTTTATGTGCTTCTGTATATTGCCTCACGAAATAGACCAAAGCATTTAGGGATTGTTTTGACATCAGTAGTGTTGTGTGCCCAGAACAGCACTGCCTTCTGCTGGGAAGTGCGGACATGAGTCTTCCAATCACATGGTCGGGTTGGGGTGCGAGGCTGCCCTCTTCATACTGACCTTTTCCGTTCCAACATCCCCCCCACCGGTGTTCAGTCTGGGGTTACAGACCCGACCTAGGTGACTCAGTAAGATGCTTCCCTGGGATTTTAGAACTGGGGACTGGAGATGTCAGGTTCCCCTCCCTCTCTAGACTTTTCCTGTCTCCTGTCTCCTCTGCGGAGGATGGTGGTGTGCAGGAGAAGGAGATGAGCCATCCAGGGCACTTGGCAGCATTCACATTTCTGATTCCATTTGTCTCCAAGGCCCAGCTGGATCCCTGACCCTCCCATGTTGTCTATAGGGCACGTTATTATATATTTCAACATATTCTGCCACAAGTATATAGATTTAGACATGATTATTGCATTTAAAATATCTTGAGAGGGCTCAAAAGTGTGGGTCAGAAGTCTCTGTGGGCATCATTTTAATGGGTACTCATGACCCAATTTAATTAATAATTAAGTCCAGTGGGCTTAGCATCCTGGGAATTTTACATCAGTTGAAGATGTTTTCCATGAGCAAATTCAAATTCTCAGTTCACATTAGTGATATCTCACTGCTTTTGTGGGTATTTTTCTGATTGTTATAAAATGCATTACATGGCATAGGTCTATATGAAACACAATCAGATTTCTTCTTCTACATTTCATTGGTTTGAATGAATAAATGTTCTTTCTCATTCAGACTTGCTTAGTATCATGAAATAAGTAATTGGAAATAGAAGAGACAAGAAAAAAATCTCAGGCATGCAGAATATTTTTCTGCTTTAAAAGTGCATTTTAGCATATTGTACACTGAGTACTTAAAAAAAGCAAACTGAAATATAGAGTTAATCTATTATTACTTTGTAACATTACATTTATCTGTTTGCTCTTTAAAGAAGAGATTTGGCTCTTGACACTTTAAAACTTCTGAGAGTATGAATATTCTCGTTTATTCAGGTACAAACCCTATGAAAAAGGTCTGACCCCTTTACTAGACTTTTTATACGTGGGTGTGTGTTGCAGAAAGGAAGTCTTGGTACTTAGAACAATTCTGTGTGTTTGGTGGAGATTCCTGGCTTTTTTCTTTTTAATGCTGCTCCCCACCCCGTGTCCTATTTTACCTCTATTTGCAGACAACCTTAACATCAATTCTTTTTACTAACTTATGAAATAGCTGTTTGGGCAAAGCTCTGAAGGAAAAAAAAACAAGAGAAAGAAAAATATAGGTCTAGGGAAGAGGGGTGGGGAAGAGCAGAATATGATGGGTCAAGAAGAAGGGGTGGGATGGGAACTAGGCTTCTTATAAACCAGCCAATGAGTTCCCTAGGGCTGGTGCTGGAGGCAGATGCTGCTGGCTCCAGCAAGAATGAGGTCCAGAATCTGGGATGGGAGCGAGATCAGCCCTGGAGAACAGTTTGCCTTGTGCTTGAGCACTGACTCTGTATCAAGGTGGTGGTGTCCACTCTTCTTACGCATTTGCAGTGAGAGGGAAGGTGCAGGACCGGGCAGATGTGCAAGGCTTCTCACTCAGGCAGAAGAGAGGATCCACATGGGTTCTGTGTGATGAGGTAAGACTCAAGGGCTGGGAAGATCCAGGGCCCAAAACTCTGAAGGTCCTCTGAGCCACGGCTATCACCCCGGACAGGGACTTACCAAGCTGTGCTCCTTGAAGAGCTGCTGAGTGGGGGCAGAGGCAGAGCTGGCTAGGCTCTGAGCTCCAAATTCTGCTTCAAATAGAAAAGTTAGTTTTATCTTTTTTTTTTTTTTTTTTGGTACAGGCACACAGGGGATTTGATATATGATTTGGGAGAGAAAAAGCTACTGCTGCTAAAATATCTAAAGGTTAGAAATCTTCCCTTAGAATGTTTATTCATCCTGACGTTATGAAGAGGACACCAGCTGCTCTGTTGGTATGTGTGTGTCCATGTGTCTGATCATGGACAGACTTCCTCCATCTCTCATGGAAGCTACTTTGGCTCTGGCTGTCAATGGTCCCTGATGGCAAGGTGAGCCATGGAAAGGACACAGAGAGGCAATGCTTACTGGGAGGAGGGGGGCAGGGTAATTGGGGGTGATATAAGGAGAGGTCCCAGGTAGGTAAAGGCTCATTGGGGAGAGGCAGCAATTATGTCAGATGACCATAGCATCAGAGGCCAAATGTCACATGGGGCAAATATGCAAGTTTGAGTCATCTAACAGAGATGTCTGGGTACAGAAGGGTGGTTATTTTATTTCACTTCATTTTCAGTCAATAGAGCTTGCCAAGTGACTGACCTATAAAATGAGTGAGTCCCAGGGATATGGAAATGAATTTATTTTGACCTCAGCTAAGAAACCAGACCCAAGTTCAATTAGAAGATTGATTCAAGTTATATTTCCATTCTGTGTTGGTGAGCTCATGTTTCCTGGGTGGAAGGAAAGAGGAAATTTGGCAACTCCCACCTTGTCCCCCAGGCCTCCTGCCGATCAATAATACTTCATGGGGTCCTACAGACCAACCAGCTTAAATGGAGTTTCACCCAGAACAGAGAGACTCAGGACCCTGAGAACCTAATTATGACCCAGTGTGCTTCTGATCTCTACCTGGAGAAGTCAGAGGGCAAGGTCAGAAAACCACTTGCATCAGAGTTGTTTGGGTGTGTCACAAAAAATGCAGGCTCCTGGACCTCACCTAAAATCCACTGTGAGAATTTCTGGGGGTGGGATCAGAATATGGATTTAAATCTCATGTGAGAATAACTCTTAGGCATGCTAACATTTGATAACTATTGCCTTTAGGCCTGGAATTGCTCAGATATGAAGCTTTAAATCTGGAGCAATGTGTCTCCACCTTGTTTTCAATGGTGTTATTCTTGACTGAACAAGGATTCTAGAAATTACATTGCAGGGGAATTATTATGTCCCAAGAATTGCCCTCTTGGGTTTGGGGGAATAAATCTTAGGATTAGTCTAACCCTATGGTTTTTCACTGGGTTGGGGAGAGAGGAGGGGAAATCCCTTGTTAGAGGAGAAAGATTGGAACCTGGGATGTGCCCATGAGGGGATCTCCTATGAAGAGTTTAATTTTCAATTATTTTTCCCTTGGGATCTGGGAATATTTATATTTGGTATATTTGACATCAAATTTTAATTATTCTCTGATTAACTGTAATGCTTCATTGAAGTCTGTTGCACACACACATTGTATTTTACATGGTCTCATGGGGAATAATGGGACAAAGAAATAAAGAGGAGTGTAGCTTCCCTAGAACCACAGCTCTGCAGATGTGAGCATGTCTGAGAGAGCATTTACTGAAGAAGCTAGAACTTAAAGAAGTCCAGGCAGGAGTCACAGGACTGTGAATGGGGGCCGAGGTATGGCAGGGAGGAAGACATGGCAAAAACAGCCACCAACACTCACCGTCTCTACTTCTGCTCCTATTTTCTCTTTAACAAACTCCAAACAAAATTTTCTCTCAAGTATTCCATAAAAAGTGCTCTTGCCAAGATCACCAATGATATGTAAATTGCCAGGTTTGATGATAAGTTTAAAGGTCTCTTCTTTGATCTATCAGTAGACATTTGACACTGTTGATCACTAGCTTCTTGAAAACCCCATCTCTTGGAAGATCAGCACTCAAACTTGGTTTTTCTGCTCCCTCACTGGGGCTCCTTTTAACTCTCCTTTGGCCATTCCTTCTCAATATGGGCATGATCTAAGGCCCAGTCCTTGAACTTCTTTACTTTTCCGTCCCTCCACTCACCACATGGACTGATGACTGTCAATATACTTATCTCCACCTTCAATCTCTTCTTACATGTCTATTCAACTGCTGACTCTCCATCTCCACTGGGATCTATAATTAGGCTAATTTAACATGTCCAAACCAAACTCACCATTCCTCCCCATGCAGCTCCAAACCTGCTTCTCCTTAGCCTTCCCCAAGTCTCTTACTGCTTGGGCCAAAAATTATGGAGTCATCCTTGACTCTTCTCTTTTTTTCACATCCCACACCCAATTCAACCAAAACCTTGGGGTTCTACCATCAAAATGCATCCAAAATCTGTCTGCTGCTCACCATTTTCACAATTACTATCCTGATCCAACCCACTATTATCTTTCACCTGGAGTTTTGCAATTGATCTAGACAAAACCTAACTTAGTCCCCTGCTTTCCCCCTTACCTTCATGCAATAAAGGATCAACTCAGCAGGTATAGATTGTCCAAGCCTTGCACATCCCAAAGAAATGTTTGGCTCTTGACATGCTCTTGGAAAATAACCTCTAAGCCCTTGAAATATCCTGGCTGTTAAGAGTGTCTTTGTTTATCTGAGGCCTTGGGCCATACCAGATACTTTACACTAACAATGTGATTTATGGTGGGGACCTTGAGTCACATGGAATCAACTTTAACTTGGGAGTGGGGGTGGGGGGGTGGGGGTTGGGAGGGGGGAGGCTGAAGACTTAGTGACTGAAATCAGCTATGTGAGTGGTCAGCCATGCCTATATGTCCAACCGCCAGGAAAGACCCTGGACACAAAAGGCTAGGGTAAGCTTCCCTTGTTGGCAATACTTTGTGTGGGTTGCCACACATTGTTTCTGGGAGAATTAAGCACTGCCTGTACGACTCCACAGGAAGAAGACAACTGGAAGCTTGCACCAGGACTCTCCTGGACTCTGCCCTATGTCCCTATGTGCCTTTTCCCATTGCTAATTTTAATCTTTATCCTCTTGCTATAATAAACCATAATCATGAGAATTATAGCTTTGCTAAGTTCTGTGCATTCTTCTAGTGAAATCATGGAACCTGAGGGTGGCCTTGAAGTTCCCCCTAATCACACACCCCTATAATGTATTTTCTCACAGTAGGCTCTCAAAATATAAATCAGATTATGTTCCTTCTCTGCCCCAAATCCTTTAATGGCTCCCTGTTTCTCTCAGAGTAGAACCCAAACTCCTTATAATGGCCCACAGGTCCTGCATTATCTTCTCCTCCCCACTTCCTTTCTGATCTCATTTCCTATTCCTTCCCCCTCATTCACCTCCAACCTCATGGGCTCCTTTGCTGTTTCCCTTAAACTCTCCAACCCAAGGCCTTTGCCCTTGCTTGCTATTACTATTCTCTCTTCCTGAAAGACTTTTTCCTTCTCACTCCCTTTAGGTTTTGATGAAATACCACTTAATAGACAGGCTTCCTTGACAATATTGTACAAATAGGATTTCATCCTGTATTATATCCTATTCCCCTTTCCCAGTTTTAATTTTTTCTACAGCCCCTTTCACCACCTGGCAAATTGTATGTTTATATGTTTGTTCACTGTCTATTTTCACGCACTAGAAAACAAGTTCTACAAGATCGGGACTTTGTTTTATTAACTCCTTTGTCCCCAGCATTTAGAACTGTGTATGGTGCATAACAGGTGCTTAATAAATAAACACGGAACAAATGAATGAGTTAAAGAACAACTTAAAAATGGGTGTGGGACAAGTCTCCACAAATAAAGCACAAAGTTTAAGGCTTACCTTAAACTTTCTAATAAACTTTCACACTTCTTTCCCTCTACATTCTTTATATTATCTGCCACTAGACCCTCTAATCTCTTCGTTTGAAATTATTTCAGATATACCTTGTCCTCCATTCCCATTGCCATTCCCAGTATTTTTCCTCTTCACCTTGCATGTGGCTTGATTTAATAGTGTACTTGGGTGTCAGTCTGCAATCCCTCCACTCCCTACCCTGACCGTTATCATCTCCTGGAACTTTGTAAAATACTACTTGGAACAGATTGCTTTCTTGGTGCCCTGCACCCTCAAGTCAACACTCCTCTGCCTGGCATGCAAGTTTGCCTACTCAAACTTCCTTCCCACCTCTACCTTCTCATGTAGTAGGTATGAATGAATGCATAGAACTATTAACCAAGAATCCTTCCTGAGAGAAACTTAGAGTATAGTATAGAAGGTAAAAAGGGATAAGAGTCATAAGAGAGACCAAGATAAAGGGAAATCAGAATAGAGAGACTCCATGGAGGACGATAAATGGGAATTTGAAGAATAAGTAGGACTTTGGGAAAGGAAAAGGGAGAAAGGACCGTCCAACAAAGAGGATCTTATATATCCTAAGGTATATAAGAAGGGAACTTGTTCTTACTTGAAAGACTGCGAGGGACAAGATTCTGAATGCAGGGCCAGGAGTTTGGAATTTATTTTGTAATTAGCTAGAGTTGTGCTTAAAGAAGAAATCTATGTGTGCCCTTATGGTTTGATTTAGAGAAAGAAGGTCCCAGAGACAGGGAAATAGGTAGTATGGCTATTGCAATGATACAAGTAAATGTTAATGAAGGTATAGACTAAGAGGGTGTCATCAGAAATTGAAAATAGAGGTTAGATTGAAGGAGAAGTCATTCTCTCTTAGTAATTAAAAGGCTGTAAGGGTAAAGGGTAAAGGATAATTCTGAAATTTTGAGCCCTGGGAACTGGGAGGATAGAATGATGTTACTAAGAGAAACACAAAATCCATCACAGAACCAAGTCTGGGAAGGAAAAAGGTGAGTTCAATTTTTAACAAATTGAGATGAAAGTGTTACTGTAATATTTTCCAGCAATGAGATTGGTATGTGAGGCTGCAGCTTGGGGAAAAGTTCAGGTACACTGATGTAGATTTAGGCAATGTATTTTATTTATCAACATGATAATGTAAATGACAAGGATGTAAGAGAATGTATAGAGAAGAGCATTGAAAGAAAAGAGTGATGAAGGTAGATCATTCAGGAATATCTTTAAAGGAATAAGAGAAGTCAGAATACAAGACAGTGAGGGGGGAAAGCAGGAGTCTCTCAATGGCCCAGGGAGGAAAGAGTTTCAAGAAGGAGAAATTGATGAGCACTAATCTGGTACTGCAGAGAACTCACATGTTTTGAAGAGTTATCACTGGATTTTGGCAATTAATATTATACAAATCATACCTTTTGAGACTATTGTATATATTTACTGGAGGGGGGGAAACTAGAATAAAATAGAGAATTGACAAGAGAATTGGAGGCTTTTTCTTTCAAGATGATTAGCAGTAAAAGAAAGGGGAATAGTAGAATAGCTGGAAGGAAGGATTTTTTAAAATGGGAAAACAAGAGAAGTAGCCCAGCTATGGAGGCAAAGTCACTTTGTCTCTGAGCTTGGTACTTCTGGTGCCACTGAGGCTTTGGCCAATTCCTGCAAGTTGGGACCAATTCCCCACAAGAGATGCTCCCTTCTAACTCAGAGAGGTAGTTACTTTACATTTCTAACACCTGGACCCCATTGGGACTTCACTTTGAAAAGAAAACAAAGAAGGAAATATGATGTCATAAGCTAAGGCAGCCTTGAGCTTAAGGAGCCAAGCAATAAAAGAATTCAGTTTGTAGGTGGGGTTACAGCTTTGGCAATTTAATTTCTCCTGTAAGAAATGGAGCTTTCGTCAAACAATACAGTCAAATACTATTTCATGATGACAACAGCCCCAGCTTATGCCCAGAAATCATATAGCAGACCAACAGTCCCAACACTACAAAAAGAAGAAATAGTGGCTAAAGATGTTAGATGTCATTAGAGGGAGTCTTTACCAAAGAAGTCTGACATCAGGGGGCAATATATAAAATGTCCCAAGAGGAACATGATTTAATGGAGGATCTCAAGAGTGCAAGAAATGCCTTCCATGATCCAATGTTAAAGTTGTCTATTATGTCAGAAGGGGAACTCACACATATATTTAATGATTTGGTTGCTTACATATCACTGTATGAAGATTTGTTGATAAAAATAAACGAAGCAACCAAACATGCTGGAACAGCAGAGCAGAATGGCCACATTCTTGTGACCTGGTTGCCAGGTTTAGATGCCTTTTAAGACTAGTGTAGTTATTAACTTGTGGCCAAAGCCCTTCCTGATAAAAAGAAAGGAAGGTCAAGAATCTAAGACTTCTTCTAGAAGTTGAAAACTAGACTTTTGGAACTTTCTGGATATACCTTGAAGTCACATAGTCAATATTCTTCAGTGTTAGAATAAATCGTTAGATGCGCTCCAAAAGACTGCCCTGATGTTGAGCTTCTGAAGGATGCTGCATTGATAATACAAGTTCTTTCTGATATCCACTGGAAGAAAGGCGAATCAGAGTGCCAGTATTAAACTGATAAACTCGAGTATCTGAATGAAAAGCAGAAGGATCCTAGAATTGAAGCAAGGAAAGTATTGCTTTGACGTGGGGAATTAAAGAATAAAAATGGACATATACCTTATATTTCCGTTTCAAGATTTCTTGGTTTTTTGACTTGAGCTGCCCCACAAAATAAGCCTCACTTTTATCAGGTTTACTGGCAATGAATTCCAACCCAAGAACTATCTTCAGTTCTTGGATTGGAACTGAAGAATAGTTCAACCCAACTATTGAACTATTCTAAGGACTTTCAGCAATTCAGATAAAGCTAAAAGTATCTATAGAGTTTGCTTATATGCCCTCTCTTTGGGCCAGTCTCAAACTCTGCCAACCTACCATGGGTGCCATAAGCGGCAGTTGGTCAATTGTATTCCAATGGCTATCACCCTTTTCCAGAAAGCCACCAGTCCAATAGCTCTTAAGGATTTGCCAGGGCTCAATGAAGAATGTGAAGGGACACATCTCTGCATAGAAAATTGAAGTCCAGAGAAGGGGATCAACAGTTTCTAGTGTTATTCAAATAGAAGTTGTTTCAGAAGGTGGATCCAGTGTACAAACAGCAGAAGACACCTAGATTTTAATGTAAAAGCATACCAAACACTCTGGGTTCCAAAAAGCAAGGGACAAAGCCCAGTGAAGTGGCAAACATAGAGGCTTGGTATAAAAAAAGAGCTCTGTATGTTAACTGTCAAACCGATGGTCTATTTACAAAGGCATACAGGTTTTTTTTCCCCTTGTAATGTGAGTATGGGAACATTGTAGGGTTATTTTATGCCATCAACATTTTCTCTCTCTGTATGTGTGTGTGTGTGTGTGTGTGATTTGGTTTTGATGTTATACTTTTTAAAATCCCAGTAAGTGTATATAGATTACTATTAAATTGAAGTCTTTTTTATTTTGTAAGATTTATTTATTTATTTAGAGCATGCAATTCTGGCATTTTCAATCAAATGAAATATTTAGGAAATGGATTTTCTCCTTATTATGGACACATCATGATGCAATAATACCAACCAGTTGTTATATTTACAATATCTGCCAAAACTTCAAATTTTGCAAATACTGGGATTTTACTAGTGTTTCTTTAATAAAGCTTGTACGCAGAATTTGAAGTTTTAACATTGGCATCTAAATTCTACATAGAATATATGTGTGTGTTGTTTCAAAATTTATATTGAAGCATAACTTCTTTGGAAAACAGACCATAAGACTTAGTAACTTTCCCATTTCACCAATGGAATGTTTTATCTTAGTTTTTCACTACACTTCTTCCTATTTCATTCAACATGCCGATTATTATTTTTATTGTAATTTTTTGTATTTGCTTTTGTATTTTTACTTTGCTGCCTCTTCAAATAAGCATGTCTTTAAAGCATTTTCTTCCTTGATTAAAAATGCATGTGTATATTTAATCAATATCAAATTAAACAAGTGAAACTAAGTCATTATGTTTTTGAGCCAATTAAGAAAATTGCAGTTTTTAAAATGTAACATTTTGGGATGGTGAACACAAGGGAAATGACTTAGTATACTCTAGACTGCTGCAAGAGAACCATCTTAAGAAATTCAGTGAAAGTTTTAGCATGTCTGAAAAGTACGAGAGAAGGCAGGTTGGTAATAAGTAAAAATAGAAAAATGAAAGTAATTTTGTATTAAAGTAAAAATGTCTGGTTGTGCAGGGATTTCATCCAGGCCCAACCACTGTGCCAGACAAGCCTTCCCTCTACCCCAATAGAATAGCCAGAGAATTTCACACTTTGTCAAGAAGGGACTACTGCCCCTAACCAGCTACAGAATAATAACCAACCATCACCCTTCAGCTCCCCCTTAAGAATAAGGATGCAAATTCTCTGGCGGGGGTGGGGTGGGATGGGGGTGGAGTTGAGGCAGGTTAGCATAGGGAAAGATGGAAGACTAAGTCACAGCTGGGACCTGGCAGAGAACAAAACCGTGAGACCCCACCCAGAAACCCCCTAAGAACAAAGCCTGAAAGACCCCACTGAGACCCTGGGCTCAAGAGGAGGCCCTGGATAACTCCAAACAGTGGAAATGAATACTGGAAAAATCTGTAAATAGATCAATCAAAATGAATTCTCTGTATAAATGAATTAAACGATTAAACAAACAGGAAAACACACAGAAAAAAAATAGAAAAATCATATTTTGGGTGTCAATGGAGAGGAAGCAGCCAAGGAAATGGGAGAGAAGGGGAGGAAGAGGGAGAGGAGGGGAACTAGGGCTCCTCCCTCTGAGACAGGAGAGAAGAAGGAACTGGCAGGTACATACTGTGAGTTTTGGAGAAGAAAATACTCTGAGAGTCACTTAGATGACCCTGATGTTCTCAAGAGTGTAGGAGGAGGCAAGGCCCTCACATTTTGCTGAGATGCAGGAAGAAGTTAGACTGGAAGTTTGAGCAAGGAATAAAGGTTTGTGTGTGTGCAATGGGATGTGTGTCAGGAGACCAAAACGGGAAGCAATCTGACTACGGTTCGAGTGTTTCTAAAAAAGTGATACATCTTTTTAGCCCCTGCCCTGATCAGGATGACAGAGTGGGGAGTTTCAAGGCTCTGTCCTTCCACAGAAGCTTTGAACAACTGTCAAGAACTGGTAGAAACATCTTTCTCAAAGCTCTAGAAAACAATCCTATTGCAGTAATAGGATGAGCACACACACACACACACACACAACCATTTAAAAGTGGTAGGATTTCCTGGCTCCTGGCTGGCTTGTTCCCACCCTCACTGGCTTGGCACAGAGCCAGCCCATGCTATCAGGGCAGATCCCTGGTCTGGTCCCAGAGGGAGCAGAGTAACCCTTGTGTGCATAGTGGGAGCATGCATGTCTGACCCAGTCTGTCTGGTGGTGGCCTGAGGGACTTGATCCTAGCACTTGCCCTGTGTGTAGAAGGTGGCTCACAGAGCTCTCCTACAGAACTCTGGGAGAAAGCAGTCAAGTGACTGTCTGGGGCAAGAAATGGCTGGCTGTAGGACATAAAGTGCAGTGCCTAGGACAGTGAGAAAACAGTTTCCTAAGGAAGAGGAAATATTTATATCTGTATAATCAGGGGAATTGTTAGGGCCAAATGTACATGCACAAGGCAAGATGCCTACACAGAAAGGACCAGGGAAGCCCTTATGCTTTGGCTTAGGGCTTTTCTCTAAACTCATTGTTTGGATAAGCTGAAAAAGAAAGCACTCACACAGGTCAATCTGTAAAGACTGGGAAAGGTGTTTTCTTTTTTTCTGTCTTTTCTTTACTTTTTTGTGAGTTAGTTTCTGGTATTCAAAGAAAGCTTTGTCATATACTAGCTGGATATAAGTTAAGGAACAAATGCCTCAGAGTCTAAATATCAGGATTTAAACACAAGCTGATAAAGAAAAGCGGAGGAAGTTCATCACTACTAGACCATTTCTACAAAAAATGCTAAAGGGAATTCTGTTGAAAGGAAAGGGCACTTGACAATTGATTGAAGCCACATGAAGAAACAGCGATCACTGGTAAAGGTAATGACAAAGGTCAATATAAATACCAGGACTATTGCATTTTTGATTTGTAACTCCACATTTTACTTCCTACAGTATCTGAAAGGCAAATGCATAAAATGTAATAATAAATCAATGGTTTTGGAATCATAAACGTAATTTGTGGAAAGAACTACATAAATGAGGGGTGGTAGAGGGGTATAAGGACATAGTTTATGTATACTTTTGAAATTTAAGTTTTGTATTAAAGCAAATGAGATTGTTATAGATTTAGGATGTTAAATTTAAGCCCCAGGGTGACTACAAAGTAAATATTAAAAAATATCAAACTCATAGAAACAGAAAGTTAAGAACAGGTTACTAGGTAGGGAGCAGGGCAATGGGGAGTTAACACAAAGGAGTATAGGATTTCTGTTTGGGGTGAAGGGAAAGTTCTAGTAATGGATGCTACTGCAACATTGTGAATGTGATTAATTCCACTGAATGTATGCTTGGGAGGGGGTGGGAAGGGCAAAATTATGTTGTATATATGTTTCTACAATTACAAAAAAAGAGAAAAACTAAAGAGATAATGACAAATTTAATACAGGATACTAGATGGGATCTAAGAATGGAAGAGAAAAGTCTCAAAAAGACATTATTGGGACATAAGAAAAAATAGAATATAGAATACAAGCTTTATTTCAATGTTACCTGTCTTAAACTTGATAACTGCACTTAAGGTGATTACATTAGTGAATATCCTTGTTCGTAGGAAGTGTATATGGACATATTAAGTATTCAGAGTATGATATGTGCAAACTGCTCTCAAATGTACAGAAGATAGATAAATATAGATAGACGATAGACACATAGATACATAGATAGATGGATGATAGAGTGATATGGCAAAGGTAAAATGGGTGGATCTGGGTATATGGAAGCATGGGAATATGTTGGTGTTCTCTGTATGGAGTTGGCATTATTTTTGCAACTGTCCCATAAGTTTAGAAATAAAGTAATGGAGAAGAGGGGAGGACATGGAGTCATGAGTGGAAGGGTGAGCAGGGCTTAGGTAGCAGGCGGCTGTCTGGGGTCCTTTCCTGCCTTATACACAGCAACACCGTGTGCTTCCGACACCTCCAATTACACATGCTTGTGAGGTTGCATTCCCAAGCAGGGGGTGCCTCCTTCAGCACATCTGGGCTCTCAGAAAATTTTGGCCACACAACTTTGTCCCTCATCTACTTCTTTGTTAAAAGCACGGTCTTGAGATACAGACAATAGGATTTGACTTTACATGTTCTACACTATGAATTTACTCTGAGATCTGGAAAAAAATAACAAAAACAAAACAAAAAGAAAGCAAAAAACAAAACAAAATAACCAACCACATACTTCTTTTTTTTAAACAACCACATACTTTTTATCAGAACATTTCAGAATTACCATCACAAATGCTTGAGACCATTTGCTATTATTTGGCTTAGAAGGAGGAGAGGGAAGAGTTCACCGGGAGAGAGCTCAAGGAGGAAGAAGAACTAAGAGCTTAGGTGCTTTGTACTTCCCAATTTCCTGTTTCTGATGAAGTGGTGATTTCTAAGTAGTAATTTTCTCACAAAGTCACTGCGTCCCCAGGCAGTGTTTTCCTGTCTTGTCCCCATTGCCCTTCACCACATCTCTCCTTTCTCTTAACCGTTGAAAAGTTCTTCAAGCTCCATGCTGCAAAGTCCACCTCAATGACTAAGATGACTATTTTGTTTGGTTTTTTGTTTGGTTTAAGGAAATTAAGCAAACATTTATTGAAGGTCTGCTAGGAACAAGGCACTGGGTCAAGTGCTGTGAGCAATGCAGAAGTGACTAAAAAACTGGCACTTGTTCAAGAACTCACAACCAAGAAAGCAAGAGAGAGGGGGGTGGGCGGCAGGGAAAGGCAAAGTCTGGCAGGCTGAGGTGGAGTGGGGCAGGAGGGAACCACAGCGCTGTGTGATGGACGGCCAGAGAGATTTTTTCCAGCTGGGAGGGCTTGGGAAATTTCCATGATGACGGTGATTTTGAACTGGGCTCAGAGGGTATAAGGGATGAGGCAAGATTTTGACCTGATGGCAAGGGGCAGGGGACAGAGCATTCATGGTAGAGGGAAAGTAGGTGAGGAGGCAGGAGAGAGCAGGTGGCCAGGGAGGGTGTGAGGTGGAGTTAAAACAGTGTGAGAAGGGAGAGTGGTAGGCTCTGCTTGCTTGCTTGCTTTGCTAAGGAGCTTGGATTTTCTTCCAAGAGCAGTCGAAGCCTTTGAAGGCTGCCTGCACTGCACGGCAAAGACTTTTTCATGTATCAGCTGATTTGCAGTTTAATCCATGTCTCCCAGTTTCATCTTTTAAGAAGGAAAATCTGGAACTTCTTTGGTCACTGTGATGCCATTTTTGAATCCTGTGCTTTTTGCTAACCCCTTTTTATCTAGGTCCTGTGATTTTGCTTGGCTTTTCTAGATTGCCTTCTAGCACTATTTACACACAGGACTCTTTCATTTGCTTTGATGCTTTTGAGAGTTCAGCATTGCGAATTTGGCAATTTTAAGTTTTAATAAATTTTCTCACCTTTTTATGGCTGTTTTTTAAAGAAAAAAATACATTCAACTAGAAATTGATGGCATTCTGAATATTGTTTGTTTGTTATGTTAACACAGCAATTCCTTATTCTCCCAGGAAACTTTTAGCCCTAAAAATCACCTTAAATAAAAGTTGGTAGATGCAAACATGAAAAGGAGGAAACTGACCCATATAACCTTTGCTTAGGAAACTCAGTAATGAAAGTTTTGGAGGGTTCTTTTGAGGCACTTAGTAGGTGCTCAATTAAATTCTTATTGTTAGTTCCGTTCAGAGAGGGAGATCATGGTAAGGTGGGAGGCATGAGGAGATTTTCCTCCCAGGCTTAGTACAGGTGGTTTTTGGTCCTCATTAAGTCTCAATACTATTACTAGTATAGGGTTGAGTTATTTTGGATTTTAAAAGCAAGCAAACTAAAAGTTTAATCAAAGGGAATAGTTTGGTAAATGATGGCACATCCACTTGATGAACACTAATGCCATTATTAAATAGGTAATTACTAAGATCATTATGGAAAAATATTATGATGTGATATTACATCATAATATCATCGACATTAGGACTTGTGGCTGCCTCCTTCCCAGAGGACCCAGGAATGGAATAAGGAGTAATAATGCCCTGGCTTCCACAGGTGCACAAAGGCTGGGAGGTAACTCAGATGAGTGGGTGAGGGGTTTATGGCACATGACCCCTGGCATATTGTCATAAGGTTGTTTGTACCTCTTATGAAGATTGAGAAATAAAATTCTGCTCTTTGAAAGAAAGAGAGAACTGGGCACCAGTTTCTTGGGTTTAGAATACTATGCTCTTAAAGGGGAGAGGAGGGTCACTTCTAGAGGTTTTTACTTTCTGCTAAGACAGGAAGTTACTTAGTGTTTCCTCCTCTCTGGTGCTTAGCCCTCATTTTCTGCTTGCCCCTCACTAATCCCTTGCCCTCTCCTGCCATCATATTTACATGATGTATCTCAGGACACTCCCTCACCTAGAGCTCCTTCGGGTGCGCAGTGCACAGGTACCATTTGCTCAGTCTCCCTCCTTACTGTAATTGCACAGCCATTTCAGTAGGAAAGAGCAAATAGCAAAAGCCATCCCAAATCATCTTCATTTCCACTTCTACAGTAGTGGAGTCAAGACATTACATTTTCCAGAGATGTCCAGTCTGAGAAATTATTAAAAACCTGCTTAAATAAGCTGATCTTTCCCCTCCTGCCTCCCCCTCATGTACATTCAGCAGCTGAAATCCGAATGGGTTGCCTCCCTGTGTGTGCATCAACTGTTGCCCCTGAGTGATTCCTCATAAAGCCAGGTGCCTCTGAATCAAAGCATCCAGCTGGAAGCTGGCTGTCTCCTTACCCTCCTTTCTTCCTGATGCCTCACCGTCTAATCTGGGGAGCCCAGGGGACCTTGCAACTTCTGTAACCACAGATTGCCAGAACTGAAAGGGGTCTAGAGATGATCTGCTTCATCCCTCATTTTTCAGACGAGAAACTGAGACCCAGAAGGCATTGCTCAAGATCATACATCTGTAAGTGACAGCTGTGGGGCAAG
This sequence comes from Tolypeutes matacus, assembly GCA_026826555.1. Classification (NCBI taxonomy): domain Eukaryota; kingdom Metazoa; phylum Chordata; class Mammalia; order Cingulata; family Chlamyphoridae; genus Tolypeutes; species Tolypeutes matacus. The sequence goes on along the minus strand of JAKSZT010054215.1, from coordinate 27,976,732 downwards.
GTCCTAGATCACTTCTGTCCCAATCCAGTGGCCATTTTTATGTCAGGAAATTGTTAGAATGCCCTAAAGTTACCTTTCTTGACCCCAGAAACATCTAAGGTGCTATGCAGGAAAGCCCAGAAGGTTTCTTTCATAGCTTTGTCCAAATGTCAACTTTTACAAAGCTTTTATAGGTGGACCCAGTCAGAAGAGAACTTGGCATGCTCCAATCTCTCTTAGCATATTTTAAATCCATGCAAAGCATTTGTAGTGTACAGTACTGCCCTGAATCTGGATTAACTGTGTACCTGTTTTCACCCTCCCTAATGGACTATATGAGCTGCTGAAGGGCAATAATCTTGATTTCTTCATTTTTGTCTAATAATGTCACATGGGTACCTGGTGGATTCTCAATAAAGGGAGGGTGAACAAATGATTGAGAGAATGAATGGATGAACAGCAAACCCCTTGGAATTGCACCTTTGTTCTCTCCTGGAGTGGAAGCGCTGTGAATCAAAACGTGATGAATCTCTGGGGGTTGGGAAAGCTTTGTGAGTTATGGGGAAGTCTCTCTGTCTATCTGGCTGAGTGAGCAGCGATAACACTAAAAATGCAACCTTGGAGTAGCTAGCAGTGATTTAGGGAGTACATTCATATGGGCTTTTCAGAAATAAATCAACTAAATTGCTGCCACTAGCCAGTCAAGCAGGTCTAGCCCTCAAGAGTGCAGGCTGCTGGCATTCACCTGGCCAGGCTGCTGAGAGGTGCCGAAAATTGCTCCACAACAGTGTGTGTTGCACCAGCTTGGGGCTTCTTGTGGTCAGTGTCTGCCTTGTTGAGTCTTTGAGGACTTTCCCCAACCAACTAGGAGAGGGGAGAAATAGCTTGTTGTTCAATGGTTAGAGCAACCAGGGGCAGCTTCCCCAACTCCAGGCATTCCCCCAAATGTGGCTGAATTTCTTGCCTGAATTTCTTCACTTATTCAGTTGTCTTGTGGGGGCTATGAAGTTCAAAAGCCATGTCTCAACATAGAACTGTGGGAAAGTTCTGCTGATAAGAAAATCTCTTTGAATTCTGGCCCATCTCAAAGAATAAGAGCATTTGAATGATTACGTGACTCCATGCATCTTCCTCCCCATGAAAATATTTTTGCCCCTACACTAGTCCCAAGGGCCAGGATCTCTGGATTTACAAGGTAGCAATTAATTTAGTTAAAATGCTGGTTTATATTTCTGGGCCAGTAAAAGATAAAATGAAGATTCTCCAAATTTCTTCCTCCCATCACAATTTCTTCAACAATGATTATTTATTGAGTACCTAGTATGTGTCAGGAACTATGTCAGGCTTTGGGGGATACAAATATGAAATGTTCTCTGCTCTCAAGGATTTTATAATCTGATAGGGGTAGCCAGATATATGCACTGATGAGAGTAGAAGGGCAATAGCCCTGTAATGGAGACGGGGCACAGGGCTTTGGGGATAGGCAGGGGAGAGAAAGGTGTTCTGGTTGGTGACTTGGAGAAGGGTTCACTAAACTGGGCCTTAAGGAATGAGTAGGGTTTCACCAGGTAGAAAAGGGAGAAGAATATTCCAGACCAAGGGAAGAGCATGGAGAAAGGACTCAATGGTGCTTTCAGGGAATCAGGGCTGCTCTTTCAGGTGTTCATTCAGCCATAGGTATTTACTGAATTAAATCACGTGGCCAGCTCTGGGCTGGCTTCTGTGTCACCAAGGTGCATATGGCAATACCAGAGCTGAGTCTTTGTTTTCCAGGAGCTCAAAGTTGAGATGGATGATGGCATCATGGGGAGAGAGTTGGGGCATGACGCTGGGAAGCTGGGCTGATCCTATACTCTGATACTGAGCTTAGGAGTCTGGACTTTGGTTGGCAATGCCTCTGCTCATGGAGTCTAAACCAAAGACCAATCCAGTAAGGAAAGCTGTTTAAAGTAGTTCCCTTGTTTTTTGCTTTTACAAACACTATTGCAACGAATAATTTTGCACACACGTCATTTCATACATGTATGAAAATATCTGTAGGATCGATTCCTAAAATGGAATTGGTGGATCAAAGGGAGCATTTGCAATTTTGGTAAATTCCAGTCCTTAGAGGTTGTATTAAGGTCCACTCCCAGCAGCAGTATATGAGATGCACTTCTGTCCCTCCTCTCAGTCTGATGAATTTAAACACAAACACACACACACAGACACACACACACAGACACACACACACACACACCCCACATATGGTGTCATCCCTCCAGGAGAACAGATGGCCAAGCTCCAACTATCTCTTGAGGTACAAAGGCATAAATAAGTCTGAGATGGAGCCAAGTCCCTGAGAAGGGACCCAGTGCACGGGGTGGTATTGTGTTTTGAGAGGCTATTCTGGAAAGATTGAGAACACAAGGAATATCTGTTTTGAGAGATTCTAGACATGAGAATAAAAATGACTTGAGGAAAGTGAAATCTATGGGCCATGACTTTCTGGCAGAAGTCTGGGAAGAACACACACTGTATGGAAGTACACAGTGCCTGACACACATTAGGGGAATCATCTTTAAATAAAACATGTGATCCTGCAGGTAGAGGTCAGCCACCTCCTATGTCAAAATATTACCAGGCAATCTGATGCCTCTAGGCCTAAGGCATGGGAAGGGGAGATGGAAAAACTCTGAGTAGAGCTGGAAAGGAAGAGGAAGAAAGAGTGTGGGGGGAGGGAAAGAAAGCAGAAAGGAAGAGAGAAAGAGAGAAAAGAAAGTGGAGGCTGGGGGCCAGCAGAGGCAGAGAGAAAGAGGCGAGGAGCTGCCAGCGCAGCCCAGGGGCACCTGGGCCTCAAGCCGTGGGCGGCTTTGCCCTTAGCTAACAGGCAAGGACGAGAGGCGCCCGGGAGCAAAGCGCCAGTCACAGGAAACCACTGTAACAGCGTAGGTGCGAACCAGCCGGGCTCTGCTGCCCGCCGTGGGAAAGGAAGTGCGAGTGACAGGGGCTGGCTATAATTAGCATCCACCCCGAGCCTAGAAAGCTGCCTGCTCTGGCGGTCGGGGAGTTCAGAGGCAGCGAGAGGAAACGAGCCGGTGCAGACAGCCTGTGGACACCCTGAAGTCAGTGTCTCCTGCTGCGCTCCGCGTGCAGCCCTGCAGGCTGGTCACCCTGGGCCCCCTGGCCCCTCCAGGCAGCAAGACTTCCGAACGCTACGGAATTCCTTGCCTATCACTTATGGTCTGGGAAAAATGTCCTTCATGGCTGCCTGTTCTGGCTCCTGGGGCAGCACCAGCCTGTGGGGGTGGTATTGCCTTGGCACACATGGGCAGACTGGCCTTGGCAGCATAAAGAGTGCAATGCTTTCCCAAGCCTTCCCCCTCCTCAAGGAGTCTTTCTAATGCCTTGGCTTTTATGCTCTTCTTTCCCCAGGGAGTGGGGAGTGAAGGGCATCTTTGTCTTTACTGCTCAGTTTCCACAAGGGAACGTCTGTATCTTTGCAGTGATAGCTTCCCTTCTTCGTGTGTGTGTGTGTGTGTGTGAGTGGAAAGGGGAGTTTGGGTTCAGGTGGGAGGGAGAAGGTGGAGTCCACGATCTTGGCGTTACACTATATATAGCAAGGGGCACAAAACTCCCCCCTTGCTGCTACTACCTCCTTTTAGACTCCTTCAGCCCTAGCATTGGAAGACATCTATTTCACCCTTCTGTCCTCAGGAAGTAGGACTCCCATCCCTGAATAGTGGCCGTCCCACCCCTGGCAGCTGCTCCTTCCTCTCTCCACCTGTCCATCATCAGAGGTCTTCCTTCTATGGGTCCCAAGTTAACTTCCTTGTAACTCTCCATCTCAGATCCTGATTTCCCTCTAGATATCTTAGAATTAGTTGACTCCCTCCTCCAAATAAGAGCCTTTCTTATATTTTTGAAACCAGTGTTTAATTTCTGCCTGTTTTCTCTTTTCCCGGCTTATCATTCCCATTACTTCGGCCACTCATGAATTCACCGAATATTTGTTTCCTATCAGGCTAGGCTTTGCTACTGTGCTTGGTGCTGGGATACACACATTAGTAAAGCATAGCCCTGGAAACTGGAAGAACTCACATTGTTATTTAAAGAAAAGCTAGTGGGCAAAATATAAACATGTCAGATAATTAGAATATGATGTGATAGGAGCCATGGTAGAGATAAACATTTCTGCTGCCTGTTGAGGGCTTGTGATGTCATGATGCTTAGTGATGCAGTCTCACTTTGTGCTCACGACAAGCTTGCAATCAATTTATAGATGAGGTGGTGTGACCTGCCTTGCTTCACCAGGCTGTTTGAGGAGGTGGCCAACCTTCCATTGAAGGGCAGACTCAGGATTTCAAACAGCTGAGACCAATGTAAAGCCTCACCCTCAAGTTCAAACACCAAGAGCAAGGATTTAAACTCAGACCATCTGGCTGCAGAGCCCACACATTTGACCACCATGCCATGCTGCTTTCTTGGAGGGCTGTGGGAACTTCAAGGAAGCAAGGCTGTGGGAGGAGCAAACTTCAGACCTGCCTCAGACCTGTGCTGAAGAAATATTTTCAGATACTCCTGTGAAGTGAGTTGCTGCACGGTGCATCATGGGAACACAGGCTCAGGCACAGGAGAAACTTCCAGCCAATGACGCCTTGTTACTTACACAGCACAAAGGGTCCAGAAGAGCAGGGCAAAATCCCATCATGGCCAGTCTCCCAGGGAGGCCAACTGCTGGGGTCAGCGCAGCTGGGTGGCAGCTCCGCACACCCCACTTCCCACGGGAGGGGAGAGACCTGTGCTGTTTGAGTGTGAACTATTTCTCTACCCGGGGGAGGAGGGGGGGTCTGCCACGGAGAATTCCTACCCTGATAAGCATCAGGGGCTGCTTGGCCCTGGTTTCAGGGGCCTTTTAATTAGACCTAACACCTCCCCTGGGTTGTGGGATGGAAACAGACCCAAACACTGTCACACAGGACAAAAGGTGGCGGGGTGGGGGGGCTAGAGGGGGGCTGGCCTCGGTGAGGGCTGGGGGTGGCGGCTGAGGGGGTGGCTTCCCCAGCACTCCCCCGACCGTAAGCTAGATGTGCTAGCTCTGACCTCGCTGTGGTTCTTGGCGTAGAAAATTCAGTTTCACATGACTGATGCTTTTGCTGCTGGGAATCTGTGCTTTCTTCCCGCTTTGTGGTCACACTGTAAAGGCGGGGCCACCCCGAGCACCTCAATAGACCTTTCTTCCAGGAACCACCTCTCCAAGCCACCCTGCAAGCTACTGAATTACCTTCTGTCACTCCAAAGGCAGCAGCCACCCCAGAGAGGACGGGTGGGCCTTTGCTCCATCACGGGGCTGCTTATTTAAACTGGGGGTGCCGGGGAGGCCCACGCGTGCCTGTGACAACGCTCAGCACCCGCCACAGGCCTCCTGTGAGGGCACGGGGTGAGGGGCTCAACAGCTGCCTCTCGTCACAGCGATGCAGCAGGACATTCTTGGCAGGGCCTGTTAGGGCTCTGCAGGCTTGAGCAGTCGAAGAGGAGAGCACATTTTATTCCATTTTCCTGCCACACAGCAGCTTTTCTGATGATTGCATCTTTCAGCCTGGGGTGGGTGTGTCTGTTTATTTCATTCTGGTGTGACCTGGACTGAGTGTGACATGCAGGAATAATTACAATTATCATTATTATTTTTAACTTCAGTTGCAAACCACTGAGAGCATCAGGCATTGTCAGAGAACATAATTAGATCTGCTTTTGGCCCATTATACGTTAAACAGAGATTGCTCATAAACATGAGGTTAGGTTGATGGTTCTAGGGGGTGTTGGTGGAGGGAAAATAGAATTCACTTGTTTCTCTGTTTTTTAAGGGGGCAGAAATTAACACTTTTACTTCTTCCCCCTGATTTGCATGATTTTTTTCCTTTTAATAAAATCCTATAACTATAATAATGATATGCAGAATTCAAATCTCTCAGGCAACTTTCATGGAGAAATCAAAATTCATTACATTTGAATTCACATTTGCAAAAGACAGGGGAAACAATGCCACAGTGGTCTTTGGGAAGCCTAGGGTGGTGGGGATCAGAGACTTTGCTGCTCTGTTTGTGGTTGTCTGCTTGTTTTTTCCTTTGTGTCCTGATTTCTTTGCCAATGAAGATGTTTAGGGTCTCCCTCCTTTCAGTGTCTCTTCTGGTTGAACTGCTTCCTACCCACTCCCTTCCAGCACAAGTTCTAGAGAAATCTTCCCACATTGGCCGTTTCATCCCTGCTACTCCCTTTCTTGAGATTCTTCACCATTTTCCTATGGGCTGCCACACCAGAGCAAAACTCCTCTGCCAGAGTTCCCAAGGTTTCAGCGATCTGATTCCCTCCCATCCTTTCAGCCTCACGTCTAAATCCTTGGTCTCTAAACCTCCATTTTCTCATCTTGCTTTCTTCTGCTTCAGGCCTCTAGGCATGCTACTTCCCCTGGCCTACAGTGATCTTCCTTCCTCTCCACTCGTCCACCACTGCCCAGGGTCCAGGCCCACCATTCCCAAGGCTCCCTCACAAGGCTGGAGGCCTTTCCTAGTGGTTCCATCCCTTGGTGCTCTCCCCTTCCTTTGGACACCTCTAGTATTGTGGTAGCTTGTGTTATGGTCACCATGGTTCTCCCTTCCCTTCCCTGTGGGAGAATGTACATCTTTGCCTTCTGCTTCATGACCTGCAGTGCTCCTCCTGACCCTGTGGGAGAAGTAAACTTGTTCCACTCTTGGACTTGGCCATGTACTTGCTTGACCAGTGTGTTAACAGTGGCCCCAACCTGCAGACAGGAATGTGCTTACAGCCAGTCACCAGCTCACAGTGGGCTTTTGGCAGCTGCCCATTGAACTTCAAGGAGTCCTCGGAGCAAAAACCAGAGATTATCAAAACCAGAAACAATGTTCAGAGGAAAGAGAGTCCCAGTTGCCTTTCAGCTGAGGAAAGTCTAGGTTTAATTTGAAACAGCAACAGATTGGTTTCCATCTCTTCTATCTGCTCCCATTTCCGTTGTCCCGCATTTGAAAGACACAAGACAACTACTTGTAGGCAGTATAGTAGAGAGGAAAGGACCCTGAATGTTGTCAGGGAATACGGGGTTGAGTTTAATTAGCTGTTACACTTGTATTGAATGAACTGGCCCTGGTGGTATACAGGTAGGAGGTCACTTCAGTCCCAGCAAAACTCTCTCTACTGGTTTGCCTTTGATGGAGTTTTGGAAGGTCCCAGAGCTTTTCACTCACTCTACAAAGTCCCAGACGATGTAATATCAAAACTAAACTCTCATCCAATTTAAAACACTTACTTCCCCCAGGGCTTACCTCAATCTGGGAAACGTTAAGTGAGGAAACTGGGCATGCTTGGCTTCTTCTCTCTTTTCCCTCCACCTTCTCCCTCACTCAGGTGGAAGGAGGAGAGGTTGTGTGGTGGTCATCTGAAGTGGGTGTCCTCCGATCATGTCAGATTCTAAATGCAGATTTTTTTTCTCTCGTGGGGTGTGTAGTCAGCCTCCAAGATGGCCCTCGATGATTTCCACTTCCTGATATTCACATTCTTGTATGACCCCTCCCCCATTGTACCAGGGTTGGTCTGTGTGGTCAATAGAATGTGGCAGAAGTGATGGCATGTCACTTTAAGATTAGGCTATGAAAACACTGCAGCTTCTGTTTGGGTCTTTCTTTCTCCTTCTCTCTCATACTATTAGCTTTGGGGGAAGTGAGCTGCCACGTTGTGAACAGCCCTATGGAAAGCCCCATGTGTTGAGTAATTCTGTCCTCCAGCCAGCAGCCAATGAGGAGCTGAGGCATCTTCCCAGCAGCCATGTGAATGAGCCTTCAGTAGAGCTGACATTTGACTCTAACCTTATAAAAGACCCTGCGCCAGATTCCTGACCCTGTGAAGCTTTTGGGTAATTTCAAAGCAGCAATAGAGAACCAATGTTTGGAGGGTTCCTCAGTGACTCCCTCCTGTCTTGTGGGGAGTCTCTCATCTGCAGTTCCCTAGACTCCAGCAGTACCTCTTTCTCTCTTCCACTTCTTTGCCCTTAGGTGCCATCTCCCAGTTTCTGGTAGTGTGGTACTCTATTGGGGCTCCCTTGCCCCTCCCTGAAGAACTCTCTTTCCTGAAGACCCTATCTGACTTCCCTCTAAGAAGGGCCACTTCTGGTCCTTGGGTACATGCATGCCTTCCTGTCCAGACAAGCCCTGGAAGACCCGGTCAATCCCAGTGCGTCCCTCTTTGCACTAGCCCCATGCCCTCACACATTCAGACTTTGCAGGTTTTGAATTATATTCCAGTCTCTATGTCTTCTAAAAGTCAGGTGACACGTGTCAAGCTCTTGGGTTATTCTGTAATGGCCCCTCGCCTTCTTAATTTGACAATTCAACCCTTTTCCCCTGAAAGAAAGAATGTGTGTGTGTGTATGCGCGCGTGCATGTAATACTCTCTATCCAAAGAAAGAGTACCTCCATGAACTCTTCAATGGTGAATTGTGGTAGAGCTAGTTTTTGTTCATTTTCTTGCTAGGTCCTAACTAGATGATCAGCACCTTGTTTTAGACCATAGGAGCACATGGCCTCTGTTAAAATGCCAAGACAACAGAGAAAGTCACGTTTAACAATTTGTTTCAGTCAGGAAATCTTTGGTTTCTAACGCTGGCATTGTCTTGCTGTATGACGTTAGCGAAGTCATTTAACTTCTCTGAGCCACAGTTGACTGTGTGTGTGTGTGTGTGTGTGTGCTTATATGTAGAATCCTGATAGTCTCTTCTAGCTCAAAAATTCTTTTCTCTTTTACCCCTGCCCTGAGTCTTTACCCTGCATATGCAGGGCTCATATCTTTTGAGCCATAGTTTTTCACTTTAGGGCTTGGGTGAAGAAGGAGCCCATGGGTATATTTTTATACTGATCAGCCTCACAGGCTCAGCTCAGCATCGCTCTGCTGACATGGTAGGTCCTTGCTCCATATAACTCTCCAGTTGATTAACAATTTTCCTTCCAACTTGCATGTTTCTTAAATATAGGAGGGTCCTGTCTTGCTTTGAGACCTCATTTAAAGCAGTTTACAGATGGTCTCAGGTGGGCTTCAGAGCATATGGTGATGCTTTCCCTAAGCAGACCATAAAATTGTCACAGGGACCCACAGTTATAATGGGGAATCCACATTAGTCAGACATTTCCCCCAAAGTTTCTAAAACCAGTTCTTGATTTGTCTTCATTAATGACAGAACCAACTCTAAGAAGAGAGAGAAGGCAAGGAAGGAACTGCCTTACTGACTCAGACCTTACCAACAAGAGGGGGCCTGGTTAGTAAATGGTGGGAAACTGTGGGGAAGGTGTCATTGTGCAGTCTGTAACCCTTCGGTTATGGACACTTGGATTAGCCACGCACACACTCTAGATTTTGGAAAAGCAGAGCACAAGGCCTGAGACTCTGAAAAGGTATCGGTTCAAGTTTAAAAATTACTCCAGTGAGGATAAAAAGGGCTTTTGTGAGTTCTGATGGAAAATACACCCTCACACCAAAACGTATAAAGTAGGAAGACAAATGCACACTAAGCCAAGATAAACACAAAAGAGTGGTGTGTGAAAAAGTATTAGGAAATGTAATGCTAAAAATAAAGTGAAGTGTGTGAAAAATGCTGAGAATAAGAAAAATAGCTCATAAGGTATTTTGGAATCTGAATTAAGAATGGCCAGGTGACCTTATGCTATCCAATGTTGTCAGATCATAAAGAATAGTGGTCAAATTATAAAGAGATGGACAGATATGATTAAAAGGGAAGTGAAAGCCAAGTGAAGTAAGAAATTAGGAAAGAGAGTTTGAAGTAGTTTTCAGATATATTAAAATCTCCAGGACCAGATTGATTTCATTCTCAACAAGTGGTTCCCAATATGTGGTTCCCAGTTCAGGAGCATCAGAATCCCCTGGGAACTTATTAGAATTGGAAACTCTCAGGTCCACCCTCGACCTACTGAATCAGGTCCTCTGGGGCTAGGACCAGTCATCTGATTTGGCAAGCCCTCCAGGTGATTCTGATGCATGCTAATATCCTAGAGCAGGAATTCTTAACCTGGGCTCCATGGGTGGGCTTCGGGGGTCAGTGTTCTAGAATTAGACATGAATATTTTTACCAGTGTGCATATTTTCAGGGAAGAAAAAGCCATGGCTTTCAATGGATTCTCAAAAGGTTTTGAGACCCCCCAAAGTTTTAGAATCATTCTTTGGGCATATTGAAAGAACATAGCTGTCATTATAAAACTGTTGATGGTACTCTGAGAAATCATAGGTAGCTGGAAAATAAGGTAGTCCTAGTGTTTAAAAATCAGAATTAGATGGATCCTGAAAACTAGGGTTAATTAACTTGACGTTGATCTCTGTCAAAATTCTATAAAACTTTATTAGGCAGTTGGTGTGTGAACCCTTAGCAAGGGAAGTAGCTGAGAATCAAGAGCCAGGAAGGGTTCACTTATATCCAAATATACCAGATAGACTTTGTGTTGTTTTATTTCTGTTATTAAATAACATTCCTTATGTTTAAATACAGAAAAGTATAAAGAAGAAAGCAAAGATGGCCTATAATTCCTAACTCCTGTCTTTCCCAGGCAAGGCTTTCTTAAAGGATTCTTGCATCTCTTCAGAAAAGAAAATTTACACATAAAAGGACTGCTAGCACTCTCTCTCTTTCTGCAACTGTACTCTCCTGCAGTGGCTCAATGATATTCAGCCTCATGTCTTTTCAGTTTTCCTGCCTTTTTTCCTCATGGTTGCAAGACGACTGCTGCAGCTCTACCCACTATGTCTTAACTTAGACATAGTTAAGAAGGGAGAAGAGGGAAGGGAAAGGAGTAAGGGGAAAGGAGAAGGAATGACATCAACTTTTATCAGGAAAAGTAAATGTTACCCGAGCCTCCATAAGCAGACTTCTACTCATGTTTCATTGGCCAGAATTTCCCATTCACGCACAAATAATGGGTCACACAACTTGACAGAAACGTTGGGACAATGCTTTAATGATATGAGAGGAACCAAAAAAGGGGAACAGAGTGTTTTCTATAACTTGCAAATGTTTTACAATGTTAATCTCTGAGAATGGACTATAGATCACAGAGATTTAAAATCTGACATTTCTTTTTAGAATACCCCTTCTAGACTCATGTATGGCCAGGATTAAGAGAGCAGAGGTAAGGGTAAAAGGATTGATAACTCTCCACTGAAATGAAATCATCTGCAGATACAGGTTGAAATTGGCCAAAAAACTCTCCTTGTGATTTTGCTTCAACCATCCTCTGGGGAAAAAATCAATTTATGAGCAATTTCTCTCTCTCTCTTTTTAAAAAAAAAATTTTTAAATTATAAACGTAGTGAGATGATGTTCTCGGCTGTTGCATTCTGGATTCCATGGTTTCCCTGAGGCCCCCCCTCTCCATCTGGGAGTTGTATTTTGATAATTGAGACCAGAACTTGACTTCTTGTGTCCACAATGCAACTAAATTAAATTAGGGATTTCATGGAAATGACAATGAAACCCAAATCCTGTTAGTAGACTATTTATTTACTTAGTGTGTATGAGCATGCAGATCTTTTAAGTGGTAATATAAAACAGGCATTGCATTCTTGAGCTTTAAGTGCTGGTTTTAGAAAATATTTTTAGTAACAACCTGATTGTTAAGGGGACTCAGAGAATCTGATCAGGGTGGGGGAGAAGTTGGAATTAGCCCCTTTTTAAAGATGAGAACACTAAGGGTCAGGGTTTCTCAGATCGAGCTGGGATTCAAAGTGCGTCTTGTCTTATTCTGTGTCTGTGTGCCTTCCGCTCATCAGGAGGATGCACAATGAGCAAAACAGGGTGCATCTAATAAAGAAATTAGGCCCGGATGGAAAAGATGGTTTTGTAGCTCAGAGGTCCCTGCGGTTTGGTTTGGTGCTCTGTCCTTGTGATTTGCTGGGTTCCTGGGTGTGATCTAGTGATTTAGATAAGTATGGGCGAGCTCAGTCTCCATGGCAGCTGAGGAGCCTTGCCGTGGGCCGACCTCCCTGGTGGTGCTGTCTTTTACTGTTTTCCAACACAAAGGGACACTGTCCTCGGAGGTTTGGCCTCTGGCTGTCCACCTGTTCCTGGGCTGGTGCCCCTGTGGACTTTGGGGTGCCCGGGTACTGCTGCCCTCACTGCACACACAGCCACTTAGATGTGCACGGACCTGCCCTCCTCCCGCTGACTCCACTTCCCGCCCCCCGCCCCAGCCTTGCCAAGGAAGGACACACTCCCATTCCCCTCTAGTTCCCCAGCCCCTGAGATGACATGGGACCTTTCCAAAAGAGTTTTTACTAAGGAATTATTTTAAAAAGAGAGTCAAAAAGGCACAGAAAGATAGGTGCGCTGAGCACAAGTATTTCTGGTACAGATGGGCTTGACTGGCAGGGCTCATTTTTCTTCATTTCCATCCTGTCTAGTTAAACTTGCTCCAAAGCCTGTCCTTGGAAATTTCCCCTTTCCCTTTTCTCATCCCTTCCAGTGCCAGGATACTGCAGATGGGGTAGGTAAACACATGCCAGAGCAAGTGCGGGTATAGGGGCTTTTATGGATGGCAAAGGCTGGTGTTCCCTTTTTTTTTTTTTTAATGCCTTACTTTGGATGGATAACAGTACTAGTAAAAATAAGAATAAAGTAAAAAGAAGCATTTCATTTTACATTCCTGTTTTCATCTCCAGCTCTTTAGTGTCGGTCTTGTCACTCTTTCAAACAAAGCATTATGTGTTACGTACACACACATGCATATGTATATATCCACATATGTACATATGCATTATATGTAGACACACATATACACACAAATCTCTGTGTTGGGATAAAGTTGCTGAGAGTGTTTTAGTAATGGATTGAGCTGGCTTTTCTCCATTTATTTTCAAGGTCCCCTGAACCCCCATCTTTAAAGGAATATAGTTATACTTATCATGAGCCATAACAATGGATATACTTTTGGACACAATAAACCCTCCTTGGGAAATTAAAATAAGGAAATAATTTAAAAGAAGGAGAAAGTTATAAAATATATCAGTGTATTTTTTAGCATACAGGGGGGCAGTGTCTTACAGTTTACACGGTATTTCCACACACTTTCTCTCATTTCATCCTCACAGTAACCTTCTGAGTGAGGTGGCTTTCCCCCCTTCATCCTATAGATGGGCCAGGCTTAGAGAGGCGGAATGACTTATTTCATGCTGTGTGGTTAAGTGGCAGAGTAAAGAGTAAAATCCAGGTCTTTGGGCTCCAAGTGTGTGGTTATATTTACTACGTCATCACCATTCCCCAGCGGAGGAAATTCTTATTAACCTACATTAGGCCAATTTAATGACCATCATGGGGATTTTACATACTATAATTACAAAGAGTCTAAAACAGAATGAAAAATAGTTTATGGCATAATTTAAATTATGATATAAAACAAGAGTTATATCAATAGTATAATTGTAAATGTGTAAAATATATATATTTAAGGATAAAATTTGGAAGGGGTCATGGGAAAATATAAACAGTTATGTTAAGGGGACTGTAACTAAATTTTCTTAATGTTTTTCCTTAATGCACTTAGAATTAACAATAAATTGAAAAAACAAATACTTACAGCAATAAAAAAAGAATGTGTTTTGAGTACAAGTACTGCGCTAAGTACTTTTCGTGGTTAATTCCATTTGCTCACAACTCCATTAAGGTAGGTATTATTAGAATTTCCACTTTGTTGGTAACAAACTTGTGCCTTAGAATGTTTAGAGAACTTCTCCAGGGTTATAAAGCTAGAAATCAAGACAATGAGCATCGGATTTGTGCCTTGCTTTCTCCAATCTCAAATACCAACACTCCTTCAATGTATGTCCTATAAAGGGGACAATAGGTCATTTAAATTGTCCAACCCACCGGGACAATTACATGCTGATGTGATTATACAGACTCTGTTTTTCTTCTTTTCTGATCATGGAAGAATGGTAGTTAATCAACAGACATCAGTCATTTACAGAGTGTCTAATTACTTAGGAATTATTTGTGGACCATTCACAAATACTTAATGAATTGCATTGGGGAAGCAGAGATTTACCACCTCCTTTACAAAACTAGGGTCCAGAACAGCAGAGGCTGCTATGAAGCTGATTCTGCATATGGGGCCAATACTAGGTCCCGTTTAGTTTTAATGACAACATTGATCAGAATTTTAGCCAGGTGGTGGGGGAGGCTGACAGCCCATGGGGTGCAGAAGGGGCTGTATCTCACACCCCTAGGCACAGCGCCCAGGCTCTCTCCTAAAGGAAGACAGCCAACATTGTATTGCTCTTGGTCAGAACTGGTAGGACAAATGCCTTAGTTTTCAACTCCACTTTGTCCAAAAGTTAACCCTTTTTGCTGTGAAGAAAAGAAACGTTGTCCTTTCCTGGCAGAAGGTGGCAGCCCGAGTTTCCTGGTTCTAATGAGACTTAGGTTTTGCCAGCGTGTGGAATTCCTCCTGAGACCTGAATGATAAACTTTGTAGAAATTGCCTGCCTTGCCGCACATTGCCGTGGAGCTGGTCTGTGGGCGCAGACTGCTCTTCGAAGGTCAGATTTATTGAGAATTGAGCACAAAACCATTCTTTCACACAGTCCTCATGAAAGAGCTGCTCTCCTGGAATCACTTCTTCACAGGATGGGGTTTTCACTGGAAGCCTGTCTGTAGGCTTCAGGTACCTTACTCCTTACCGTTTCCACGTTGTCTTTCAAAGCACATGTACTTTCAAGTTCTTTGTTGTGGCTCTTTTTGAGTAGAGTTTTAAGCAAACACTACTCAAAAAGATTAGTTGGTTTAAAAATCATTAGTTGGGGTTTTCTTGCTTTTCAAACTAAGCAAAACAGAATCACCATTCCTGGCCCCCCTTGTTTGTTTTACTGCTCTCAGCTATTTAAATTCTTATTCTGGGACTTTTATTCTTTACTGTGAAAATGGGCCCAGTACTGATGCTTCTTGGCCACCTTGCATAGAATTCATACTCTTCAAAACACTTCACAAAAATTAGCTAATACTCTCAACACCCTTTGTCCTGTGGGGACAATTAAGAGTTGGCTAACTGTAGAAGGAAAACGCAAATGATTCTGAATCTTTGCATAAGTGTCCTCAAACTTCAAAGCACATTCCCACCCCCACCTCCCACCTTTAGCTAGAATTCAGACTAGGGGAGAACCAGAGGAGAGGAGAGATTTTGGAGAGGAAATCTCTTTGAGTCCTTCATGAAATTATCTATCAGTGACTTTGGTGCAGGTTCTATAGGGGATAAACTATAAGAAGCCAGTTTTATCTAAGGATTTGAGTATGAGCTTATTTCTAATCTTAGTCTTCCTTCTGATTTTTGAGTCATAGAATGTTAGTGGTTTCTGACTTCAGCTCCCTGGTAATGTAACCCTTTTACTTTACAGATGCACAAATGAAAGCAGAGAAAGGCGAGAGATTACCTCAGAGGCTAGATTGGTTTGTTTCCTTGGTATGGCTTTGACTTCTCTGTTAGGTGGAATGTCTGCTCACCTTGAAGGTCTTAGGAGAAAGTATTAACTAGTTGTGCCAGTGGCCAGTGCTGTGCTTGGGCTTTGTGGCGTATCTGCTTTTGGGTTCCTGTGTGAATTGTATGTTTCTCACTGTAGCCAGCCAGTCAAAGAAAGATAAAAGAACCATCATTGTACAAAAATGCTCTCAGTATATTTGGGGGAAATGGGATATAGAATGCATAATTTATCTTGAAAGAGAGTCAGCAGAGGTTTGATTTAAACAAATATCTATTATGGTGCTTTCTATAGAAAATTCTGTATTTAAAATGAGTTTATATGGCTAAGAGACTTCAAAGTGAGTTGGGAGGTCATTCTAGAGGTAATGCTTACACACATATCAGCAGGATCTCATGGACTTCCAAAGTGGATACTGCCCCAGATAGAGGGGCTCCTGAGAGCTCTGGAGGCACCCAGGTCCTATGGTCAGGGCAGATAGTTCCGGGGTTTGGTGCCTTGCCAGTGGGCCCTACTCTGGAGTTTCTGCTCCTGAGAGTGACAGAGTTGGACTCAGTTATGTCTTCCCTGCACATGGCTCATCTGTCCCTTCTATTTAAACCTATAGTTGGTATTGGAGTTTGTAGGTGTACGTCCAGAGACTGGAGTCTTTGAGCTGTCCATGTGCCAGTTGGGCCTGGAACCTCCGCGGAGTTGCAACACCTACTCTACAGCTCACTGGACTCACCCAGGACAACTGGCAGGGAGATGATGATGGACAACGGCCATCCCAGGGAATGGAGAGAGTCTGCAGCTGCAGAAAGGATAGTCCCATCCATCTTCCCCATGGGATATAAGCCCCCTCTCAATTGGAGGTGAAGTGGACGTCACTATCACAGAATCCTCAGGATTGGGGGGAGAGCTATGGACTAGAGTGGACTTACTGGTATTTTACTATAGACATATTGTGATTCTAGCAATGGAAGAAATTGCAATATTGATGTGGAGCCAGTGGCCACTGGAGGCTCTGGGGGCAAAGAGAGGGAAAAACAGTTGTAATACAGGGCTTTTTTGGAACTTGAGAATCGTCCTGAGTGACATTGCAACGATAGATATAGGCCATTTTATATCATCACATAGCATGCGGAACTGTGTGGGAGAGAGTGTAGACTATAATGTGAACTCTGGTCCATGCTGAATGGCAAAGCCCCAGGATGTGTTTATCAATTGCAATGAATGTGTCATACTAATGAAGGATGTTCATGTGGGAGGTGTGGGGGGTGGGGCATATGGGAATCCCTATATCTTTAGTGTAACATAAGTGTCTTTTTAAAAAAAAGTCTACAGAGGTAAAACCAAAAAAATATAGCATGGGACTGTATAACATAGTGAAACCTCATGTAAAATATGAATACAGGTTATATTGCATATGTAAGACTGTTTTTACAAAATATAAATACAAATAAACTAGAGACGTGGAAACAGATTCGTAGCTATGTATGACATGGTAAGTACAGAGAGATTGAGTGGTGATGAGTTTGTTTTTTTTTTTTTTTTTAATATTATTGGAATAATGAAAATGCTTTAATAATGACTGAAGTGACAAATGGACAACTATGTGATTATACCAAATACCATTGATTGTACACTTTGAAAGGGTATATGCTTTGTTAATATGTATCAATAAATTGATTTGTTTTAAAAAAAAGTTTTATGGCAACTCCGATTGCCAAGCCATCCCTCTTCTAGCTGTCTGAAAACCTGTAAATTGGGATGGAAATGTTTTTTGTGGCTAGACCCTGCCTGGTAGAGAATGGATGGCTTCTGGGAGCGCTAGGAAGGAAAGCAAATCTCATTAACTGCTGCTGAGTTGTTGTTGAATGGGATGAAATGTAAGCATAATCCTTTTCCAGTTTGCAAAAAAAGCCGAATGTTTCTTTTCTCTGTATCATGAAATTGTGAAAAAGGAGGCAGGAGGACCTCATTTTCAAAGCTATAGAGAATCACAAAGAACTGTTGAGGGGAAAAAAAAAAGCTTTTCTGAGTCACTTATAAGCATGCCATGGATGTGGTTGCTTTTGATTTCAGCATCTACCCTGCTAATGTTTAAGTTTTACATTTTCCTGAGTTCCTGGGGTTGGAGAAAGGATTTGAAACTGTAGCTTGGAGAGAGAGGCTTGGCATGCATTCAAGTTTGTGGTCATTTCTGAGGTGGTGATCCTAGCCTTAGGGATGAGGGGATCAGGTTGGTTTTGTGCTGGGCTGATACAGTGCCACATGCCAAAGCATGCCTGACCTTCATGTTTTGAGGACACATAGTTCTGGAACAAGGTTCAAGACACTTAAAGAATCTTCCCTCACCCTGTGTTGAGATTGTAACTTTTTTTTTTTTTTTAATTTTATTTCTTTTTTTAAAAGATAATTAGATTACATAAATGTTACACAAAAAAATATAGGGATTCCCATATGCCCCACTCCCCTCACCTCCCACACCCTCCCACATAAACATCCTTCATTTGTGTGGCACATTCATTGCAGTTGATAGACACATCCTGGGGCTTTGCCATTCAGCATGGACCATAGTTCACATTGTAGTCTACACTCTGTCCCACACAGTTCTGCATGTTATATGACGATATAAGATGGCCTATATCTGTCTCTGCAACGTCATTCAGGGCAATTCCCAAGTCCCGAAAAAGCCCCTGTATTACAACTGTTTTTCCCTCCCCTGCCCCCAGAGGCTCCAGTGGCCACTGGCTCCACATCAATGTTGTAATTTCTTGAGGTTGTAACATTTATTACTCAGGCATGAGCTGGCTTCTTCCCAGAGGTCAGTCACAGGCTTTCTTCTCTATATGTTTTGTTCCTGCCTCTGAGCTTCCCCAGCCCATCTTTCCATGGATCCTAATTCTAGTCATTTCTCAATGCTTATGTCATTTTCACCGTTTCCTCTGCTCCCCACAAATCCCCCTTCTTTATTTCATGTTATAATTAAGTCTTCATTTTCAAAATTCGCAGAGCATTTCTTTGCTCTCCTACCAGATTGAAATAATTGCCTATAACTGGTTCATATGGCTTGCAAATTTTTCCATGTACATTGCTTGTCTCTCTACCTACATTATAAATGTCTTGAGGATAGAGACCATTTTCTTTCAAGTACCTTATTCTAGTATTTAGGAGAATTCTAGAGCATAGTATATACTTAACAGTTGTTGAGTTGTAATACTGTATATATGTATGGAAGTGTTTTATTTCCCTCAATGGCTATAAGCTCTTTAAGAAAATATCTTTTAGTAATTCATCATTTTTTATTCCTTGCACTCATTTGATGCTTAATAAATATTTATCAAAGAATGACTTGTGATCACCTGAGCTTTTCAGAGAGAGGCCATTTGTCATTAGGCTTCCCCACATTCTCCAGATGCCCAGGCCCTCGTGGGGTGATAAGGTCAATATCAACGTCCCCGTTTCTGATGAACATTTTCATAGCTCCCTCTCACTGCTGGTAGTATTCGTAGGGGCGTAGAGTTCTTTGTGGATGCTGTTGCTCTCCCCTAAAACCTGGGGCTTTTTAAAAACCATTTTGATGCTATGCCCATTGTGTACTTTCTTTTTATCCTTCATATACAAAGATGCTAATTAAAAAATAGTAATATTTCTCTATTCTCAATCCTACTTCCTTGTGTGATCCTACTTTCAGTGTCCTGCAACCTTGTTTGGAAATAAGTGGGGATAAAAATGTTGAACACAAATATTCTCAAGGCACTGAGCTGTGACCTGAAACAAAAATGACCACAGCCATCGCTCTGCCTCCATCCCCTGACACTCAGGGCGGCAGATCCATTCCTGGGTGGTGTGGTTTTCCTGTGTTATTTTTCCTTACTATGTTCCACCATGGACACTCTTCCTAAGAACCTACGATGGCTCCATGGCACCTCTCACTTCAAATCCCAGCTGCTCTGTTGACCTAGTTCACTTTTATTAATATTTTCTTTTCTCACTTTAAAAAACTAACAAATATTAATTTCCTAAAGTAACACTATACTTCATTTTGAGTTGGAGTCTATCATCCTAGAACTATTCCTTCACTAGTGAAATTATTAATATACTTTACACAATTTCTCAGATATACTAAATATTTTGATATATACCAGATAGGAAAAGATATTTTGTTTATCCCTTCATTTAGCAAACACTTATTCAACATATACTTTGTGATGTTTACAGAAAACTGAAAGAAAAATAAAAACGATAGCATTTGTTCCGAGCTTTCTGGAAGCTTGCGGTCTTGGAGGCGCCCTGGGAGCAGCCTCTGAGATAAGGCTGTAGTGGGGGCAGAGCTGTCCACCGGGAATGTGCCATTTGTCATTATTGGGAGTAATCTGGAAAGCCGGAGCTTCTACCTGAAACCTTGATGGCTGAGTAGATGAAAAGAGGGGCGGGGTGGGAGGCGAGAGACCATTGAGGGTGGTTTGGGGAGAGGCTCGCAGGGCAGGCTGGGCTGGGCTGGGATGTTAGGGGCAAAACAAAATGAAAGAAAACATTAAGATACTCTGTTACTAAAGCAAGAAGCAATACCCGTTCCTCTCTTTTATTTCTTGCTAGTGAAATTATTCATGGGTTAATATAATTTCACACTGTTTCCGTACATGTGTCAAAAGTGCGGATGCATCGCCAAGGGAAAGGAAGGTGTTTTGGAAAGATAGGAGCGTGTGGGGGTCGTCAGATCGCCGGCAGCGGTGCCTCTACATCTGGTGGCGCCGGGGCTGCAGACAGCCAGGCAGTCACGGGGGTGTTGCTTAACCGAGCAACAGAATGTCTCCATGGAATAGTGAAATCAGCAGAGCTTGACGTTAGGGGTCTGGAGGTCTAAATTTGCTGTGTGACCTCCAGGGAAATCATTTCATCTTTCTAGTCTGAACATTCTTATCTGAAAAATGGTTGGGCAAGAAAGCCTTTAATGTCTACTTGGCTCATTCTAGAAATCTCTAGGCCAGTGTTTTTCCAACTTCCATGCACGTCTGATTCAGTCTTAGCAAGTACCTACCTTTTCTACTGAAACCTTCCTGTGTGTTTGCGCCTTACTCCTCCCCCCAGGGGATTCTTCTACAGGTAAATGCACACTGAGAAAATCTGTGAAGACTTGTCCTGGACGACAGAGACCGATTTTTTAACCTATTTTTCTGCACTTAGCTTCATGGAATGTTGGGCTTAGCTTAATGAATCTTTATTGAGACTTCCTGGGCGCCAGGCATTGGAGACGCAAAGACAAAAATTTCCTTTGAGGGGCACTGTCTGGATGGGAGGGCACACATGCGTCTCAAATAAATACTTGGCGGTTTGTCAATTGATTAAGTGGACATTTAATGCTTTTTTCAAATCTGAAGACCTAAGTGTTTACTGATTTCCCCCCTGCTTTCCCATTAAATAACAATTCTCCAAGATCATTGAAAGGATATAAAGTTAGGGAAGGGCAAATACATCATCAATGTATCATCAATTTAGTGAACCGCCCACAAAGCGAAGGGTGATTTGTAAAATCCTGGTACCCCAGCGCCTCTTGATGAGCTTGTCAGTAAAGTGTGCCTGAAACTTCAGCTAACCTCTGGAAGGTTAAGGTGGCTGTGTCTTCTTTTATACCAGAATTAATTATTTCAGAAACAAATGGCTAAAACTTGCAAAATCTGCAGGAAAGAACTTCTGGGCCCTTTGAAGGTTTTTTTTTTTTTTTTTTTTTTTCCAAACCCCAACATCTCCTCCTCAAAGGCAAGGAACAGCAATTATTATAAAAGAGACCAGAAAATAACAGGAATAAACAATGGAGGGCTTGCTCTGCAAAAACCCGAGCCCATCTTATGTTTCCATTTTGATAATGATCCCTAATCTTCCCAGGGAGCTTTGGAGCATGTGTATTATCTTAAAGCATGTTTGAACTTTGGCATTTTCATCGCCTTTCCAAGGGCAGCCATAATTAGGGGAAGACTCTTAACTGGAGGGAATGGAACAATTACGTCTGTTTACCTCTTGACAATCCAAATCACTGCTTGATTGGGGACAAAGGGGTGAACCGGCTCTGGTGTTCTGTGTAAGGGGTTTGGGGTTTTCTATATTAATTCTCTGGAAGCTGCTTGGAGTTTTGTGCTTTTGATTTTCTTCAGTCTAGCTGACGCTAAAAGTAATTATGTCAATTCAGAAGGAAAAATAATTTCCATTGCCACTTAAATTTTATGTCTGTCTACCCAATATTAGTTGAGAGTTAATCTTGGAATCATACTCAAGTTAAACTAGTTATTGAATTAGAACAGATTTGACATTAATAATATGACTGGGAGAACTAGGAACCTAATTTTTTGTTTTTATGTCATAAGACTCTGTACATCTGGCAGTTTAAGTTCCCTTAAACCAGGGAAACTTGATCTAGAACCCTCCTGATTTTAGAATTCTAGTGCTTGATGTGGTCCTCAATTGTGGCTGCATAATCTTAGCTGAGGGTGGCAAGAAGAGGAAAGACTTTCTTCACCATCCTGACCCAGGGCCTCCTCCCAGAGTCACCCTAGAGTGACTAACTTCAGCCCCTGGGAAGATGTGGCAGCAGGGAGCTACCTTTGAATCCCTTAACTAAAGGTAAAGGGAAACCACATCTGCTTTCAGTTTACTAATGCTGTGATTTAAAGTAAGGTTATATCCTTGAAGGACTTGAACTTGTGCTTACTTATATCATGACCAACAAACATTTGTTCAGCTCCTCCTCTGTGCTGGACATTAAACTAGGTAATAAGGCTGCAATATTAAATAAGACACAGTTCTTATTTCCCTTAGCAAAAAGAAATAGGGTAGGAGTGAACTTTTTATTATAATATACTATAATTGTGAGGAAAAATGTTCAATGCAGCCTTTGTTCATGAAAAAGAATAAATTCAGATTTGGCTATTATGAATAAAACTGTTAAAATAGTTATATAATAGTCATTTGTGGACATAAGTTTTCATTTGTTTTGGGTAAATGCCTTGAAAAGGAATTGTTAGATCACATGATATGTATATATTTAAATTTATATGAATCTGTGAAACTTTTCCAAAATGGTTGTTCCATTTTACACACCCACCTGCAATGTTTGAAACACTAGTTGTTCAATTTTGTCACCAACAGTTGGTATTATTAGTCCTTTTAATTTTAGCCATTCTATGGGTATGTAGAGGCATTTCATTGTGGTTTTAATTTGCATTTCCTGATGACTTTTGCTATTGAGCATCTCCTCATATGCACATTGGCCATTCCAATATCATATTTTGTAAAGTGTCTTTTGACCATTTTACAATTGTGCTGTTTGACATTATTATTTAGTTGTTGACTTCTTTATATATTCTGGATACAAGACCTTTGTCATTTATATGAATTCTGAATATTCTCTCCCAATCTGTGGCTTGCCTTTAAGATTCCCAATGGTTATTTCAATAATGAAAAGCTTAATTTTGATGAACTTCAGTTTATCATTTTTTTTTTCCTTTTATGGTTTATGATTTTTGTGTCCTAAGAAATCTTCTGTCAATGTCACAAATCTTTCTTCTATGTTTTCTTCTAGAAATATTATATTTTACCTTTGATATTTAGATCTACAATACATTTTAAATTAGTTTTTGTGCATAGTGTGATATAAGGGTCAAAGATTCATTTTTATCCATATGGATATCCAGATGCATCAGCATCAGTTATTGTAAAGACCCTTTTTTCTCCTCATTGAATTTCCTTGGCACTCTTGTTGAAAATCAACTGACCACATACACGTGAGTATATTTTTGGACTCTTTAGTCTGCTCCATTGACCTCATGTCACTATCACACTGTTTGAGTACTGTGTATTAGAGTAAGTTTTGGTATCAGGTAATGCAAATTTTCTATCTTTTTTCTTCTTTTAAAAAATTGTGTTTTTTTCCTTCTTTTTCATGGCCATACAATTTATTATCCAGACAGGGACACCTTTGAGAGTGAATCAGTGGTAATAGTAACTGTTATACAAGGACAGTAGGAATAAACTGGGACTGTCTTGGCAAACCAGATCACATGGTCACCCTAGTCAGATGGACTAGGTTGAGGAGGGCTCTTTTTTTTTCAATTAAAAAAAAAAAAAAGCAGTTTTATTGAAATATATTCACTCACCATACATTCCATCCAAAGTGTACAATCAATGACTTTTGCTATAGTCACAGTGTTGTGCATTCATCATAAAAAATTATTTTCATATTCATGGTCTATTGTATTTCCATTTCCATTTTAGAATTAGTTTGTCAATTTATACAAAATGCTGCTGGGATTTTGATTGTGATAGTTTGGAATCTGTAGATTAATTTTTTAAATAATTAAAAAAAATTTTTTTTTAAAGATACTTAGATTACATAAATGTTGTAGATTTTTTTTTAAACTTTATTTCTAAAGGAGTTTTGGATTTCAGAAAAGTAACATGGAAAATATAGGGGATTCCTATGAACCCCACCCCTCCTACTCTCACATTTTCCCCTATTAATAGCATCTTACTTTAGTGTGGGATATTTGTTAAAATTGATGAACAAATATTGAAACATTGCTACTAACCATGGTCTACAGTTTACATTATGATTTGCACTTTGCACAATACAATTTTATAGGTTTTGACAAAATGAACAAATATTGAAACATTGCTACTAACCATGGTCTACAGTAATGGCCTGGATCTGTCATTGCGATATCATGCAGAACAATTCCGATGCCCTAAAAATGTCCCGTGTTCCACCTCTCCTTCCCCTCAGACCTCTGGTAACTACTATCTTTATATCACTATTACAAGTTCTTCCATTACTACAATAATAATAAGTCTACTTTGATCCATGGTTGCATTCCCCCCTTATGTTGGTTCATTCTTCAATCTTTAGGATTTTGGGATGGTGATGCCTGCTCTGTTTCATATTGAGAGGATGCTTAAATCTTATGGGGCAGATGGAAGGGAATGCTTTGCTTGTAGTTGTAGACACTCTCTGTTCTTTTGGGATGGGTGTTGTCCATCATCATCCTTTTGTTAGTTGTCCAGAGTGAGTCCAATGAACTGGAGAGTAGGTATTGGCTGCAACTCTCCTGAGATTCAGGACTCAACTGGCATATGAAAAGACCAAAGATTTAAGTCTCTGGGACATATATTTAACAGGTATAGTGCTAATTATAGGTTCAAATAAATGGGGTAGAAGAACCATGTGTAGGGAAATTATGAATGAGTCTAATTCTGTTATATTGGGAAGAAATCTGTAGATTAATTTGATGAGAATTGATGTCTTAACAATATTGACTTTTCCAATACATAAACATAGTATATCTTTCTACTTAAGTCTTTTTGGTTTGTTTCAACGGTGCTTTGTAGGATTTAGGTAGAGGACTTTCACATATTTTGTTAAATTTATGCTTAAATATTTTATGTTTCTGGGTGCTACTGTATATGGTATTGTATTTTAGTTTCAATTGTTTGTTACTAGCATATAGGATACATTGGTTTTTACATACTGATTTTGCCAGATTCACTTCTGAGTTCTGGTAGCTTTTGTTTTTTGTAACTTTCCTAGGATTTTCTACATACATGCTCATGCTGTCTGCAAATAGACACTTTTAATTCCTCCTTTCCCATCTATGTATGTCTTTTATTCTGGCCTTATTGTACTGTTTAAGGCCTCCAGTACAATGCTGGGTAGAAGTGATAAGAGTGGATATCACTGCCTTCTCTGATCTTGGATGAAAGCTCTGAGTCTTTCATCACTAAGAATAATGTGAGCAGGAAGTTTTTTGCAGATCTCCTCCACTCAGTCTATCTGCTTGGATAACTGCTGTCAGGTTTCTCTTCTCTAGCTTTACTTATCTTACCCTTGAATTTTATCTTAATATTTGGTCTTTTACCTAATACTTTTTGCTACTAATGAGTTCTGGCTGAATCTCTCAAAATCTATGGAACTATCACAACTTTATGAAGACAGTCCATGTCCTGGTTTATCCTCTTTTACTCTATCCTGGGTCTCAAGACCCAGATGGACAAATACACTGGTAGATACTCTGACTAAAAGTCAGATGCTACCTAGTCTCCTTGCTGTGCAGATCAATTAGTAAACTGTTAACTTTCTTGTCAACTCTAAGCCCTTTGTCGTTCTCCATCTGCCTCTTAAATCTTGATGTTCCCTAGGACCTTTCTCTCCTATTTTGACATGCTTCTTAAGCAATCACATCTAGCTTTAACTGCCAACTATATCCTCAAATTGCCATATCTGCTTCTTCATCCCAAGTCTTCTTCTGAGTTCCAAACCTATATATTTCCACTGCTGATTGGACATCACCTCCTCAAAATTCTATAGGGCTTCTACCTCAATGTATATAATCTTTTTTTCAGCTCTCTTCTTCCAGTTGTAGCCCATATCAGTGAATAGTACCACTATTCACCCCATTGTCCAAGCAAGAGGATGTGGCTTCATCTTTGACTCGTTTCTTGCCTTCATTTGCTCTCCCATCCTAGTTGATTTCATCTCTTTAAGACTTCTAAAGTCCATCTTCCTTCTTTTTAAATTTTGTTTTACTATGAAATGTTTTATACTTGCAGAATAAAGTATAATACATTACAGTATAAAATATATATGTTCAGTTAAGGGATAATCCAACCCTCCTGTTAAGAAATAGAACATTACCACTATCTCAGAAAGTCCCCTCTCTGTTATTGCACTCCCTGTTTTTTTTCCCCACCAGAGGTAACCACTGTCTGGACTTTCATGTTAGCCACTCCCTTGCTTTTCTTTATAATTTTACCTCCTAGGTAAATATTTTTTTAAAAAGACATTATTTAGTTTTAAAGCACTGAGTAGGAAGAACAAACAGAACTGTGCAAGGAAAAGGCAGTAGATGAAGGCTCTCAGTAGAAGACAGTGAATCAGGAGTCCTTAGATTCCCTGAGAGTTGATAGGAACCCCTTCTGGGAGTCAGTGAATGAAGTCATGAGTGATTCCTGGAAACACAGGGCTCACCTTAGTTCCGGTATTTGGCAGGTGCTAGTAGGTCAGGTACTGTATATTCAGCTGGATTATAGTCAAGGGGAGGGCTGCTATGTATTTTCTGCTTCAGAGGTCACCTTGGCCTACCTTAAGCTCTCAGGTCTAGGTCAAAGGAGATTATTTCTGTGGAATAAAGTGAGTACTAAGCTGATCCAGGCAGCAGGTATGGAGGGAAGAACAGGGACTTCATCAGCACATTGTTAAGACAATACAGGTACAGACAAGAATCTGGACTAGACTCACCCAGGCACTTGGTTCACAGGTTAATAAGATAGCACAGTGGTAGCAAGCATCTTTGTGTTTCCAATCTCTTAAGTTACTCTGCCCCAGTCTGTTCTTGTTTGGGACAAAGCAGTCATTCTAGGACCAATCTTCACTGTTTTCCAGGGAATTCCCTTTACTTCTTTCTTGGATTGCATTTATTCTTGATTTACTCTGTTGTTACTATCTAGTAAAAACACGAGAAAGAACACAGGAGGTAATGTTTCTGAGACATTTCATGTATTTAAAATTCTTTATTTTTTCTTCATATCTGATTGATAATTGAGCTGGACACAGAATTCTAAGTTGGAAATAATTTTCTTTGATAATTTTGAAGGCATTGCTACATTGCCTTCTTGCTTCTAGTGTTGCTGTTGAAGTCTGAAGCCACATTCATCTCATAGCCTTTGTATATACTTACTTTTAGCTCTGGAGGCTGGTAGAATCTTTTCTTCATTCCCAGTGCCTTGATGGTCATGCTAATATCCACTGTGTTGGAAATTCAGTGGGCCTTTTTGATCTGGCAACTGATGATTTTCAGGTCTGGAAAGTTTTCTTGAATTATTTTACTGATGATTTCCTTCCCTCCATTTTCTCTGTTCTATCTTTCTACAACTTCTTCTGTTTAAATGGTGTGCCTCCTGGATTTGTCCTTAATTTTATCTTTTCTCTCTTTAATTTTATATTTTCCATTATTTTATCTTTTTGCTCTACTTTCTGGGAGATTGTGAAAACTATTCTTCAGCCTGTCTACTAAATTTTATTTTTTGCTATCATATTTTTGTTTTCTAAGAGCTCTTTGTTTTCTGAATAGTTCTTTTAATAGCATCCTTTTCTTGTCTCACGAATTGTTTCTCATTTCATGCAATGTCTTTGCACCTCTGTGGCAATAATAATGGCAGTGCCTTTCCTTGTGCATTGTCTCTGTTTCCCCTGGTCTCCTTTCTTTTGTGTGTTTTGATCTCTATTTTCTATGCAGGGATGCTAAATATCTTCCATTTGCTTCTGAAGATCCACTCTCATCCTTCTTCACCTTGCTTTGAATCTTGGATGACTGGCCTCTGTGGACTATACCAATGGGTGTCCTTGCCCTCTGGCTTTCATTTGGACTTGGTCAGTTGGGAGGATTGGCAGGGATTGGAGGGAATGAGGACAGTGATGTTGGGGTATTCATTGCCCAAGCTCCCCTCCTATGGGGATACTGTATACTGGCTATGTCTCTCAACTGAAGGTCTTCCTTTCCACCCAGCCCTCTCTGTCTCTGGGTTCCAGCAACTTTTCCTACCCTGCTTCTGGCCTATGGATGGCGACTAAACTTTACTGTAACTAGCTCTAGGGTAGACTGCTTTACTTTGTGGTTTTAGTTCTAGCTTTTATTACTACTATAGCATCATAGCTGATTTCTCAGTGCTGAGTATTGCACTCTTGAATTCATTCTTCATTCAACCACCACTAAGAAATTGATTTAATCCCTCCCCCAATGGCTTCTCTCTGTCTATTGGAAAAAATCCAAACCCATATACTGAATTGGACCTGAGATATTGTCTCTCTCAACCCTCCACACTCCATGTATTCCCTTTCACTGGTATCTCATCCCAGTTCACCACCAATGAAAGTATTAATTGCAGCAGTACATCATGGCAGATGCTATCAGTACACAACCTACCAAAAGTGATGGGGTCCTCATTATCACTCAGTTAGTGAGCGATCTAGCTCCAAAATCCAATTTGCTTGATTCCTAGGAACAGTCCTAGTACCAATAGTCACAGGTTGGGTTCCCCGGGAAACAGACTCTGAGATGTGGTGTGCTTTGGGGAATAGTACCCTTAAGAGAGGAAGCAGGATGGGGCAGAAGAAGATGAACTGCAATGCAGTTGAAACAGAGGCCTTAGCTGATCCCAAGGGGCACTAGTAGACTGGGATCGTCCTTCAGAATAGTTCTGTATTAAGACAAGGGGGCAGAGCCTTTGTACCCATCCACCAGTCATTGGTGTGGCTCCCTTTGGATCAGGGGTTCTTAACCTTTTTTGTTCCATGGACCCTTTGCCAGTCAGATGAAAACCATGGACCCCTTACTAAGTTCACACTATACTGTGTATTATTTAATAAATATATCACACCTGCACCAACATGTCCCCACAAGAATTATGTTTTTTTGAATTTCAATTCAAGCTCAATGACCCCTCATTAAGAACCCCTGCTTTGGATGAAGCAATTAAATCCTAGAGAGGGAGCTGTGGTCCATCAGCAGCCACTACTGCTGGCAGCTGGTGGAATGAGTGCCCTGAAGGGGGCGTCTGGGTGTCTCACCATTACCACATACAACAGCCTCCAAGTCTGGCTGCTCCTCTCTCACCAGACTCATCTCTGGCCACTCCCTCTCCTACATAAACACTCCAACTACTCTGAAGTACTCTCTGTCCTGTAGATGAGCCATGGATTTTTTTGCTTCTATAACTTTGTTCATACTGCTGCTTCAACTTAAAACACCCTTCTCCAGTTGCTTCTTATGATTCCTATTTGTCCTTTAATCTTTCATGTCTCAGCTCAGTGTTACTTCTATGACTCCCAACCCCACCACAATCTGTGTTTAAAGGTTCTTGGAATTTGATTTCAAACTCAATTTACTTTTTCTAGAAATTGCCACTTTATATTGCGAGGTCTACAAACTTACCTATCTCCTCACTAGACTCTCTTTGCTTCCCCTTGCAGGCCAAGGGATACCCTATTCATCTTAGCATTCACAGTACTTGGCAAATGCTTGGCATATGGTCGATCTTCCGCAAGTGTTTATTAAATGAATTAATTATTAGTATTAATGTTAAAACACATGTGGCTTATTTTTTGAATAATTCCTTTTTGTCAGTTTTATATTCCTACCAAGAAGTGAGGCTCAACTACACATTTCCTGAACCCCAGCTAGGCACTTATCCATGTCTTTGGAGATTATATATATCAATATATTAATATCTATCAATCTCTCTCTGTATCATCTATCATATCTATCTATGATCATCTATCATCTATCTAATCAATCACATATCCCTTTCCTCTCAGAGCTCATCATTCACCAGGAGAAACAAATTTTAACAGCTTCATTACTCATAACAGAATTTTAAGCAAAATTTGGATGTATGAATTTACTAATAGATCTCTCTGACAGTAGATGTGAGCATCTCTTATTCTTTTTAGACCAACCATAGCTTTAATTGAGCTTTCTATATGGCAATATTTCTTAAAATTTAATATGCATGCGAATTGCCTGGACATCTTTTCCAAATGCAGCTTCTGATTGAGTAGGTCTGAGGTGGGGTCTGAGATTCTGCATTTCTAACAGTCTTCTAGGTATTGCCGATACTGTTGTGAGCACACTAGGGCACCCACCCAGACCCCCTGGTGTTGCTTTTACTGTTTCCGTGTGTCCCTTCCATGGCTTGAGGGCTTGGGCTCCAGTGGCCCCCACCCGTGACTCCTTTTTTATAGGCTTGCCTTCAGCTACTGGGCTCAGAGAGAGGAAGTGCCTGGGAGTCTACCCACCGCCTTGCTCAGGTGGCCCCTAGCCAATGACTGAAGGATGAGGGACATTGTGAGTCCAGCATCCTCACCTTTATGTCAGTGTTCTCCCGTGGGATCAGGCTGGAGCCACCATCTCTGGGCTTTGTCTGAAACTGCACCCTTTGCTTGGGTTCTTCCCCTCCCTGGCCTGCTTCCCCACTCCCTTACTGATTTTTTTCCTGGGAACACATTCTTAACGTCTACATCTCAGGGTCAGCTTCTAGGCACTGAACCTAAGATAGCACCTTTCCCACTTCCCCTTCTAATTGCTTAAAATAGCTTGTAGAAAATTAACTTTTCCCCCACTTACTTGATACATAAAATCTAATTCCCAATTTCTTTAGATAAAACTTTTGGTATATTCATATATTTGATAAATGTTTATCATATTAATCATTTAATTTTCAGCATTCTGTAAATGAATTTAATTATGAAGAAAGGTCTGTTGTTTCTTCCTTTTCCCTTGCACACTCAACATAAACTCGTTTTAATTATTTGAATAGTTTTTCAATTTTATAGGTATCATCTTTTCAAAACTGAACCTTTTCTGTTCGGATTTTGACTCTGGCTCTTAAATCCAGATGACTCTTCATGAAAGATTAGTCTGACAGTGACAAAGCTCTTTGGCAAGAAAACAATTGTTACTTGCAGAGGTGGGGTGTATTCCCATGTGCAGTCAGTATTGGTAACTGGCTGCTGACCTTGAGAAGGGCACTCATTCTTCTCAAGCACCTCAGAGGTGCAGGATGCAAACCTACTGAGGTAAGCCCTTCCTGGGATTGCTTTCCCTCCCCAGGCTGAAAAAGGATTAAACGTGATCTAGCTCTAGCTCACAGTTGGAAAAAGCCATCAATGAATGTTTGCTCTGATTCCTGGTCTCTGAAGAACACAAACCAATCTAGGGTCAACCAATCTAGGGTCATCTAGAGTTAGATGACCAGGGCATTGTTTTCCAAGGGTGAGTTAAATCCACACTGTAGAAGAAAACCTGTTTACTTAAGTGGCCTTAGATCTGGGGGATACATACACTTTGGGTACAGTCCTAGGAATTGAGAGCTCCTTGGAAGGCCATGTGTGATTGGCTGAAGACAGCCTAACAGGTTGGGTCCAGGTATGATTGGGTGCAGAGTTAGGGGCATTTCCTCATTCCAAGTATCTGTTCACATTCCCCTAGAAGCTCCCTGGAGAAACAATGAGAACAACAATGCTGATCATAATAATGTAAACTCTGCCCAGTATTGGGCTGAAGAAATAAACAGATCCCTCTGTTGGATGACAGGAGGAATAAAGGTGTGGAGGGGTAGTGGGGGGAAGGCAAGCAATATGGTAGGAAGGAAAAAAGATGTCTCCTAAAGAAATTTTACTATAAAGGAAGAAATTGCTCTGCAGAGTAAGCCAGAGCTGGAACATGTCCTGCAGTTTAGAGAGGAACAGTGGTTTGGTGATGATGGGCTGTCATCCAAGCTCTCCTTACCCAGCTACCCTGGTGGTGCCAAGGGCCCAGGGACCTGACGTTGTGTACAAGTTGCATGGCAGAAGTTGATAGCATTGTGGGCTTCCCGCAAGACAGCTGTGCCCCCCCCATTTCCTATTTTAAACACAGCATACATCAGAAGGAAAGAACATTGTCCTTATGGATTTTCAAGACCATCACCGACTCCATGTGGGTTTGAGGAGGTCAGGGGGACCATCGTGGCTCTATTTGCAGGGATGTTTCTGAAGGCAGGGGAGGCTTTGCCTGCAGAAGCCTGGCTCAGCTCACAGGTGGATGAAGCAAAATGCAAGGAGAAACAATGACCTGGAGGTGAGATCCTGCTGGTGGGAGAGGTGGGTCTCTGGTTCAGGCTGAGAGAAGGCAGACATTCGAGGAGGACAGGCTGGGGCAGGGAAACCTGGGTGGTGAGCCTGAGGAATGGAACTGTGAGGGAACCTGAGCTTTCTGAGAGTCTGTGAGCTGAGAAGAGGGAAGAAGAGAAAAGGAGAACCCAGGGGAAGGAAGGGATTGCCGCGGGAGCTGGATGCTCAGGAAGTGGGGCGGTGTGATGGGCCAAGAACAGGAGAAAGACTAGGCAGAGAATTTTTCTGATCAAAGTTTGAGGAATTTTTGAAATGGAAGATGGTGGGAGGGTGACTGTGACAGAAAGAAAATAACTCAAGGTCTAGGCTAGAAAATGAGTCTGAGGGGTAACTGAAGGTACATGAAAACAAGATGAGTTTTGGAAAAGTCCCTACGCCTGTCTGATTTATTTAAACATGAGCACGTGTGCCAATAATTTACAAGATCCACATTATGAAACTTGAGATTCATCACATTATCATAAAAGTATATGTGCACTGGAATGACCTCGACCATCAGGCAGTGGACCCATTTGGGGCAAAGAGAAAGGGGAAAGGCTGCAGTTCTAAGGGGAACTTAACGAAGGATAGGCCTTAATTTAATAAACAAAACTTTCAATATGTAGTACTTGCCAGGTATCCAGCCCTGTGCAATGTGCCGGATATTAACAAATCACCAAGACACGGTCCCTGCTCTCAAATGACTTTGTCTGGTAAGGTCCATAGTGCCATGTGCTAGGAGGACCAAAGGGGAGGGAGCAGAAGGAGTATGTCTCAGGTTGATGACACCTAGATTGATTTAGGGACTGCTGACAAGACATTTTCCTGGGCCTATTCATTGTGCATCTGGAAACATTGTGTTTAAGGAAATATTTAAGACATAAAAATTTGTAAAGGATAAGCTCTGTCCCCAAAACTCACTGAGACTCTGAGATGTAGCGGGGCCCACGACCCTTGTGTTGCACAACTCTGCCAGGAGATGGCAACGAGGGCAGCGTCACAGGAAGGTGTCCCATGATAGGTTATTTCCTTTGTGCTATCCCCCTCAAAGATTGAACACCTGGAACATTTCTGAAAACAACTGAGAGGCTACCAGTGCTGTCCACATTACATCATGTTCCAGCTACACTCCCGGAGTGTGTGTGGGCACAGCAAAGACCTATGGGTTCTTAATTTGATGAGATGCTTTGCTCACAAAGAATGTGGATGTGGGGAGTCAGGCCCACAGATAGCATTTACCTCCCCCCAGCACCCAGGTTCCCGAGCCCAAGGAGTGGGCAGCTTTACACGGGCACCCTTGTGCAGATGTACCTGACATCCACCCTGGAGTCTTCCCAGCAGGCCACCCTTCCAGCAGGAGCAAGGTCCCTGGACAAAGGGCTCAGTTTCGCCAAGGAAACACGATTCCCACTCTGGGTCACAATCTGGGGTCCGGCCCGAGGATGGGGA
The DNA here is from genome assembly GCA_026826555.1 of Tolypeutes matacus. Classification (NCBI taxonomy): domain Eukaryota; kingdom Metazoa; phylum Chordata; class Mammalia; order Cingulata; family Chlamyphoridae; genus Tolypeutes; species Tolypeutes matacus. The sequence goes on along the minus strand of JAKSZT010054215.1, from coordinate 27,943,113 downwards.
GAACCAGAAGCAGCTGAGGGAAAATTTGGGTCCTGCAGCAGGTTCGTCAGCCATGGGGCCAGTGCTGTCCCTCCTCTTCATCGTCTTCATCCTCCCTGGAGTTCTGCTCTATGTGCTATGCAAGAGGAGGGGGAGTGGTCACTGCAGTTCTCTGCAGCTTTGCAGCTCCTTCACACTTTTGCGGCACCAGACTGCCGACATCTGAACCAACCTCTTGCAAGAGGAGAAGCCCTGTGAGGGCAGAGACTGATGAATCCAGCACTCAGTGTGCTGAGTGTACTAGCATAATCTCTGGTATATTAGGCACTCTGTGCATATTTGTTAATGTTTAATGATCGAATAACCAGCCACTGCCCTCTTAGACCTCCCCTTTCTCTCTCTTTTTAAAATGCTATAATGTAAAACACCCTTTTACAAGGGTTAATGGTATTTGGACAAATTCTATGTGCTTTTTTAACTATTAAAAATTATTTTTATAATTATTGACTCTTCTTTCTTCAGACATTGGCCTCAGTCCCTTGCTGCCTACCATGATTCCTGGCTTCGGCTTCTCTGCTGAAGGTCCCCCTTATTCCAAGTTTCTCCCCATGCTGTACGGCTGTTCCTCCCCAACCTCAGCCCCCTCCCCCTTCTTCCCAGGCCCTCCAGTGAAGATCTGGGCTTTCCCACCCATCCCTCCTTGCTGCTGATGCCATACAGGCTGGTTTCACTTCCTTAGTCTCTTGCATCACCCATACGCCCCCATGAGAGTCTGATTTTCTTGTTTATTATTATTATTAAAACCCTTAGATCTTATTTTGTCTCTCCCCCCAAAAAATGTTTTGTAAAGGATAAGCTAATGGATACCTATGTACCCACTACCCAATTTATGAAGCAAAAATTACAAACTTGGATTAAATCTGTTGTGTAATTATTCTGGAGCCATCTCAGTAAGTCTTAACCTGTCTTAAAAATCCTAGGTGGGCAGACTTCTTATAGCACTTTAACCCTTAGGGTCCCTGGATTGATTAAGACTTAGATGGGTGAAAGAGCTATGAAATTCTTACAGCTTAGAACTTTGGGGTCAGGGACTTCCACCTACTATCCAGGTTTAGGACTTGATTTGTCCTGGAAGCTGAGGGCTTGGAAGAATCCAGGGAAGAAGAGTCACCCCATAAGCAGCCTCAAGTTGCTTAATCTATGTTAGAAAAGAGGAACTTTGAAAGGGAACAATGGTCTCTCTTTGAAGAAACTGTCAGTGGAAAAGCTTTAAAAATAATTTCCTCGCGAAATGCATAATGCTCTTAGGCAGAACTCTCTGACACTGCTGTTTAGCTGCCTCTTCCATTTGTATGAGCTTTGGAATATTAAACGTTTCTTGTGCAGACTCAGAAAATAGCTTGTTTCTCACACCACTGCTGTGAGTTGTATCGAGGATGCCAGTCCCAGCATGGTGGTGCTGCCGTGAGGCAGGGTTCTGAGGGATGGGTATGTGCAGCTGAGAGCAGGGGCTTTAAAAGTCCTGGCGTTTGAGATGACACAAAGGAGTGGATGGGTTAGTGGCTATTTCTCCCCAGCAATCTGCCTGCTATCCTTTTCCAGAGCATTCTCTCAGGCCACCAGGGTCTGGAAGAGCCTGCCTCAGTTGTCCCACTGGAGGATAATGGCGATTCCTGATAACATGGACCTCCCATTTCTGTCTACTGTCATCTGCAGCAGGTCCATGGGCAGAAGGTTCCAGAAAGATTCAGCAGGACCAAGGACCAACATATGGCTAATTCCCAAAGAACTATGGCAAAACTATTAACAGGCTGTGTGCCATATGAGATAGTGAACCTTTTTTTCCCACCCATTATTATATTGATTCTTACACCAAAATCCAATAGGTAGGTTTTATTTTTCCCATGTTAGAAATGAAAAGAGGTTAGATAATTCACCTGAGGTCACAGATATACAAGGGCTGGGCTTTGAATCTAGGTCATTCTGGCTTCACGGTCTGTGTTCTCTTCATCTTGCCAATGATTCCCAAATTAGTGTGCATAAGAATTACCTACGAGTGTGTTAAAAACAACACAACAGCTTCCTGGTCCCAACTCCCTTGGGATTTTATTTCCTTAGGTCTGGACTGACCGTTTTTAACCTCTTTCCTGGGTGATTTTGTTGCAGGTGGTTGAAATACCATACTTTGAGAAACACTGGCATGTGGGCTATTCCAATGGCCAAGCCATTTTCTGGTCCTCTTTAGCCATGCCAGAAAGGGAGAATTTATCACAGGAAGGGGAATATTAACCAAAATGGATTAATTTCCTTGTCCTGGAGATCCACAAGGGGCAGAATTTAGCTTCCCCAGTAGTTGGATCCCAGGTTTGGGTTGGAACAAGTATGTACCCTCAGCCTGGGCCTCTGGGTCTGCTGAAGAGTAGCCCAAAAGCCCAGGAGTTTCTCAGAACTTCTCTGCTCTGTTTAGGGTCAGGAATTCTGGGGGCAGTCCATGGGATCACCCTGTTTGTCTCAGCTCCAAGTCTAATCCTTTCTAATTGGTTGGAATTGAACTGACTTTGGCAGGATATATGGCCCCATTGCCTTGGCAACTTGCTTCCAATGGCATATGCTCTAGCCCTTACTGGGGAGCCAGCAGGCCCAGTTCTGGTTTAGAATAAGGCCTGTGAAGGAAAATGGTTCAAATCAACCTTACTGGGCCTGGCACGAAGTAAATTCTCAGTCAAATGCTTATTGAATGATTTTTCCTCAAGGAACCATTTTAGCAGATCAAAGAACCCACCTTGCCCTCGCCCCAAGCAGGTAGAAAATGTCAAATTGGAGGGGTCCCCATCTTCCCTTCCTTGGTCCCCTGCTTTGTAGCACAAGCCCTTATTTCCTTCCTCAATGATGAGGGTCCTTGTGTTTATCGAGGACCTTCCTGAAAGTGAGGATGTGCTGGGGTTTGTTGGGTTGCCTAACAGGATTCAAAAAACTTTCCTCAAATCAACACATTGAAGTTCAGCCCATTTTTGCTCTGGCATGTAGAAGATATGGCTGCAAAGCCACCTACTGGGAAGATCTGGGAGACAGAAAACTTCCCATCAAGTCTGTCTGACATGTGTCTGATTTCCACAGGACCTTGAAGTTAAACGCTTTGTCAGCTAACTCAGATACACTGTCAGTGATTTACTGTGCTCTCCTGAGGAGGTTCACCTTTTAAAGGAGAGTGCATGAGGGAAAAAGAGACAATACTCTGACAAAAGCATTTCAGCAAGTGATAGCAAACCAGGTAGCTCCAGCAAATGGGTGGGGAAGCAAGGCATACATTTGAGCCATTCAGATCAGAGACCTCAGGGACGACTAACCTATAACTTAAATCTTATTGTGGGCTCTGCTCCAAATGTCCTAGGGCTCTGGGCATGCATTGACTGTTAAGCATTTCCTGGGTCTCCAGGCGAGGCTGGACATGTCTAATCTGAGCTGAGTCTGTAGCTCCTGCTGCAGGGTTAACCTCTGCAGCCAGCTGCTAAGGGAGACTCCTGACTGCAGCAGGGTCTCCTCAGAGTGGCTTCTTTGTGGCACTCAGGGGATATGGGTTCCCATTTGGTATTTTTGAGGTCATCCAAAATATTTTCCATGCACTAGAGCAGTGGTTCTCAGCAGGGGTATGGTTTGCCCCCAGGGGATTTTTGGAAATGTCTGAAGACATTTTTTGTTTTCACAACCGAGGGGGAGGGTGCTAAAGACATCTAAAGAGGCCGGGGATGCTGCTAAACATCCTATGATGTTCAACCTGTCCTTTTCATCTTTTCCCAGGACTCCAAGGAAGAAATGTATCCTTGCCCTTAAGCCCAAATGTCCTGGACTGAACGCAAGGGCTGTGGAGAAGCTGTGCACAGGGCTAGGGGACCAAGACGGTAGGAATGTTGATGGTATTTGTGAGAGGTGAGGTGCATTAATGGAGCCCAAGCTGGGTGGAAAGGGGTGTGAATCTGGGACACTAGGATAAGTAATTGAGGGTCTGGGACTACGGGGAGGGAGAGAGGCAACAGGAAAAGTGGAAGGACAGGGAATTGGACTTGGCCAAGAGTACTTCAGAGTTTGCTGTTTTGCAAGACTAGACACTCTGGGTGATAAGAAGTTCCTCCACGAAGCTATGCAAATGGGTTGCTAAAGGAGAGGTGAACGTCCTTGGAGAAGAAGAGCCTGAGGTTCCGTGGACACTGACTTTGCTTCCCACTCCTACCCCACCCCCTGCCCCTTGGTCCAGCCCTGCTCATGCTTTAAGGCCCTACTCAACTTTCAGCTCTTCCAGCGAGCCCTTCTGCCTGCCCCTATCACAACGACCTCCCTGCCTTCCTTCTCTCAATTCTAACCACACTTGAAATCTGGCATAATCATGCATAATTTTGGCATATAACTGCAATCTGTTTTATAATATCCTTCACACTGATTCAGGACTTGCCTTTACCTCAGGTGTAAGCACCTTGCCTTTCCTAAGGAAGTGCTCAGCGTGTAGGAGCTACCCACTTCCTACTGGTGAACCTCTTGCTGCAGTTATGTAATCGAGTTAAAGTTGTTCAGCTCATCTAGGTCACTTGCAATGCCAAGTGTGCTTTTCTGGGGCACCACCATCCTGTGGGGTTTGAATACTGATGGGCTCTCTTGGCTCATTATGGAAAACTACAAAATGCACACAGTCCAGAAAGTCATCATGCATTTTAACATGAGAACAATTCAAATGTAGGAGAGCTCAACTTTAGGGAAACCAGCAATGCTGATTAAATTATGGGGGTAGGAAGGAAGAATCTCTTATTTATCCAAGGACTTAATTTTTTTTTAGTTTTAAATTGCCTTGTTCCCTAGTATGTTGTGTTTCTTTTAAATTGACTTTTTAAACTTTTTTCCCTATTTACACCTATCACAATAAAATTTGATTTATACATCTTTGTGGGTACATATACAATATGTAAAATGAGATATACCTGTACTGAGAACGAATAAAATTTAGAAAGTCAAAAAGGTAGAACCTTTGTATAAAAGGTGAGCTATAAATGCACACATTCAGGTCTGTGCAGAGAATATCTTTGGAAGTTTGTGCAAGGAAATGTAATAGTGATTGTCTCTGGGCAGGGGAACTAGAGAACTTGGAGGGAAAGGAGGGAAACTTTTCATTTTATACTATTTTGTGTTTAGACTTATTAAACCATGTGTGCTTTTGAAAGAGAGAGAGAAGGGGAGGAAGGGAAAGTTGTAGAGGAGGAGGAAGAAAGGAAAGGGAGAAAAGAAGTAAAGGTAACTAAGACTGAAAGGGAATTAGAGAGCAAAGACATGGTCAAGGTTTGGATATGGAGTGAAAGCCTGAACTTGGATGCAGGCTGGTAGATGTACACAAAGACACACACACGAATGTCTTTAATGACTGGGTCTGCTGTGTTTCAAAAAATCATATTCTCATCAGGCTTTCCATGGGGTAGGATGATGTCATTCCTGATGCCAAGTCAGGCAAGATTTTTCTGCTGGCTTGATTGCCCCAGGTCTGAATCCTGGTCACTCCTCTTGGGGAGTCTTTGTCATCTTGATTGCTTTGAATTCCACAGGCAATCTCTTGGATCTTTTTCCCCTACAAGAGTCATTTCCCACATCATTTCCCCTGCTGGGTCTCAAACTATGTCTATCTCTCTTTCTGTAATAAATTGTATGCAGTAGATAATAGAATGATGGCATTTGAGTTGGAGGAGTCTTGGAAACAATGGGTTCTAATCTTCTTAGGTTAGTGACTGAGACACAGAGATGGACCTTGCCCCAGGTCACACAGCTAGTTAAATGGCACAGCTGGGACTAGGTGCTAGGGCTCCCAAGCCCTACCCAGTGCTCTTTCCACAATCCCACAAGCTGTCATCCACCTTACACACCTCCTGTAACATCACAGAGATGCTGCGGGCCAGGTGGGGCACACTGGACTTGGAGGAAGTGCGATGGAGAAGACTGTGTGCAACTCAGACAGCATCAGAACTGAGCTATTGACAAGAGAGATGATTAATGAGTGTGGTGGTTAACGCTGTGTAAGGAACAGTTTCTGGCTGCCTCACCGATGAGTGCTTTGGTTCTGAACACTTTGTGGACCGTCTGATTCGTTTCTACTTTCCCCCCAAGCAGTCCAGTACCTGACACATAGTAGGGATATCACACATGTGTGTTGAGTTAATGGATTGACTTCCTGTTTATACAGTCCCTATTTATTTTTACAACCAAACTGGGTTCATCTTGAAGAACAGTCCAGATGAAAAGTTGTGTATCAAAGGAAGTGGGGGAGACAAAAGCAGAGCCACATTAACCCATCTCCTGGTATTTGTTTGTATAATGCAGTGGAGAGGAAGGGAACTAGAACTGATCCCCATGCTCTTTGGCCCCCAGCAAGGTGAGGTCACAGCCTCCACTGGTTGGGTGCATGGCGCTGCTTGGGTAAAGAATGGAGCTTTGGAGAAGGTAGGTGGACAGACATCAGTGTTGTGTGTCCTAAAGCAGCTTGTGGTTGCAAAAGAACACCACCTGGTACATGCAAGAGCCCAGAAAATGAGAATGAATGTTGAAAGGCAAGGAGTCAGCAAGCAGGGAGCTGACACATGTTGTCACAGGGGACAGAGAAGTCCTGTGAGCTGCATGATAGTGTGTGTGATTGGTCTTCTCCTTCACACCTGACTTCCTCACCCCTTCACAAAATCTCGTGACAGATGGGGACTCTGGGGGCTGAAGTCACCACTTGAGTTCCTTGGCCTTCAAGCCTCTCAAGTGACATCACCAGAGCCTGCAGAAAGCCTTGGGTTTGCCTATTTGTCTTCATTTCCTAGGGCTGCCACAACAAAGTGCTACAAACTTGGGTGGCTTAGAACTGACATTTTTTTTTCCTCACAGTTCTGGGGGCTAGAAATTGGAAATTAAGGTGTCAGCAGGGCCAGCTCTCTGAAGGACCTAGAGGAGAATCTGTTCCTGGCCTCTTCCAGCTTCTGGTGGCTCTGGGTGTTCCTTGGCTTGTACAGCATCACTCCACACTCTGCCTCAGTCCACATGGCCATCTTCCCTCCAACTTATAAGGACACCAGTCACTTTGAGTTAAGGAGCCACCCTAGTCTAGTGTGACCTCATCATAAGTAATCACATCTGCAAAGACCCTGTTTCCAAATAAGGTCACCTTCGTGAGAACTGGGGGTTAAGACTTGGGCATATCTTTCTGGGGGACACAATTCAACCCACAATGTTGTCTAATTCTCATTTTACAAATGGAAAAACAGAGGTGTGAATGAGGGATCATGATTTACTTGGATAACAAAACCAGCAAGTGATGGAAACGGTGCTCAAAACTGGGTCTTCCTGTTTGGAATTGCATGTGACTTGTGGTCATAGTACAATTATAAAAATGTGCTTTTATCAATTGTAACAAATGTTCCAGCCCAATGCAAGGTGCTAATAATAGGGTGGTATATGGGAATTCTGAATTTTATGAATGATTTTTCTGTAAACCACAACTTCTCTAATGAAAAACAGTTAAGTTATGGAACCATTACTATCTTGCCTGATCTCCCTATAGTGCCAGGAGAGGGAATTTGTGGGTTAATTGGAAAAATGCTCCATAACTGCTCAGGATTGTCCTTGTCTGTGGTAAGGAGGATGACTGAGGGGAATACCCGAGCCAGCCTGGGAAGGCAAAGATGCTGGGTCAGCCTGGCATGGATGGCGAGGATTAGGGAATTCAGCCAGGAGAATGGTCCTGCCTCACTCTCCCACTGACAGCATCCTGGGACAGACTCAGAAGCACAACAGGAGAAAACAGAATGGGGCTTGTGGCCCTGAGCAAAGAGCACAGGCTGCGAATCCAGGAGCCTGGGTTCTTCCAGTTCATTGAAGATGCCCCCTACTGGGACCACATGGTACTCTTTCTAGACCCAACCCCTCTGCTCTCATTGAAATGCCAGAATTGACCATTGTGCTTCATATTGAGCCTGGTTTGGTGGGGGAAGTACAGGGAGGAATTTCTTTGACCTGTATGCTTTTCTTCAGTAATACCGTCTTCCCTGAGGTAACCCCATCCCCCAGGTGAACTGCTCGATTCTAGTCAAATTGTTCTATTTACACTAACTGTAACAAGACGAATTGGGCTTACTCAGGATCAGTGGTTCAAGGCACATAGTTCTCATGTCAAGACTTAAGTGGCTGGTAAGCTGGGGATGATGACAATTGTGTTTGGGGACTCTTGGTGAATTTGGCACGTTCCCAATCTCTTCAAAAGCTTCCTTTAAAAAACATTTCCCATTCTTTCAATTAACCAACAAGGGCCTAGTCCCATTCTAGCTTTGATTCCTGCCATGGAAGAGAGTATAAGAAAGGCAATGAAATTTGAGGAGGAAGCAGTATAAAGTGAAGCCCAACTGTAGCCAACTAGATCCTGTGGAAACCCAGGGAAAATCCACAGCTGACATTCAAAATATTTAATAGACTCCAGGTGGTAAGTCATCTCCTTGCAGCCCACCTGAGACCAGAGACACTCTAACCCTCAAGATGAAGATAAGCCTGTTTTCCAATAGGGGAGGAATTCCTTACTACAGCACGAAGGCACTGGACATTCTAGAACTGACCTGGTCAACTAGACTGTAGCTCATAATTCCTTAGGAAGAAAAGCCATAAACCCAGGGAAATTGTTGTCATATCAGAACCACACTTAGAGCTTCCATTTAATAATCCAGCCCTGATTTCTGCCTAGTGATAGAGGATGGGCTGTCTGTCACCTCACCCCTTGGTCTTGAGCCCTGGGTTTCTGCCTTCTACCCTAGTTGCTATAAACTATACCATTCTTGCCCATCTACCTATGAACTCTCCCTGAGGCTGTCTGAGCCCTGCAAAATCAGCCTGCCTCATCATTCCTTCTTAGTTCAGCATAGGAAGTAATCTAGCAAAATTCAGGAAGTTCCACCTGTGCATTCAAAAGAATTGTTGCATGATGCCTGGGCTTTGTGTGTGGCTCTGTGGATTCATGGGAAGGAAGTGAGGGGACTGCTCCTCACATGTGTCTCAGGATCTACCTTACACACAATTGTGGAGCCAGAAGAGATAGACATTGGCCATCTGTCCCCATGTTCCTCCGAGTCTGCACCCATTGTGCCCCAGGCCTTCTTGGGAAATGACCACGGCTGAATTCTTTCCCTCTCTCCCATAGCACTAATCAAAACCAATGCCAGCTGAGGTGTGTCAAGGCTCTTGGGGGTATTTGCATTTCAGCATCCTCTAACACAGGAGTCAGCAACCTTTTTGATGTAAAGTTCCAAATACTAAATATTTGGGGCTTTTGTGGGTCATAGAGGCTCTGCTGCAACTACACAACTCTGCTATTGTAGCATGAATGCAGTCACAGACAATATGTAAATGAGTGAGCATAGCTGAGTTTCAATCAAACTTTATTTTTTAAAATAAAATTTTATTGAAGCATATCATTCATACATGAACATGCATAAACAATAAGTGTATAGTAAAAGTTGTAAATTTAAAAAGCAAACATGCATAATATCATCATACAGGGCTGTCATACATCACCCTGCCACCAACACCTTGCATTGTTATGAAACATTTGTTACAAACTATGAAATGGCATCATCAAAGTATTACTACTAACTATAGCTCATATCTTACATTTGGTTGGGCAATGAAATTTGAACTGCATGTAATTTTCATGTGTCATGAAATATTCTTTTGATTGAAAAAAAAAAAACATTTAAAATGCAAAAACCAATCTTAGCTCACAGACCTGTGAAAACAGGGGATGACTAGATTTGGTCCATAGTTTGCTGACCTCTGAGCCTACCTACAACAATGGACACCTGGTTGTGATCTCTAGCCACACTCACCTGAACCAGTGCCAATCAGGTCAAGGAGGCCCCACTAGTAATAAGAGCTGGAGTCACTTTAGTTGCCTTAGACCTCGTTGGGTTTTTGTTTCTCACAATTCCTTAGAAAACATGTAGAATTTGTGGACTTTAATTTTGTTTTCTTCCAGACCTGACTTGGTGCATATTAGTTTTCTAGTGCCATCATAAAATACTACAAATTTAGCAGCTTAAAACAACACAAATTTATTATCTCACAGTTCTGCAGGTCAGAAGTCTGGGATGGTTCCATGGGTTTCTCTGTTTCAGGTGGCATGAGGCCAATATCAAGGTGTCCACCAGCTGATCTCTTATCGGGAGGCTCTGGGAAGAATCCCCTTTCAAACTCCTTCAGGTTTGTGGCATAATCCAGTTCCTTGCAGTTATAGGACTAAGGGTCCCTATTCCCTCGCTGGCTGTCAAGTGGGGGCTGTTTTTGGCCTCTAGAAGCCTATCTCTGGCCCTTCCTTAGTGTCCCCTGCATCTCAGAGCCAATAATGATGCATTGAATCCTTTTTCATGTGTGGAATCTCTGCCTTCCTCCTCTGTGACATCTCTTGGATTTCAGCTGGAGAAAGTTCTCTGCTTTGAAGGGCTCATGTGATTAGATGGGGCCCACCTGGATAATCCAGGATAATCTCCTTACCTTAATGTCCATAACTTTCATTACATTTGCAAAGTCCCTCCTGCCATGTAATGTAATGTATTTACAGATTGCAGGGATTATGATGTGGACATCTTTGAGGGGCCATTATTCTGCCTACCTCATTGCATTTTTGGAAATCTAAGTCACTGGACAGAGATGCCATATTTGCCAAACTTTCCACCTCTTTTTATGAAGCTATTCATGGTTTTCCCAGTAAGAAGTGCCTGTTCTCTGTTCTGTACTCTCATAACCCTTTGTCCTAAGTGATAGCTTTTGTACTTTGCCATTTTCCTTCAAGTTACAATGTCCCCTTTCCTTTGGAGACTCTACCCACACTCTGTGTCTCCCCAGAGGGGCTTCCACTTCTTGACCACAGCACCATGTGACCCAGCTGAGCTGGTCAGATCTCCCCATATTGATTGGGCCAGACATCAGGCATGTGACCCAAGTGAGTCTTCCTAGGAATTGATTTATGGATGATGGGAGAGAGGCTCTGATTTCTGATCTGCAGGATGTGAATCTGGAACTTCCAGCAGCTATCTTCTCTACCATGTGAAGAAAGCCATTTCAAAATGAAACCAAGGAGAGGGAAGTGGAGAAGAGAGACATCTATTTTGCTTCTTCTTGTTTTACTTGTGTCCTGTGCAGTGTGTAAGTGCTTGGTGAATATTAGTTGAATGAATGGAATCCTGGTGGTTTTGAGTCTCAGATTCTAGTCTCTGAAGCCTTGGTTCCTGTAGTTCCTCTTTTGATTCCATGAGTTACCCCATTAACTTTCCTAGCTAGATGACTCAGTAAATTCCCTGACTCTCTTGAGGCCATGTTGAATTGGGCTCCAAACACTTGCAATGGGAAGAATTCTGGCTAAGACAGTGATGTTCACATAACTGGCTTGTATTCTAACATCTGTCCCATTAGACTGTAAGCTCCTTCAGATCAGGGATTGGGGCCTTTGCATTTGTGTATCTCCCACAAAACAGGCCCTTAATACGTGTCTGAATTAACAAGGCATTGACAAGGGCGGCTAGCTAAGGAAGAGAAAGAGAGACCACCTGAGCAGAAGAAAGAGCTGCAGAAGCAAAATGGGTGCAAAAGAACCACAAAGGAATCCATGTGCTCACACACAGAAATTTGAGCAATCGAAAACTCAGAGGAAAGAGCCGGAAAATGTGGCTCTTATCGCATTGTTCTTTTCATGCTTATATCTGTCTGTCTATCAATGGCAATGGGCACATGGCTGTAATCTCTAGGCACTGTCACAGGCTATTAGCTCCTGACTTTCTGGAACTTCTCTCTTTCCGGAGTCCCACCAGTGGTAGGAGGAGGAGTTACAATTGTTGCTGCAAGCCCAGCTGTGGGCATACTTTGCGCACACTTCTCCCCCGGCTCTCCTATGCCTACTTTATTCAGTTCCTGACTGAGTCCAAAAAGGGAAAATAATCTCCTTGTCACTTAGCACAGAATCCAAAAGAAGTCCCATCATAGGCAGTCTCCTGGGGTGGCCAAAATCTGCCTTGAGTCATGGTTGGTAGATGGCAGCTCTGCAAGTCCCAATTTGAGCTGGAGAAGAGAAACCAGTCTATACTGTTTGTGTGTTTTTTTTATGTACCTTGGGGGGAGGGGGCCCTGACACTGAGAATTCCTTTTCTGATAACATCTGGGGCTGCTTTTTCCCAGTTTCCTTTTAAGGTCTGACAGAGGACTTTTCATTAGATTTAACATCTCCCCCAGATTGTGGAATGGCACACAATAGAAAAGGAGGTGGAGGTAGCAGAAGGCCTGAGGATGGCCACTTAGCTTTGGTGACTTCCCCAGAGAAGGAGGTGGGGGAAGGGAGGGCTGGACAGCCTTAACAGGTGCCTGTGATTTCTCTAATGAGGATGTGTGATAGATTGACTTATGTGCCCCAGAAAAGACTTCTTAAATCAATCCCACACCTGTAGGTGTGAACCCTTTGCAAATAGGACCTCTTGAAGACATTAGTGTTTGGTCAAGGTATGGCCAACATCCTATTACTGGAGGCCTTATAGAGGGAGAGCCAAGGGCAGGAGCCGAAGCCAGAAGCCAAAGAACTGGAAGAGAAAGGAAAGGATATTGTCCTGTGCTGGAAAAGCCGAGAAAAGGGAGGATTGCCAGCCAGCCAGAACGCTGCTGACCTCCGGAGGAAACGTGCCTTCCAGCCTCTGAAACCATAAGCCAATAAATTCCTGATGGGGAAAGGAGAGAGCATGGCCACGTGCTGGAAAAGCCGAGAAAAGGGAGGATTGCCAGCCAGCCAGAACGGTGCTGACCTCAGGGGGAAACAAAGCCTTCCAACCTCCGAAACTGTGAGCCAATAAATTCCTGTTGCTTAGGCCAACCCCTTGTGGTGTTTGTCATAGCATCCTGGAAACTAAGACAGGCTGGGAGGTAGGAGAGAAAACCTCTTCTTGGCTTGGTAACTTACAGCAGATAGGGCTTCTTCAAATGCTCTGGAGTGGCATTTAGTAGCGTGGACTACCTCTGCCCTTCATTTTCTGAGAGCTTGGCCTCAGGACCATTATTTGCATAACAGGTACAATAATAATAACTGGGAGTTACTTACATGAATTGAATTCATGCCTGATTCACTGGGGGTGCTTAATAAGTATAACCTATTACTATTTTTGATTGCTATACTTTTTATTATTCTTTTCCAATTGAGTGAAGTTGTCAGGTGGGCCTAGCTCCCAAAATGTTTTGATATTGACAAGCTCTAAGGATATACAAGATAAAGAATAAACATAAAATTTTTGTTTCTTGTTATGGACAATTCTGATCCATGGAGGCTACTTTTGCACAGAGACTGAAACTGTAAAGGGTGTTGGGGATTGAATCATGTCGCCCCACAAAAGGCATGTTCAGGTCCAAAGTCCTGCTCCTGTGGGTGTGAACCCATTTGTGAATAAGATCCTTGAAGATGTAATTAGTTAAGATGTACCCAGATTGAATGAAGATGGGCCTCATGTGGCAAAAGCTCTTATAAGCAAAGGAAATTGGTGACAGGTGGAGAAGCCATGGGGAGCTGTCAGAAGCTGGAAGTCAACAGAACCTGGAGAGAAAGAGGAGCCCAAGTGCATTGTCATGTGACAGAAAAGCCAGGGACCAAAGACCGCCTGCAGCCAGCCCCAGAACACCACAGTCTTCTGGGAGAATCACTGCCTTGCAGATGCCTCGATTTTGGTCTTCTCCCAGCCTCAAAACTGTGAGTCAATAGATTTATGTTGTTTAGGCCAACCTATTGTGTGGTATTTGTTTTCGCACCTGAGAAACTTTAAACAAGGGCTACCACTGGGGTGTGAATGGCTCATATGTGACTCTGACAAGTCACACTGGATTCTGAAAGATTTTAAACTCACAAAAGGAGGATTAGCAATTCAGTGGTTTTGAGGAAAATTATAACTCTCAGTTTCTGAGTGCCAAGAAAAGAACATCAAAAGTAATTTTCAATATGAATAGGAATTTCTGTGGCTCATTTGGGGAAATGTTTTTTATCTTCTCTTGTATTTAATGGTCATTTTAGGATGAATTTTTAGCTTTTACATTTCAAGCTGATGTCACATATTCCAACTTTATTGCTTTGATTTAATATTCTACCTTAAGCATGTTTCCAGTGAGAAATCACAGAAGGATTACTGCTGGAGAGGAGATTTCAAGTTTTTTAAAGGGAAAGCATGGAGGAGGTATTAAAAAATGGAGTTCTGAAGTGTTTTTAAAAAGAGATTGTAGAGTTTACTCTTTTCTGTAGAGTTTACTCTTTTCTGTAGAGTGGGATAGATGCAGCTTTGGAAAGTTAGGCCACCAGACACAGCTCTTCGACCACATTGATTGGAAGGGATCACCCCCTCTTATTTCCCTCAAACACTATGCCAGTATGACATGTATTATGACTTACCCCTGTATTGCGTTTGTATAGGTGCCTTGTTTTTCTTTCTGGACTCTAAACTCCTTACGAGGAGGAAGCATATCTTATACGAGTGTCCATCTTTCCCAATACCTAACTGAGAATCTTCTAAGGACATCACTAGAAAAATGTGAGGATTTGTGGGAGTTGAGCTTAGTGGAAAGAGTGATTCCAGAATTAGACACACAGATCATGGTCATAGTCCATGGTCTAGGTTTCTGTCATCCACTTACTAGGTGACTATACTGACCTTGTGCCTCAGTATTCTGACCATCTGGAAACCGGGTAATAACACTGACGATACAGGGAAGTTGAGTAATGTACATCACAGAGCCCACTATGTGCATGAAACAAGCTCAAAGCTACTAAAGACTTTAAAATAACAACCCCTTACATTGACATGGGTTTTTGTTTTGTATAGATTACATTTTCTCTCCATCGCCCATCAGTTCTGGGGCAGTCTCTTCCTTGGAAACTGAGGTTTCCATTTGTCCTACTTTTAAAACAAAATTCAAGTAGTCTTTGCATCATGGAATGTTGAACTTGGAGAGGATATTTCCAATTCTAGCCTTAAGCTCCCCTCCTAACGCAGAAACTGAGTCTGGCTTTATGGAAGGAGGCAAATGGGCCTGGATCTCAAAGAGAGGGCAGGATTGCTAAGTGGAGAACTGGGAGATGGAGATTGTATTGATTCTAGCTGGACCATGGAGATGATGGTGGGAATAAAGGGAAGATAAAGGGAGACACGTTTAGAAATAATGAGAAGAAAAGTCTTCCTGGTAAGCAAGGGTGGGAAGTGAAGGGGACCTGCATTCCATAAGCCAGATACTGGGCCAGGTACTTTGTTTCACATTCACAATAATTCCATTACGTCATTGACCCTTGGCCCATTTTACAGATAAGGAAGAAGTTTATAAAAGTTAAACTTGCCATTGGTCACGTAGCCAGTATGTTTCCCCAGCTATCATTCTGTGAAAGCCCATGAAGTGGAATAATTCAATGACATGAAATTGGAAATTTAGGTTGCAAATTTAAATTTAGGTTGTAAATTTATTTGTAAATGCTTTGATGTGAGGCTAAGGAATATGGATTTATCCTAGCAGCAATGGAGAGTTGTTAAAATTTTCAGTTTGGGGGGCGGGGGAATGAGGTTTATGGTACAGTAAAAGAGATGAATAAGGAAGTTTTAACTTGACAGCTGGAAATTCCTCAGCTCATCTTTGAAATAAAATGTCTCCACTTTAGTTCCTGCCAGTGCTAATTTGTTTATAGGTTGTACCTTTACCCCAAGAGGAATGGGGGAAGGCAGAGTTTTTAAGACTACACCAATCCATAACTTGCACTTATTAGAGATATGATAAGAGAAGCAAGAAGTTTTCCCTCTTGCTGCAGAGCAGAGAGGAGCACGCTAGAGCTTTTCCAGCAGCACTGAACAATTGTGCCCAAGATGGCATTATAAAGCCTTTTTCCTGCATTTTTCATATCTTCCCCCTTCCAGTTTTATCCCCTCAAGTCACGTACTAACTAAAGGAGTGGAAATTTTTTTAGCTCATCCTCAATTTCCTTGCTTTTAAGGAATAGAGGTGAGTCCTTGACATTACTAAATTATTGCCTATAATAAGCTTAATGGGGAATGGAATTATGTGATGGGACCCAATAGCTGTCTACTGCTTTGAAAATTATCACCTTACTGTCACCCCGGTGTTTATATTTAATACGTACTTTACCTCATCATTTGTCATTCAGCAGCGTTGTTATCCATCTCATTGTGCAATTAGTGTGGTCTGGCTGCCTAATTAGCCTGGATCCATCTTGGCACGGCCCACCCTCCCTTTTCACAATGGGGGCCTGTTGAGTTTCAGATCACCTGGCACTGGCCCCTGAACTATCAGGGTGACCCTGGGAAGTATTTTAAGTAGATAAAAGTTGCTGGCAGTGTGCTCTCCTTTCCAGTGCCTTCACAATGACCCCGGTGCCAACCAGAGTCCCCTGTGGCATGGGCATTGCCAGATTCTTGGGACTTTCTTGGCTGCCTTCTGCTGTATCAGAACTTACACTGCCTTTTGTTTTCTTTGCTGCAGAGTCTTGTTTTCAGGTAGGTGACCATAAGAGGCAGTAAATTAGTACAAAAAAATTAGGTGAGCCAATGTTTTAACTTTCCAAGGTAACACAATGCCGGCACCTTCTCTCCATCTCTCCTCCCCCTTCTTATAGAGAAGTTAGAGCTGCAAGGAACTTAACACACCCTTCTAGTCCAAGTACCAGTGGTTTTGATTCAGTAAATTTGGAGCATGGGTTAAGTTGCGGTATCTTGAGAGAGAGTGTCAGTTTTCATATACCTTCCTAGGTAAGAGTAACTACACTCATGAGAAAATGATTGTGAGGTTTTAATGCCGTGTTGTTGAATATAGGAGCCACTGGTCACATGTGACTTTTTAAATTGAAATTAAATAAAATAGAGCATTCTTCAGTCACTCTAGCCTTGTGTCAAGTGCTCAATAGCCACATATATATTTGTACAAATATAGAACACTTCCACCAGCATAGAAAGTCCTATTGGATATGAACTTTCTACATAAGGCATGCACCAAACATTGGTTATTGTTTATTCTAAGTCAAGAAGCAGGCTTTTGGGAACCAGGGCAGAGTGAGAAGGAAGTAGGAGGTCACAGGACCTGCCTTCCCTAAGGGGTCAGCTCTGATCACCAGGCTTTTCTCTGTTGCCCAGTATATTAGTCTGCTCAGGTTAGAGTGTACCTTCTAGCCTGCCTGGGTTTTTATCAGGTTTTCTAGCAATTGGCATGAATGTCACCTCACAGTCACATACTAATTCTAATAATACTTACATGCTACTATAATCCACCAATAACTCCTATTGGCTGAACTCAGTGGGAAGCCAAATGACACAGGCATCTGCAGTACAGAGCAGGGTGGCTTACCCCTGCCCATTGCGTTTTTCAGGTGCCTGTGTCAGTTGGCATCCCACTGAGTTCAGCCAATGGGAGTCATTGGTGGATTATCGGGGGGGTGAGAGGAAGGAGGAAGCCAGGTTATTTCTCCCCATCTCTCTACCATCCGCAGCAACTTTAGCAGCAATGAGTCTCCTCTGTGGCTCTGGTCCGATTGGGGGTGAGTACATCTGTGGGTGGAGGAGTTGGAAGAGGGGAATGATGGAGCTAAGCAAAAAAGGGGAAAAGAGTGCACTAAAAATGCATGCTATGATAACATGTCTGCATTTACATAATAACATGCGTGCTTATGTTTAATGAGAGAGATGATAAAACTACTTGCGCAGGTTACTGACTGCCCATAGGCCAATAAATGGCAGGGCTGGAACCTGAATCCAGATCTTTGGAGTTCAAACTTGGGTACAGCTTAGTGGTCAATAATGCAGATTCTGGAGCCAGACGACCGGTGGCCCCAATCCTGGCTCCATCACTTACTGCCTGTGCCTCCTTGGCACGGCGTCCTCATCTGTAAAGTGGAGGTGAGGATAGTGACTGCATCTTAGAATTGTTGAGAGGATTAAATGAGTTAATATTTTCAAAGCTCTCAGTCCAGTGCTTCCATTAAGTACCAAAGGGGTGTTTTACCCACTCTTTCACTCAGTTTGCATCAGATGTATTGAGAAAACGTGAACATTGCTCCCACTGTTTCAATTTCTGTATTTGTACTTTGAGGAGCAGCGGTTGTAAGATTTGTTCAAAAGCTTCAATAATTCAATGTAAGCAAAATAATGTGCCTTTGTCAAGGGACTTAAAAAAGAAAAGGAAGACATTGGGATAGAAATCTCACTTTGGGGAATCTAACTTAATAAAATAAAGCCTCCTATGGAAACAGTTTTATGTGCAAAAATATTTATTGCTGTATTTCATAATAGCAAAATATTGGAAGCCACTTAAATGTCCTACCATGAGGGATTAGTTAAGATAACTGTTAAATATCTATTTGATGGAACATCATAAATTTGTACAATTGCTTAAGAGAGAAGGTAATAGCATGTTAAGTACTCATGCTATAACGTTATGTAGAACTACAGAATTTTAAATTATATACATATTATGATTATATTAAAAAAAAAAACAAAAAACAAACCTAGAATGATATACGGACTTCTGTAATGAAGAGAAAAGATCCTGTAAAATTTTCTGTTAAACAATCCGAGACTGACTGAGGTAATGACTCCTGTTGTTGGCATCCAGTACTGGCAGTTCTATGCACTCCAGCCCTTCCCTCTGTCCACATCAGTCTTCACATCTGGGTGAAAACAGAGGTTGGAGGTAATGCACCAGGCTGTGTCTTTTCCATGAGCCAAGATTTCCCTGGAATATGCATGTGCTGGGAGACTTCTATCTATTTAAAGGGAAGGTTGTTGCTAGATATGTGGCATGACCAGGCAAAAGAGTGGAGGGAGTGAATGGTCTCCACTATGTTGCATTCCTTTTTTTCTTCTGGTTCAGCCAAGCTTCATCTGTGGGTCAGGCTTAGAATGCCAAGCTAACAAGCCAGAAGCCGCTGCTGGAGTCAGCATCTAGGGGACCCTGGTTCAGCCCCGAGTCAGAGCATCTTGGGGAGACTTAGTGGATCCCCCTCTCAAAACATACCATATTTTGCTTTGCAGTCATGTCGTGTAGTAGCTTTTGAGGACAAGGCCAGTGTGTTTGTGTGTGTGTATAAGCCTATTGAGAGCTAACTCACAAACCATACAACACACCAATTTCAAGTATACAATTCAACGGTTCTTTATATCTTCACAATGTGTAGCCATTACCACAATCAAACCCCCAAAGTACCCCCATATCCATTATTCTCACTCCTCATTTCCCACCAATCCTCCCCCAGGCCTAAGCAAGCACCAATCAACTTTCCGTCTCCATAGATTTGCATATTCTGGACATTTCATATAAATGGAAATATACAATATGTGGTCTTTTGTGATGTCTTCTTTCACTTAGTGAATTTTCAAGGTTCATCCATGTTGTAGCATGTATCAGTACTTGTTCCTTTTTTGCTGCCTTTTTAATTAATTAGTGTATTTGAACTTTACTTTAAAAGAATTTTAGATTACAGAAAAATTACATAGAAAATATAGGGGATTCCCATATACTCTACTTCGTCTCCCTCTTGCATTTTCCCCTATTAATAACATCTTTCATTAGTGTGGTATGTTTGTTATAATTGATGAACAAATATTGAAGCATTGCTACTAACCATGGTCTATAGTTTACATTATGGTTTATACTTTGCACCATACAATTTTTCTTTCTTTTTCTTTTTCAAAAAGATTAATTAATTAATTTCTCCCTCCCTCCTCATTGTTTACACTCACTGTCTACTCTCTGTATCTGTTTGTCATGTGCTCTCTGTGTCTGCTCTCCTAATCGCTTGAGCCACCTCCACTTCCTCCCCGTTGTGTCTCCCCATTGTGTCTCCCCGTTGTGTCTCCTCGCCATGCCAGCTTGCTGTCTTGCTTGTCTTCTTTAGGAGCACTGGGAACCAAACCCAGGATAGGCAGGTACCCAACTACTTGAGCCACATCTGCTTTCCTATATCATACTATTTTATAGGTTTTGACAAAATGTATAATGGTCTGTACTTGTCATTGCAATATCATGCAGAACATCATATTCTCTAGAAAAAATATTGTTTTTTTAGAGAAGTTGTAGATTTACAGAAAAATCATTCATAAAATACAGTGTTCTCATATAATGCCCTATTACTAACACCCTGCATTAGTGTGGTACGATTTATTGCAATTGATGAAAGAACGTTTTCATAATTGTACTATTAACCATAGTCCATAGCTTAAATTAGGCTCACTGTATTGTACAGTCCTATGGTTTTTTTTAAAAAAATTTATTCTAGTAACATATATACAATGTAAAATTTCCCCTTTTAACCACATTGAAATATATATAATTCAGTGCTATTAATTTCATTCACAGTAGTGTGCTACATCACTACCATCCATTACCAAGTACTTCATTCTTTTTAATTGCCAAATAATATTCCATTGTAAGCCAGTGTGTTCTGATCTCTGCACTGCCAGCAGCTACCATAGTGTCTGGCACCTAGGAAGCACACATAACAGTTTCTTAATAGTCAATTGATCCAGAAGCGGATGTGGCTCGGTTGATGGTGCTCCCGTTTACCATATGGGAGGCCCTGGGCTGGTTTCCTGGGCCTCTTGGTGAAGGCAAGCCAGCCCATGTGGCGTGGTGAGCTGACCAGCAAGACGACCCAACAAGGGGAGACAGGCAGACACAGAAGTGCACAGCGGATGGACGCAGCAAGCACAAGCAGCGAGGGGGGGATAAATAAATAAAATCTTAAAAAAAAAAAAAAAAGTCAATTGATGATATTCTTCTTTACATATTCCTCTTTTCATTCAACCACAGTCAATTTAATTTTTCCTTTATTATAGCAAAATTTCTTCTGTATACTCACTGCATGTATCTCCAACTCAAATGAACCAAATAACTAACTTCCAGTCTCTTCCCATTCCAATTTGTTCTGTGCACACTGACAATATTTAGCTTCTTAAGATAATGATGTTATACCATCATCCTCTTGCACAGAAACATCCAGTGGCTCTCCATTGTCTACGTTTCATTTAGCTGTTCAGTCTACAACTATTCTGTGAGTGCCTATTCTTTTCTGGGAACTGTGTTAGGCACTAGTACAGACCTCCGAACAAAATAAATGCAGTTCCTGCTCTCATGGACCTTACAGTCATTCACAAATAGCCACATGAAGAAATAAATGCTTATAAATTATGGAACTGATGGGGTGAAAAAATTAACACCTTATTTAGTTTGGGAAAGATGGGAAGTCTTCTGTGGGGAGGGAGCATTTAGTCCTGGTCTTGAAGGATGAGTAGATACTAGCCAGAGGAGAATGGAGAGGATCGTAGGGTTAGCATGTGAAGACCCAGTACCACTGATTGTACACTTTACATAAATTGTATGCTCTATTAATATGTCTAATAAAGTTGATTTGTTTTTTAAAAAAATGGGGCGGGTTGGGGGAAAATACACCAAATGTAAGATACAGACTGTAGTTAGTAGTCATATTTTCACGATGCTCTTGCCTAGTTGTAACAAATGTATTGCCACAAAGCAAGGAGTTGGTGGAGGCGTGATGTATGGGATGCCTGTATGATGTTATGCATGTTTATTTTGTAAGTTTGCAACTTTTACTACACACATAATGTTTATGCTCATGTATGAATGATACACTTCAATAAGAATATATTTACAAACAGAGGGTGTTGATAGTCATACACAAAGGCTTTGGATTTGCCTATTTCTCTATTCAGGTCTTCCATTTGTTGCTCTTCAAAGCTGGAGGCTGTGCTCATGGGCGCATGGAGACGGACGGCTGTGCCCTCGGACTGGAGGATGCATCCCTTGGCTTTTATGAGCCACTCCGCCTGACACCTGGGGAATAGTTGAGTAGAGCTTTGTCTCCCTGTTCAGCCTACAGACGGTTTTTCCCTATTGTGCTTAGTATTTTCCAGGAAAGGAAAAAAAGCCACTGTGCCTGGGGCATCACGAGTAAGGATGTGAGTGACATGAGTTTTGGCTGATGAAGTAGGCAGGGGTCAGATCATAATGTCTTTTGGGTCTTGTTAGGAATTTTGGATTTTATCTCAGGTGCAATGGAAACCCATTGAAGTACTTTAGGCAGGGAAATGTTAAGATACAATATTTGTTTTAAAAAATCACTCTGGTGACTAGGCAGAGAAGGGAGATCAGACAGGGGAGTTTCTCTTAACCCAGGTGAGAGCTGATGGTGGCTTAGGCTGGGTGGTTGCAGTGCAGGTGGGAGGGCTCAAGGTTTATATTGAAAGTAGAATCTACAGGATTTGATTATTGGTTGGATATGGACACTGAGGGAAAGGAAGGTGCCAAGGATGACTCCCAGTTTTCTGGCATAAGCTACTGTATGGGTGAAAGGACCATCCTGAGATGGGGAAGGCTGGAGGAGGATTCCATTGAGGGCTTGGGGCTGGCATGATCAAGAATTCGGTATTAGACATGTTGGATTTGTGATGCCCAGGAAGCATCCAAGTGGAGAGGAGGCAGATGGCTCTCCCTATCTGAAGTACCAAGGATAGGCCTTGTCTGGAGATGGGTATTGTAAAGTTTTGGGTACAGAAAAGGCTCTGGGGTATTTGAGATGGTCAAGGGAGCAAATGATGAGTGAGAAGTGAAGAGGACCCAGGTTCCAACCCTGATTAACTGCCATAATGTGCAGAAAGAGGAGGAAAGTCAGCAAAGCAAGCTGAGAAGAAATAGCCAGGAAAGTGGAAGGAAAGCCACAAGAAGACAGTTTTTCAGAAAGGAGAACACAGCTGTCCGGAAGGCTGCTGAGAGGGCTGGGTTTTGGCAGTAGCAGAGCTGTTGATGTGCTCAGTAAATGCAGGTTTCGTGGAGAGCAGGAGGTAGATTGGAGTAAGATGAATAAATGAAGAATGAGGAATTGGAGACAGAAAATGTAGACAATTCTTTTGAGTAGCTGGGCTGTCAAGGGGAAGGAGAGAAGTAGGACAACAGCTGGGTCAAGGAAGTTTTTCTGTTTTTGTTCTTGTTTTAAGATGGAAAGAATAGAGCCTGTTTGGATGCTGAGCAGAGAAGGAAGAGATTGAAGACACCTGAAGGAGTGAGAGATAACACTAATGAAATCGATTCCTGGGAAGGTGGGAAGGAGAGGGATCCAAATCACACGGGTATGGACAGGGCATTTTTTTGGTGGGAGAGATTATAACAAGAGGAAGCCAGGAGGAGATGGGCGCAGGTGCGACAGGCCAGGGGATTTCGTGGTGAGCAGATGCAGGTCTTTCCCTTTAGTGGACTTCCGGTTTTGTCAGGAAGTGAGAGATGAGGGCCTCAGAAAGTGAAGTGACGAGGAAATTGGTTAGAATTATGAGGGATGTGAAGAAGGGATAAAATAGTCACTTTAGGGGATGGGAGAGCAAGCTCACTACAGAAAAAAGCCCACACTCCTTTGCTGGGAAACTTGTGCAAATTCATCCTATTATATGCCGAGATGAGTACGACATGGGCCCTGCCTCAAGTGGGTCACTGGGGAGGCAGCCACAAAGGCTACGCCAATTTCAACGTGGCTAATGCTGGAACAGAAGAATGCGGAGTGGGCTGTGGAAGAAAGGAACGGCATCTCAATCAGCCTGGGCACGGAGAGGCATTGGGAAGGGTCAAGGATGGTTTTCTGGAGAAGAAAACATCTGTGTGAGCTGAGAAATGAACAGTGAGAGGTAGCCAGGATGAAAGGCAGTGGAACAGGATGAGAACCTGGGCAGGTGTGAGAGCAGGATGGGTCTGAGTCACTCTAGGCAGTTCAACAAGGGTGACTCTAGCATGCAAGGTGGGGTGGGTGGTGTAAGCCATGGGGCTGGAGAGTCAGGCAGAGACCAGATCACAGAGGGCAGTGTGTGTTACAGAGCTTGGGCTGCATTCTGTATGCACTGGGGAGCAAATGCAGGTTCTGTAGGGGGATTTGCCTTCTCTGTAGGTCCATCTAGCTACTGTGAGGAGAGATTTGAGGGGGTGAGGAGTATGTTCAGAAGGGAAAGTCAGTTAGCAAGTTGTGGCAGTAATCCAGGTAAGAGGTGGGATTGGATGAGACACTTTGGCAGTGCTCCCTTGAAAGCTTCCTATTGGTCAGACCTGGCTCATTTCCTAGCGTCTGGGATGGAGATGGGGAATAGCTGCCCCTTTCAGCTTTCACAGGGGAAAAGAGGGCCCTGCCCCCGACCTATACCCAGATAGGAAGCGTCTACTATTGGGCAGACAATATAATGCCAGATGTCCACTACATTATTCAATCTGTAGCTTTCCTTTTCACTCAACCGTGTGCCTTGAAGATTTATTCATGTTAGTACATATAGATGGACCTCCTTCTTTATAACTACGGCATGATTAAAATTCTTAATGACTATATCTTAAAATCAGATTTGTCTGGATCTCTTGGACTCACCCAAGACAGGCCTAACCCATCAAGGAGTTTCCAAGACTTTTTCTCTTCTAGATGCTGAATATGATTTTGACTTAGTTGATTTCCTAGATTTACACATGGGTCATGCCCGTTTCCAGTGTCAGGGGCCTGACTGCAGAGTGAATGACAGTTCACCACACTGCATTTTTCTGAGTTCATCTTCCAAATACACATGGAAAAACCCGAGTCTGGGTTGACCCAATCCTGGGGCTGGATAGGACCAAATCATAAGTGCATTTCATTTTAGACAACAGAAATATTACTGTATTGAAAATAACTTCAAAAAGATTGACTTCTAACTGATAAGGGAAAAGGAACCCTCACCTATTTTGCACCTATTGGGAACCAGTAATTGAGTAAGGAGTGCTCCTATTTGTTACATTGCTTCAGTGAGAGGATCTGTTTTCAGGGTAGGAGGACCCTCTTGGCATGACGCCGCTGATTCCATTGGGTGGGTGGCACTGGCTGCAAGGAATAGGTTGCTTTCACAATTTCCTGCAAGGTTTGGGGGTAATGGAAGGCTTGGCTAAGCAGGTGTGTCTGGGGGGACGAAGTAATTGTGCAGGGCTGTCCAGTCACCACAGTTATTGAATAGGGGTCAGGAATCCAGGTGTTTGAGATAAAATAGGCTGAGTAGTACACAGTTACCAGGGGGAACAGACTGGCAAGAAACAGAAGTGCAGGTAGGAAAGGCAGGTAATGGGTCAGATAAATGGGCTGGGCATAATGCACAGATGCACAAAGGCCAAGTATTCAGAAAATGAAGGAAGTACCAAGGAGGTTCCCTGTGCCGGTACCCCGGCTTGAAGGTTTAAAAAGAGCAACTTGGGGCAGGCTTCCCAATGAATCTTTGTTCTTTCTTCCCACCCACAGGCAAAGGGTGGACTTGCCATTTCTCTCTGGTTTGTGTTGCTCTGTGGTTTATGGCAAAACAGTGTTCCTCAATGCCCCCTTTCTTCAAGAGGCCCACCCAAATGCTTCATAGTTCACCTGTGAGAGCCATACCTTCTGCACGGCCCTAGCTCAGCTTCAGCATGTAGTTCCCTTAGAGCAGGTACCGAAAGAGGAGTGGAGGGTGGAGAGGAAGGTTGGGATAAGTTGACACCAGCTACCTGGGAGAGGTTCATCTTCTGCTTTCCTGGACCATGCCTTTAATTCAGGCTTGTCTTCAAAGCCAGGACTGACCCTGGAAAATTTGTGAGCTAGATGGACTGTCTAATGGATCCCCCATGGTCTTTAAGCAAATTTGCTACCCTGAGCCCATCCTGCTACTCACCTCCCATGCCCAATTAGTGACTTCATTTATCACTGCTCCCTAGGATATCTGTTGTTTTCCCCCCCAAGTTATCTGGTGAGTCAGAGACAATATGTCTTATTCCTTAAATCCTTGGTTTCTGGAGTCAGACACATCTGCTGCCTTGAATCTGTATGACCTTGGGCAAGTTTCTTAATTTCTCTAAGCATATATTTGTTTACCTGCATATATATATATATAAAGCAATTGCACTCTCCAGGTTGGGGAAAGCTCAGGTTTAATCCAGGACTAGCTCTGCTTTGAATCTCTACTTTCTTATTCACATGTTGAGCCATTTTGGAAATCCTAGGTCAGGGGTTCTTAACAAGGGGTCTGTGAGCTTGAATTGAAATTCAGAAAAACATTGTTCCTGTGAGGACGTGTTGGTGTGGGTGTGATATATTTATTAAATAATATACAGTGTAGTGTGGACTTAGTAAGTGGTCTGTGGTTTTTACCTGACTGGGAAAAGAGTCCATGGAACAAAAAAGGTTAAGAACCCCTGCCCTAGAAGGAACCCGACTTTTCTTTTCATCTTTTCTCCTTAACTCTAGGAACCCTTCTGTTCTAAGCTTGGGCTTACCTGTTTACTTTCCGTTGGTGCTTCCTTTGACTTTCTGGAGCAAAAGCTGCTTCCCAGAAGTAGACATCTGCTGCCCCAAATGAGAGAGAGGGCAAAAAGCTCTCAGCCACTGGTAGAGCAGCGGCTTCCAACTCGGTGGAACCATTTGCCGTTCCCTGGCAGCAGCATTTTCCCCTGAAGGAGACCATTACTACTAAACCAGCAGAGACCAGAGCTGTGGGGGAGAATGGGAGCTGCCACCCCCAAGTTCACTTTTTGGCTTCTAAACCTGGAAATTCTTATTGTGAGAGAAAGAGCAGCATACACTGGTTGCTGATCAGAGAATATTCCCCATGCTTTAGGGCTGCACCTCATCCTTGCAAGGCATTGCCTCCCAGATGGTTCTTTAACTGTATCTCCAACAGGATAATCTACTATTTTATAAGATCAGGTCTTCCAGAGATGAGGTATATAATAAGACCAATAAATTCTGACGTCTGCTGTAAATTAGTTCCTTGGTCAGAAGTAACGTCATGGGAAATATTGAAGGTGAATACTCATTCAGCAAGTTCAAGGTTGGTGCTGTTGGCAGAAGCAGGGTGAGCAGCAAAATCTATCCAAGTTCGGAATAAGTATCTGTTACAGAAAGAATCCCCCCTTCTTGATGGCAGAGGCTCAACCTACCCAAATGGCCACCAGGTGGCAGTCTTGGCCCCTGGGCTGTGGTCTGGTGTTGGGGGCACAGTGTTGGCTGCTGCTCTGTGGCTGGCAAATTGGGCACTAACCAAAAGAATTTATATTAGTGTTTCTAAAACTGCTTCTAAAACCTCTGACAAGGATGAAAATTTCACTATCACCCTATACTGATTTTTAAATCTATCTGCCCTAGCAGGGAATACCTCTGTGTTGAGAATTATTGCATTTTTACTAAGTCTCTATCTTCACCAGCTGGGAATATATTTGTGAAATTTTGTAGTTCCAAAGACAAGTTCTTTTTTTTTTTAATAGAAAATATTGTTTTAGTAAAATGCTCCCCCTCCACCCCACCACACACACACACACACACACACACACACAGTGGCAGAGGCGTTCCTCTACCCCGTCGCCTCCCACCAAGATTCTCTAGTACCTGCAAAAGAGAATATATATCCTCCCACCTCTACCTACCGTGTTTAGTTTTGCTGGTTTAAATACGGTTTATGATTTTATCGATGGAGTTTTAAAGAGCTATCTTTATCTTGATCATGCTTCTTGTTTAAGTCCCTCTTCAGGTTATAATAGGTAATCTGGGAGTTCTAGTCAAAATATTCCAGTTCTCTGATAGGGACCATGAGACATAATAAGAAAACCAGTACAGATGGTCACTGTGAGAATGAGCTCTGTTGTGTGACTTCAGATGGGTTGTTTTTGTCTCAGGGGCTTCCACTGTGGCTTAAGGAAGTTTGTCTATGTGAGTGGTTTTCAGTTGTAATAAATGAAGCAACACCTTTAAGTTGTTTTGTTTGGGTATTTTTACTTTCAACATTTCATCTCAAGGGTTTTGTTTGTGTGTTTCATATTTGCCTTGTGTATCTTTACAAAATTACTTTAATTTTCCATGTTTCTGTGCCTCCTTTCTTGTCTTCTCTAAACAATGTCATATCCTTTTAAAAATCAAACCTGACAATCTCCTTCGTTTGATGATTGGATTTAGCTTATTTGATTTATTATCATTATAAAGTATTAAGGCTTATTTATAACACTTGCAGGCATGTGTGTGTGTCTCCATTTTCTATGCTTATTTTTCTTTGTCCTATCATTTCTTAGAAAGAACAAGGCTTTTTGTTAGATTTTTCTTTTTCCTACTGGTGATAAAAATATACTATATTTTTATATTTTCTGCTAGATATCCCTACTCACTAAGACTCATTTTTATACTCATTTTCTCCTATCAATGTCTTAGGCTTATCACTAACAATTTCTTCACCCTAAACAAAATAAGAATCTTACTGAACTTTTAGATCTTTTGGTCTCTTCCTCTGCCCCAGATCCCTTGTAAGTATTATTTGGAATTTTATTTCTAGGTAGTTATCAATATATATTTTTGTAGATATTTATTTAGATACTTCCTTTCTTTAAACACATTTGCGTATATATTGCATTGCCTCCCTTTGGAATAAATCCCTTTCCTATTGGAATACTTTTAAGTTTTGGTATGATTGAAACTATCTTCATCTCACCCCCACCAGACATTTAAATAAAAATGTAAAAATTATTCTTTATTTTCTTCTGACTGACAGTATTCTGTTGAGTAAACTGATATTTATCTGATTATTATTTGGCTTTTTCCCTTCTGTAAAATTTGGATTTTTCTCTATTCTGGATATTCCTAAGTTCACTCAGATATGCCTTGGTTTATGTATTAGTCAGCCAAAGAGATGCTGATGCAAAATACCAGAAATCTGTAGGCTTTTATAAAGGGTATTTATTTGGAGTAGAAGTTACAGTAACAGTTACCAGGCCATAAAGCATAAGTTACTTCCCTCACCAAAGTCTGTTGCCATGTGTTGGAGCAAGATGGCTGCCAACATCTGCCAAAAGTTCAGACTTCCTGGGTTCCTCTCTCCCTGGGGCTCGATTCTCTCTGGGCTCAGCTGCTCTGCTCCTCTGTGTGCTTACTTCTGGGGCTCCAGCTCAAAACTCTAGCATCAAAACTCCAACCTCTGCTCTGCCATGTGGTTTTCTCTGTGAGTTCCTGCCTGCCAAGGGGGGGGGGCAGGGACTCAATGTCCTACTGATGTGGCCCAATCAAAGCCTTAATCATTATTTAATCAAATGAAAGTGAAACTTCTGAATCCAATATAATCTAATATGCCCAGAGAAAAAGACCAGTTCACAAACATAATTCAATGTCTATTTTTGGAATTCATAAATAATGCCAAACTGCTACAGTGTGATTGCCTACTATTTACTTATTTATTTATATTTTTAAGAAATTATCTATCCTTGGTAGGCGTTCTATGATTCCTTTCAATCTGTACTATTTTTTTTTTTTTTAATCTAGGGAATTTCTTGGTGATGTCTTCAAATATTGCCCTTCCTGTAGCCTCTTCTGCCTGTCCCTTTGGGATTTATATTAAGTTGACATTGGCACTTCTACTTCTGTTCTCACATCTCTTAACATTGTTTGTATACTTTCCATGATTACTTTTGTCTCCCAGCTTACCAATTTACTTTCTGGCCTTATCCACTTTGCCTTTTATTATATACATTGAGCTGTTTATTTTGAAAAAAAAAAAAATAGTCTTTCATGACTGCTGTATTAATTTTCTATTGCTGCTATAAAAAGTTATCACAAATTTAGCGAATTAAAGCAACTCAAATTTATTAGCTCACAGTTCTGGAGTCAGAAGTCTGACTTGGCTTTCACTGGGTTAAAACCAAGGTTGCATTCCTTCCTGGACTTCAATTTCAAGGAAGAATCTGCTTTCAGACTCATGCAGGTTCTTGTAGTCAGTTTCCAGCTGGTGTTAAGACTGATGTCCCTGTTTCCTTGCTTGTCCACTGAGCACAGATCTCGGCTTGTAAACACCACCTGCCTGCCTTGACTTGGGACTGCTTTGTCTTTAAAGCTGGCAACAGCAGGTTGAGTCCTTCTCATGTCTCAACTCTCTGCCTTCTCTTCTGCCACATCTTTCTCTTATTGGCTTCAGCTGCCTTTAGGCCTCATGTGATCAGATTGGTCTTGCCTGGATAACCCAGGATAATGTTGCTTTCTCAAGACCTGTAATCTTAATCACTTCTGCAAAGACATATTCACAGACTTGGAGATTAGGGTGTAATCGCCTTTGGGGCCCATTATTCAGCCTAGCACAATCACCTGTTCTTGCTTTATGAGTTCAATATCCATTCTTACCCTCTGGGAATATTACTATGGCTGGGTTTTAACTTTCTTTTCAATCTGTTTTTGTTTGATCTAATTATTCTGATGCAGGATATCCTCCTTGTCTTTCTTATACAGTGCTCAGGCCTCCTCACTGCTCACGGTTTTTGACTGAGACCTCTGCTTGTCATGGGAAGTGTGTGCATGCTATTGAAAGTCGTGACTGCAGCTTCTGTTATTCTCTCTAAAGCTGGGGGTTAGGAAGGCCTTGCCTTGCATTTGCGGGCCTCTCATGATTTCTTATATGTGAGAATGGTTTGGGCAGTTATCCCTCTACTCATCCTTCCCCATCCCCCATGGAGGCTGGGGGTTGAGGCAGGTTGTTTGTCAAGCCCCTGTGTGTTAGGGACCCTGAAACACACTTCTCTCCTTGGCTGTGGAGAAGAGGCTCAGCTTGGTGCCCTCTGGCCAGGGGTCTAGATTGGAGCTGCCTGCCCAGCCCGGCCCACCCCCCACCCCGCCATCATGCCGTCTTCCCTTCCCCTCCTACTACATCCCACAAAGAGTGACAGAGTGGATGACTCAGTTCAAAACTATCCCTTCTCCATATGTCCCACTGCTGAGCTTTTCCAATCTCAGGCTTTCCAATGTAAGCCAAATGTTAGTCATTTAAAAAATAGTAATGTTCTAGATGAGCTAATAAAAATCTTTCCATCTGATAAATTGTGCATGGTCTTTACCACACTTTTCAATTATTGATGAAATTGGGGAAGTGGGTTTGGAGAACCTGAACAATAATATACTACTTTACTTTATAATAATTTTTTAGCTTTTCAAACAATTTTACTTGCACTATTTCACTCTCATGATAACCTTGTGAGGTACTATTGTTACCCGTTCTGTGGATAAAGAAACTGAGGATTAAAGAGCTTTGCTGACTTCCTTCTGGTCATATGGTAATCTAGTAAGAAATGGGGACCCTAACACTGGTGTTTCTTTTTAAACAGGTGTTAAAGCTAGGCTATACTGAGATAAAAGATAAACCCCTACACTTTGGTAGCTTAAAATAAAGGCTTATTTCTCACTCACATAAAGTCTGTTGTGAAAGATCAGCGTCCTTCATTTTGTACCTATGCCACCTGAACATCAGACTTTCAAGGTCACTGAGGCAGGAGAATAGACAGATGAAGAGGCACTTGGCTCTTAATTCCTCAACCTGGAAGGATGCCAAGGATTTCTGACCGTTTCAATTGACTAGAACAAGTCACATGGCCCAGGCCCAAGTACAAAGAAGACTGGGAATTGTAGAGCAGCCCACAGAATTTATGGTGGCCACTTAGTGCTTCTGTCACAGCCGCTTATGATCCAATCATCTGGGGACTTCTTTAAAAATAACACATATCAAGTAAAATGCCATAGTACATGAAACTTGCTTGAAGATACTAAAAACAAAAAAAAAAGATTATGAAGGGGTGAAAGATGAAAGTTTGGCAAAATGTTAATTGTTGAGGCTGGGTAATGAGTACATGGAATTCATCATATTATTGTCTTTACAGTTGTATATCTTTGAAAACTTCCCTTTATGAAGAGTTAAAAAAAAAAAAACAAAAACAACAAGGGCCAACAATGATCCAGAGAAACCTTACTCGGTACATCTGGGGTGGGGCTTGGACATGAATATTTTGCAAAATCTTTCTAAGTTATTCTAATAGTCAAGAACCAGGGTGATTCAGCCATGTCACTCATCAAGGTTCATACTTATACCATGAATAATATGTTATAGTTGTTGAACTTTTCAGTTCATGGAGAATCCATTTTCATTATTACTTATGCTCTGATTGCATGTTGAATATACTTAACCTTGAGTATTTTCAATACCTGTGGTCCTGATGTTATAAGATAAAAAAATTTCTTTCCTATAAGAAATTGAAAAAAGAATATTCTGCTGAGGTCAGAATATTCAGTCCCCTCTACCACGGTGTTTTTGAAATTAGATGATGTGGTAGATTTAAAATGGCACAGATTCTTTGCAGTTCTCTCCATTGAGAGTGGACTTTATTTCCCTACCCTTGAATTTGACTGGCCTTGTGACTTGCTCTGAGCAATAGAATGCAACAGAAGGGACATTGTGGGAATTCTGAGCCTTGATCTCAAAAGTCCTTGCAGCTTCTGCTCTTACCCTTGTGGAACCCAGCTGCCATATGAAGAAGTGCGAGCTAGCTTGCAGGAGACATGTCACTCCGCAGCAGCCACGCCAATAAGGCATCTAGCTGCAGGTGAACCTCTAGGTGACTGCAGTCACCCGAATGACCTCAGGTGAGACCAGAAGAATCCCCCAGGTGAACGTGGCCCAAATGGTTGGCCTGTAGAATTATGAGCAAATAAAATGGTTATTTTTAAGCCATTAAATTTTGGAATGGTTTGTTATGCAGCCATAGACAACTGATCAGATGGTTAATGGTTAAGATTTTAAAATGTGTTTTCTTTTTTTTTTTTGCAGTCTTTAAAAAAAATTCTTAAAAATCTTTAGGCTGCACATCTTAGGGCTTATAAGAACAGAGTCTCAGAAGTCTCAGTTTAAATATATATATATATATATATATATATAGCAATCAAACTGCATCTCCCTCCAAGGAGAACTGGTGTCCTTTATTCACACAGATTTACTTTTATCTACTTTTATGACATCTGAACTGTGCTCTGATGTGATTTAATTTTGGGCTTGGAACAGAATTTACATTGGCATTAAGAGAGTTTTCCTGAGAGATAAACTTTCTGGGAAACACATCTTGTAACTCAAGGGAAAGTGTGAGGTTTCAAACTAGTGCGATTTCAAAAACAACCGAGTTTAGGCACCAAAGCCAACACACGTGACTTATTCCCCAGATACTGTTGATGATATTTTCCTCTTCTAGGATTAACTCAAGAACCCCAAGAGGCCAGGGGGTATTAGAGTTTTCACTTTGGAGGGTGGTAAAAACAGGATTGAATGGGATAACTGTTTGACTTGTACTAGTTTCTTACCATCGTAGTTGGGAGAGGTGTAGAGGTATAGTGTCCTGCAGAAGCTCTCCAATGGCCTAGACTTTAATGAAGTAAACTTCCCTTTTCCTTGTATCAATGCTGCGTGAGTCAGGCAAAGTGAACCACTGTTTCTCATCCATTCTGTTTCTACGTCTCTTTGCAGTAAGGGAAGTTTGGATGGGAAAGTTGCATTCCTGATTAAACTACTTATGTCTGTGCATCCATAGGAATGACTTGCTAAACTGCTGTTTTTAAAGTGTTGTAAAGGTGCTAGTTCACAGATTAAGTCTTGCTTACAAGCTCCTGTCTGGAAAACGAAGTATGAATTGAAAGGTCTCACTTTAGGGAGTGCTCTTTACCATCAAAATGCTCACTACATCTAGCAGTTTACAATCCAGAATGCTTGACCCTAGACAATAATTGTAAAAATACTTTTTAACTGAGAATAACTATCTTTCTCTGCCTGAAAGAACTGTTTTAGATTTATTTTTAAGTGATGTAGTTTACATCATGAATGAGAAGAAATCATGTACTAGAAGAAAGACATTTCCTGTGAGAGAAGGCTGAGCACTGTGTGAAAGGGTGAAATGGCAAAAACAGGCAACTTCTTCAAGCCCAAGAAGCTGTGGAGAAAGAGAACCCCTAAAACAGCAGAGAAGGCTTTCCAGAGAAACACAAGGGGACTCTGATGAGCTGCTTTTCTGTGCAGGGCCCTGAATTCAGGACTGCATTCAACCAAAATAATGAGGCACAGACTTATCCTGAAGGAGCTTACAGTTTAGGGAGGCAGACAAGGCAAAATGCACTTGAAAAGTTAAGAGCAATTAAACAGATAAGTCAAAACATGATATATGAGTTATCATGACAGTGCATGGTAAATGTAAAATGAGTGCTATGGTATATGTTAGAAGAAGAACTGAGATGAGGGAGCAGGGGTTGCGAGGACTGGACATGGGGGACACCATATATCATGTGCACTTGGCACAGTTTCTGGATTCTGAAGAATAGACAGCATTTGGAAAAGCTGAAAGGAATGGGGAAAGTACTCCAGTTTGGAACAGGATAGAGAAATCAGTGTAGGGGTTGACAAAGGAAATAGACAAGAAAGCACATGATATGAAGCACATTTCGGAGACAGTGAGTTTGATTTGAGTACAGTGATGGTGTATGTTGACTTACTGGCCAATAAGCCTCCTTACTGGAGGCTCTTAATGGTTAAGAATTTGGCCTACATTGTCTTGGTAACTGGGATCTTATATAAATTTTTTCATCTCTTCAAATAGTTGTTAAGATGCCCAAAAGATTATGTGGAGTCTTGGTGAATGGGCAGATACTTTCCTAATATTTACAAGCTGAAATAAGCTTGTACCACTCTTTCCATCTTGAAAGGGTGATGAAAACTTCAGGGGCAGCCCAGCTGACTCATTAAATTGGGATCAGGTTGAGGACCTCCCTACACCAAAAAAAATGAAGTTGGTTTTATAATTCAAAGTCAATTTTCTCTTACACAAAATTGAGCATAAAGAAATTAATCCTCACCATGCTTCCCAAACATACATACACATGCACTCAAAGGTGACATTCAAAATATTGAACAATCAGAAAGAAATACCATCTATATGTTACATATGATACAAAAATACAAATATAACACAAAATATATGTATCATAAAGTTGCTTACAGAGTGATTTAAAATAAGTTGCAAATTGTTCAACTCATTCTAATAGTTTCCAAACAATTTGTTGACATTCAGAAATGGTGGTGGTAACTTTTGTTTCAAGTGTCTGTCATCAGAAAAGTAATGCCCATCGGAGTCCTGGTTTCATGTTGGAAGTGGCATTAGACTTTTCTAAGACCACTTCATCGAATTGAGTCATGAGGTCCTCAGTACCCAGGTGTCTGTGGTAGCCAGAGGCTGGATCCCCGGCTTTGTTTCGTGTCTGGGTTCACATGGTCTGGACCTGGAGAACCTGTGTCGCAGCCCCCACAGACAGTGCTGCCTCCTCACGCTGCCAAG
Source organism: Tolypeutes matacus (assembly GCA_026826555.1). Classification (NCBI taxonomy): domain Eukaryota; kingdom Metazoa; phylum Chordata; class Mammalia; order Cingulata; family Chlamyphoridae; genus Tolypeutes; species Tolypeutes matacus. The sequence goes on along the minus strand of JAKSZT010054215.1, from coordinate 27,907,893 downwards.
CCTGCCAGCTGGTCCGCTATTCCACCCAGGATGGCCTTCTAAGCAGGAGCTGCTCACGTGTGCTAGCTTCCCCATGTGTGCTAGCTGACCTGACAGGAACCTCAACCCTTGCTGGCTTGTGTTTAATGGGGTTGCACAAGAAGTACCAGTAGAGGACTTGCACTTTCTGAGCTGTAAGAGATCCCACTTCTGTTTTTATTTCAAAAGGAAGGAACCCTTCCTATAACAGTGTCAAAGAACCCATCCCTTTGTGGCAAGAGGCAGATGAAGGCTGATCCACAGATGCCTGAGAGGACACAGGCACAGGCAGACCTCTATTTTCTCAAGCCAAGTCTTGCCAATAATGTGCACAAAGATGAATGCACAAAATTCAAGCAGCAATCTACCATGAGAAGAGAATGCACACTGGATGAGCTTTAGCCAATTAACGTTAAAGGCTATTTCCTTAATTAGGAGGAACTAGAGACTATGTTCAGAGCTCAGTTACATATGTATATAGAAAACAGTATAGTTTTTTGTATAGAATATCTTTAATCTGTCATCTTCATAAAATCCTGAATGAAAGAATCCTCTTTGTGTTTTTTTTTTTTTTTTTTTTTTTTAATAAATACTTAGATCCCAAAGGTGGGCACTTCTTGCTACAAAAATGTCAAGTTCAGGTGCCCATGGAGATAAAGCCAGGTAAACATTCTACAACCACGAGGTCCATTACCATCTGGCCCACTATATATTATTAATTTCACCATTATATAACCAAAGATGATGGCGGAGTTCAAGCCTTGATATGTATAGGGATCACCAAAGGAGGGTCTAAAATGTCAAATCTTGGGTCCCACCCTCAGTGAGCCCAATTTAGCTGGGAAGGGCTCTGGAATATTCATTTGGAATAAATGCCTAAGGCATTCTGGCGAGCTCATCACTGACACCTTAAGAAATACTGAGTAGGGCTTTATGTTTCAGGTGACTGTTACTGCAGATCTTTTAAAGGAGGAAGGGAATGGTCAAGGGTAAGGTGGAGGGAAAATAAAGATGGCATTCTTAATATCTAAATCAAGAAATGAAAAGGAGAACATCAGTGGTCAGGTTCCCTCTTCCCAAGAATTGCTCAAAACATGCCACCGTTTTCTAGAAGCTGTCAAAACAGGAATGAAATGAACTATGGTTCATTTCTCACAAATTTGCATTCAGATTAGGACAGAGGTCATTATGGCAGAGACACCAGGCAGGGGAGAGATGGGATCATCCTGCTATTCTCTTAACTTCCAAAACTAATATCCTTTATGAATGAAATGAACACACTGCCAATTCTGATTGCAGGTCATTAATGATGTAGTTAAATTTTATAAAATCCTGGACTAAACCAGACAATTGGTGCCAATTAGAAACTTTCTCATAGAGTTCTTATATTATACTTAGTTTTATAATATGCTGATGGATTCAAAGTCAATTATCATACTAAAGAAGATAGATGGGTCAGAAGAAATGACCCGGATTTACATGTAGCAACGTGGATGGATCTCAAAAAAAGAAGAATGAATGAAAAAAGTTAAGGTACAGAATGAGATGGCTATCAAAATACCATTTATATATAACATGCACACACAAAACATCATTATCCATTTTTCAGGGCTGAACATACACCTAAATGAGAGTATGAAAGATGGAATAGAAATATATGCATTAAATAGAGATATGTTGGGGTAAGGGAAATTAAGATTGGGGATTGAGAGTAAAGGGGAAAACAACAAAACAAATTACAACCCAACCCAACAAAGCAGGGGCCTTGCTACAAAGCAATGATGATTGTGGACCTTGAACTGGATAAGCCAACGTCCATGCCTGTGAGGGCCACAAGGAAAAATGTTAAGACTTGGTTTCCACCCTTATGGATTGAAATTTGGTTGGCAATATATACTTGAAATAAATAAGAAAATGTATTATTTAATCAAGAATTAGATGGTTAGTATCAGTGAGTACTGTGATAGCTCAAAGACTAGAAATAAAAAATGGAAAAAAGGGCAATATTTTTTTAATATATATTTTTCATTTTTTAAAAGATACATAGATTATATAAATGTTACATAAAAAACATAGGGATTCCCATATGCTCCGCTCCCCATACCTCCCACATTTTCCTACATAAACAACATCCTTCATTAATGTGGTACATTCATTGCAATTGATAAATGCATTTTTGGGGCATTGCTACTAAGGATGGATTATAGCTTACATAGTAGTTTACACTCTCTCCCACACAATTCTGTAGGTTATGGGAAAATATATAATGGAGAAGGGCAATATTTTAAGGCAAAAGGAAAGGAAAAAACAAACGTTTCTTTGGTGTCTGCTGGTGGTCCTCAGATGCATTCCACTGAGTGGCTATCTTTGGAAATCACTTATTTTCACCCTTTTCTCAGTGATCCTTAGGAATGAATGCCAGCTGGGGCAAGACCAGCGGCCCACAAAGGGAGCACTGCTGGTGACAGTCGACCCTGGGGAGGGGTGAGGGAGGGCCCAGGAAGGATGCCAGGAGCTTCTTCCACTGCTCCCCAAAGCTGCGCTTTCTTGACTTGTTACTTGCCCAGCAAATGCAACTCTTCAGCTGTCCTGTGCATCTCCGAGGAAGCCTATGTCTTTAAGTCTCCTCTGCCACTTTGTCCAGTGGGTCGTTACAATGGCCACCTTAAGAGCTGGGCCCCTGGTGACCCAATGTAACACTAAATCAAAAGCAGTGATCGTTGATCAGACCACGCCTCCCTACCCCCAGATCTTGGGGAACAAGGTTTTTATGTCCATCTCAGGTATCAGCAAGCTATGCCAGGTGCAGGACCCCACTGCTGCCTGCCGCGAGAGTGGGGGATGGGCAACAGTGACTGCAGCGTGGAGAGAGCATTTCATTTGTATTTATTGTAATTTACCAGCCTCTTTTCCCCACTCTTCCCTGAATGCACTGGACTCCAAAATGTCAAAATAGTTGGTTCAGACAATTCCTGTCTGTTTAATAGTTGTTTTGGTGGAGGGACTGGTTCCTGGCGCTTTCCAGTGTGCCATTTAACCACAATTCCTAGCGAGAGCTGAATATTTTATTCCATATTCTCATGTATATATTTGCACTTGATGAGAAGGGTGCTGAGTCATCCAGATATTTCAAATAAAAATTTAAATTTGAATTATGAAGGAAGTTCTCCTGGGGACATCTGCTCCAGTGTCTTTGCCATGTGTTTAGGAACCTACTCATCATATTTGGTAACTGTTCAAAATGCTCTGGAAGAAGTAAGGCTAAATACAAACTTTGGTCTGTAGAATAACCTGGGTTTAAAATATGTGCCGGTGTAATCAATCCATGATGCATACATTGATAATATATATTTGCCCCTCTTTCACACATTTATATGAACTAATCAATAATATCTAGTGCAATAATTTCTTTGCCTTTGCTTTATATGAGCAATTGGCAAGTAACACCCTGTGGACCAAATCCAGCCCACTGTTTGTTTGGGCAAACAAAGTTTTGTTGGAACACAGGCATACTCATTCATTTACATATTGTCCACGGCTGCTTTTATGCTACAGTGGCAGAATTGAGTAGTTGCAACAGAAAAGTGTATGGATTACAGAGCCTAAAATATTTACCATCTGGCCTTTTCCAGAAGAAGTTTGCCAATCCCCTGCTTCAGGCATATAAAGTAAATGCAAATACATTGAAAACACTTACATATTTCCCAACATAGTATATAGGGCCAATAAGTGTGAGTGAAAATGAAATACCCCATTCATCCTCTCGTGTTGTTCCTTCTGTTTGGAATGTTTTGGCTCTTCAATCATTGAGTCACTTACCCAGTGCATGTTTCCTGTGCCTGCTATGTATGGGCACTCCTCTTGCTTCTGGTGATGTGACACTGAACACAACACACAGTCTCTGTCCTCCTGGAGATCATATTCTCTTGCAGTGAGAGACAAGGGACAGATAAACAAGTAGATCTGTGACACCATGTCATCTCATGATGCGCTTTATGGAGATGAATAACGCAGGGTACAGGGCTCTCAGCCTGTCTGATGCCTACTCATGCTCTACCGTTGTGCTCAAGTCAACTTCCTTCATGAAGTCATCCTCAATCTCCCCGTTTGGACTTTGCTCCTTTCCCTCCCTATTCTCACAGCTCTTTTTTATAGTTTTCTTTTAGGGTGTTGATGCCATTCTACTTTGAATTTGCGTTCTTTGGGTATATATTTCTTCTCCGCCAGAGATTGTAAGCCCATTGATGACAAGGACAATGTGGCTGTTTTTCATTTCTCAAGAGCCTCTAGCACAGGTAAATGTCTTGAATTGAGTCAGGTCTTGGTTCTAATGGTGGAGGTTTTTAGCTCTTGTGATGTGACTCAGTCCCTCATTGTGTTGTGCTCCTGAGTGTGTGCCCGCCAGTTAATTACAGGTGGAAGGAGGGAGTTTCTTGCATTTCCAGGAGCTGGGAATTCTCTCATGAATAAGCCACAAACACAGGCCTTTCTATCCTATAAGACTTAACCTTTTCTCGTGATATAGAAACCAGACAAAATCTTCACTGATTATACCCCCAATTTTCTCCAGTAAGGGGAAAAATCCAATCAAACAACGGAATAAAAGGGAGATAGGGAAGGAGTTGCACAGCTAGATACCAAGTTGGCATTTTGCTGCTGTTCTAAACCAGAAACACACACACAGGGCTGGTCTGTTGGGAGAGAACAGGTTACTTTGTTGGGAAAAAAAGTAGCACTGATGGTTGCATTAATCAGCGCTTAAGGATCGGCTCATTTCTTCCATGTGTGGGATGAATGGGGCTATTCATGAAAGGGCATCTGGGCAGGAAATGGGGGTGGTGTGGGGATTGTGGCTAACTGAGCTGGACTAGCCCCTGAGAATGGAAAGGAAATCTGTCATCAGAACAAATGAGTATTACCTGGAGTGTGGGAGAAGGCCAAAGGTGCTTGAGAAGGAAATGAAGATAGTGAACTGTTACCAATAGCACAGTTCTTGGGGCAAAGCCAAAGAGCTGGGTTGTGGGTCACAGGCGTTATATGCAACACTAAACCCTCCATGGAAAAGACCGATTTTTGTGACCCTTGACCTAGAAGAGTCTAATTTTGTGATTGTCTCATTCTCCTCAGAACCATCACTGACATTCCCTACTATTTCTTAGCACTGGGAGGAAAAGCCCATATGTGAGGTTCTGTAATACCTAACAAAAAATAAAATCCCTAGATGCCCTTAGCCTCTACCACAGGAACCTAAGTTCTGCAGAAATGGAAAGTCTGGAAATTTCTGATGACTTCTGGGAGTGTTTATATATTGGGGACACGGCAGCTGCTAACTTGCTGTGGGAACCTGGGTGCATCTTCTGCCTACCATGTTAGCCCTCCCTTTGAACTTGGGAGGCCTGTCTGACTGACTCACAGCTTCCTGCTGCCACAACTCCACATCTAGACCAATTTAGGACCCTGGTCTCTAGGAAGCCAGGCTGTATTCTTGGGCCATGGTCCATCTAAGGTCTTGGGCAACCTGTAGGCACCTGGGCTAGGAGCATCCTCTTGGGCAGATAACGTACAGTGAGTTGTTGAACAATGTGCTTACGCCCTGTAGGTTTTCACTCCTGTGTATTTAAAATCTTTCCCATAAGGGTCATGTTTTGGCATATCCATCAATTGAGTCTGATTCTGAGTCTATATTTCTTGTAAAGTTTATGTTGTCCATAACTGTGATTTTTAGAAGGTGAAGACAGATCTGTAACCATCATTAGTGAAGTTGGGCTTATGAGAGCACAAACAACTTTTCCCTGCAGTAAATGTATGTACACTTATATAATAATGGTATTACCAGTCACTCATTGCATGCTTATTATGTGCCTAGCTATGCTAGGCACTTTACAAACATCACGTAACATTTACACTAACACTGTAAGGCAAGTACCCATATTAACCCCATTGTACAGATGAGGAAGGCAAGTCACTTTCTTAAAGACGGAGATTGCAAACCTAATCTTGGTTAATTCTTAGTCTCTATGTTATAATTGCCACAGTTCACAAAGCTAAAAAGTGGAGGAACAGAGACTCAAACCCGTCAGCCTGACTCAGTGATCTCGCTCATTTGTACTGCACTATGTTTATATTTTTGTCTGCGTTTATGTATCTTTTTGCCACATGTTGAAGAGAGTGCTAACTCTTTTTCTTCTTGGGGACAGGTGGAAGTTAGGAGAATTCATAGCCTATTGCTTAGTAGCAATAGACTCTGCAGTATAGATTAGTTATATGCATTTATGGGAGAATAAGGCTTTGCATTGTATTTAGATCTAGAAATAGAATCACATTTAAAAATTCACCTTTGTTTTAAACACCTGTGGCAGGGAAACTGCAATTATATTATCTATCTCAGCCACCACCAAATTACATTGACTGGTTTTTCAGACTTTGCATAACAAAGAAAATAGAAAAAGGAATCCACGATTGGGGGGTACCATTGTCACTTTTGTCTTACCTGAAATGATTAACTTATTAACACTAGGTACAAGCCATGAGCAATTACTATCTCCTATACAAGTCATGTTTATGACTTCTCACAATTATCTAAAATGTTTCATATTGCAGGATGCTATAGGCTGGATCTATAAAAAAAGAATTTAACAACAAAAGAGGCCTCAACTCTCTCTTCATTGACTATCAGGAAACACAAAAGAGAAGGTTTGTAATTACCATAAATGTTAGAACATAGTCAAACGCAATCTTATCTGAAACCTCTTTCTCCATGGGATGAGTCAGCAGATAAGTTTTCTGTTTATCTAGCACAGAGAAGGGGTTTATAACACAGTATCTGAAAAAAGGAATTTTAGATCCAAGTGACTTGGTTCATAATTTTCCTTTAATATAAGCAAGAGGACTCCATTTTCTGATTTAATAGTTTCTACTCTCAAAAAGGGGACTTAGATCAACCTATTTACCCAGCAATTGCCAGAAGTTTATTTAACCCAGGTCTAATTTAAATCTGAAATTCCACAAAATAGACTTGTGGCAAAATGATGAAATAAGTGTCTTTTGAATCTGAATTCAGGCCCTTCACCCTCTGCTGCCTGTTCCTCTCTATATCATTCTGTGAGCTTGTTGGAAGAGTACTGAGGCACAGGCCTTCAAGATAAGGTTTTAGTCGATAGTGTTGCTTGATAAATGTTTCTGGCTGTCTTTCAGATACATTCTACATTGTACTTGGCTTCCTTGGGGTTTGGTGGGACCACGTGACTAGTTCTGGCCGCTGAGTTGTGTTTGGAAGTGATGGGTGTCACTTCCTGTCAGAGCATTGAATTAACAGAGCGTGATCTTCCAAAGCTCTCCTTTCTTCTGCCATGGACTGGCAGTGGGCCTTACATAGCTATTCTATTGCTTGGTTTCTCAAATGGAGATTTCAAGGAAATGAGCTGAGACAAATGATCGTGGCATGAACAAAAATAAACTTTTTGTTTTGTTTTAAGTCATTGAGATATTGGGGTTGTTTGTTACATAGCACAACCTAGCGTATCATGAGACCAGTGTTACTGGTTAGAATAGTGAATGGAATAGACAAGCACTAGAATCACCAAGATATTCCTAAAGAACAATAACGGGGAGGGGTGGGGAGACTTTCCTTACATATTAAACTTTATTATAAGGCTATAGTAATTAAGACAGTGAGGTATTGTTAATGAGATAGATAAAATGGCCAGTGAGACAGAAATGAGAGCTCAGAAACTGTGCTACGTTTACTGGGAAATGCTCTATTTGACATAAGGTAGCATTGTAGATCACTAAGGAAAAATGGACAAGTTAAGAAATGGTGCTAGGACAATTGGTGTTATATGGAAAAAAATAAATTTTGATCTCTATCTTATATACAAAAATCAGTTCCCAATGTATGAATTAACTGAATGTGGAAGATAAAATTTTAAAACTTCATTGGAAGCTTCTATTGGGGAAAGAGACAAAAAGATTGATGAAAAGATTAGTAACTTAGGTTACATTAAACTTAAGAGATCAAAAGCCATCACTAAAAAGTGTGAAAAGATAAGTCATATACAGCAATCCATATAGTTTGCAAAGAATTATGTATCAGAAAGAAAAAGATAAGCAAATGAATAACAAGTTGATGAGCAAAATATGATAACCATTTCATAGAGGAGAAACACACACAGCAAAATAACATGAGAAAAAAAAATACTCAAAACTATTAGTTATGAGGAGAATGCAAATTAAGAGCACATTCAAAACTTATAAATTAAGAAGTCTGCCAATAGTCAATGGAGGTGAGGATGTGGCTCAATGGGAATTCTCAGGTACTCATCATAGGAGTGTAAGTTGGTACTATTTTGGAAAACATTTTTTCACACTCTTGTAAAGCTAAACATTTCAATAGCCTATACTTGAACAATTTCACTCAGAGGTGTCATAAAGAAATACTTCTAAAAATGCATCTAAGACACATGAAAGAATGTTCATAGCAATAATGTTTATAAGGGCAAAAGTCCTGAAACAACCCAAATGTCTATTAACAGGAATACAAATAAGTTGTAGAATATTTTAAAAACAGAAATGATAAACATAAATGAAAATAAACGGACTTCACATACATGTGTCAATATGGATGAATCTTTGGAAAATAATGCTGAACAAGAAAAGCCTAAGTCCTAAAAGAATATGTAGAATGGCACCATTTTTACAATTTTCCAAAACAAGTAAGACTAAACAATTATATTGTTTGGATAGACATACATATATGATAAATCATATCTGTAAAAGTAAAGGGATCATAACCATAAAATTCAAGAGAGTTTTTACTTGTGAGAAGGAAGCTGGGGAATGAGCTAGAAAGGAACACCTATAGATAAAGTGGTTTTGGTAAGATTCCTGCTCTTCAGTGAATGATAGGTCCTTGGGTGTTGATTTTATTATTATATTTCCTACTTTATGTATGTATTAAATCTATATTTAGTTTTCCAGGGCTGCTATAAAAAAATTGCCACAAACTGCATGGCTTACAGCAATAGAATTTTCTTCTCTTGCAGTTTTGGAGGCTAGAAATCTGAAATCAATGTCGGCAGGGCTGCTGCCTCTAAAGGCTCTAGGGCAGAATGCTTCCATGCCTTTCCTAGCTTCCATCATGGCCTGCAATCCTTGGCATTCTCTGTCTCTCTGTGTCTCTTCTTATAACACCAGTCATTGGATTTAGGGCCACCCTAATCCAATAGGACCTCATCCTAACTTGATGACATCTGCAAAGTCCCTATTTCCAAATAAGATCACATTTACAGATACCAGGGGTTAGGACTTCAACATATCTTTTTGGGATTTGGGGGTTAGTGGCACAATTGAACCCCAAACAGTTACATATGTAACAAATCTTACATATGTTTTCCCAGTGATCTTATATCAGAAGAATAGCCGTCTTCAAATAAGTGTCCAACAAAATTTGGACAAAAGGTATGTTTTTTCATTAGAAATCACCTTCTGGCAGCACGGAAATTCTTCATTCTCTAAGCACATTTTAACAGTGTTCAAAATGTAAACATTTTTTGTTTCTGATTTCAATGTTCACGAATGCTTCTGAAAGTCTCAAATAGTAAATACCAAAAGAAGGAATTTTTCCCTGGCAACATGTTCTTTTCTTCCTTTTCTTTCTCTTCTGCCTTCTTTCTCTTTTTCTTTCCATTAAAATTTTTCAACAGAATTGGTCTGTTGGTAATTTGTTGCTTTATAATTGAAACTGATTTTTCTTCCTTGGGCATGCATTGTCCCTAAGACATTTGCCTCTAAAATAATCTTTTTTGTCAACATGAAACATCTTTCTCAAATGATAGCCTGACTTTTCAATATTTTTATTTAACTTCTCAGGTAATTCTTCCATGCCACCATGTCAGCACTTGCACTTTCCCTGGAACCTGATAATAGTTACAATAGCTGAAATTTATGTAACACTTATTATGTGCCAGGTTCTAGTCTGTTGCTTCACAAAATCCTATGAGAATATCCACATATTACAGATGAGGAAAATGAGGCACACAGAGAGAGTGAAAATCTTGCCCCAAGTCACAAGTGACAATGCTGAAATTCAAACCCAAACAGTCTGGTTTCAGATTCCATGTTCTTAACTACCACACCAGGATATCTCTTTAAAGAGGTTTTCTATTTGAAGCAATAAAACTATTGCTTACAATAAAAAGTTTTCTGCTGATATTTTCCAGCACAATTGTATGATGCCCATCTGGATGAGATACATGACCTTGCAAAGATTGTTACCTGATTGGCAGGTATGAAGATTTGTTCTATCTAATTTTGGAGTCATGCAAATATAATAAGTCTAGACTGTTAGATGAGTTTTGGGGTGCAGATATAGATATAGTCTTGTTTCTTTTAAAAATTAATTAATTAGGTTTTTCATTGCATGTGTAATACACTTACATGGTTCAAAACTTTAAAGATATAAAACAGAGTACTATACAGTGTGAAATATCTCCTTCCTATATCTGCGCTCAATCACCCAGCTTCTCTCCCTCATGAAACCAGCCCTATTTTGCAGATGAGAAAACTGAGGTACAGAATCAAAACTGTATAAAACACAGCTGATATATGAAGCTAGGGAGTCTGACCCCAGAGCTCATACTCTTAACTACAACAATATATTGCTTCTTCATGCTGACTCTTTTCTTCTGATAACAAGGTAAGTGGATTTTTCAAAGTTTATGTAGCCCACATAGGAAATAATTATTCCATCTCTGTATCTAGAAAGAATGAAACATATACTTGCATATTTCTTTTTAAAATCTTTGTTGAGGTACAACTCACCGAAGTAATATCCACCCATTTAAATCATTCAGTGGTTTTTAGTGTGTTCATTCACAGAGTTGTGCAACCATCCGCTTGAAACAAGCTCAGCAATTGCTCCCTGAAGCAAGAATCATGGTGTCCCATGGCCAAGTCCAGAAGTTCTTCTAGCTCCAGCCTGGGCCGGAACCCTTAGGCTCTTCCATTGGACACTGGGACACCAGCATGAGTCTATTGAGGAGTTCATCTTAGGGTTTTTGGATTCCTCCCTGGCTAACAGAACTTGGGTCAGGCAACTTTGGTCTCTTCCAAGAGGTCTTTTTTTTTTTTTTTTTTTTTAATTTTTAGTAGTAGTTATTGGGTCTTGGTTCCTTCTCTCCCAATTCCTTGAGAAAAATCATTCAGCTTGGTATACCTTCTCCTGCCCCCAGTTCTACACTCCAGGGGCTGGCCTTTACTAGAAGAACATAAATAGGAAAATCTGTTATACATACTTAGAGAGCAATTAGGTAAGGGAGACCCCTTAAAATTCTTACTTGACCAAGAAAGGCCCTTTCCAAGGTGACTCACTATCCAAACAGGCAAAGATGTAGAGCATGGCTTCAGCACCTCATCACACAATGTAAAGTTTTCCATCTGATTTTCCCATTTCATTTTTAATGACTGCCTATTGCATTGGCTCAGTGCTCTTCATAGCTTTCAGATGTGTCTCTTTGAGTTTCAAAGTTGTGTTGGTACATTGAGTGTGACAGTCTGGACTTGAAGGTTTGCTCATTTACATTCATTTCACCCATTGTTATGTTAAACTCTTATGTTTATATTCCAAAAAGATGGATTGTCTTGGCTTTTTTATTGTAGATTTGACAGTCTGTGTATTCCACCAAATTTCCTTTTTCTCAGAGTGAAGATCAAGAAATTTAAAAGTTTAAAGAAAATTTGCAAAAATAAAGGTAGAGCAGTTTGAAAGAGATTCACTTACTCTAAGTGCAGCTTCAGATGGTGTTAGCTTAGTTATATCCAACCCTGGTGTGCACATCCAGGCTGCCATTTGGAATGCTGAGGCACTGACTGCAGAAATTAGTGGTCATCAGTATGGGGCTTGGTGTACTGGTGTATAAAAGTAGAAGGTATCTCATGTTTACCGGGTTTAAATCAGAGGCTGCTTGTGATGGAATTATGTGAAGTATATTTGCAATTGTAGAAGGCTTATTGTACTAATTTTGTTAAACTTTTTCCTTCCAGTTACCTTCAAGGTGCATTTACTTCTCTTGTAATGGATCTCATTCTGGCTGTTATAGCAAAGAGAAGCCAGCTAGCTGAGTGGTATTTCAAGAAATCACTTATTTCTTTAGGAGGTGTGCCGGCTTAAATAGTGTTCCCCAATATTCCTGTCTGCTGGAACCTCAAAATGTGACCTTGTTTGGAAATAGGGTCTTTGCAGGTCTGATTAGTTAAGACGGGGTCATCATAGCTGACCCCTAGATCCGATATGCCTGGTGTCCTTGTGAGAACAGGAGAAAACACACAGACACACATGGAAGAAGGCCACATGAGGATGATGTGATAGAGCTGCAAGCCAAGGAAAACCAAGGATTGCTGCAGCCACCGGCAGCTAAGAGAGAGGCCTGGAACAGATATCCCCCAGAGCCTCCAGAAGGAACCAACCCTGTCAACACCTTGATTTACGACTTTTGGCCTCCAGAATGTTGAAAGAATAAATTTCTGTTGTTTGAAGCTACTCAGTTTGTGGTCCTGTGTTCTGGCAGCCTTACGAGGAGAAGAGTGGATATTCCAACTGTATCAGTTACGATTGTTTACCATGATTGTATACCACTAGTATAGTCAGTACTATACTAGTTCCGAAGTTTTGGATTAAAACTTAGACTGCACCAAATCATGAAAACGGCAGGGTTTCCTAGAAGAACATAAGTGGTTGGACTTCCTCTGCTGGTGGATTCAACAAGGAGTGAGTGAGAGCACAGGTGCAGGTGGGAAGCAGGGCAAGTCCTGCTCTGCCGTGCCTGAGGTTCTCCTTCAGGCCCGGTGCTGTGCAAGGCACTCTGCACATATGGAAAAAGCATATTAAAAGGCGTGCTTTTCTATTCACCCTTAGCTACAATTGTAGTCCAACTATTAGGTACACATTTCAATAGCTTTAATGAGAAATCTATTAAATCCATTTAATACAAGTGACTATGGGAATGTAAAGCACTGGGTTAGTTCCTTACACTATGTCTTGAAGATAGGAAAGGAGGTTAGGGATCCTTACAAATCAATGACCATAAGAGGACAAATGAGAAAGAACTTTAGGCAGGTGGGACAAATGTGCTTTTTAGATTACACCTATACATATTCTGAATTTTGCTGTTACCAAATTAAGTTTCTTATTGCTTTATTTGCTGAAAAAGGTAAACCGTCCTGTGATGGCCTCTCTTTTCAGAACAAATATTTACTGTGATTGTGGAATGTAACGTTTAACCATACAGCTATGATGGCTGCAAAACTTATTTTTACATCTTCTGTAAGAAATCTTATTTATTCATTATATATTCAACAGGAAAATGCAATTAGTAGAAAATGTGATAGAGATTGGATTTATTCATCTGAATTTTAGTGTCACCCCGTGATGACTAACTCGCTGTTTTAGAGCATTGTTAACTTTCTTCTGTCACTGCAGTATATAAATGGCAGGAATTTCCTTGTCAGTAGAAAGCATTAAGGCCCCATATTTTGAGTTCTTTCTTTCACTTGCTTTACTGGTCACAGGGATATATGAGTGTGACCCCTGGCAAGGCCAGTTTTAGAAACCTTCTGAATTCAATGATTGGTGCAGAGGTGGGCATGTGACCCAAGCAAGGCAAATCTGAGTCTTCCCTGGGATTTTTCATGCACAAGCTAGAGAATTTTCTCTTGGATCATTAACTGTGCCAATGTGACCCTAGAACTGCTTTGGCCCATATTTTGTGGCACATGGAAGAGCCTAACAAATAAAGTTGATGACTAGAATGAAACATAGATTAGGGGTAGAGAGAGAGAGACCTAGGGACATTGAATCTCAGATCTGCCCTTTAACAGCTGGTAGACCTTAGTAAAATGAAGTAACTTTAATCTGTAAAGTGGGGAAAGTAAAAGCAATGCTATCTACCTAATAGGATTCTTAGGATTATATGAAATAATGCACGCAAAGTGCTTAACACAGTACCTGGCATAGAGTAAATGCTCAATAAATGTTAGTGGTGGTTTATTATAACCAAAGGTAGGAGAGACGGTCCTATTCTTTTTCACCCACCATGATCCAGAGACTTCTCACTGACTGTGGGCAAATTGTGGGACCATTTCTATTTCCACAGTATCCTCTTGGCTCATCTATCAGGCTAATTACCATTTTTTAATGGCTCACCACACTCACCTTTACTTCACTTGTTTGAGGTATTTAAATAACTTGTCTTAATAAAAAAAAATCTTTAAGAACGTTTTCACCTAATTGCAATGATACTAAAATATTTAAGATACTTTAATGCATGCAGAGATGGGACCAGTGGAGAGGCTTTTTCCATTACTGGAAATCTAATAAATTGTAACACAAAATAATTTTGATCATCTCAAGCACCAAATTACTAAGTAAGTATATTGTAGTAAGGATGTATGTAGCAAAGGCATTCTGTACATAATTCAGCCCACTCAGCACAATTGCTTCGAGAAGTTACAATATTGTTCTCTGATTATCAAACTGACCTGATATTTTTATAGGAAAATTGATAAACATTCCTTCTTGGTGTCCTCTTAAGATGCATATGAATAGTATTTTAAAGTAGGTATCCAGTAACCTCATTTCATTCCCCTCTCCTCTGTCGCTGACCCAGCACTCTAAAGAAATGCAGAATCGGCATCTCTCTCACCTTTTTCGTTAGCTTCCCTGAGAGCAAAATTCTCCCAAAATCCATTGGTGAGGTTGGGGGTGGGCAGACACTAATGATTTCTCCTATCTCTTTTTAATTTTGGCCTGTTCTGGAAACATAGTCATTGCAAAGAATGTAAGAGCAGACTTGGCGATGGCAAAGTAATAGATTCCTGAGAAATATAAGGGCAGCCGCGTCCTAGTCATGGTTCTCTCACTCACTGTGTGTCCAGTGGTAAACCCCTTTTTCTTCTGGGGTGTCATTTTCCTCATATAAAATTAAAATTAGATGATATCTTAATGCCCATAAGGTATGATTATGGATGAATGACTTTGATATTTCAGAATCAATATTAGTCTGAATTGACTAAATTGGTGACTGGATTGACATCTTCTTCCCTGTTTAACTCTTTAAAAATATTGAGCATTGTTTTATTTAGGTCTTGCTGGTTGCAAAGAAAGAAACCCATCAGACAAGTCCAGATATAAAGGGAGGTTTTTGAAGTGACTTCAATGGACTATCTTGAAGGCATGCCAGGATAGCAAAGGAAGTTCTGCTAGGCCACAGGGGAACTAAGAATGGAAAGTCGGGAACTGAAATGACCCATTCCAATTTCAGGGAACCTCTGGTCTTCTCATTGCTCTTTCATTTGGAAATTTGTCCCCTTCCCCTGCTTCTCTTTTTTTTTTTTTAAAGATTTATTTATTTATCTCTCCTTCCCCCCCTTGTTTTGCGCTCGCTGTCTGCTCTCTGTGTCCATTCACTGTGTTCTTCTGTGTCTGATTGTCTTCTCTTTAGGCAGCACTGGGAACCGATCCTGGCACCTTCTGGAGTGGGAGAGAGGCACTCAATCTCTTGCACCGCCTCAGCTCCCTGGTCTACTCTGTCTCTTATTATCTCTCCTCTGTGTCTCCTTTTCTTGCATCAACTTGCTGCGCCAGCTCTCTGCTCGGGCCAGCACTCCTGCGCAGGCCAGCTCTCCTGTGCAGGCCAGCTCGCCACGCAGGCCAGCTTGCCTTCACCAGGAGGCCCTGGGAATTGAACCCTGGACCTCCTATATGGTAGACAGGAGCCCAATTGCTACTCCCCTGCTTCTTTTTGAAGACTGATTTCATCTCCTTAATTTTGTATTTTCTAGTCTCTTACAACGCTGAGTTATCTTGGCACAGTGCCATACTGACTAAACTATATGACGTTTTATTCCTTTACTTCCCATTATCCTACTTCCTCAGGCTCTTAGCATCCCCTTTCCACAGCCTGAAAAAGAGGGTGTCTAGTTTGAGTCAGGTGTCCCTCCTTGGTCCAGTCAATAGTGGTTAGACATCATGTTGTGCTCAGTACCATATCTGTCCAGGGCTGTGGTCAGGACAGTTTCTCTAAAAGGGAATGGGCAATGAGACATGGATGGGCACATCTACTAGAGGCCTAAAGAATGTAAAATCTAGAGACTCTATGACTTGGCCTAGACATTTATACCATTTATCAAAGTCCATTGGTGATATTGGTGGTGGGTGGGTACTAATGGGCCTCCTAACCAAGCACTCAGTATTACCTGCTGATCTCCCATACAGAGCATGGTCAGTGCCTAACCTGGGGCCTACCACAGAAGGTGTGCTCCTTAATTGATGGCGCCCTCCTCTCAAGGAGTTTCAATAATGTAGGTAGACAAAATAACTATGTCTCCAGTAAAATACAGGAAAAATGAGCTGGGTCATTGGATTTCAAACAAGGGAGAACTCTCATGGGGATGGGGTGGTCAGAAACATCTCAAGCTTTTGTAGGGCCTTGTAGTAGGCTGAATAATGGCCTCTAAATATTCCAGGTCCTAATCCCTAGAGCCTGTAACTGTCACTTTATTTGGAAAAAGAGACCTTGCAGTTGCGATTAAATTAAGGGTCTTGAGATGGGCAGATAATCCTGGATTATCCAAGTTGGCCCTAAATGTATCCTTATAAGAGGAAAGTAGAGGGAGATTTGCCATGCAGAGGAGAAGGTGAAGTGAAGCTAGAAGAAAGAGATTTGAAGATGCAGCCACAAGTCAAGGAATGTTGGCACTCACCAGGAGCCGGAAGAGGCAGGGAATAGATCTCCCCCAGAGCCTCTGGAGGGAGCACAACCCTGCTGACACCTTGATTTTGTCCCAGTGATACTGATTTGGACTTCTGGCCTCCAGACATGTGAGAGGATGAATTTCTGTTGTTTTAAGCTACCACATTTGTGGTAATTTGTTGCAGCAGCCATAGGAAACTAATGCAGGCCTTAAGTAGGGTAGAGAGTTCTGATAGGAGATAGAGAGGGAAGAGTGACTAATGTAGTCTGGATTTCAGAAATATAAAAGAGCACCAGGGCCAGTTGTTGGGACTGATGGAGCAGAGAGCAGACCATTCTGGAGGGTTTTCCAAGTGAGGAGAGAGAGCCCTAACCCTTAAGGATTTAAGAATCTCCCCACAGACTCATCATCAGTTGGGTAAGAGGTATAGCAACTCCTTGCTTAGGTAGACTCTAAGGTATTTATTGAGCATGGCTTGGCTCAGAAATGCTGCTACTAGCCAGTTTGCCCTGAACTTTAACGATAGGTTCTTTATGAACCAGAGCTTAACAAATTTAGAGGTGTCTACTTAGGTAACCGCTGAAAAGGACCCTCTAATCCTCCTTCTCAGAGGGAGGAATCCTTGAAGACTGACGGCTGGTGAGAGGTGGCTAGTGGGTGTATTATGACCCAAAAGTTAGATTTTAAGGCCAGAGTTGTTTCCAGCTTAAGACTATTCTGTTGGAATCAAACAGATAGTGTCAAAATGAGAATTAAAAAGTACATTTTGAAGGTATTACTGTGTTCCGAACTGCCAAATGCAAAACATACTTATTTCTTCTCTAGAAATCCTTATCATCTAAAATTCTACTGAGCCTTCAATGTAAAAAAGCTTCTTGGTGAATATAGAAGTCATTCCCACCCCCCACCTCCACCCCTGGGGATGGCAGAGCCTTAACACAAATGTTAAGGAACATTATGGAACACATCTAGCTCTGTGAATTAGTTATTTGTCATTATGTAACAAATTATCCCCAAATTTAGCAATTTAAGACAATAAACACTTATTATCTCACAGTGTCTGAGAATCTGGAATCCAGGAATGGCTTAGCTGGGTTCTGGTCAGGGTCTCTACGGAGACTGCAATTCAGCTTCTGGCTAGGACTGGAATTATTTCAAAACTCCACGAAAACTGAAGGATCCACTCCCAAGCTCACTCACGTGTTTGTTGGCAGGTCCCAGTTCCTTGCTGGCCATTGGCTGGAGGCTTGAGCTCCTCACCAAATGAGCCTCTCGTAGGCTGCCCGAATGTTCCTATGATATGGCAGAGATTGAGTGGGGTGTGCGTGTGTGTGAGAGAGGGGGTGGGAGAGAGAGGGAGAGAGGGAAGAGAACGAAACTCCAAGACTGAAGCTGCACTCTTTTTTAACCTAATCTTGAAATTGACGCACCATGATTTCTGCCCTTTGCAATGGGTCTCACAGCCCTATCTTGGTAAAGTGTGGGTGGCAGGGCTTACTGGGGACCATCTTGGAGGCTGGCAAGTTAGCCATGTCCTCTGTTACTCATCTTACGCTGTTAGCGGAGAATAAAAATGGCTACTAGAGCTGCCACTCTCATAGGGCTGTGCTGAGGACCTAGTGAGGTGAAGGATGAGAAAACTCTTTGTAAACTGTGAAAAGTCAATAGCACTGGTCTGGGGAGAGGACTGAAACTTGGAGGAAGTGGAGAATTTGGTCTCATAAAGGGGAAACATGGACTATCGTAGGCCACCTCGCCACCACCCTGCCAAGCTCCAGGGCTTGGCAGATGGTTTTGGAGTTAGTGTGTTTACTTTTGTTAGCATATAAACTTTATGTTTCTAAGGAAAATAACTGAAGAAACAAGCCTCCCTGAAAGGTTTGAAAAGTTTGAGGATATCAACTTGTTCTCACGATGCAATTGTTAATTAGTGAATTGTCCATGAATTTAAAACATATGGATTCAATTTTCCTGAAATGATGCATGCCTTGGAAAAATGTATTTTGGGTTGCAATGTATGTAAGGACACTGAGCAGTGTGATTTAAAGAAAAATTGCCCAGCTCACATCCCTTATACAGATCAGCGTCATGTCTCATCACAGGCAAAATGTTCTTGCTGTGAAATTTGTTTGTGTTTCTATTTTGTCCATGTCGGGACCACGTCTTTTCAGCTGTTGCTGCACAGATAGAGGTGACAATGGAATTGAGAAACCGGTACTAAGATGATTTTTGAAGTTGGTTAAGCCTCTGTCATCCAAAATAACTTACTCAAAATCATGTCGTATCTCCCAGCGTCCACACTTGGACTTGCTTCTCTGGACTCTTTATATTCTTTATCTGTCCACCATCATAATTTTCAGTAGATTCCTCTATTACTGGAATTATGGTAAAATAATTGTTAGAGCCTGGAGACAATCTTAGAGAATCTCATACAGTGCTGCAGTATTTGAGGAGACCAAGATGAGATTCAAGGTCTCCTGGACATTATATACAAAGTTTTCTCCATTTTTATGTGAGAAAGTCCATTAATTTCATCAGCTTTCTAATGGGTTCTTGACACACCCTCTATTTTGAAGATGTGAAGAATGAGGCCAAGAGTGAGTCGCTTGACGTGCCCAGGAGCACATTCAATTGGTGAGGGTGTTGAAACTAGAACCCAGATCTCATAACTCTATTGTATAAAATTCATTATTGTTATTTTTTCTGGGTGCCTACCTCCTAACAACTGTTCCTGGATGGTTTATTAAACTTATTGTGACTTTATCATCTTTTTTAAAAACCATATTCTTAATGCAGCTATTTGCTGGTGGTTGGTTCTTTGTGCCTCTCCAGAATCTAGCCATGTTGCCTGTCCTTGATCTTCAGTAATTGCTTTCTAAGGCCAAATTTAGGACTTAATATCCACTCATCTCAAATCTCAAGATCCCACCTACAAATGACATCAGTATTTTCTGATTTGAAGAACTTACAAGCTCAAAAACCTTTGTCCATAAAAGATGTCCCACTCTTGGAATGGGGGATGGGGAAGGGACTTGGAAGGCAGCCCCATATTGTCCTGTCTGATCACTGGTCCCACATAACCAGGCTTCTGCTTTAAAATCTTGGATGTCAAAGAGTACTTATTTTAAACAGACTTGCTGTAGGTAAGGAATAACCAGGAAAAGTAATTGCTACTACCAGAGTAGTTGTGCCTGTCTCCTGACCTCTGAAGGGACCCGGCTTGAGTCTGTTGAGTCTGGGTTATCCAGAGCTCCAGGAGCTCTGAGCTGACTGAAAGCCAGGGGTCACAGGGAAGACCTTGCAGAGTGGGCATGCATTGTTTATTTCTGCTTGAACTGGGGATCCTCTTCTTTGGGGGAGGAGGGGGCTGCTTAGGCCTCTTCTCCCACTCTATTCAGTACTTGTGGGGCTGACAGTGTACCTCACCTCCTATGACTCAGGGGGATACATATCCCAGGCTGGGCCATTCACAGTACCCCCTTCTCCCTCTTGTCTCAGGTATGGGCATATAACCTAAATTAGGCCAGTAAGTGGATCCTTACACTTAGACACAGGGATTCAGGGATGGGCATGAGCATGAGATCAAGTCCTCATTTCCTGCTGTAAGATATGAGCTGAGGGTTGCCCATGCCTATGTGTCCTGCTTTGAGGAAGTTGCTCTGAGGGAGAGAAGACAAATGCAAAGAGTGCTTGAGAAGGGAGAGAGGAGTGAGCACAATATTTCACCCAAAAGACGTGCTATAGCTGTAAAGTGTCATAATGACCCCTTTCTTTAAGTGACTACTATTTTTTTACTCAGTGGAAAATATTGTTCCCTAAAATTATAGACTACCAGAAACATTGTTGCTTAAAATCATATCGGTACAAATGAAACATCCTACTTTTGCCTGAAGGACCTCAGTCATTTTTATATAGAGAAGCAATTTTGATTTCAAATCCATATACAGAGCTTCAGATGAGTGGTTTCTAGGGACAATATTACATATCTCTCTTAACTTTTTAGTTTCTAGGAAAATAGATCCTTGTGTCCACTTTGCAGACCTCCAAAGTGACTTCTTTATACACATCCCTGCTTTGCTTTGAGCCTACCCAAGCACAGCTTCATTTAAATTGCACTTAAACTCCACCCTTCCCCAACATCCTATAATTGCATTTTCCATGGTTTGGTGAGATGCTTTGTAGTTACTCTGGTGTGTGGTGTCCCTTGTTACAATGAGTCAATAAACTTGACTTTGTAGGTTTGTTCTTGGTTGTCTCAAGATGATTGGGCTAGAAGAGAAAGAAGCTATGTTTCTGCTTCTGGCAGCAGCAGTTGTTGGCAGCAGCAGGACCTACTGCTTTGGTGTTGATTTCTGTAACGTCAAGTCAATGAGAATGTGAACTCCCGAGCTTCTGATTGGAAGCAGTGGGATAGTTTCAGCAGTTGTGGCAGGGCCAGTGGCAGTAGTGTGGACTGCCAGGCTCCAGCCCAGGGAGTGAAGTAGCTTCCTGATCTCTGGGTAATATCCTCTTTTTTTCTTTTGCTCTTCAGTTCTTCCAACATGTTTATAGCCAATTTGCTGGTTGTAAATAACTAGATTTTCCTCTGCTTGAAATAAATAGAGTGGTTTCTCATTTTTTCATTGGTCACTAGCTGATATAGCATCTAAGCTTCTGAGCTGCATTTTTGGCAGCTTTCTGAGGCCTAGGGGAAAAAGAATAGGAATCCAGGACCCATCAAGGGTTGTACTTGGCTTCTGGTCATCTGAGTAGATCAGAAAATCTCAATCCTTGAAATTGGATTAAGATGATCCTGGGTTACTCAACCGCCCTAATTAGTCCAATTAACCAGATTTGGAAAATTCTCAGTCTTATATTCTCAAGTATTGCTTGTGCCTCTCTTTTGTGGACACCTCTTACTTGGACATTACTCATTGTATGTTCTGTTTTGGACCCACTGCTCTGTAGTTTCCATCCTTTTGTCTCTCCATGCTTAATCTTGATAGATTCTTTTAATCTAATTTTCAATTCACTAATTCTTCAGCTGTGCCTAATTTGGGGGTAAAGCCATCTATTCTTAAGTTTTCTTATTGTTTTGTTTTCAAACTAAAATTTTTAGGTGGTTCTTTTTCAAATATACTAAGTCACTCTATAGTCTCCAGATCTTTGCTGAAAATTTTTAATGTTTGACTTTAGCACTTTAATGTTCATGCTCTTAATAACATGTTTAAAATATATAAAC
Organism: Tolypeutes matacus; assembly: GCA_026826555.1. Classification (NCBI taxonomy): domain Eukaryota; kingdom Metazoa; phylum Chordata; class Mammalia; order Cingulata; family Chlamyphoridae; genus Tolypeutes; species Tolypeutes matacus. The sequence continues at coordinate 27,885,908 of JAKSZT010054215.1, read as the reverse complement.
CAAAGCCTGACAGAACTACAAGGAGAATCATTATGCCATCATAATAGGATATGATAAAATGTATCTCTCAGTAAATCATAGAAGCAGCAGAACAAATCATTAATGTAGATGATTTGAACAGCAAAACAAAACTACCTAATGTCCATATATAGAGCAGTGTACCCAATAACTGTAGAATGCATGTTATTTTCCAAACTCACATGGAATATTGATAGAAATTGACCACAGATCTATAGATTTATAGCCTCAAAGACATCAATTCTTCCCAAATTGATCTATAGACTAAATAACTCCAATAAAAATATGCCATCAGGATATTTTCTAGAATCTCATAATCTGATTCTAAAATTTAAATAAAAATCAAAGAACTGAAAATATACAAGGCATCCTTGAAGGAGAAAAACTTGGGAAAATTTGGTCTACTTGTTAATGAGACTTATAAACCTACAGTAAGATACTGTGGTATTGGCATGAGGATAGAAAAGCAGATCATTGGAACAGAATAGATGGCCCAGATATTTATTGACACATGTATGGACACTTGATTTATGACAAAGGTGACCCCATATTATAACTGAGGAAAGGGCATCTTTTAAATAAATAATGCTAGGATAATTAGATATCCATGTAGAAAAAAATGAAATAGGGCCCCTTTCTCACACTACATATAAGAAAACAGTTTCAGGTGGATTATAGATCTAAATGTAAATGGCAAAACATTAAAGCTTTTAAAAGATAATAAAGGAGATATATGTTATCAAGAACTCAGAGTGTAGGAAAACAAGACTTTAAAAACTCTACCCATAAAATAAAGGACTGATATAAGTCAGTACATTAAGAACTTTTACTCACTAAAAGGACACAATGAGAGACAAAAGGCAAAACTCAGAGTGGAAGGAAATATTTATAACATTTATAACAAATAAAAGTTTTGTATCTAGAATATATTTTAAAACTCCTTTAGAGCAATAGTTAAAAAAAATACATTATCCAATAGAAAAATGGGAAAAAAGACTTACAGAGGCATATCACAAAATAGAAAATCCAAATAATTTATGAACACATGAATTATCTTATTATTCATGGATTGCAAATTAAAACTTTGATAAGAGAAGACTACATATTTATAAAATTGGCCAAAAGAGAAAAATTTGACAATACCAAGTGTTGGGATGTATGCAAAAGAAAGCAACAACTGTCAATCATTACTGATAGAATAATTGACAAATTGGTTTTAGAAAATAGACAATTTTGTGAATGAATTGAAGACAACCACACTCTTTGACCAACACTTCTCCTCCTTAGCATGTGCCCTACAGAAAGGCATGCTTATGTGTATGAAGATTCATATACACAAATGTCCATAACAGTATTGTTCATAATTGTCCATTTTATTGCACATGTGTTTTGATGTCTTAATTTATCCATTATTTGCTCATTTTATTTTCTATAGTCAACAGGCATTACATGGAATATGAAATATAACCCATCACCACAGCTGGAAAACTTTTGTTTCTAGAATCTGTTTGCGTTTTCCATTTGTCAAGATTTCTCCTCTTTTTCACTTCATCTAGATCTATGGTACATTTTGAGTTAAATTTTATGCATGGTATGAGGTTTTGTCAAGGTTCATATTTTTCTATACAGATATGAATAGTTTGTTGAAAGATTATCTTTTCCTGTTGAATAACTTTGGCATTTTTGTCAAAAAATAAATGGACTATGTAAACATGTGTCTGTATTTGGACTCTCTATTTTGCTCCACTGAGTTATTTCTGTCTTTAAGCCAATACCATACTGTTTGATTACAGTAACTTCATATTAAATCATGAGAGTAAGTCCTTCTGTTTTGTTTTTCTTTCTCAATATTATTTTGCCTATTTTAAGTCCTTTGCCTTTTCATATAAATTTTAAAATCAGCCTGTCAAGTTTTGCAAAACAGTCTGCTAGGATTTTGATTAGGATTGCATTGAATCTATAGTTCAATTTAACAATATTGAATTTCCTGATCTCTGAGTGTGGTGTATATCTCCTTTTATTTGGGACTTCTTTAATTTCCTTTTGCATTGTTTGATAGTTTTCAGTGTAGAGGTCTTATATATCTCTTGTTAAATTTCTTCCTAAAATATTATTTAACATTTTCATTTTCTAATTTTTAATTGCTAGTATATAGAAATGCAATCAATTTTTATAATTGACTTTGTGTCCTGTGACTTTGTTAAATCCAATTATTAGTTCTGGTTGCTTATTTGTATACTCCTTAGAATTTCCTATGTACATGATCATTTTGTCTGCAAGTAGTTTTCATTATTATTTTCCAATTACTATGCATTTAATTTGCTTGTACCCATTGGCTAGGTCTTTAAGTACAATGTTGAAGAGAAGTGAGAGTGGATAATCTTAACTTGTTCCTGATCTTGGGTTAAGACTATTGAACTTTTCTCCATTGACCTCCATTGAATGTGATGTTGACTACAGTTTTTTCACTGATGGCTTTAATTAGATTGATACCTTTCCCATTTATTCCAAATTATTTGTGAGTTTCAAAAATGAATGGGTGTTGAATTTTGGAAATGCCTTTTTTGGAGGTATTGATTAAAGTGACCCATATGTCTTTTTTCCCCTTTTCATATTAATATGGAAAATTATATTCATTGATTTTTGAATATTAAACTAAACCTGTGTTTTAATTTACCAAAGGGCTGGCGATGCAAAGTACCAGAAATGGTTTGGCTTTTATAAAGGGGATTTATTCAGAGTAAAAGCTTACAGTTCCAAGACCATATAATGTCCAAATCAAGGCACCAGAGGTCCTTTCTTAATAAAGTCAGCTACTGTTGATCCTGGCATGTTGCCATGTGGTAAAAGCAAGATGGCGGGTTATCTCTGCTGAGCTCTTTGCCTTTCCCTCTGGAATCTACTGTCTCCTTGGGCTCAGCTATGGACAACCAGGCTAGTCTTTTTTTGGGCCTCCCCTCTCAGTCTTTTAGGGCTTCTCTATCTTTCTGCAGCTGTAGGCAAACCTATTGTACTCTTTCTCACATGGCCAGGTCAAAATGGCAGAGCCCCCTTGTGGCAGTTTGAGATTATTTATGAATCCCCAAAAGAGAAAGATTATATTTATAAACTAATCTATTCCTCTGTGTGTGATACCCTTTAAGTGTATTAAATTCAAAGGATTTAAGTTTACTTGATAAAAGCAATTTAGGGCTTTTGATTTGACCAGGTCAGTAGGGTGTGACTCAGGCTGAGCCCCCACCCCCTTGGTGGGCTGATATAAATGGACCCTCACTCAAGAAGACACATGGAAGAGGAGAGAACTTTGTCATTTTTGATCCTGTGGCCCCAGGGAGAGATGAGCAATTTGCTGATGGTTTGCAACTGAAGAGAACAGAGCAGCTGAGCAGCTGAGCAAAAAACAAGCCCTATGCAAGAGACTGATATAGGAAGCCCTGAGAGATGAGCCCTAACCAGGAGAGAGGACTGGAAGCCCAGAGGGAAAGGAGAGACCAGGCAGAGATCAGCGACCATTTCGCTTCAACACATGGCAACTGACATTGGTGAGAAAGTAATCTTGAGTTGGACTCTTTATGACCTTATAACTGTAAGCTTTTACCTCAAATAAATACGCTTATAAAAGCCAACAGATTTCTGGTACTTTGCATCAGCACCCCTTTGGCTAACTAATACACCCATTTTCCTGTGTGTCTGTCTCTCTCTGTGTTTCCATTTATGTCAGACTCAGCAAGAGGGTGGAGACTCAACCTAAGTCACGCCTCACTGACATAGCTCAACAGAAGGGTCTCACACTCACAAGAATGGATTAGATAAAAAACATAATCTTTCTTTTTTTTTGGATTTATAAAAGAATTTCAAACTGTCACTACCTGCATTACTGGCATAAACCCTACTTGACCATGGATATTTTCCACTTTATGTAAATATATACTCCTGGATTCCATTCACCAGCATTTTATTAAGATTTTTTTGCATATGTTTTTGAGGGATCTTAAACTAACATTCTCTTTTCTTATGATGTCTAATTTTTTAATTAATTAAAAGGCACTTTTCAAAGAAACAACTTTTTTGGTTTCATTTTTCTGCCCATTTTATTTTATTTTTAATGCTCTTATCTTTATTATTTTTCCTTCTTACTTTGAGTTTAATTTTCTCTTGTTTTTCTAATTTCTTTAGGTAGCAATCTCAGATTATTGATTCTAAATCTTATTTTTACTGTAGGCATTTAACTAAAGGTATGAATTTCCTTTTAAATATTATTTTGGCTGCATTCCACAAATTTTGATATGAATGATAATTATTCAAAATTATCATCCAGTTCAAAAATATTTCTAGTTTCCTTTGTGATTTCTTACTTGATTTATGGTTTATTTGTAAGGATATTGCTTAATTACCAAATGTATTAGTAAGCCAAAGGGGTGCTGATGCAAAGTACCAGAACTCTGTTGGCTTTTATAAAGGGTATTTATTTGGGGTAGAAGCTTACAGTCACAAGGTCATAAAGCGTAAATTACTTCCCTCACCAAAGTCTGTTGCCATGTGTTGGAGCAAGATGGCAAGATGGCTGCCAGCCTCTGAAAGGGTTCAGCCTTCCTCTACCTCCTAAGGCTCCATGGTCCCAGCTCCTTCCTTTCTTGGCTGTAGCTAATATAAGGCTTGTCTCTCTTCTCAGGGCTCATCTCTTTCTGGGCTCAACTGCTCTGGTCTCTTCACAAGGCTCTCAGGCTCATCTCTCTTCCCAGGGCCACAGGATCCTGTCTAATGAGCTGTCTCTCTTCCTCTGTATTCTCCTTTTCCATGTATTTACTTCTTGGGACTCCAGCATCAAAATGAAAACTCTCCTCTGTAAGTCCCCACCCACCAAGGACTCAATGTCCTACTGACATGGCCAAATCAAAAGCCTAATCATAATTTAATCAACTAAAAATGAAACCTCTAAATTTAATACAAGCTAATATGCCCAGAGGAACAGACCAGTTTACAAACATAATCCAATATCTATTTTTGGAATTCATAAACAATACCAAACTGCCATACCAAATATTTGGGATTTTCGCAATTACCTTATTGTTATTGATTTCTAATTAAACTCCATTGTAATCAGGGCATATACTTTGTATTGTTTCAGTGTTTTACATTTATTGAGACTTGTTTTATGACTGGACATATAATCTCTTTCTGTGACTCTTCCATGTGCACTTGTAAAGAATATGTATTATACCTTGGTTAGGTTTAGTGTTCTATAATTATCAAGTCAGGGTTGTTAATAGTGCTGTTGAGATATTTTGTATGGTTATTCTAGCAATTGCTGAGAGAAAGTTCCTAAAGTTTACAACAATAATTGTGGAAATGTCTTTTAATTTTAATTATGTCATTTTTTCATGTATTTTGAAACTCTGTTTTAGGTGCATATGCATTCACAATTGTCTTTTGATTCATTAACATTTTTAACATTAAGTATTATCCCTTGTTATCTCTGATAAAAGTTTTTCTTGAAATTCACTTTATCTAATATTATTAATACTCCAGTCTTTTTATGCTTACTGTTTACATGACATATTTTTCCCTCCATTTATTTTCAGACTATCTGTGTGTGATGGTGTAGGGCTTTATGGATTCCAGAAAAGTATGTTCTTAAAATTAATCCATTCCTGTGGGTATGAAACTCTTGTAGGTGGGACCTTTGTATTAGGCATTTTATTAGATTACTTCTGTTAAGGTCTTTTTGATTACGCTACTTCAGTAAGTCATGGACCAGGGTAGGTCTTAATCTTCTTACTGGAGTCCTTTATAAGAGAATGAGAAAGCCAAGGAGGCCAGAAGCTGAAATCAATGAAACCTGGAGGAGAAGGGAGAGATGAGCAGATGCCGCCATGTGCCTTGCCATGTGACAAAGGAGTCCAGGATCACTGGTAGCTGGTCTTTGGGGAGAAAGCATTGCCTGATCTTGCCTTGATTTGGACATTTTCATGGCCTCAGAACTCTAAGCTTGTAAGCTAATAAGTCCTCATTGTAAAAGCCAAACCCATTTCAGGTATATTGCTTTCAGCAGTCAAGCAGACTAAAACACTTTGTCTTCATATGCAAAGTTAGTTTCATGTAGACAGCATATAGTTGGGTCTTGTTTCTTTTTTACTCTATTTTTAAAATTTCAGAATTTAAATTGGAGCAGCCTATTAATTATTAATAATTACATTAAATATTGATATGGCTGCATTGGATATATCATTTAATTATTTTTTAAAACTTATTTCTTATTTTTATTCCTCTAATATCCTTTCTTGCCTTTCTTTGATTACTTCAATATATTTTAAAATTCTAATTTTTCTATTGCATTTTATGTATATGCTTTTGTATTTTAAAAATGGTTGTTTCAGGGGAAGCAATGTGGCTCAAGTGGTTGAGCACCCACCTCCCACATTCGAGGTCCCAGGTTTGGTTCCCGGTGCCTCCTGAAAAAACAAAAACAAGCAATGAGCAAAACAAATGAAAAAGCCAATTCAGGGAAGCTGATGTGGCTCAGTGGTTGAGCGCCAGCTTCCCACATACAAGGTCCCAGGTTTGATCCCTGGTCCCTTGTACCTCAAAAAACAAAAAACAAAAAACAAAAACAAAAAAACCAAAAAGGTTGCTTCAGAGATTACAGTATATATTATCTTTTCAAAGTCCCTTTTCAGCTAAAATTGTAAATTTTAAAACTTGCAACAATATAGCTCTAGTTCTAGAATTTGTTTCTAAAATGTTTATGTTTCTTTTTTAGCATTCCTATTTTTCTGTTCAGATTTCCTATCTATGCAGTCATTGTGAGCATATTTTATTCTATTTCACTGAGGATAGTTGTAATAGCTCCTTAAAAATCCTTGCCTTCAGTTTCAGCATCCAGTTTCTCTCAGGACCGGTCTTGCCTGATTTTTTTTATTTTGGGAATGTTTTCCAATTTCTTGGTCATTCACAAGTTGGGTAATTTTAGATTATATCCTTAACATTATGAATATAATTTTATATAGATTCTGAATTCTGCTACTTTTCTTGAATGAAGTGTTCTTTTGTTTTCTCAGGTAACTATCTTGGCCTGTCCTGTACTGCGAACTCTTTCTTGTGTAGTAACTCTGGACTCAGTTCAGACCTTTTGTCATTAGTTGAGTTGTTTTGAGAGTATTTTGTACATGTATGGTTCAGAGGTCAGTTAGCAATGTGTGCAGAGAGAATTTGGTAGTCTACTTGATGAACACACTCTTCTCTTCACGGTCTAATTCCTGAAAGCATTGTTTGTCTCACAGCCTCCAATTAATCTTCTATTTTATCTTCAGACTACTGAAATCTGCTGTCACCATTCCAAACTGCTTTTGCTAAAGACCACCAAAGATAACCTAAATGCCAAATCCAATGAATACCATTCATCTTTACCTTATGTCCTTTCTCTGCTACATTTTCCACTGTGGTTCCTTTCCTTGCAAGGTCATTTCCTACCTTTCTTGACACCTATTCTTAATTATCCATCATGAACTTCTCTCTGCTTTTCCCTTCCATTTAGATATCCAATGTTTTTTTTCTCATGCCTTTTCTCTTTTCATCCCACATGCTTTCCCTGGGCATTCATGCCCATGGCTTCATTTGCCACCTTATTGGTGGCTTTCAGCACTGCTCTCCAAGCCTGGAGCTCTCTCCAGCCCTAGTTTCATGTATCTAATTACATATGGACATCTCCACCTAATCATCCATGTTATATCCATAAAAAGACTCATAGTCTCTACACCAAAGTCTGTTCCCTTCTCTTGTATCCCTTGCTCTCTCTAATGGTATGACTCATCAATCTATTCAAACCAGAAACCTGGGAGTCATTCAGGATTCTTCTTTTCTCTCCTCACCATACCCAATAGGTTATCATGCTGGGTAACTTTTTAAAAAACAATATGTGCATTTTAATGAATAAATCATAAAGGAAACACCTCTGTGGCCAACATCTAGGTCAAGACATAGAACACTGTCCACCATCCCAGAAGACCACCTTTAAACACCCCAGTCATAGCTCCATCTCTCTATCCTGATTTTGTGATAATAATTTTCTTACTTTTCTTTAAAATTTTACTCCCTAGTTAAGTTGTTTGCCTTCTTTTTGAAATTTATGTGAGTGTAATCACACCTTGTATATTTGTTTATGTCTTGCTTCTTTTACTCAACATTATGTTGTCCTATGTAGCTGTATTTATGTTCATTTTCATTGCTGCATATTATTTCATTGTGGTAATATACCACAATTTATTTATCTCTTCTTCAGTTTATGGCCATGTGTGTTGTTTCTAGTTAGGGGCTATTATGAATATTGCCACTAGGATCATTCTTTTACATGTGTCCAGTGCCATGTTAACAAGAATCTTTCAGGTAGACTTATGCTAGGAGTATATTGGTAGGTCATAGGTTAATTTGCATTCTCACCAACAGTGAATGAGCATTCTCATTGCTCCATATGCTTACTGGCTCCTGGTATTGTCCAATTGATCAAATTTTGTCAATCTGATGGGTGAATAACAGTATCTCTTGGTTTTCATTTGCACTGTCCTGACTGAAATGGGGTTGAACACCTTTACAGTTATATAATTTTATTTATTTTATTATTTATTAATTTTATTAGAGAAGTTGTGAGCTTACAAAACAATCATGCATAGTGTGCAGAATTCCCATATATCACCCCTCCACCAACACCTTACATTGTTGTGGAACATTTATTAATGGCCTAGATCATACTATTACCAGTAACTACAGTCTATAGTATACCCTTGATATGTTTTTTCCATACACCCTCTATTATTAACACTATGTATTGTATTTGTTATAGTTCATGAGATAACACTCTCATATTTGTACTGTTAACCACAGTCCATCTTCCACCACATGGTTCACTGTGTTATACCATCCCACACCTTGTACATTCTATCCAAAGTGTACACTCAGTGGCTCTCACTTTCATCACAGTTGTGCAGTCATTGCCCCAGTAAAGCTTTGAATGTTTTCCTTAGCCCAAAAGAAAAAATTCCATACCCCCTATTATTGACACTTAGTGTTTATATATTACCTTCTTTAAAACTGATGCAAGAATATTATAATATTGCTGTTAACCATAGTCCATAAGTTACATTAATTGTATTTTCCCCATGCATTACTATATTCTTACCACCTTGTAAGATTGATGTACATTTGTTCTAGTTCATAGAAGAACATTCTTGTATTTGTATTATTAACCACAATCCTCATCCACCTCTGGGTTTACTATGTTATTCAGTCCCTAGATGATTCTCTAGCTTTCTTTCAATTGACATTTACATCCCTAGACTACCCCTTTCAGCCCCAAACCCATTTATAAACCAGCCGTGTTAGTTATACTCACTATAAAGTGTTACCATCAACTCTATCCATTTAGATTTAATCAAAGACATCTCAGCTGAATCTAATACAGTTAAAGGGGATCACACCCAGAGGAACAGACCAATTTACAAACATAATCTCCTTTTTTGAAATTCATAAATAACCTCAAACTGCCATAATTGGTATTATTCCTAGATTGTAATGAGAAACTAGAGAGCCCATGAATGGCTAGCTCAGGTTCACCAAATAGTATACAATGAGGCCAAGTCTCAGAAACATTCCTCTCGATGCCAGAGTCTATTTTATTCCTATTGTGTTACCTGCATCACTTCACAATGCTACTGATGGCCAGTCATGGGTAGCAAGGTAAAAAGTATTCCAAATGGGAAAAAGGCAGGCCCCAGGTAGAAAAACCTTTCTGCAGAGGGAAGAGGGCATCACCAATCTAGAAAATCTAAGATCTCAAAAACTTGGAGATAGTAATAATCTTCTTCATTACTATTAAAAGAATTGTCAGATTCTTTTAATGTAATTCAACAGTTTTCAGATGTGATGATACCCACTGGGTTAAGACTGGGTAGTCTCCATTCTTCTGTGGCTTGGCCAGTTAACTCAGTCATGATCAGACTAGCAAAATGAAAACCACATCTTTTTTCATCTGCCAACTTTCAGAAGTCTCAGCTAAGAACTGCCTCCCTTGTCATTACTCAGAACTGTCTTTATTCACTAAGAGAGGCTCCTGGGCATGATGTATAATAAATGGAAAGTGAATGATCAGGATTATAAGAACTCAAATTCATTTATTCATTCTTAGATTTAGACAATGTGATGTAGAATAAAAGCTCATGAAACACCAACCACTTATTTCAAGTCCACCCATGCCAGTCTGTGCTTTACAAAGTCAGATACAGCAGAAAAACACAGCGTGATAGTTTATAAAGCTTAGGACTGGCACAAAGAATGGGCAAGCTCCACTGCCCGTGAACTGAAGGTGGAGAAAGACTCCCATGAACAGCCAATTTAATGAAATGATGCTTGAAAGAAGCCAGTAGCACTTTTCATCTCTGCAAGTAGATATTTTTTTTGGTGTCTAAGAGAAATTATTCCCAGAAATTTTGAGAGTCATATTAGAAATATACTATCTCTTTCTTAGGAATTCAAGGAGATGCTACTGCCATTCTGAGCATCAAACCAGGTTTGCTCCTTGATTAAAGAATAGGGTTACTTTGTGTTTTTGTTCACACTCTTTCCCATATATTGGTACTTTTCCTCTCTATTTATCAAAGCTGTATCCATTCTGCAAGGTCCATGGTTTAATGCCTCATGCTGTCTTGAGTCAACTGGCCAGAAGAATAAGATAAATAGTGACTGGGTATTGCTGGAGGAGAGGCACTGATTCACCTAGGAAGTTAGTTTCTGAAGAATATGAACTCTAGTCCAAAATATAGTGGCTCAAAGCCTTGGCTCCCTAGCATTGTTACCCACAGTTCTGATCTGCATGGAAGGGTTATAGCCCAGCAGTCTCTGAAGCATGGTGATTCACCTAGTGATGTGGTTGTCAGTGTCCTGGTTTCAAGGGTGTGTCCAAGTTGAATGTACATGGAGAAGCTCAGCAAGGGAACTGGTTAGAACTTGTAGTTAAGTTACCTGGACATAGGGCATAGACTCAGGCCAGGTTACAGGTCCACTAGGGACTAGATAAAACCAATAAATGAAGCTAATAGTTGCCCAATTTTAAGGTTGAGAACCTCAATGGGGGGGGGGGTGGCGCAGAGGAGAGGCTGCAGACCAATGAATGCTTGTTGGCTGAGGCCTTATATAGGCCATAAGACTAATTCTAAACATCTCATTTACTGCAGCCCCTCAAAGAATCCATATTTGCTTTTCTTCTCCAGACTTTATCATTCTTATCTAAACTCCACACCTAGAAACCATCCAGACCCTACTATTCCAATTATATTTCTGAGAATCTTAGTTGTCTACCAACCTGAAGCATGTAAAAGAAAGCTCTGATTCCGAAAAAATGGAAGTTTTGCACCTCAGTCCTGGGTTGGACCAGTAACCATGCAACCTTGAATAGGTGAGGTGGCCTCTGAATTTCAGTCACAGCATCATCAGAATCCCAAAGAGATTGAGTTCCAGGAAGATGGCATTGGAGTAGGCAGGCAGGGCTCAACTCTCTCATAAAAACAACAAAGAAAGGTCAAAAAAGCTGTCCGGAAGACCTGCTTTGGAGGTCAGCAGACCAGGACAGTGCTGTGTAACCCCCAGAATGGTGAGGGACAGAGAGACAAAGAACCCTAAATGATAACTCTGAGAGTGACATCAGCTGCCACTCTCAAGGCACACAGCCTGGATAAAACCAGTGGTTCACTGCAGCCAACTGACAGGGGAACAGGTATTTTCCTCCCTGGGAAGAAAGGGTGCAGCGAAGGGTGGAGAGTGGTTTCTCGTCAGTGAATTTGGCTGGCAGAGCCCACTTTGAATCTTGGCTCTGGCCAGACAGAAAACATGGGTAAGCTGGGGTTGAAAGAGACACCTTCTTGGAAAGGGTCACTGACAATCGCCATCTGCTGGCTGGCCAGGAAACTGCAAGGAGAAAAACTGCTTTTAGGTTTTTCTTATCCACAACTGCTGGGAGAAGATCTGCATCCCATTAGTGAGTCCCTGGCCCAATTTTGATAACTTAATATGGACAATTTTAAAGACTCAAAATAAGTTGAACCAAAAATCAAAGAAGAGCCATGGGTGTGTATGTGTGAAAAACCGCTAGGCAAGATAAGGGATTGTCAGAGTGAATTAACCAATATATTCAGAGACCTAGGCATCAGCAAAAAATTACAAGCCATACTAAGAAACAGGAAGAGGTGACCCAGCCAAAGAAAAAACCAAATATCCTGAAGAGATACAGGAAGGATTTATGACAACTAATCAATGATAATCACACAAATCTAAATCAATTCAAAGAGTTGAAGGAAAGAGATAAAGGATATTAAGGAGATAGTGGGTGAGCATAAAGAACAGTTTGAAAACCTACAAAGAAAAGTAACAGAGTTATGGAAATGAAAGACACAATGGATGAGATAAAAAATATATTAGAGGCATATAACAGCAGAGTTGAATTGATCAAAGATGGAATTAGTGATACCGAGGACAGAACATCTGAACTCAAAAAGACAGGAGAAAAGAATGGAAAAATAGATAAGGGTCTCAGGGAAATGAATGGCAACACTAAACACATAAACAAATGCATTATTGGTGTCCCAGAAGGAGAAGAGAATGGAAAAGGGCAGAAAGAATATTTGAGAAATTAATGACTGAAAACTTCCCATTCCCTATGAAAGACATAAATATTACACCTAAGAAGGGCAATGAACCCCAAACAGAATAAATTTGAATAGATCCACTCAGAGACATCTACTATTCTGAAGGACAGATATCAGAGAAAGAGAGGATTCTGAAAGCAGCAAGAGAAAAGCAAAACATCCTGTAAAAGGGAACCTCAATAAGATTAAGTGCTGATCTTTCATCAAAAGCCTTGGAGGTGAGAAGAAAGTGGTATGATGTATTTAAGTTACTGAAAGAGAAAAACTGCCAGCCAAGAATTCTGTATCCAGCAAAACTGACCTTCAAAAATGAGGGTGAGTTTAAAGTCTTTACAGACAAACAAAAACAGAGAATATGTTAGCAAAAGACCAGAACTGCAAGAGATAATAAAGGGAGTGCTGCAGCCTAAAAGGGAAAAACAAGGGCAAGAGACTTGGAGAAGAGTGTAGAAATGAAGTATTAGTAAGGGTAAATTAAAGGGTAAAAAGACAGAAAATAGTAATATATGACAATGGAAAGCCAAAGGATAAAATGGATGAAGTAAGTAATGCATTTACAGTAATAACATTGAATGTTAATAGCTTGAACACACCAATCAAATGACATAGACTGATAGAATGGATTAAAAATGAACCATCTATATGCTCTCTACAAAAGACTCACCTCAGAAATAAGGACACAACCAATTTGAAAGTGAAAGTTTGGAAAAAGATATTCCATGCAAATAAAAACCTAAAAAAAAAAGAGGTGGAGTAGCAGTACTAATATCAGATAAAATGGGTTTTTAATGCAAAAAAGGATGAAGAAGGTCATTATATATTATTAATATTAATAAAAGGGGCAATTCATCAAGAAGAAATAACTATAGTAAATATTTATGCACTTAACCTAGGTGCTCCAAGGTACATGAGGTACACACTGGCAAAACAGAAGGGAGAAATAGATGTCTCTACAATAGTAGTTGGAGACTTCAATACACCACTCTCAGCATTGGACAGAACATCTGAACAGAGGATAAACAAAGAAATAGAGAATTTGAATAATATTTTAAATGAACTAGAACTGACAGAGAGTTATAGAGTATTGCACCCCCAAAACAGCAGGATATACATTCTTTTCAAGCTCTCATGGTCTCATGGATCCTTCTTCTGGATACACCATATGTTTAGTGACAAGACAGGTCTCAATAAATGTAAATGACTGAAATTATACAAAACACTGTCACGATCATAATAGATGAACCTGGAAATCAATAATGGATGGAAAAAGGGAAAATCATAAATACATAGAGATTAAACAAGGCACTCTGAAATAATCAGTGGGTCAAAGAAGAAATTGCAGGAGAATTCAGTAAATATCTTGAGACAAATGAAAATGAACACAATATATCAAAATCTATGGGACACAGGAAAGGCAGCTCTGAGAGTGAAATTTATAACACTCAATGCTTGCATTAAAAAAGAAGAAAGAGCTAAAATTGAAGACCTAACTGCACACCTGGAGGAACTAAAAAAGAACAGCAAATTAATCCTAAACCAGGCTGAAGGAAAGAAATAATGAAGGTCAGAGCAGAAATAAATGAACTTGACAACAAAAAAGCAATAGAAAGAATAAACAAAACCAAAAGTTGGCTTTGAGAAGATCAACAAAATTGACAGACTTACCTAGACTGACAAAAAAAGAGAGAAGATACAAAAAAAAAAAAAAAACAAAAAACAAAATCATAAATGAGAGGGAATATTAACACTGACCCCACAGAAATAAGAGAGATCATAAGAGGATACTCTGAACAACTAGACAACATAATGGACAAATTTTTAGAAACACAAAAACAACCTACTCTGACCCTAGAAGAAATAGAAGACCTCAACAAATCAATCACCAGTAAAGAAATGGAAACAGTCATCAAAAACCTCCCAAAGATGAAAAGCCCAGGACCAGATGGTTTCACAGGTGAATTCTAACAACCATTCAAAGACAAACTAATACCGATCTTGCTCAAGCTCTTCCAAAAAACTGAACATGAAAGAATTCTACCAAACTAATCCTAAGAAGCCAACATCGCCCTAATACCAAAACCAGATAAAGATACTACAAAAAAAAAAAAAAAAAAAAAAAAGAAAAGAAAATTACAGACCAATATCGCTAATGAATATAGAAGCAAAAGTCCTCAAAAAAATACTTGCAAACCGAATCCAAAAGCACATTAGAAAAATTACACACCACGATCAAGTGGGTTTTATCCCAGGTATGCGAAGGTGGTTCAACACAAGAAAACCAATTAGTGTAATAAACCACAAGGATAAATTGAGAAGAAAAATCACACAATCCTCTCAATTGATGCAGAAAAGGCATTTGACAAAATACAGCACACTTTCTTAATAAAAACACTCCAAAAGATAGGAATGGAAGGAAGTTTTCTCAATATGTAAAGTGCATATATGAAAAACCTACAGCTAGTATTGTATTCAACTGTGAAAGACCGAAAGCTTTCCCGCTGAGATTAGGAACAAGACAAGGATGTCCACTGTCACCACTGTTATCCAATATTGTTCTAGAAGCTTTAGCTAGAGTAATTAGTCTAGATAAAGAAATAAAAGTCACCCAAATAGAAAAGGAAGAAGTAAAATTTGCACTATTTGCTGATGATATGATACTATATCTAGAAAATCCTGAAAAATTCACAACAAAGCTACTAGAACTATTAGATGAGTTCAGCAAAGTGGTGGGATACAAGATTAACATGGAAAAATCGGTAGCATTTTTATATACTACTGATGTGCAATCTGAGAGGAAATCAGAAAAAAAAAAAAGCCATTTATAGTAGCAACTAAAAGAATAAAATATTTAGGAATAAACTTAACTGAGGATGTGAAGGACATGTATTCAACTATAAAACATTGCTAAAAGAAACTGAAGAAGATTCAAATAAATAGGAGGACATTCTATGTTCATGGACAGGAAGACTAATTATTATTATAATGTCAATTCTACCCAAACTGACTTATAGATTCAATGCAACCCCAATAAAAAAAATCCCAATAGACTTTTTGCAGAAATAGAAAGGCCAATTATCAAATTTATTTGAAACAGTAAGGGGCCCCGAATAGTCAAAAATGTCTTAAAAAAGAAGAACGATGTTGGAGGACTCTCACTTCCTGACTTTAAAGCATGCTAATTAGCTACAGTGGTATAAACAGCATGGCACTGACGTATAGATAGATTGGCCTATGGAACTGAATCAAGAACTCAGAAATAGACCCTCACATTCTCTGGTCAAGGGATTTTTGACCAGGCTATCAAACCTTCCCAGCTGGGCCAGAACAATCTATTCAACAAATTGTGCTAGGAAAACTGGATAACCATATCCAAAAGAAAGAAAGAGGACCCCTATCTCATACCTTATACAAAAATTAACTCAAAATGGATCAAGGACATAAATATAAAAGTTACAACCATAAAATTCCTAGAAGAAAATATAAGGAAATATCTTCAAGATCTTGTGGTTGGCGGTAGTCTCTTAAACCTTCCACCCAAAGCACGAGCAATGAAATAAAAATAGATAAATGGGACCGCCTCAAAATTAAACACTTTTATTCTTCAAAAGACTTTGTCAAGAAAGTAAAAACACTTTCTCAATGGGAGAAAATATTTGGAAACCACATATCCGATAAAGGTTTGATATCCATGTGATATAACGAGATCATACAACTGAATGATAAAAAAGACAAGCAACACAATTAAAAAATGGGCAAAAGACTTAAATAGACATTTCTCCAAAGAGGAAGTACAAATGACCAAAATGCACATGAAAAACTGTTCAACATCAATAGCTGTTAGGGAATTGCAGATCACAACTACAATGAGATACCATTTCACAACTTATAGAATTGCCATTATTAAAAGAAAAAACAAATAATAATAAAAAAAAAAACCCAGAAAACTACAAGTACTGGAGAGGATGTGGAGAAATATTCCTTCACTGTTGGTGGGAATGTAGAATGGTGCAGCTTCTGTGGAAGACATTTGGCGATACTTCAAGAAGGTGAATACAGAACTTGTTGTATGATATAGCGATCCTGTTACTAGGAATATATTCAGAATAACTGAAAGCAAGGACTTGAACTATGATTTGCAAACTGATGTTCATTGCAGTATTATTCACAATTGCTAAAATATGGAAACATACCAAGTGTCCATCAAGTAATGAATGGATAAAATGTGGTATGTACATACAATGGAATACTCTTCAGCTGTAAGAAGAAATGAAATCAGAATGCATATGACAGCATGGATGAACCTTGAGGATATCATGTTGAGTGAAATAAGCCAAACACGAAAGGACAAATATTTTATCATCTCAATAATATGAGCTAAATACAATGAGTAAACTCACTGAGGCAAACTCTAGAGTATAGTTTACTAGGAGATAGAATGTGGGTTGAGAATGTAAACTGATGCTTAATGTGTATAGCATTATCAATAAAGTTAATTGTAAAAGTGTAGAAATGCATAGAATTGAGAGTAACACATTATAGTGAGTGTAATTAACACTGCTGATTTATAAATGTGATTGTGGCTGAAAGGGGTAGTCTGTGGATATAAATGTCAATTGAAAGACACTAGAGAATAATCTAAGGAATGTATAACAGTGATTTCGGTAGTGGATAAAGACTGTGGTTAGTAGTATAAATATAAGAATGCTTTTTTTTTTAACAGAGTGCTAAGAATGTGGTGATACATGGGGAAATTACAACTAATGTATATGGATGAAAGTTAACAGTAGTATTGCAATATTTTGCAGCAATGGCAAGAAGATATTATTTCAATGTTAAGGGACAGCAGTAAGGGATATAAGAGAATATGGATTTTTCCTTTTGGAGTAATGAAAACATTCTAAAATTGACTGAGGTGATGATGAGAGCACAACTCTGTGATGAAAATGAGAGCCATTGCATGTTCAATTTGTATGGATTGTACAAAGCATGAGACTGTACAACACATTGAATCCAGTGGTGGATGACAGTCCGTGGTTAACAGGACAAATATGAGAATGTCTTCTCCTGAATGGTAACAAATATATAATACTAACATAGGGTGTTAATAATTGGGTGAGTGTGGGAAAATACACCAAATGTAAGATATAGGCTATAGTTAGTAGTAGTATTTTGACAATGCTCTTTCATAGTTTTTAAAGAATATTTCACAACAATGCAACATGTTGGTGGTGGGGAGATGTATGGGAGCCTTGTATGATGATATGCATGTCTGTTTTGTAAAATCACAAATTTTACTATACATTTATTGTTTATGTTTGTTTATGTATGAATTTAAACCTCAATAAAATTTTATTAAAAAAAAAAAAAAAAACCCAAAGAGTTGCTGTGATGCTAAAGAGAAGTGTCATATATGGTTGAGATTCAGAAAGGAGACTGGTAAGGGTACCCATGCAAGACCTTTTCTATTCTTTAAATTCCCTAAAGGAAACCGAGTTTACTACCAATCTCTCTGAGTCCTCTCCATCCTTCAGAAGACACACACCCACCCCCCACAGGAGGACTTCACTGCTCCCCAAAGTGCAGAGCGCTGGTGAGGTGGGACGTCAATTGTGTTGGCTGAATGTATGGGTGAGTGTGGCATCAAACTAGGCTCTAAGGAAAACTGCTCGCTAGCCTTGTGTTTCTAAAGAGACAACATGGATTCTTTTCGTACTGCACAGGGAGGATCTGGGATGGGGCCAAGAGTAAATATTTTACGTCTCTTATTTTTATAAAACTTTGTGCACAAACTCGGTGTTTTCCAAAGCCTGTTAACATCTATTATCCTCAAAAGTAAGTAGGAAGGAAAGATATTACCTTCCCCGTTTTGCAGCTGAGGAATTTGAGGTAGTTTCAGTCTGCTTCTATATAACTTACAATTTCTACTCTTAAGTTTCAAAAGTTGTGGTTATATCTGGCACCTGCTATATATTTAGCAATTTATTATAGTACCCTAGTTTTCTCCTTTGAAGAATGATGGGGTTGGACTCGATCATCTCTAAGTCTCTTTTAGTATGTTCTCTGAGTCTTAGGCCCTGCTTCACAAAACCTCTGGGAATGGAGCTTGTTAAAAATGAAATCAGTTAGGCAGAGTGTTAAAAACTTTGCCTCTTGGAAACTGAAGATCATTAAACACAAAAGCCCCGGGTGGTGCTGGGGTTGCTGGGAGTCTGCAGCCTGGTGTGAGGGTCTGCCCCATCAAGGGAGGACTTAGAGCAAGGCCTGGAGAGCCAGGGCCAGGCAGAGGGATGAATAAAGGTGCTGTGCACACCTCCCCAAAAGGGTCGAACCTGCCTGCGTCTCTAAAGAGCAGGTCACAGGTCACCTAACAGACTCGCACAACCAGACACCACGTGAACTTGGACTCTGAAAAGCTGCCCTCAGCCCCATGGGCTCTGCTTCCCATCACTCTGACACAGATTGCTGGGTTTTGTTTTCTTTCTTTCCTTTTTCTTCCCCCTTGTTTCAAAAGCTTCTGGCAGGAACAGGTTGGCAGGCAGCTTTAGGCCCTGCTGAGACGGTGAATCTAACAAGCTTGTCCTGCCAATTGATTAAACACGATGGGCAACTGAAGATGGGAGCGTGAAAATTACTTGGTTGTGATTGTCCTAATGGCTGTGCTCACTAATTAATCAAGTCTGATTACAGCACAGCCTCACGAGTGCCTCCTGTTGTCCTGATTTGGGGAATTCTTCTGCTTCGAGTGTATCTTGGAAAGCAGTAGAGAGTCCTTTCGGGATTATTCTTCATTTGTAAAATAAGGGCATTGAAGATGACCTCTAAGATAGCTTCCAGCTTTCAAAAATCCTTCATTTCTATTAAAAAAAAATTTTTTTTTTTTTAATGGCTCCCACGTCTGTCTGCTCGTTGTTGGTTCATATTCCCCAGGAGGCACCAGGAACCAACCCGGGACCTCCCATGTGGGAGATGGGTGCCCAGTTGCTTGAGTCACATACATCTCCCCCCAACCCTGCGTTTCTATTTTAACTGCCCCTCTGGACAAGCAGTCACTGACATATCCTCTAATGGGCTCAGTGTTGCCCATTCCTTGGGTGTGTTTCTACCCCCAAAAGAAGCTTATGAGAAGTCTCTGGTGAGCAGAAAGCTGGCCTCATATCAGGTCTACCTTAGGACATGATTAAACACAAAGACATAAATCAGTGCTCTACACTGCTCTTACCTGATTCCCAACCTTCTGCATTCTCCTATACTCAGATGATCTTCCTGGATTTCTGCCTTAGTCTGCGTTGGTGTCTGGCAGTTGCATATCCTGCACTTGTGCCAGGTTCTTATGGGAATTTGCAACTGCATTGGGAGTGCTACCCAGCCCCACATATAGCACATTCTGCACAGACTCTTCAGGGCATACATGTACTTTGCGCTACAGCAGCAAACTCTGGGCTCTCCTGGAGGAGTTTTTCCTGCTTTGAATATTTTCCTGGGTCTAGCATCTCATTTATACCCTCCTGACTACCTCTCCAGATCAGAGGTAATTTGTCTGGGCCTGATCTCCACTGAGTTTAGTTGGTTAAGGTGAGAGTTTGTCAAACTGACAGAGATCAGGAAGTCCAATAAAGGCAGGGATGGATGAGTGAGAAGACAGTTTCAAGGTGAGTTTGCAGTAGGTAACAGCTTGAAGTCTAGAGATACAGGGAGTCTACATCAAGAAGATGCAAGGGCAAGAAGGAAGGGCTACTCTGGCTGGGGCTATTGAGGCAGGAGTCCACTGCTAGTAAGAATGAAATGGAGAAAGGCAGGGCTGGAACCCATGCACAAAAGGGTAGGATTTGAACCTTCTTCCTAGACAGAACATAAGGCTTGGTTTTAGAAGATTGATTACAATAGTTTGGTTATAACAACCTTGCTTCAAAGTGAGAACTGCCTTAGTAGACAAGCCAATCTGATGTTGAACCATTGACATGCTGGTCTGGTCCTTCTTATATTTCTCCACATGAGGATAGGACTGGTTTAAAAGATTGGTAAAGGGCTGAACCAAAAGGTGGGATAACCTTCAATGGTTAGGGTAGGGGTTCTCAACTGATGTATGTGGCTGGAGTGTTGAGAAGGTAGATGCAGTGTGTGTTGGTACATACCATAATTACCAATACATTATTACCAAAAGTGTGTATATTATAATGATCAATATGGGAAATATTTATGAATGGGTTGGGCAAATTGATATACCCATTCTATACCTCCTTCCCTAACCTTTAAGACATGGACTGGCAACTCTCTCCCCCTCTCCTACCAATGCCCTCACGTGTACCCTATGCAATGTGATGGAGGAATATAGGGTCAAGGAGATAGGAAGATCACTGCATAGGTCACATGATAACCTGCATTAGGGAAATGCTAGAGGATATAACAAAAACCCCTCGAGTATTAGTGTTTTGCATAATGAAAGTTCTTTTCCCACTAATGTGAAGTCAGTTTAGGTGGTCCTGTCCACACATGGTTCAGGGACACACGCTCCTTCCATCTTATGGCTCACTTTGTCCAGGACCTTGGAGTTCTCTGATCTAGACTGCTTGGAAAGAGGGTATGTTCAAGTCTCATGCACGTCTCAAAATCCATGGTCTTGAAGTGAAAAATATCACTTCCTTCATATTCCTTCGGAGAGAAAGCCACTTGGCCCTACCTAGAAGCAAATGGGGTACAGCTAGGAAATACAATCCCTGGCTGTGTATCTATCTTCCAGCAACACTCCCACCATACATTTTTGGTGGTTAGCTATCCACCTCTGTCACAACCCTTCACATAGTTCTAGAAATTTCCTTCTATGTTTAAATTTTTATCTAATGAATAATAGAATTGGCAGCCAGCTATAGTAAGAAAGAGACCATCATTTTTGAATCAGATCTGTGTTTGAATTTTGTTTACAAAATATAGTAATTGTGTAAACCTTGGGCAATTTACTAAAACTTCCTGTGCCTCAATTTGTAAAATAGTGATAATAATATTTCTTTATATAGTTTATGAGTGGAGATGATGTATATAAAGAAGTTGACATGTAATATATGCTCATTAAATGGTAGCTTTTATAGTTATTTCAATATACTCATTGCCAACAGCTTTTTGTCACCAAACATGTCACTATTAAACTCACAATTTCTTTAAGTTTGAAATTTTTTTTCAGTAACCTAAATTAGCTTCTATTTATTCATACAAATTTAGAGTAAGAAGGTCCTTGGACTTCATCCTATCTGATTTCTGGGGACATCAAATGACTTATTCAAGGTCACTGAAGTAATTATTAGCAGATATAAGACCAAACTTTAAGTCATTTGACTAGCAATTCAGTGTGCTATCCAATTCTTTCTATTAAATTTATTGAAAATACAGCACACTAAAATTGTAGCTTCCAAGTTGGAACTTTTAAATGGCCCATTTGTCTGGTTTGGTTGGGCATGATTTCTGGTCTACCTGTCATTTTCCTGAATTTCCTGTCATGTTTTGTGTCATGGTGCAAGAACCATCTTCAAATAATATTGTTGTATCCAGAGAGGTTACTTCTACCTAGTCATTAAAATGTGACTTTCAGTTCACATTCTCCTTTTTAAAAAGTAGTGATTTAAAGGACATGAATAATAGATTCTCTAAATGCCATCTTTTAAAACATATTTTTCTTTGTACTTCTCCCTTCCCAAATCGTTGGGCTCTCCTTTCTTTCAATGTTTTGCTGACTATTAAGAACATACCATCTCTCTGTCTTTTGTTTTCTCACTTAGTAAATACATTATACTGTTCTGTAGTGAAAATCCCAACTATCAGTATCACTGTTTTGAGTGAACTGAGTTTCTGACTAACATTTATGATAAAGATATAGATCTCTAGCTCTTACTGTAGGGGCATGTTTTGAATACTAAGAGCAAGGACACGTATTCATTGCCAGTCTGCTCTACACCCAGGCATTGTGGCTTGTGACCTGGTGACAGCATTGTCCTTTCATTTTTCTCCACAGGGGTGGTCTTTGCTGACCCCAGTAGAGAGGGCTTAGTAACTAGGAAATATGGTCCTACTGCCTTTTGTGCCTTTAGGGGGTCTTCTACAGTGCCCCACAACCCCAAGATGATTAGACGAAGGTCCTTTCCCCACCTCACCAGTCTTCTCCAGATCAAATACTCTAGATTGTGAGTGAGATGCTACAAAGGATTCTTAGACATAGAGGTATAGATGGTGGAGGGGTAGAGACTAGAACTGTCTCTGCCAGCATTCATTCCTCTAAACTACAGCTCTTAAGGGTGGTTCAGGTGTAGGCCTTTGAGTGGAGGCTACCCCATGAATTTCTGACTTCTTTCTATCTCTACCCTCAATCTACCCCATTTTCCAAGCATCCCTTCCTTTTAAATTCATGAATCTTCACCTTCTCTCTCACAAAAGACATGCTCCCTCTCATCCCACTTTCAGAAGGAAGTTGGGATCCTTGGTCTCTCCTTTTGTTGTAAATTGGAGGGATTTAGGCTTTGGTACTCCTTGACTCAGCTGTTATCATCGAGAGGGGTAGATTCTGGTCCCAATAACTGCAGCCCATTCCCTCACATGTTACCAAAGGGAGAGCTAACTTTTCTAAAAACAACATAGTCCGGTGTCACATGAAGAACAGAGAGTCCTAGAGTTAACATGGGTTTAATCTACTTCTTTTGAAATATTAAACCCTGGCATTATTGTGTTAAAGAGAATTTGACTTTTTCCTAAGCTTAACTTGCCTTATAAGCTTTTCCACGTACTATAAATGCCTGGCGCATTTATAATGAATCCAGAAAGTGAGGCACTAGTTCTGGTTATTCTCTTCTATTCAGACAAGTCTATGCCCTCAAATATGGGAATTAGCATAGGGGTTATTTCCAATTTATTCTCCCATTAAAGAATGAAAAATTTACAAGACATGGACCAAAGCCTAGAGTTTATAATTAGATTGTGAAGGTGTATTAGTTAGGACTCTTACTGTTGCAAGTGACAAAAACTCAACCAAGACTAACAGAGGTATAAAAAGGATTAGTTTATATAAATGGTAAATTCAAGGGCATGCATTTAGCTTCAGGCATGGCTGAATCTAGGGGTATCAAATGCTATAATCTCTTTTTTCCCAGCTCCCAGCTTTGCTTATATTGCCTTGGCCTTTCTTCATGTGGTAGCAGCAAGGCTGCTGGCAGTTCCAGGTCCACACTGTTGTTACAGCTCCTGGACCATCTTGGACAATGGCTGCAGCAACGATCTAGCTTAGGGAATTCATTGGGGAGGGAAATAAATTTTGTTATTCAACAGTTCTGGGTGGTCCTGTTTCCAAATTTGGGGTGGGAGCAAGATTAGCCCCACCTTAACAGTAAGGATTGAGCAGAATTACCTTAGAACAGGGAAGAGGATGCTTCCCACAGGAAGGAACACTAGATAGATAACAAATCTCCATCTATTCACTCCGGGAAGTATGGCATTCTCACAGGAGACAATTACTAAGCAAAAACAGATAGTGCATAACTAAATACTGAAACACTGAACTCAGGAGGAGAGTGTGAAAAGAACACCTAAAAAGAGGGAAATCGCAGAGAGATGAGTATTATCATGGAAAGATTCACAGAGGAGGTACTCTTTGACTTGGATTTTAGAGAAGGGGTTTAGACAGACAGGAGGGAAAACAGAGGGAAGAAGTTTGAACTTGTGAGAATTCATAAAAGGCAATAACAGTATTCAGAAAACTATACAATATTGCTAAAGGAAACCAAAGAAGATCTAAATAAATGGAAGGATATTCCATGTGCATGGATTAGAAGACTAAATATCTTTAAGATGTCAATTCTACCCAAACTGATTTACAGATTCAATGCAATCCCAATAAAAATCCCAACCGCCTTTTTTGCAGAAATGGAAAATCCAATTATCAAATTTTATTTGGAAGGGTAAGGGGCCCCGAAAAGCCAAAATGTCTTAAAAAAAAGAAGAAAGAAGTTTGAGGACTCTCACTTCCTGAGTTTAAAGCATATTACTTAGCTACAGTGGTAAAAACAACATGATACTGGTATAAAGATAGATTGATCCATGGAACTGAATTGAGAATTCAGAAATGGGCCCTCACATCTATGGTCAAATTATTTATTTTTGAGGTGTTAAGATGATATCTCATTGAAGTTTTAAAAATATTTTTATTAGAGAAGCTGTGCACTTACAAAGCAATCATGCATAATGTACAGAATTCTCATACATCTCCCCTCCACTAATACCTTACATTGTTGTGGAATATTTGTTACAGATTATGAAAGAACATCTTACTGCTAACTATGGTCCATAGTGTACATTTGGTACTTTTTTCCACACCCCACCCCTATTATTAACATATGGTCAAGTGATTTTTCACAAGACTGCTAAGCCCACCCAGTTGGTGGTGCTGGGAGAACTGGATATCCATATCCAAAAGACAGTAAGAGGATTCCTATCTCACACCTTATACAAAAATTAACTCAAAATGGATCAAGGAGCTAAATATAAAAGCTACAAATATAAAACTCCTAGAAGAAAATGTAGGGAAACATCTTCAAGATTGTATGGTAGGCAGCAGTTTCTTAAACCTTACACCCAAAACATGAGCAATGAAATAAAAATAGATAAATGGGACCTCCTCAAAATTAAACACTTTGGTTCTTCAAAAGACTTTGTCAGGAATGCAAAAAGGCAGCCTACTCAATGAGAGAAAATATTTGGAAACCACATATCTGATAAGGGTTTGATATCCGTGTTATATAAAGAGATCATACAATCAATGATAAAAAGACAAGCAATCCAATTAAAAAATGGACAAAAGATTTAAATAGACATTTTTCCAAAGAGGAAATACAAATGACCAAAAAGCACATGAAAAAATGTTTAACATTTTCTAGCTGTTAGGGAAATGCAGATCAAAACTGTGAGATACCATTTCACACCTTATAGAATAGCCATTATTTTAAAAAATCAGAAAACTACACGTGCTGGAGAGGATGCAGAGAAATAGGAACACTCCTTCACTGTTGGTGGGAATGTAGAATGGTACAGCTTCTGTGGAAGACAGTTTGGCGGAACCTCAAGAAGCTGCTGTGTGGTCAAGCAATCCTGTTACTAGGAATATATTCAGAATAACTGAAAGCAAGGACTCAAACTATCATTTGCACACCGATGTTTATAGCAGCATTATTCACAATTGCTAAAAGATGGGAAAAGCTCAAGTGTCCATCAAGTGATGAATGGATTAAAAATATGTAGTATATACATGCAGTGACATACTATTCAGCTGTAAGAAGAAATGAAATTGGGATGCATATGACAACATGAATGAACCTTGAGGGTATCAGGTTGCTTGAAATAAGCCAGATGCAAAAGGACAAATATTGTATTGTCTCACTAATATGAACTAAATACAATGAATAAACTCACGGAGTTAAAATCTAGAGTATAGGTTGCTGGGAGATAGATGGGTCGAGAATGGGAGCGGATACTTAATGTATGTAGAATTTTTAATAAGGTTAATTGTGAAAGTGTGGAAATGAATAGAGTTGAGAGTAACCCATTATAGTGAGTATAACTAACACTGCTGGTTTGTAAAGGTGATTGTCACTGAAAGGGGTAGTCTGTGGACATAACTGTTACTTGAAAGGAAGCTAGAGAATAATCTAGGGAATGTATACCATAGTGATTTGGGGGGGGGATAGATGATTGTAATTAATAATATAAATATAAGAATGCTTCTCTTTTTCAAAATGCTAAGAATATGGTGATACATGGGAAAATCACAATGAATGTAACTTATGGACTATATTTAACAGGAGTATTGTAATATTTTTGCAGCAATGGCAAAGAAGATATATCAATTCTAAGGGACAACAATTGGGGGGGTATAAGGGGATATGGGATTTTTCCTTTTTGAGTAATGAAAACATTCTAAAAATGACTACAATATAACAGTACAACTTTGTGATGAAAATGAGAGCCACTGTGTATACACTTTGAACGGATTGTACAGAGCATGGGACTGTATAACACAGGGAATTCCATGGTGGAAGATGGACTGTAGTTAACAGAACAAATTTAAGAATGTTCTCTCATGAATGATAGCAAATATATAATACCAATACAGGGTGTTAATAATCAGTTGGGTTGGAGAAAAATACACCAAATGTAAGGTATGGGCTATACTTAGTAATAATATAGTATAATAGTAATGTTTTGATGATGTTCTTTCATAGTGTGTAACAAATGTTTCACAACAATGCAAGGTGTTGGTGGTGGGGTGATGTATGCTAGCCCTGTATGATGATATGCATGTTCATTTTGTAAGTTTACAACTTTTACTATATACTTATTGTTTATGTTTGGTCATGTGTGAATGATATACTTCAATATTTTTTTTTTTCAAAAAACGCAATAAAATAGCTCATCCAAAGCAAAGGATGGTCAAAAACATCACTTAATTCTTTTGAGATATTATGTTTATTTTCCAGCAAGTTTCCATAAGATGTTTTACTTGTCACAGTTCCTTTGGTTTCTCCAGGACTGAATCAAAGAACTGTTTGCATTTGGGGCATCTGAAACTTATCATATATTGGTTTTTGGTGGGGGGGATTTGAAGGGAGTAGAAAGAGCTTTCTTCATTGTCAAAGTAGGGCCTGCACAAGAGGTAAGAAAATGCCTTTACTCCTTACCCCTTTATTCCTCAGGCCCTTTACTCCTGAATCCCTTACCTGATGGCTGATACCTAAAATTACATCAAAGGAGACAATGCTTCTGAAATGGTTTAGGTGGCCATTCCTGAACAGAGGGGCTTTGTGGAACAGTCTTTCGTGATACGATGTTTATGAATGAGATCAGAATCTTGGAAGATGAGATTGATAAGGTTAGTCAAAGACAATGTTAAATACCAGAAATGCAAGGGAAGTGGGAGAATGTGTTCCAAAGGAGGAGGAAGACTTAGTTAAGGACAAACTGCCTTTTACAGGCCAGTGAGCTGGTGCTGGTGGCATGGAAGGAGTGTAGGGTGCCTGACAAATCAATGCACTTCTGCTTTGTGATATGGTGGAAGCCCCTTTTATAACTCTTGTTCTGTAAAGCAATATAAATCTTTTTCTGCAGGCATACCACATTCTTCATGGGGGGGGGTGTGTGTTCCTAAGAACTGTGTGACCTTTTGTCTTCAGGGTCATTATATACTAGGGTTGAAGTGTTACTCTCTGGTGGGTGTGTTCTACTCTTGTCCACGGCACATGGCTTGACAAGTGAACAGAATCAACAGACAGGTGACACAGAGAAAAACTGTGTGTCTCTGGTCTGCTTTGGGCATGATCATGAGAAATGCTTTGCTCCGGTGGGGTCGTAGGTGGGTGGGGGACGGGGTCATTGTAGTTTGCTCTGAGCCGCACTCCCGTGTTTATTTTAGGGACAGCGGAGGAGACTCAGAACCCAGCATGATACTTGCATGACAATTTATTTTTAAAAAGGTTATAAATATGTAACTCTTTTAGCAAGGAATCAAAGCTCTTTAGTTATATTTATAATCAGCTACCAGCACCCTCCCTCTCTCTTAAATAAGCTAGATTACATTTTAATGCAATTTGCATTAATGATTTCATTTTCATTTAATTATCAGCATTTTCTTTGCTGACATGTAAGACATGCTTCCAACAGTCGTCTGTTTCAAAGCCAGGCTACGAGGCCCAGTCACAAGCACTCCAACGTGAATGCTTTCCACTGAGGCAGACTCAGGGTTAATATTCGTTTTCTCACTTCTCAAGACATTCACTCCTAGTTCTCTTTCTTGTTCTGAGCCTTCCTATCCAATACGATAAAAATAGACCCTGGTGGAGCAAAAGGAAAAAATAAAAGGCAGAATGATGTAAGTTGGTATACTTTAAATAACTTTGTGTGGTGGAGAGTTTGGACTTGGGAATTAGATACAGTGGGTTCAATTCCAGGATCAATCACTTACTGCTAATCTTGGGCAAATTACTAAACATTTCTGAGTCAAAGCTTCCTTATTTGTAAAACGTGGATAATACTTTCTTCCTCCTAGTGTTGCTAAAAATCGGAAAAGACACTGTATGGAATGCAGGGGTTCTTAACCTTTTGTTCCACAGACCCCTTTGCCAGTCAGCTGAAAACCACGGACCCCTTCTCAGAATGTAGCAGCAGATAGTTTATGACACTCAACTAGCGTCGGGTCTAACACCTACTGTAGTTTCGAAGCATGGATGAGCATAAGCGATTTTTTGAGATATGCAACAATTATAATGTGATATGAAATGAATACTACTGTAATTTATTGCTTACATTCATAAGTGAAGGAACTACTAGGTTTCAGTTCGAGGGCAGAGAAAATAAAGATAATAAGTTGAGTTTTTTCAATTCAAGCTCATGGACACCCTGAAATCTTTCCATGGTCCCCTTGTGTGTGGGGGGGTCCATAGGCCCCTGGTTAAGAACTCCTAATGTAACATATCAGGCATGTAGCAGTCACTTAGTTAGTTCCATCCTTTCACTTAAAGCAAAGGCAGGAGTCTTCTAGCTTATGAAAGAAATGCAGCATTTATTTTATTTTTTTGGGTAGTATATCAGTCAAGGTTGGCTAGGTTATGCTGTACTAACAAACAATCCAAAAATCTCAGTGGCTTACAAAAACATTAAAAAATATGTTCCATGTCCATCATGGTTTAGCTGTGTCTTTTCCATCCCTGTTCCTCTTCACTGTGTGTGGGACATAGGAGCCTGGTGCAGCCTCTATCAGGATGTACTCATCATCATGGCAGAGGGTAAGGAGCTAATGAAACATGGGCTGACTCTTAAAACTTTTGCCCAAAGTGACACAGATGCCTTTGTCCACATTTCATTGGCCATATCAAGTGTCATGGCTAATCCTCCCAGTGGGGATGGGAAAGTAGAACTCTTTATCCTCTTGTGGGCTGGTAGAGCTGGCTTGTTGAAAGGATAAGATAAAACCGAGGTTCTGAACCAGGATGGTACATGAGAATCAGATATGGACCTTGTAAAAAATATATATGACAAAGCCCAAATGAATCAAAATCTGTGGTAAGTCCAGGAATAGACATTTTTGCTGCTTTCCACAGGTAATTCTAGCATGCAGCCCTGGTTAACAACCACTGTACTAAAAGTCAAGAAAATAAATAAGCTGATTAGCTTTGAATAGAACTATTAAAAAGATGGACCTCTTCCTTTTTTTCCAGTCTTTTCAAGTGTCTCTTTTTTCTTTCTCTTCCCTGTTACGTTTTTATTGAATTGCTCCATGGTCTCCTTATTTCTAGTTTATGAGTCAATGAGTTGAATACTTTACATTTCTCTAAGGAAAATTTAGAACTAGTTTGTTTTTTGTTTGTGGCCCTCCAATTGATTTTTCAATTGTTCAATGGCTCACAATGGAAAATGGCATCACCACCTTTGACTTAAATCTTTCTGGAATGCATGAAGATGGATGCTGAGGCAAAGCCAGCCCTTCCTTAGCCATTTGCTCTGGGCACTGCCTACCTCCTGCTGTATAGATGGTCTTCAGTTAGCTTCCCATTGCTCTGTGAGTCAGTCACAAATATTGGACTTTCTTTTCCACCATTCTTTTTTTTTTTCCTGTGGTGCAAAATAAATAAGACTATGAAAGGAAACCACTGTGGATGGGCTTGTGAGGGAGGGCACAGAGAAGCAAAGAAGCAAAGGAGCATATCTAAATTGAGCAGTGTATTAGTCAGCCAAAGGGGTGCTGATGCAAAGTACCAGGAATCTGTTGGCTTTTATAAAGGGTATTTATTTGGGGTAGATGCTCACAGTTACCAGGCCATAAAGCATAATTTACTTCCCTCACCAAAGTCTGTTGCCACATGTTGGAGCAAGATGGATACCGATGTCTGCAAGGGTTCAGGCTTCCTGGTTCCTCTCTTCCTGTGGCCCATTTCTCTCCGGACTCAGCTGCTCTGCTCTCTCCACAAGGTTAGCTGTAGACTATCAGGTGAACTGCTCATCTGTCTTCCCAGGGCCTCTGCCCTATCTAATGGAAACTTCTCTCCTTCTTTACGAATCTGCTTCTCTGTGTACTTACTTCCTGGGCTCCAGTATCAAAACTCCAAACTCCCTTCTCTGTGGTGTGGTTTCTCTGTGAGTCCCTGCCCACCAAGTGGGTGGTGACTCAATGTCCTACTGATGTGGCCCAATTAAAGCCTTAATTATTATTTAATAAAGTAAAAGTGAAACCACTGAATCCAATATATTCTAATATGCCCGGAGGAACAGGCCAGTTTACAAACATAATCCAATATCTATTTCTGGAATTCATAAACATCAAACTGGTATAAGCACCTTCACCCCAAATTGCCTTCTGGATAGTAATATTCCTTTGATCCTCATTAATCACATTCTCCAATGTCAGATGTCTCTTTGGCCAAAAGAGGAACCTGAGTAAGCACCTCCTCACATCCTACTGGAGAAAAGACCTAGTGGATGTATGCCCAGACCTTGATGGCTGTTCAGTGCAGGTGTCTTACCAAGGGGAGGAGGCTGGTCACAAGGGGAGGAGGCTGGTCACAAGGGGAGGAAGCTGGTCACAAGGGGAGGAGGCTGGTCACAAGGGGAGGAGGCTGGTCACATTTACTTTCTTGGATCCAAAGAACATGTCAAAGTTCAAGACTACAAAGAACACTCAGTGGGATTATTGGAGTCAGGGTCATGGAGTGGGTCACTTCCTCCCAAGCTGATGCTTACTGTGGGTTTGGATTATGCTTTGCATTTCAGAAAATGAGAAGCTGAAGTGCAGAAAATTTAAGTGAATGCTCAAATATACTTAGAAGTCAGCCCCACAATCAGTTGCAGGACCAGAGTCTAGCATCCCTTTGTCTAGCATTCTTCACAATTGTCTCTCTTTGTGTGGTCAAGTGTTTGGGGAGTACCTGACAGGGCTGACCCTGTGTCTTGGCAGAAGCTCTCTGCACTGTAGTTTCAGAACAGCAGAGGGGTCCCTCACTCTCATGTGTGCCACTAGGTGAATGACTGACAGCTGGGATTCCATTGGCTGAAATCTTTTTATGGCTTAAGTTTTTGTTTCTGTTAAAAGAGAAATGCCTTTGGGAGGGTCCAAATCTCATTTTATGTAGGGTGTGTGAGTGTGTGTGTATGATTTTTGTGAAAATAAAATGTAGTGCTGTGCAAATTTTCATGCTCTACAAATATTTGCTATTTTTTTCCTGGGGATGTGGAATAGGTGGCTAATGCCTTTTCCATAATATAAAGTCATCACTTGGAAGTAGCTGCCCAAGGATTGCACTTCCCATCCCCTCTTAAGTGTGGCCAGGTTACTGAGTTCTATCCAATAAGATGATTGGAAATGATGCGCACACTTACGGGCCTCTCCCATACCTACCTTCCACACCCACTCATTCATATTCCCTTTTCTGCCTGGCTGGAAGGAGATGATCATGACGTTCAATGTGACTTTCACAGCCACATGTCAAAAATAGCAGAGCTTCTGTCAATCTGGTTCCCAGAATGCCTGCATGGAGGAGGGTGACTTCACTGAGCTACTGACCCATGCAGTACTTTTGTGTGGAGCATGATATAGATGTCTATTATGTTTGACCCATTATATGTTTTGGGTCCTTTTTTCTTCTTTTTTTTCACAGCAGTTAGCATTAATTTATATGGTGTGGGGGACAGTGAAGTTAAATGAGAACTGCTATCCTCTCTTTTATGTGTGACATTGTTCTTCTGTTCCAGGTTTCTTATGGCAAAACAACTCTTTTATTTGTCTCCTTGTTTTCAGGGAGAAGTCCCACATTTCCTTTCCGTTCCATTCTCTCCCCTCCCAGTGGGAGAGCTGTACAGCTTGGCTGTAAAGTAGGAGCTAATATTGGAAAGCATGGTCAGAAGGTGGCAGAGAAGGCCAAGGTTCTAGACTTGGGTCTGTGACTTACTGTTTTGCCTTGGGCATGTTTCTTAATCTCTTGGAGCCTCTGTTTTCTCATCTCTAAGATGTGATGTTGTGAGGATTTAGTGGGGCAATACTTAAAATAGCACTGCATATACTAGATAACTAATATGGTGGAAGACAGTTCACATACATTATCCCATTTAATTCCTACCTCGCTGTGATGCCCCACTTTATCAGTGGAGAAGCTGAGGTTCAGAGAGATGCTTCAGTGTGCCCCAGGTCAGAAGCTTAGGTGCCATAGAGCTTGATTTTAAACCCAAGCCTATTGGAGATCTTGCAAGCTCTCTTTGTAATATACATTAATCCCCTATGTTTATTACTATTGGTGAGAGGAGGAGGAAGAAGGAGTAATTTGGGCAAATGCATTCACACTGATACATACACACCAAATTCATATACAAGTCTTCATTCCTCTACAGAGAGATTATGGATTTAGAGTCCTGGCCTTTTAGACTGGAAAATTAATTTCTCAACCATTACTTTACAAAAAGAACTTTATTGTGGTAACATACATGCAACACAAAATTTTTCATTTTTATCACTTTCATGTATACAATTCAGTGATATTATTTACATTCGCAATATTGTGGTACTATCACCATCATTCATTATCAAAAATTTTCTATCATCCCAAATAGAAACTCAGTACCAATTAAGCAATAACTCCCTATTCTCCCTCAGCCCCTGATAACCTGTTATCCATTTTCTGTCTCTATGTATTTGCTTATTCCAGGTATTTCATTTAAGTGGCATCATAGACTATTTATCCTTGTTTTCAATTATCTTCATTACATACCTGGAAGTGGAATTGCAATACCATGT
Source organism: Tolypeutes matacus (assembly GCA_026826555.1). Classification (NCBI taxonomy): domain Eukaryota; kingdom Metazoa; phylum Chordata; class Mammalia; order Cingulata; family Chlamyphoridae; genus Tolypeutes; species Tolypeutes matacus. Next base: position 27,852,401 of record JAKSZT010054215.1, on the reverse strand, counting down.
AGTAATTCTATGCTTAACTTTCTGAGGGACCGCCAAACTGTTTTCTACAGTGATTATACAACTTTATATTCTCACCAGCAGTGTATGAGGCTAGGCTCTAAAGTCACTGAAAGCTGAGGGTCCTGAACCAGCAATGTATACTTAACATCAAGACGGCTGGAAGCTGGTCCTATAGGCTGATAAAGTTTGAGTCAAAGGAGTTGAGGCTTTTGAAAGGAGGAGGAAGAGAATGACTTGGAAGAAGCAAGGTAGAGAAAGGAGGACATTGATCCAGTGCCCAGGCCTTGTGGGATATGGGAAAATAGGAAGAAAAATAGCAATTGCTTGACAGGGAAGAAAAGTTCAGATCAGGGCAATGAAAAGCAAATAAAGATGAAGATTTGTTATCCGTATAGTTCTCTCTTATTTCTCAAGAGAGTAATTTGAATTTGGAGCTTCCATATTGGTTGATCCTCATATAAGAAGGCCCTTCCCCAAGTGAAAACCTGGTAGGACATTTGAAAGATTGGGCAGCTGGTAGACCCCTAATATACACAGACCTGCTCTCGCTACATAATCATGTTACTGGTTAGGTTTCTGCTGAAGAATTTTGTTATGTTGTAAAGAAATAATTTTCTACTGAAAAAACTGCAAATGTATGTATTTCATCTACTCCTGTAGGATGATATGGGAACCCAATTATACAATGATGGCAGTGCTAGTGGCTATGGACTTGTGTGTGTGTGTGTGTGTGTGTGTGAATCTGTAGTACAAAGTGATGACCAAATGGTTGGAGGTTGCTCTGAAGTCAGCCTTGGTTTGAATCCAGGCTCCAACAGTTACTAGTGGTATAACTTCTGTTTCCTCATCTTTAAAATAATGTTACTAATCCTATTTAACTTACAGGGATTTTGTGAGGAATAAGTGAAATAGTATAAAGCTCACAATATAGTGTCTGGACAAGAAATCCACAATGCAAAGAAAACAACAAAAACAGACAAAAAAACAAAAACAAAAACAAAAACAAAAACAATATAGTATCTGGCACATAATAAACATAATTTATTATTTTGAAATATATTCTGCATTTCAAATGTACCAAATAAACCTTGAAATGTAGCTTTTAAGTTAGCAAATGCTTGTTTGTATTTAAGAAAAAAATAGCTCTCAAGTATCTTTGTAGTCAAAGAAAACCGCAGCACCTAATCAGGAGTATTGATTGGGGGTATACCTGGAGCCCTGAGAAGCTTTAGCAACACTGTTCATAAACAGACAGTAAAACATGAAACTTTGGAATGTTTTATGGGAAAACCCATGAAAATGTCAAGCCTTATATAATACTGATAAAGAATAACTTAATTCATTTATATTTTATTAGAAAATGTTAGTAGTTATTGGTTAATCAATTTCAAATTGATTTTATTTGTTTAAAATTGGCATTCTAGAAAGTGAATTTATTGCTCTTCCAATATGATATTCTGGTCAATGCACTTTGATTAAATCTATATCATTAATCAGATACTCTCAAATTGAACTCATAATATTTTAAAAGATTAAATAAAAAGACACAGAGGATGCTGGCTGCTTTTCAAAGCCTCAACTAAGGAGTAGGGAATGGTGACTCTAGAAGACATTAGTGATTTGTTTTTTTTCTGTTTTGGTTGCCTAAAGTCTGCAACTCTTTCCTACATTGGATCAACCCCCTACCTTATAAGCCTTGGTACAAGGCAAAGTCCTCCTGTTTTAAAGAAGGTGGCAGAGTAGCAAGCTGGAAATGCCAGATACCCTAGTCTCCCTTGCAGATGGAGTACATGGGACCCAGGTTCCACCAATCAGATACCCCACCCCAGACTTTGGATCGCTGCTAATGGAGCACAGAAGCAGACTCAGTGGAGAAACCATTCTGGCAGAAGAGGCAGTGGCAGAAGCATCTCCAGGTCTAAGGTCAGTGGCAGGGCCAGTGCAAGGTGGCAACCAGTGATCTTCAGGGGTGTCACTCAAGGTCAGTCATAAGTAGGGTGATTGTACATTGTAGTTTGCCTGGGACAGTTCCAGTTTATGCTGGTTGTTTTATGTTATTATTAATAGCAACCCCCTTTGCTTTCAAAATTGTTCCAATTTAGAAAGTAAATGATATGGCTGTCCCAATCATAAGCAATATCCCTCATATTCTCCGCCTCTTCTCAGATTGTTTCCTTCACCTTCTTCCTCTGAAATTGAGCTCTTCCCTGAGGACTCTTCTTTCTTTACAGCCTTCTCTAATGGTGGCTGTTTTACCTCCTACACATCCTCATTCAGTTGGGCCTGGAAGAGGGTTAGGCATCCTCCTTGTCATCCTTGCTTCTTATTGCTGCTTCCAAATCATCCCCCCTTTCTCCATAACCCTCCTGATCATGTCATTTGACTATGATGATGTTGCTGTCATCTACAAAACCCTTGATCCTTGACTATTTTGGCTCCTGCTAATGATAACCCTACTCTGGTCAGTATTTTGGGTTATTTCAATACCCAGGTAGATTGTCCTGCCTCTCCTTGTCCTTTGGTCTCCCGAAAGATCTTGTCTTCTACCACCCCAGCTATGCATCACTATGCTCATGCCCTAGATACACCCCCTGCCCCCCCCAGTAACTGTTTTCCATTTTCAAATGCTCTACTCTCCAATGACTGCCTACTACCTTTCTGGTTCACTCTTTCTAGTACCCAACTCCAACAACTCTTTGACTCTACCAAGACCTCCAGTCCAATGATCCTATCACTTCTCACCATCTACTACCCTCCTCACGACCTCATTTATGTATTTCCTGGCTTGAATTCCATGGTTCATTATTATAATCATTCCCTTTTATACACTCTCAGCTCCCTTGGTCCCTCTCTCTGACACAATGGTCTGTAAAATCTTAATTCTGATTCTACCCAGTTGTAAGCCTGTGATCAAGTTAGGGGAAATCACAAAATCATGCTGTGACAGAGACTACTAATTATCTACTCCCATAACACTTTCTCCCCTTTTCCCTAGTGCTGTCACTCCTGAAGTTTTGGCTAGATCCACGGCTATAAGGAAAAAAGTCCTGTCCAGTGAGATGTAAGCAGAAGTGTTGTGTGCACTTTTAGGGAAATGTTCTTAAAGGAAGTGTCTGTGTGTGTGTGGGAGGGAGAGAGAGAGGGAGAGAGAGGGAGAGAGAGAGAGAAAGAGAACTTTTTAAACTTTTTCCTTAGCGGGAACATGGAGGGAAGGCTGGAGCCTGAACAGTTGTCTTTGGCCATGTGGTAGCATGTTAAGGATTTAGAGTTTGGGTCGAATGATCACACTGTGATCTAGCCCTATAGCGCCTATCTCTGGACTCCTTCATGTAAGAGAGAAATGAATTTTCAGGTCTGGTAAGCAGAATAATAGGTCCCCAACCATGAACATGCCCTAATACCTGGACCCTATGAGTATGTTCCCTTACATGAAAAAAAATAAAAAATAAAAAAATAAAAAGACTTAGCAGATGTGAGTCAATTACGTATCTTGATTATCCTGGATTATCCAGGACCTAATTTAATTTAATATGACTCCTTAAAAGTGGAGAACCTTTCCTAGCTGTAGTCAGTCAGAAAAAGATGTGAAATGAAAGAATGATGCAATGTTGCTGGCTTTGAAGATAGAGGAAGAGGGTACAAGACAAGGAATGCAGATGGCTTCATGAAGCTGAAAAAATAAGCAGATGTATTCTCTTCTCCCCTAGAACCTCAGGCCCATTTACACCTGGATTTTAATCCCATAAGATCCATTTTAGACTTCTGACCTCCAGAACTGTAAGACAATAAATTGTGTTGTTTTAAGCCACTAAATTTGTAGGAACTTGTTACGGCAGCAATAGAAAACTAAAACACTTGATTAATACATTATTATTTTGTGCCTTTATAATTCACAGATATATCTAATCTCAGATAATATACACACTGAATGGCTTCAGTTGAATACAAGACCACTATCCTCAAGTGGGTACTTGGTACTACCCAGACTTGCTGCTACATTTTCCTAGTTAATTCAGTCTTCTATTCTTCCAAATATCAATTTCTCACCTTTTCTCCATTCCTCAAACCTCCAACATCTCCTCGTCATAACTTACTTTCAGTCAATGATCTTGCTTCTTATTTCATTTAGAAAATAGAAGCAACCAGAGGTTGCACTCTTACCACATTTAGTATATACACAAATATACTAACCTATTCACATTTTGCCCATTTACTTGGTCATCCTTCCCTTTGCAATGGATTGATTAGGCCAAATCCTTCACTTGTGCACTGGATTCCCTCGCCCTTACTCAAAGATATTGTGCCTTCGATTTTTTTTTGCCCCAGCATCATAAATATTGTCCCTCTGTTGGATCATTCCTGTCAACACACAAACATGCTTTCATATTACCTAACCTGGAACCTTCAGTAACCACTCCAATTCTCTGCTCTTTTTGAAGAAAATCTCCTAGAAAGAATTGCCTGAACATACTATTTCCATTTCCTTATGTTTTCTCTTGAACTTACTTCAGTCAGACTTTAATCCTCATCATTCACCAAACCTCTCCACAAGGTCAGCAGTGACGTCCACATTGCCAAATGCAATGGATGAGTCTCAATTCTCATCATAATCTCTTGCTAGCATTTGACATGGTTAATCATCTACTCCTTGAGTCTTCTCCTACTTCACTTGCAACTTCTCCTTGGCCTCCTTTGCTGGTTATTATTTATCTTAACGATCTTTTAATATGGGAACATCTGAGGACTCAATCTTAGCTATCTCTTTCCTCTTCTCTGTTATACTTGAACTTTGGGTAATCTCATTCCGTGGATGTAAATACCTTTAACACTTTGATACCTACCAGATATGTATCTTTCTCTGAGTTCCAGTCAACTCCCTTCATTTCTACCTGACTGTCTAATGGTCTCTCAATAGACACCTTAGTCCTACTATGTCTCTAATCTATTTGCCTCTCCACACCCACTCCATATTTTCTCATTTCAAAACCTTTCTCAGTTCAGTAAATAGCAACTCTTTTTTTTTTTTTTTTTTTTAACTGGGAGGTACCGGGGATCGAACCCCGGTCTCTCCATATGGTAGATGGACGCCGAACCTTTTGAGCCACATCCATTTCCTGCAACTCTTTTATTTCAGTTGCTTAGGCCAATGCCTCTGGCGTCCTTCTTCCACTCCTTCCTTTCTCCGGCTCACCACACCACACCCATCTGCTCACCTTGCCAGCTTCACCTTAGGAAGAGATTGAGAACACAGCCATTTGTCATCCTTTCTACCACTGCCACCCTCGTCCCCACCATCGCTTGCCCAGGTAATTGTAGAATCTCCTCACTGGCACCCCTCCCCACTCCCCACCTTGCCCCTCTACAGGCTGTCCTCTACTGAACAGAGTGATCCTTTTTAAAAAGATCCTTCACTGAAGTCAGGTTTTGCCTCTCCTCTGCTCAAAGCACTCCAATGACTTACCACCTCAGAGTAAGTGACCCCAAATAAAATCCAAATTCCTTACACTGCCACAAGGCCCTAAATGATCTGTGTCTCCATCCTCCTCCCTTGTATTTAACCTTATTTCTTCCCATCTTCCCTTTATTTATTTGCTCCACAATACAGGCCTTCTCCCTGTTCCTTGAACATACCTCCCACCCACCTGTCTTTAGGCATTTGCTCTGTTATTCCTTTTGCTTGGAAAGTTCTCTCCTTGGGCATCCACATGGCTCACTCTCCCACCTACCTTATATAAAATTGGACATTGCCCCACTCACTCTTCACCCAAACACTCCCTGTCCTCCTCCCCTGGTTTCTTTTCTTTATAGTGCTTATCCTCACTTGCTCTGTTACTGGTTCAGTTAGTCTTCCCCAAATAAGGTTCAAGAGAGCATGGACATTGTCTTTTTGTTCTCCACTGTATCCTTGGCACCTGGAACATTGCCTGGCACATAGTAGGCACTCAATAAATATTTTTTACCTGGGTGATAACTGTACTTCAATGGCCCCCAACTGCGCATACACTTCTAATATGCATATTTATCTATAGCGAATATAAAGGGGTTATTGTCAATCCATGTATTAAATATTAGGGAAGCTTAATTTCTTTTATTGTACTTAGATGAAAATTAAATACAAATAGCTCCTCAGCATGGCGACAGGGTTTTGCCCCAGCAGCCTCCGCTGCTGCCCGCTGAGCTCTGCTGCACCCGTGGCTTGTGGCCACAATGCAGTTTATGTTGCTTTTTGGTAGTCAGGGAAAGCTTTGACTGTGGAAATGGTGCATCTCACTGTAAGAAAAAGAGAAGAAAAAGATCGTAAGGGAACTTGCTCAAACCGTTTTAGCATGTAAACTCAAATGTGCAGCTTTCTTGAGTGGCAGGACCTGAAGATTGTTTACAAAAGATATGCAAGTCTATTTTTGCTGTGCTATTGAGGATCAGGTCAGCACCAAGTACCATGGAAATAATTCATTGTTAGGTGGAATTACTTGACAAGTATTTTGGCAATGTGCGTGAACCTGATATCATCTTTAATTTTGAGAAGGCTTATTTTATTTTGGATGAGTTATTCTTGGGAGGGGAAATTCAAGGAACATCTGAAAAATGTCCTCAAGGCAACTGAGCAGGCAGATCTCCTGCAGGGAAGCTGAAACCCCACTTTTGAAGAAACCGGACTGCTATAACTCTTCCCGTTGTTGATGACTTCTTGTGGCATTTCACACACTGGAGCTGTTTGCTGCCTTCATGGCCATGTCAGCTAGCGATGTAAGATGATGTTTGTCAGTATTACTGCTTGCTAAGCTGCTTCATTCAGGCCTACACAAAAAATGCTTTTTTTTTTTTTTTAAAAAGGAAGTTTGGTTAATCAAGTGATAAATTAAGGGATTTAAATATTAATTAAAATGATGCAGGAAGTAAAGTTACCTTTTCTGGATATTTGAAAGTTCAAATGTCAGTTTCTCTTAATCTGATTATCTATGTGTATGAAAATGACACAATCAGGCAATGTGCATTTATTACATTACTGTTATTTGACAGGAAACTGTTAAATTATAATAGGAAACCTATTTTATGAAACCAAAGATCAGTGCAATATTTTAGCATATATGAGAATAAAGGGAATTTACATGTTGTATATTAAAGGAATGAAAATTTAACTTTATGTTGAAACTCTAAAAAACAAAATGAATTGTGGTCAAAGACCCTGTTGGAAGCTACATTCTGTTAAACATAAAAAGAATAGATTTTAAGTGACTTAATTGAAATGATACTGTTTCACACAAAAAATTATTTCTCAGGCATTCTGAACCTGGGACGAGGAACATAGATTGACTGTTTCATAGTAAGCAGCACATTCTTTTAAAGACCAAAGCATATTTCACTGCTGAGATGAATTCTTTATGGTCAAATCATTTAGTCACATAGTTTGATTGTTTTGATGCTCCAAGTAAAGTTGGAATGTTGATTTATCAGGAATTCTTAATAACAGTATCTTAACAGAAAATGTGTGGGTTCCTTCATAAAGCCTTATAAAAGTCATTTTCTAAGGCACAGATTTTCCTTTTGGGGTGCTTGTTAAAACCAATTTTATTTGGTTTTCCTATTGGTTTCCTCCACTTAGAAGTACTGCAAACTTTATGGTATCTTCCTTCCATTCCATGGTACTGCCTAGGTATCAGAAGTCTTATAGTAATAAAAAAGACACTTGTCATAAGAAAGTAAGAGTTAAATAAGGTAAAGTGGTGTTAGTGGGTCCTATATGTTTAAAAGCTATGTAGTTGTTTCAATATCATTATTGTATGTACTCATACATTTAAAACTTTAAAAAAAATTTTTTTGTTTTTTATTTTATTTTTTGTTTCTTATGTTTTTCTTTTTCCTTTTAAAAATATTTATTTATTTATTTTCTCATACATATTTAAACACTTGTTTACACCAGGCTGGATTAAGCTGGTTGTAATCATGAATATTCAGGCCATATGATCATTGTCTTATCACATCACCAACTAATTGTAAAAAATGTTCAATGTACACCAAAGAAATGCAAATAGAATATCTATTTTTTTCTGTATTCCAATAGCTTGTTCTTGTGTACACTTTGAGGAATGTGCACCCCCTACCTATTTGAAGACCATTGCACTTGAGTGTCCCTTGAAATTGCTCTTTGTTTTACAGGAGATCGTTTCTTGGTGGACTTCCTTGGTTTCATACTAGGAAGCCCTTATGTCAAGTAATTATTATCCAGGATGTTAGATTTGAAAGGGACTGTAGGGGCTTGCTGGTCTACTCTCCTAGACAAAGTGGTATCTCTTTTATTGGATCCGCTTTCTACTTTCATCAGCAGGAGACTCTTACTTCATAAGTCAGTTCCTTATATGTTTGAACAACTGTACCAGTTAGAAATACTTTCCTTATAATGAGCTGAAACTTGCCAACCTGTAAGTTCTACCCATAAGTCCTAAATTTGCCCCCTTAAATGCACACATTGACTTAATCCCTATTGCCCATGACAACTCCTTACACATGTGTAGATAGTTATATAATTGCCCCCAAAACCTTGATTTTAAATTCTTCTAGTTCTTTCAAAGTTTCCTTTTATAATGTAGTTTGCATATTTGGGGATTATGTCATGACAGCTCAAAAAGAGAGAAGAGTCTTTAAAGAGATTTGGTTGGAGCAAGATGGCAACCTAGAACAAATAGGCTAGTGAATCTAGCTGAGGAACTTTTAAAGAACATTCATGTCTACTATTCATTTTACTGTGTTTTCTGTTCTCTACTGGGTACTTTCATTTCTTCCATTCCCAAACCCCAAACATTCAATAGTTTATTGTGCAATAGTCTTGCCTTTGTGGTACTTTGGGGAATATAGGAGAATGGATAAGAATTACAGAGAGTTGACAGCAGTTGCAGCAGGCAAGATAATTAGTGAAATGATCAAGAATTCAAGAGAAGAAATTTAGAGTATTAACCAAAGGATCATAAGCATACTGAAAATCCAGGGAAATTCTAGGGAAGTTGGGTGAGAAAAGGAGCCATTTATTTGGACATTAAAAGACAGGATATGGTAGATCAGATGCAAAATTGTCCCTAATTCTTTCCTTTCCTCTATTCATACCCTAGCAATGTGACTTGGTAACTTCTCTCATCAAGAAGAGGTGTCTATTTCTCCACCTACTGGATCTGGGCAGGCCAATAGAATACTGCCACAGGAATACATACCATCTTCCCTGCTTCCTGTTCTTCCCATTTTCTCTCCCTTTATCTGCTCTGGATTTATATCTTCTAAATATAGTATCAACACATAACTTCTTATCTAAATTTTGTTTTCTAGAGAACCTAGGCTAAGGTGTGTAGAAAAATAAAAAGGAAATGATTCAAAATTCCATTAATAACTTATAAAACAAAACAGGTGTACCAAATTGTCCTCTAAAATATCCAAGTTATAAAAGGCAATCCAAACCATTATTAATGGTATTTAATTAATATTTAATGTAGTTGGAATTAAGTTTGCCGAATTTATCATAGAACTGTTTTTATTATTTATCATGAGATTTTTTTTATTATGGGCTCACTATTTATAGTAAATCAAGACCTCTTCTTTTAACCACTTGTACAGTAGCTTACATCTGTTTTGTGGATATTAGAATATTATTTTACTATTTTTAATTATTGTAGAAGTTCATAGATGTTAGAACTTTTGCTTCTGTGACATGTGTAGGTTCTCTCTAGTATTTACTTTGTGTCAACCTATCCAGTTACACTTGTTAAAATATAATTCCTTTGGGAAACTGTATCCATTTATCTATGACATCTTTATAACACCTTCAAGGTATGTGTAGGATAAGAATAGGTTTTGCCTTTAGCGGTAGAAAAATGAACAACATAGCTGCTATTATGAAAGAATTGCCTTCATTTTACATACAACTTGTTCCATTTAGTCCTTGGGCTCATATTTTTAAAAAAATTGTTGGACAAAATCCATCAGTTCTTTCCCCCCACTGATTATTAGTCCATCAATAAAATAGTAAATATGAAAGTAGAGAGTCTCTTGTTTTTTGAATTCAGTATTGTCCATGTGATGTCTTAAAGAAAAGTACAGCTTTCCTGTGGTTGTGAATATTTAGGAAGAACTAGAAGAAATTTCCTGGTGGGGTGGCCACAAAGGGTGACTCACCAGAGTCCCCAAAGTGGGTGAGAATAAAGGGGTGTCTACAGAGAGGTTGAGCAGTGGTTTGTGGCAGGGAAGAAAAGGGGTGCTGGCAGAGTGTATGCTTTGTAAAAGTCAAAGGACAAGAACAGAAAAGAGAGAATTTAAGAGGGAAAATAATAAGAAATGAAAAAGGATGAGGAAGCAGAGATAAATAAAGAAACTACGAGTGAAGCAGCTTCAAGTCTTAGTTCTTTGATCTAAGGGCCTCAAAAGATCATTTGGTCATATTTTCAGGCTTGGGGCAGGAAAACCATTGTTTCACTGGTGATCAAACTGAGGCCTTGTTGGTAAAATGACATGCCCAAGCTTCTAGGTTAGGTAATAAATGAGGGACAACTTTTCCTGCCCATTCTGCTGTGCTTTGAGCTTTGACATGGAAAGGAAGAAATGAAGGAGAGAATGTGTGTGTATGTGTGCAGGGGAGAGCTATCTATGAATCTTAGGATTTTTTCTCTGAGGCTTCAACTGCAAAATCAATTCCAATCAACAGATATTTATTTAGAATCTGTAAATATAAAATTTTTTATTTAGTAAGGAATTATGAGGTTATAAAGTGATATAAGTGCTCATGACTAGTGCTAGATTTTCCAGAGAGGGGCTGATACAAAATACTTTTACTCACTATCTCCATAACTACATCTCTCCCTGTCGGCTTGTCAGGGTTCAAAAATATTAAGTCACATAAGTCATTATTTCTGTCTTCGAATTCATTTGGGGATATCGCAGGTGATGTGCTAAAGGACAAAAGATACAACATAGGGTGGGAGCCCCATATTAAGGGAGGAGACTTGAGGGTAGAAGGGTCTGGTTCTCCCGGAGCAGAGCTTCACTATTCAGTCCTGAGTGAGACCAGAACCAAGCTAAATGAAGATGGGTCACAACTCTGTGGTTTGGCTAAAATTGTCCAGCAGCATAGGTGGGTATCCGACTTTATCAGAAGCTGCCATTGGTCTGCCAAAGTGGTTATAACATTTTATGCTCACACCAGCAACATAAGAGAGTTCCACTTGTTCCACATCCTTGTCAGCACTTGTATTGTCTGTCTTTATAATTTTTATCCATTCTGGTGGTATGTGGTGGTATCTCGCTGTGGTTTTAGTTTGCATTTCCCTGATAAACAATTATATTGAGCAACTTTTCAAAGGTTTATTGGCCATTCATATATCTTTTGTGAAGTGCCTGTTTAAGTCTTTTGCCTATTTTTATTGGGTTCTTTGCCTCCTTATTATTGATTTGTAGGAGGTCTGTGTATAGTCTGGATACAAATCCTTTGTCAGATAAAAGCCAGGCTGCAAATAACAGAACTTGAATAGTGGTGACTTAAGCAATAACAGCATTATCTGATATAACAACATATCCAGAGCCAGGCAATCCTTGGCTTACTAAGCAGATCTGCCATCTTAGCAGGTTGGCTTTTCATGCCTGTGCTCGAAACCTCATGGCTGCAAGATGGCTGTCATTGCTTCAAGTATTACAGCTGCATCAAAAGGCAGGAAGCAGTGGGGCATCAGGTAGGTGATACAAAGAGGTCTTTACGTGATTACTCCTTCTTTCCAAGGATATAAAAAAATTATTTCTTAGGAGCCTTCTTAAACTTCCTCTTATATCTTTGGCCAGAATTAGGTACACATATTGTAGTATGATGAAAACCTTGGCTGGTCTTTGTCCCCAGATCCTGGGGAAGCAACCTCTCAATCTTTGGAATTCCCTGTGGTAGGAGTCCCTTTTGTTCTTCATGGTGGGTCCAGGACCACACCTGGTAGTTCCAGGGTGGGGCCAGCCACATTTGCAGATTTAGGGTGGGGGCTGGCCAAACCAGAAAGACCAACCATGTGATTAGGGGGTTGGGTCTTTGAGCCAAGGTCATATCAACCCATATCAACCCACCTCCCTGACCTCTATCAAAATGCCTATGTAATGAGACCCCATATAGGTGAGCTTCCATGGTTGAGAAAATAAATTTCTGCTGGAAGGGTGACACATTCTGATTCCACACGTAGAGGACACAGAAGCTTACATTCGAGACACTCCCTGACCTCACCCTGTTTGTCTTTTCTTTTGGCTTCTTCTTATTTGTATAATTTTACTATAATAAGACCACAATTTTAAATATAGCAATTTCAGCGTGTTCTATGAGTTGTTCCAGAGAATTATTGAACCCAAGTGGGTAATAGGAAACTTCCAAATTTGTAGGCAGTTGGCCAGAAGTAGAGGTAGCTTGGGCACCCGAACTTGTGACTGGTGCCTGCAGGGCAATCTTGTAGAGAACTTCACCTGTGGAGTCCAGCCTAAGTCCAGGTAGGATCAGGATTGAATTGATTCAGTTACTGCAGTATTTGCAGTTGGTGTCAGAAGTTGTGCTGGAAGTGATAGATGTGTTTGATACCCTTTATGCACATATACCAGCCTCAGGGAAGCCTGGGAAAATGAGCATGCGGCAGTAGAATACTATCACCAGGAGTGGATTAGACCAGTGATGACTCTTGCCCTGTGACTGTGCACATTGCCTGAAGACAGGTACTATCTGTTAGGAAGAGGAGAGGACTGGCTTCTGGGTAGACACCTACCATGTCAAGATAAAAACCCAAAAAGCTACCAGTGAGAGATTCTTTGGGAAAGAATGAGAGGCTTTGCTAAGCTATGATAATATAAAGATGTCAATAAAAATGTTAGAAAACCAAGTCCCTTGACTTAAATGCTTAAATCAACAACACAAACTCCCATTAATCTGATCTCAGAAAAGCTGTACTGGCTTGAACGGCTGACTTAAGTTGTTAGTTCTAATCATACTTTGTTGATGCAATAGGAAGGCAGCATTCACAACTAAATTCTAAGGGAACAAGACCAGATGAGGTCAAATAGGAGAGCTGAAGGCAAATAGGGGTTAGGAGTCCATGCCTTAGCCTGGGTTTCCCCTGAAAGCGGAGCATGAAGCAAGGGCATTTCAGGTAGTTTATTTGGGAAGTGACCCCAGGAAGCAGAAGTGAGGGGCTGGGAAGAGCGAAATGGAGGAGGGAAGGCAGTGCAAAGGTACACTGAACTGGTCACCTCTGTGGGTGACTAGAGTTTGATGCTGCCGGGAGCTGAGTAGAATATACCCCAGAATTGCCTCCCCCAACAGTTCTCCAAATGTGATCCTCCAACCAGCTGCATTAGCATCACTTGTGACAATGTGATAAATGCAAATTCAGGGTCTCACCTTGACTCTGAATCAGCATCTCTCTTGGGGGTGGGAAAGGATATGGTATTTTAACAAGCTCGTCAGATGATTCCTGTGCATGCTGCAGAACCTTTATCAGTAGGCTCACATACCCCATTGTCAGCCCCTGGGACTCCCTTGTACTTTCAGGTTGCTCATGCATAGGTGTGTCACTTACCACATGTCAGAGAAGCCCATGGTATAAAGCAAAAGGTTTATTGTGTAGCTGAGCCCAGGCTTGTCAAGGTGCATCCACAGGATACTGGTTTCTGCAGCAACGGCTGGAATAAAAGGCAAACCAAAAGAATGTGGCACAAGTGCTGTTTGATCCAGGAGAGGAGGACAAGAATAGGCTGGTTTAGATCATGACAGCTCCTTCATGAAGTAATCCAGGAAATCACTTTCTAAAGCATTAAGCTCTTTATAAAGGGCCTTGAGCTCCTAGAAGGAAATACACTGTGTAATTGCGTAGGACTTTAGTGTACAGAAAACATTAACAAGACACATGAGAAACAGTAGCTATTTATGCTGTAATATATCCTTGAGGCAGGTAGAGTGTTTCCATTTGTTGAAAGTGGCCTCATTGATATCTCCCTATTGGGATCAAGTTAAAGAGAATGGATTTCTTGCTTTATTGGGGAAAAGCTTCTAAACAGCAGATATTCATCAGCCGTCCCTCAGTTTTTTTGTGAATTTAAATCTGTGCAGTTTCCATCTCTATTTTCTTACATATTGCCCCAGGAAAACTTCTACTTCTCTACCAGTCATTGTTCCTCTTCCAGTTTTCTCTTTTCTCCTTTGACTCCCAAACGCCACCCATGATCATGATCTGATTTGAAATTATTTAAGGAAATAAAAGTAGCCCATTGAGACCAGGTGTAGGGTAGAGAGAAATATCCTATAAGTAAGTATGTAAGTAAGGGAGTGAGTGAGTGATTTGATTCAACAAAGGAAATTTAAGATTCCACCCCCTCCCCCACCCCAAAATATCATTAGGCTGGAGAGACAGTAACATGAGACGCAAGATCCGATGGTCTTTTTGATGTGTCAACATGGCTAGGCTAAGTCCCCAGTTATCCAACCAAATATTACTTGAGGTGTTACAGTGACATTTTGTAGATATGATTTAAGTCTGTAATCAGTTCATTTTAAGTAAGAAAAATTATCCTAGATATTCCGGGTAGGCCTGGTTCAATCAATTGAAAAGCCTTAAAAGTAGAGCTGAGGTGTCCCTGAATAAGAAGAAATTTCACTTGTGGACAACAGTCACAGCACATGCCTGAGACTTACAGCCTGCACTTCCTACTGGCCTCCCTGATGGATTTTGGACTTGTCTGGCCAGCCCTTAAGAATCACACAAGCCAATTCCTGCAGTAAATCTCTTAAGATACATCTCCTACTGTTTCTGCCTCTCTGGTTGAATCCTGACTAATAAACAAAGATTGAGAGAGAATATATTTGCAGAGGTTTTCTGCTGCGGGTGAGAGGTACATAAAAACCCACTTTAAAAGTTGCAGCGACTGTAATGTGGATTTTAAGAGTCAGAGTGCATTGCAGAGGCTTCCCTGGGGAAAGACGGTGTCTCTTTCCTTAATTTGCCCCCACTCTGGATCTTATGTTCCAGTATATGTCTTCCATCTCTGAGTCACCGATTATATCTAGGGGTGACATTTAGAGGAAAGTGAATTATTCCTGTTGCTGATGACCGAAAGTGTCCACCACACAGGCCTCCTGGCGAGGCCTGGTTTAGTGCCTGAGATTCAGTGAGAGTGCTATTGTGACAGCCTTTGAAAGGAAAGATGGCAGGATTCAGGAAGAAACAGCTCCTAATTGGTAGAAAGTTTTTAGATTCATCTTCATAAAATGTAGTTCTTACCATGTCCCTACTCAGTTCCAGCACCTACTATGCATCCCTAATGGCCCAGCTGTCAGCCTGGGCATCCGCCCTCAGTTCTAGGCCAAACTAGTCCCAAACTGCATGCTGCAGGACCCTAGGATGCCCATAGCCCGAGAGCTTACACACAGGACCAGATGGTCAAATCAGAGTCACACCAGAGACCTTACCCAGCACTCAGCGTCACTAATTTATTTCCAGGACACAGGCAATCAGAGGGCTCGCTTGAAGAAGAGAGTGCCCTGGGACATAGAGGGTGGCTCCCCTCTCTTTGATTCGTGGTTGGACATGCGTCTCTGGCCCAGAATAGGTGAGGTCTCTGAGGAACATCTCCATGTTATACGTCAGAGAGGGTGTGGCCAGAGGGTCGTTCTCTAGGGATCCAAGCCTCATAGACCCTGGGTTCTATTTCCTTAGGAAATCCCTAGCCAGGACATCCTGCTAAGGGCATTTTAGAGATGGAGTCTTTTTCATCTAGCAAGTGTCATTAGCTCATTTACCTGCAGGTCCAGGTGACAAGGAGATTAGACTGATGGCCTGTCTGTTTCTTTTCCCCATGGTCATCCTCCTCCTCCCCCACCCAAGGAAGGGAGTGAGTGGAGAGCAGGTCATATGCTTTAACTGCTTTCTGTCCCCCTTTACCACAATTTCTGAGAATTGTTTGAGGCGGGTAAGAGGGTCATAACTTCAAGTCTGTTTGTTCTGCATGTGCCCATTCTGCCTCAGATTTCCTCTATATGAAATATGTCCCCTTCTTCATTTTCCACAGCAAAAATGTCCTATCAAGTATTGATTAGTTTCAAAGATTTATTGAAGGGTACCCATCACTGGATGGCCCCTCCTCTCTTCCCCTTGCTCTCTGTAGCAAGCACAGAGCTAGTCTGCTCAGAGCCTCCTTTTAAGAAAGGCCTCTCTGTACAGCTGTGAGGAGTATGTTTCTGCTGACAACAACCCCCTGTTAGCTTTGCTCTGGTTTGCCTCAGTTTCTGAGCTGAAGTTACACTGTTCCTGGGGCAGCCCCCCCCCCCCCATGAGTGAGCCGGCTGCTGATTCAAGGCCCAACCATTCCCACCTGCTGGACTCCTCCTGTGGGCGTCTCCGCTCCAGAGCTCCCCATCATTTCATCAGAGGTCCTCAAGTCTACACTGCAGATAGGCAGCTCCCCCATTCAGTCCTGCAGCCACCCTTTTCCTTTCATAGGTGTTACTCCCCAGTAAACCTTTTGCTCTCCTAACTTTGCCTTAATATCTACTTCTTGGAAAACCCCAATCAGCATACACTTTCTAAATCATAATCCAAGGAATTCTAAATTCTTATGTTCTATTCTCTAGATGTCTGTAGCAGTTTGGCAGTTTGATATAGTTATGAATTCCAAAAATAGATATTGGATTATGCTTGTCATCTGGGCACGATTAAGTTATAATTAGGGCTTTGATTGGGCCACGTCAGTAGGGCATTGAACCCTGCCCCTTGGTGGGTGGGGAATGAAAGATAAAAGACATGGCAAAGGACAGAGTTGAAGTTTTGGTGTTGGAATTTTGATGCTGGAGCCGGGGGAAGTAAGCACACGGAGGACCTTGGTTGTGAGAAAGGAGAGAAGGTCCCTGGAAAAGAGAAAAGCCATTCACCTGATAGTCTACAGCTGGTCTTGTGGAGACCACAGAGGAGCTGAGCTGGAGAGAAGCAAGCCCTGATAGGAGAGGAACCCAGGAAGCCTGAACCCTCACAGACCTCGGCAGCCATTTTACTCCAACACATGGTAATAGACCTTGGTGAGGGAAGTAACTTCTGCTTTATGTCTTGGTAACTGTAAGCTTCTACCCCAAATAAATACTCTTTATAAAAATCAACCAATTTCTCGTATTTTGTATCAGCACCCCTTTGGCTGACTAGTATTTCTTCATAGTAAAGGCTCACTGTAATTCTTTGTCTTGGTCTGGGGTCTTGTATGGGCTCTGATGAAGACTTTCTTCCCCTGCCCGGCTCTGGCCCTAGAAATCCTTGCTTGTCTCTGGCCCCTTGGGAGTATATACTTGTAGGGGAGCAGGAATTTAAACATGATAAACTTTTCATCAAACAAATATTTTTTGAGAGCCTACTGTGTTCCAAGAATTATATTAGATGTTAGAAATACAAAAAGGAACAGGATAGAGTTTCAGTTCTCAAAAAAGTTAGAATGTGGGAGATGTAGCATGAGTCACCATCACAGATCGTGGAAAGAGACACAATGGAGGAAGCTTTTGGTGTGAAGCAAGAAATTCATTCTTCTTGGTGGAAGCGGGGCAGGGGTTGTGAAAAGCTCATGGTAAGAATGAAAATTGAGCTGAGTTTTTGAAGGCAGAACTGCTTGAACTATATGGGTAGCTTTTCAAGCAAGTCAGATTAAGTATGTCGCTCTTGGGCCATGCAGAGGAATGCAGTGAGCACATTCAATGTGCTTCAGAAGCAGTAGTGGGCCAGGAGGCATGAGGGGTAAGCCAGAGGGCAGAGAGAAAATCTCCTCCTGCAATCAGGAGGTCCTTAGGGACTGGCGGGGGTGGGGGTGGGGTGGTTGTAAAAGATCCAGGTCTTGGAATGTTGAGTGAAAGAGAGATGAAGAAAATGAAGAAAACAAGTACAACTTAAACTTTTAGGTATTTTGACAGAGTGGATGATAGTTCTAGGAAGAATATCAAAAGAAGTTTTTTAACTGAAGAAAAATTTAATAGAAAGGGAAGATATGAGAGGAAAGGAGCTAACTTATTTATTTATTTTTTCTCACTTCAAATTCCACTTTAATGAATTTTAGGCTCAGTCAGTGGCTTAGACGTGGTGAAAGACGTGGCGAAAGACCAGGGATCAGGAGATGAGCTTTCCAATAGGAAAGTTCAGCAGTTCCTTTGATTCAGTTCTTTTTTTTTTTTTTTTAATAATAATTTTTATTTTTTAAAAGATACTTAGTAACATAAATGTTACACAAAAATTATAGGGATTCCCATATGCCCCACTTCCCACTCCTCCCACAACCTCCCACATAAACATCCTTCATTAGTGTGGCATATCACTTGCAAAAGATACACACATCCTGGGGCTTTGCCACTAAGCATGGACCATAGTTCACATTGTAGACCACACTCTCTCACACACAGTTCTGCATGTTATATGATGATATAAAATGGCCTATATCTGTCATTGCAATGTCACTCAGGATAATTCCCAAGTCCCAAAAAATCCCCTGTATACAACTGCTTTTCCCTCTCCCTGCCCCTAAAGCATCCGGTGGCCCCTGGCTCCACATTAATGTTGTAATTACTTCCATTGTGTGAATCACAATATGTCTATAACAGAATACCAGTAAGTCCACTCTAGTCCATGGCTCTTCCCCCAATCCTAAGGAGTCTGAGATGGTGATGTCCACTCCACTTCCAAGTGAGAGGGGGCTTATATCTCATGGATAAATGGATGGGATTATCCTACCTGCAGCTGTAGACTCTCTCCATTCCCTGGGATGGCCATTGTCATCTCCCCACCAGGTATCCAGGGTGAGTCCATTGAGCTGTAGAGTAGGAGTTGCAGCTCCACTGAGATTCCAGGCACAGCTGGCACATGGACAGCCCAAACTTTCTCGGGAAGTATACCTACAAACTCTGGCACCACATATAGGTTTGAATAGAAGGGACAGATGGACCATGTGCAGGGAAGACATATTTGGGTCCAACTCTGTCACTCTCAGGAGCAAGGATTCCAAAGTAGGGCCCAGTGATAAGGTGCAAAACTCTGGGGCAATCCACCCTAATATAGGACCTGGGTGTCTCCAGAGCCCTCAGGAGCCCCTCTGTTTGGGGTGTATCCACATTGGAAGCCTATGAGGTCCTACTGAGATGCGCATAAGCATTACCTCAACACACTTTGAAGTCTCTTAGCCTTTGAACTCATTTGTCTTTACCTTTCCCCCCTTTAATTCGAGGACTTTTTCCAGTTGTATTGCCCATTGACACTTGTTAGTAATCCATCTTTGCCAGGGAGGCTCATCCCCGGGAGTCATGTCCCACCCTGGGAGGAAGGTAATGCATTCATATGCTGAGTTTGGCTTAGAGAGAGGCCACATTTGAGCAACAAGTAGGCTTTCAGGTGGCATCCCTTAGGTACCCTGTAACAATAGGCTAAGTTTCAATTTCAAGAGCAAAGACTCATAAGGCTAGTCATCAGTAACAAGGGCCCATCAGTGGATCATCCTCCTTTGCCAGACACTGCCCCTGCACTTGGGAGACTGTTGCTACTGCCTTGGAGAATATGGCAGGAAAGAAGCTAATTTAGTATACAAGGTCCCAGAAGGCAAGGAAGGAAATTAGACTGAGGAAGAGTCGGTCTTAGAAAGGACTAGGAAATACTTCTTCAAATGGAGATGGAAAGAAAGGGAAAGTTGTACATGAATTAACTTAGGCTTCCGGAAAATTGAGAGAGTTCATGCCTGATTACTCTATTTTATTTGAAAAAGAGGAATCAAAGACATCTGCTGCAAACGGGTGGTAGAAGAAAGTGTTAGCATTTTAGATATGCTACTGTCAAGGAAAGGAATAAGATATATATAAGGGGAAACATAAGTTAACATTTAAAATACTAGAGCCTCCACATTTGTAGCACAAGAGAGGGAATCTTCATATGTATAAGGGAGATGGACCAAAGAGATCTAGCTCCATTTTTTCCTGAATTTCAGCTTCTCTTTGGGACACTCTTTTGTGCAAAGGGGACAGCACCTCTTCAGAACACCTTGCTGCTGTCTGTCTGGGGCCCTGGGGCCCACTAGGAAGCTTTTTCTCTAAGGAGCTGTCCCCTTTCCCTAATTACTGGCTGAGATTGAAACAAACACCTCAACTTTCAGAGGCTATTTTCTATATGCAGGGAACAACTGGAAGCTCATTAGAGGCCCAACAATTTCATGCTACAATAAAAATATTACTCAAACACCAAGAGCTATGGTGAAAGAGACTTTATCTGGGAAATCTGGGAATCCAAATATTGCAGTCTTCAAACAATGAAATTGTTCTGAAAGGATTTAAAATGTTTTCCTCTATTTTAAATCATACTATTGTAATAATGAAAGATTAATTTTATAGTGTAGTTCATGAGGCTGTGATTGATCAGTCTTTGTATGATTCCACAGTTGTTCAATCTGACAGATATGTTTTGGCAGGAAAATACTCTTTTTGAATAATCATTGTGAAAATAAAAATTATCATTTTTACTTCTCAATTCTTCACAGGAAGTTTAAAAGCAGGATTGGAACTCAGCCCTGTTTGGCCCCAATTTTGGTTAAAGAATAGTTAAATCAAAACGTGCTACCAGAAGAGTTCACCACTAATAGCAAAATAATTTAAAAATATCTCAAATACTTTGGGGAGGGTTAATGTATTGACTTAACAACACTCCCTGTTGTGAATAATATATCTGATCTTTTTTTTATGATTTGGAGGAAGAAGACAAGGATGGTGATGGTTGAAGGACTAAGGAACATTAAATCTAATTGGTACTTTCCTAATGATATCTCCACAGATTGTCATGATGCTTTTAATTTACAAAGATAGCACAAATATAAGATTGCTTGGTCCCCCAATATAGTATTG
Source organism: Tolypeutes matacus (assembly GCA_026826555.1). NCBI lineage: Eukaryota > Metazoa > Chordata > Mammalia > Cingulata > Chlamyphoridae > Tolypeutes > Tolypeutes matacus. The sequence goes on along the minus strand of JAKSZT010054215.1, from coordinate 27,831,511 downwards.
TGATAGCTTTAACATTTCTCTCCTTTCCCTGTTGGGTTCAGAAAACAGCTTTTCCCTTGTTAATTCATGACAGAGGGTGGTTAAGAAGTGAATTCCATTTCCTCTCCATATCCTCAACCTGGAAATAAGATTTCTAGCAGTGCATTGCCTTTACTCAGATTGCAGCAGATCAAAATATCTTGTAGGCCTTGTGGATGTATATAGAACATGATTTTTATGTTAAGAATTTCCTGTGACTATTTGAGGCTGAGTCTGCTCTGGGAGACCTGTGCCCTGGCCTCCTATGGGGATGTGCGGGGGAGGGACCCCAACTGTGAGAGACTCAACATGCTGGAACACAGGTCCCAAGCTTCCAAACCCAGGAAGCTATCATGAGTCCTAAACCCTGCTGGCAAAACCTCATTCGTCTCTACTTAGTTCCCTCTCTACTTAGTGTGCTCTTTCAACACTCTCCTAACTAAATCAGGGAAAGAAGTTATGACCTCAGCCTTCTAGAACCGTGAAGAGAAATCTGCTTCAGATTGTGGGGTAATGTGATTCCACAGAGAAAACAGCTGACGTCGGTGGTGGGGGCTGCTCAGAATAACCAGTCAAGTTTCTGTCCCATTCATTTTCTGATCAATCACAACCAGGATTAGTCCATCTGGAAAGTCAGAGGTTTCATAGATTACAGACTGGTGTGGGAGGAGGGGGGGTGGGTGCTGGGGAATCTGTGAGGAACAGGGCTGAGTTTCCCGTTAGCTGAAGGAATGAATATATGGATCTAATGAGAAGATTAGAGATGGAGGTAATATTGAGAAAGGAAATTAGCATTTTCCTGAACCTGGACCAGGAAGCTGCTCTCTGTGATGACACAGGAATGAGACCAAAACATTGCTTTCTAGAAGAAAGGACCATGCTGGATGTAAATCAGCTGATTTGCTTTGTGACACCCACCGCTCCTAGAGAGAAAAATGGTGCCATATACTCTCTGAGTTACTATTTACCAATGAGAACAAGCAAGGTAAGTATCTTTTTTTTTTTTTTTTTTACCAGGAGGTACCGGGGATCGAACCCCAGTCTCTCCATATGGTAGACGGACGCCGAACCTTTTGAGCCACATCCGTTTCCCAAGGTAAGTATCTTTTATGAGTAGTGGTCCTCAGGATCATTTAGTGGTGAGAGGTCTTGGCTGGAAGTTAGATCAGGTTTCTGGTCTTAGTCAATGGACCAACTTGAACAAGTCCCTTCCCATCCTCAGGCTCCAGTTTTTTCTTCCTCACCAAGTGAATGAGAAATTTGTGCTCTTTCAATACTTTCCTAATTAAATCAGCATTTTCTAGAGTGTTCCACTTGAAGTTTTTGGTGTTACAAGGATAAAAGGATTCCATGGATAAATGTTTGGGAAATGTTACATGAAACAATGTTAACAGTTTTCTTTTCTACAGAACTTCTTGTAACTTCTATTATGCAGATTTCTTTTGATTCCCTATTAAGAGACTTGAACTTTTCCCAAATTTATTTGAAAATGACTCTTCTTTTTTAGAGGACCATCTTGTGGTACCAGTGTTCACCAAATTCTTTCAGCTTTTTTAAACCAATGGTAAAAGCTCACTAATTATGTTAGAAGAAGAGTTGGAATATCTATCAAACCCTACTATCTTTTGGGGCCCCAATGAAGATCCACATCCTCTGGAAAGCCATACTGTATCTCACTGTTTTGCAATAGGAACCTTCTACTTCACTGTTTTTGTTTTCTATTGCTGTGTAAAATTTTACCATAAACTTAGTGGCTTAAAACAACACATGTGTATTATCTTGTAGTTCCTGTAGATCAGAAGTCTGAGCCTGGCTTAACTGGGTCTGCTGCTCAGGGTCTCACAAGGCTGCAATCTAAGTGTCAATGAGGCTGTGTTCTTACCTGGAGGCTTGACTGGGGAAGAATGGGCTTCCAAGCTCATTCAGGTTGTTGGTAGAATTCATCTCCTTGTGGTTGTGAGACTGAGGTCCTGGCTTGATTACTGCATGTCAGCAGGAGGTGCTGTCAGATTCTAGAGGTCCACTAAAGTTCTTGCCATATGACTCTCTCACAGGCCCTTTAAACATGGCAGTTTACTTCTTCAAAACAAGCAGAAGAGTCTCTCTAACACCTGTGGGCTAAGATGGAGTCCTATGTAATAACATAATCATGGGAGGGGTATCCCATCACTTTTGTCATGTATTACCTAATTAAGAGTGTGACATTCAACCACTTGCCGTATTCTGTTGTTTAGAGGCAAGTCACAGGTTCTGCCCACACTCAAGGAAAGGGGATTGTACAAGGTCATGAATCACTGGGGCTGTCCACCAAATCCACTGATACTGCAGACTGTCTTTTCCCCATCCCCAAACCTTTCACACAGGCTCATCTTAATCCTCTCTGGCTTTGTTTTTCTTTTTCTGGAATTCCCTTTTTCTCACTCCTGTATTTTAATACTAATCTCAAATATACTTTTCTCTATGAAGACTTCGTTGATCAATTCAGCCCTTTCTTGACTTCCTGGAGCTAGAACATCCATACTAATAGTTTGACATTTAGTTTTGTACTGTCGTACGCTATCCTCTACTATTTCACGTCTGGGTTGCCATCTTGTTATCTAAATCCATTTTCAATGCAATGATCTTCCTAGCTAACAGTTCTCTGTATTTCTACATTTGACCTGACTTGAACTAGAATAAGGTAGAGATGCATTTCAGAAATTTAAAACAATCTACTACAATTTCTGCTTGTTCAGGATCTTTGAGGCTGGAGAACTAGGACTGATTCATTTTTGGATTTCCCCAGCATTTTGCACCATGCCTTGTATGTGGGTAATGTTCAACATATTTCTGTTAAATAAATGAAACCAGAAGAACCCCTGGATGCCTCCAGCTTCCAAAAGAATATTCTCAATGGTGAGAATATTGTCTGTGACTAATGGAAAAGGGAATTACCAAAGAGAGTGCTTCTGAATAATTTGATGCATGTTTCCTTGATTTCATTAACTTCCCCACCTCCATTAATGATGTTTTTTAAACTTTTAAAATTGAACTTTATCATTCATACATGAATATCTATAAACAATAAGTGTATAGTAAAAGTTGTGAACTTACAAAACAAACATGCATAACATCATACAAGGCTCCCATACATCAACCCACCACCAATACCTTGCACTGTTGTGAAACAATTGTTACAAACTATGGAAGTGCATTGTCAAAACATTACTACTAACTATAGGTCATATCTTACATTTGTTATCTTTCCCCCCCAACCCACCCGATTATTGACACCCTGTATTAGTATTACATACTTGTTATATTTCATAAGAGAATGTTATCATATTTGTTTGCTTAACCACAGACCATCTTCCACCACCGGATTCATTGTGTTATACAGTCCCATGCTTTGAATAGTCTATTCAATGTGTGCACTCAGTGGCTCTCATTTTCATCACACAGTTATGCTGTCATCACCTCAGTCAATTTTAGAACGTTTTCATTACTCCAAAAGGAAAAATCCCATATCCCCTTATATGCCCCTATTGTATTCCCTTAGAATTGGTATATTTTCTTTGCCATTTTCACAAAAATATTACAATATAAGTGTTAACTATAATTCATAAGTTACATTAGTTCTAATTTTCCCATGTATCACCATATTCTTAACACTTTGTAAAAGAACATTCTTATATTATAAACCACATCTTCATCCACCACCAAAATCACAATATATACAGTCCCTACATTATTCTCTAGCTTCCTTTCAATTGAAATATTACATCCACAGACTACTCCTCATATGATGATTTTTTTTTTTTTAAAGATTTTATTTATTTATTCATTTATCCCCCCCTTGCTGCTTGTGCTCGCTGGGTCAGCTAACCACGCCACACGGGCAGGCTTGCCTTCACCAGGAGGCCCCAGGAACCGAACCCAGGGCCTCCCATATGGTAAACGGGAGCCCTACTGATTGAGCCACAGCCGCTTCCCTGATGATGTTTTATTCTCTATTTTTTGAAGCACAGGAGCCTGCCTTATGAAAAAGTCAATATATGAAAATGCAAACATGTAAAGCATAAAAATGAGAGGAAAACTCTTCATATAGCAGGAGAAATCTTCACTTTACAAAATGATTCTTCCCCGGATCTGTTTTAGAGAGAATAGAATTTGGAAACACCGAAGGCAAATTCATTGATTTCGCAATTTTTCTCCATGTTCTACAGCACTTATTGATCTTAACCTTTAAAGGTTCTGTCCTACATGCTTCTGTTTACCCTCCAATTAGACTTGGGACCTTGATTGCCTTCTGGCTCTCACCCCCCTGAAAACCAGTGTTGATTCCACTATTCTAGCCTTAGAGAGGGCACCACTCCTCCCTCTCACTCTCTCCGTCCTACTCTCCAGACTCCAGGGTGGTCCAAGAGGACCTTCCCACCTGCGGAGGATCACTGTTTAATGTACTTCCCCGGCTAGAACCTCGTTATTCATTTATCCGCGGTTGCTTGTAGCTTGAAGGTGATATTACTACTGCCACTCCTCCTACTCCTCTTACTCCTACTGCTATTACTACTACTGCTTTGCAGTGATTATCAGCCTCAATGAAAACAAACCTTTGGAAATCAATTTTTTATCATGCATCAGAAATATTTGTTCTATTTTGCCAGCTGTCCAAATTGCTAAAACTTTTTCTCCCTGGCTGGGAAAACAGTTTCTACTTCAGACTACTATAATAAATCAAGATGTACACAAACTTAATTTTAAAGGTGTTTCCTGCCTTGTTAACCCAATCATTATGAAGACAAAGGAACAGTTGGATCCTTGTTACATTGGTGAAAAGCATTAGCTTTCTTATAAGGGTGATTTGCCACTTCAGGCATAATTAGGCCACTTAAAAGCTTATCTTTGTTAGTCAATGGACTGGGAAGTCTTTATCCTTATCATGACTGATGTGGCTAAAAGAGAATCTCAGCTCTAAATGGAGATGCTGCATCATTGTAAGATAGTTCCTGCTGGCTTTTCAGGCATTTTTATCTGTAGGACTTAACCCCAATTAAGATATGGAACATTTCCATCACTCCTGAAAGTTTTCTTTTGTTTCTTTCCAGTCAATACCCCCCACCCCCTACCAGCAACAGGTTGTTCTGAATGATATCACCTTTAGGTTAGTTGTGCTTGTCCTTGAACTTCTTATAAACAGAATAATGCAGTCTATATATACCCTTGTGTCTGGCTTCTTTCATTTAATATAATGTTTCTGATATTCCTCCAAATTTGTTGCATGCATCAGTCATTAGTTTTTAATTTTATGATTATACCACAGTTTGTTTATCCACTTATTTGTTTATCTCTAATGTTAGATAATTTGGTTGTTTCTGGTTTCAAGTTATTGTGACGAAACTGCTATAAGCATTCTTGCATATTTTAAAAACCATATGTGTCTGTCTAAGAAATCTTTGCTTATCCCCAGGTCATAAAAATAGTTTCCCCTCCCTTCTTTTAGATGCTTTGTTTTAGGTTTTATATTTTTATCTGCAGTCTATCTCAAATTAATTTTTATATATGGTGTGAGGTGGAGGTGGAGGGTCATATTTTTTCCTTATGGTTTTCCAGTTGTTCTAGCACCAGTTGTTGGATCTCTTTACAATGGAGATAAACTGCCTCTTGTGCCCTAGATGGCAAATTGCTTTTGTTTGATGAGAAACAATCACCTAGATTTTCAAATACCCCCAGGGTAATGCTCTTTATTTTTTTAAATTTATTTTTATTTTTTTTAAAGATTTTATTTATTTATTCATTTATCCCCCCCTTGCTGCTTGTGCTCTCTGGGTCAGCTAACCACGCCGTGCGGGCAGGCTTACCTTCACCAGGAGGCCCCGGAAACCGAACCCGGGGCCTCCCATATGGTAAACGGGAGCCCTACTGATTGAGCCACAGCCGCTTCCCATGCTCTTTAAAATAGAGAGGTGTCTATGCATTTCCAAAAAATTTACATTTGTTTATTAAATGAATTGCTTCTGACTCTGTTGACACTTCTGTCTTTACCATAAGGGTGGTTCTGAATAGCAACTTGACTCTGACCATATCAAATAGCGGATAGAGTAACTGATGAATGTGTTTTAGTTACACTTTGTTCCTCAGTGCCTCTTATAGCAGACTTTGTTGTATTCCCAAATTATTCTTTTCCTCCTTTTTTTCCTTTGCCAGGAGAGTCTTGTTTGTTTGTTTGCTTGTTTTCCTTTGTTTTGTTTCATTCTCATCTGTGTTTTTTTTTTTCTTTTCTGAAAGGTATTCTACAGTCCCAACTCAGGGTAACTCAAGATTGATCTTAAAATTGATTTATATACATAAGATTGGTCTTGAAGGATCTCTCGGCCTGGAGGGTGCCTGCATCACTCCTATGGTGTGTACTATTTCTTCTCTCCTTCTCAATAAACTCTTAAAAAAAAAAGATTGGTCTTAAAGCAATTAGGTGGTCCCATTTCCCTTTTGTCAGTGATTGGACCAGATGTGGGAATGTGGCAAATTCTAGCCAATGAGAGGTGATGGGAAATCAGCTTTGGAATTCTGTGAAGGATATTCTAACTGATAAAAGGAAACTAGGAGAGTGAGGAGTAAGTTTCTTGGCTGTTGATGCTGTTGCTGGATGTTGTCATGTTGGAATGTGATACCTGGTACTATTGTAGCCATTTTATGACCATGAGCTACAAACTGATTTGCTGAATTAAGCTGAGTGGAGATAAGAAAGAAATCTGAATCCTTAAAGAACTGATGGAGCTAAAAATCATGCTATCTGTTAAACCACACAGCATTTTAGCTGATCTTTGGTGTGCTAAGAAATCATATCAAGAAAGAAAGAAAAAAAAAAAGTCATTAGAAAAGAACTAAAGTATAAGCAAAGGTATAATTTATTGCTAACTTTAGTCATCAGAATGTATGATTCTCAGATGGAGAAGGGGAGGATTTACTTTATAAAGTATGAGAATGAGTGGATGAACTTGATGTTACTATGTCTTGAGATGTAGCTACTCATAACCCTTAGATGAATTGAGTAGACTATTGGGAGCTAGAGAAACAAAACTAACTGCACATGCTGAGATATCATGCCTTTCCCCTGCCTCAGAAGCCACTGGGCTTAGTGGTTGGAGTAATGCTGAGTGTACTAAGGAGGCTAAGCGGCTCAGCTGAGGACTCTCAGGGCAAGGCAGGGTCAGAGAGCAGCAGCACCAGGATTCCCATCTAGAAAGGACGTTAGGGCTGCAGGCAGGATAGGTCTTGGAGCTGCTTTTGCAAATAATATTTCCTACCAGTTGTCCACCTAGCAGAATGGGGGTGGGACATGGCTACGGAGTTGGCTACCTCCTCTGGTGCAGCAACCAAGGCCAGGTTAGTTTTCCTGCCTTGTGTTGAGAAAACCCAGTCGTTAAGAGCAAGATAACCTCAAATCCTTAGCCACTTTATTTTGAAATGAAATCATTATTTCAAGTCAAAAGTGCATAAAGAATTTCCAAAGTTTCCGAGGTGGAGAGTTTCAATTCTGGTTGGTTTGAAATCACAAGTAATCATTCAGTTTTCAATTTCACCAGAAGCGATGCTCTATAACTTGAACTTCTGATGCTGAAAATGGAACTGAAAATGAGAGTTCTTAGGTAGTTCACCCATTGGCACCCTAGTGGCCTCATGATTATTACTAACTTACCCTGTACATGATGGAGGAGGAAGGGAAGACTCAGTCCTTGCCTTCTACCACCCAAGTTTACAACCACAGTCCCAGAAAATACCTCTTTCAAAATAGCCTGTGCATAGTGGGGAATGGGGTTTCCTATTGATTTGGGTCATGGTCTTTTCCATACTCAAGCACAGAGTTCTTTCTGATGAATTTCTACATTTCTTATTTCTTCCGATGGAAGGGGCTTAACATGCCTGTCAGAGAGGAGATGGCTATATGCAGTTCACAGGCTGAATTGTCCAGGTGCCTTCTTAAGCATGTTGACAGGCAGGAGTTTATTGGGAGACTTATCTTTCCTGCTAATTTGTTTATATGATACCCTTCCTGGATCATACATTTATATATTTATAGGAGTCTCTGGAAAAAATATTGTGAAAAGACAGTTATTTGCAACCGATAGGTCCCTCTACCATGGGATGAATTGGGTTAAAAAAATAATGTATCTTTAATATATAAACTATAGGTTAAAGGAAATAAAACCCACATTAAGGGAAGCGGCTGTGGCTCAATCAGTAGGGCTCCCATTTACCATATGGGAGGCCCTGGGTTCGGTTCCCGGGGCCTCCTGGTGTAGGCAAGCCCGCCCGCACGGCATGGTTAGCTGACCCAGTGAGCACAAGCAGCAAGGGGGGGGATAAATGAATAAATAAATAAAATCTTTAAAAAAAAAAACCCACATTAAATATTTTCCATTCTAAAATTAACACACAGGAGACTGCTGTTTTTGTGTTTACTGTGTGTTTGTCTAGGGGTGTAACCCTCAGGGCTCCTACTGTCAGAGTTTGGGACTCTGCTGGTCTGTCCCCAAAATATACGAGAGGAAATGGGAGCTGCTTTTCAATATTGTGTGATGGAGGTTAAAATATTGAAAGAAGGGTACTATGGCCTTTTCCCTTCTCCATCTTCTGGGGAAATCCCCACTTATCTGCATGGCTCCTTATACTCTTCAGGATAATGGGGGGGGGGCAGGGAGCAGAGCAAAAGGAGAAACTGCTGCAAGTATCAGTGATTGGGGAAGGACAGGGAAAAGGGGAGGTGAGGAGTCAGGAGAGGATGGCATCCCCACAGAGGGCTTGTGGGAGAGAGAGGAGAGAGACACTGGGGAGTAGTGGCCTTGATGGGTATAATGCTGAGGCAATAAATGGGCAGACATCATCTTTATCATCTTTTTCTTTGTGTCAGTCAACTTACTTCCACTTTCCAAAGTCTTCAGAAAAGTTACTTTTCTGCAGTGACAAAATTGCCTTTTGTCACTGAGAATAGCAGGTGATGGCCCAGTTTTATTTGTGTATAATAATTGTACCTTATATAAAATGTATCTGCCAATTATCTTCCATGCTTCTAGATCAATTATTGGAAAGATTTTTGAAATTATTCTCTGGTTTCATTCAGCTCTTAGGCAGGGAGTCTGGTGGCTTGATGAAGTCTGGGCTGAGCATGTGGCCCACATCTGGCCAATGAGCCATAAGGGAAGTCTGTCAGAGGCTTCTGAAAAAGACGTTGCCCTGCTAAAAGGAGCAGGTCTCTCTGTCCTGGCCACCCCTTTGCTCCCTGCTTTTGGATGGTGTTGTGATGGCTCATGACCATGAGGTGGCACCCTAGGCGTGAAAGGCAGCCTGGAAGGATAGAAACACATGTGGTGGCTGTTGAACTGTGGAACTCTTGCTTACCTTGCAGATACATGCTCAAGTCTTCTAAGACTCTATTTCTGATACACTTCTCCATGGAGATTTCCTGACTTTGTTAATGAACAATAACTATCCTTGTGGTTAAGCCATTAATATTTAACCTTTTTCTTACATGTAGTCAAAGGCGTTATTAACTGATACACAACACATTTAATCCTTTTTTTCATTTGTAACCACTTCTTCATAAGGTGCAAACAAAATAGAAATAAATTGGAAGTTAGGGCATATAGAAGACTGCAAATGTCTTCACAACATCTGATTTCAGATGTTTGTATTCATAAAAAGTTTGTGTATTATTCAGGCAAAGGGGTGCTAATGCAAAATACCAGAGATTGGTTGGTCTATATAAAGGGTATTTATTTGGGGTAGAAGTCCACAGTTACCAGGCCATAAAGCCTAAGTTTTTTCCCTCACCAAAGTCCATTGTGACGTGTTGGAGCAAGACAGCTGCCGACATTTGCCAGGGTTCAGGCTTCTTGGGTTCCTCTCTTCCCAACGCTCCGTTTCTCTCCAGGCTCAGTGCCTCTGGTTTCTCCACAAGGTCAGCTGTAGATTATTAGGCTCTCTAGGCTTGGCTTCTCTCCACAAGGCCAGCTGTGAACTCTCAGGCAAATGGCTCATCTCTATCCCGGGGCCTTCTCTCCAACATCAAAACTGCAACTCAAAAAACTGTTCCCTCTGTCCTTTGCCTTTCCTTTTATATTTGATTCCCCCATCCACCAAGGGGTGGGGCTCAATGCCCTACTGACATGGCTCAGTTAACGCCCTAATCATAACTTAATCATGCCCAGATTAGCAGACCAGTTTACAAGCATAATCCAATATATATTTTTGGATTCATAATTACATCAAACTGCCAAACGGCTACAGTTTGTATTCATCAAAACCATTTCATTGGCTCCATTGATTGATTATAAGCAAATGTCATAATTGAACTTAAATTATAAAGGTTAATTAATAAAACTTTGCAATTTATCTGTTTCCATATTGGCATTACAATTAAGATTTCATTAAAAAAAGAAAAAACTAAACTAATTGGAAAAATACAAGAAAAGCCAAAAGAAAAAAGTGTAGTTGAATGCTTGCAGCTGTGTATATGTGTATGTTTTAATCACTGCATTCATCTGACCATTTAAATTTATTAAATATCTTATATATTTGTTGGTTTGTAGTCTATTTCCCTCACTTGAACATTAATTCCTTAAGGGCAAGGGCTGTTTTGATGAATCCAAACAAATGAAAGAATAAATGAATGAACAGTGGGGGAGGAGATAGGTTTCCAGTCCTGATTCTACCCTCACTGGTAATGTGTTCTGGGCCAGTTAAGTTCACTCTCTGTGCCTCTGACTTTGCGTCTGTGAAATGAAGAGGAATTTCAGGCCTCGGTCTGGGGAGATTTTTGAGGGCAGGCCTGTTGGCTCCATTCCTTTCACACTGCTTGGCTGCCTTCCTACTTTGTCTATGTACCAGTGTCGCCTGTTGCCAGGCAGGATAGGAAGCTGGACTATGAGGCCACACTGACGAATGCAGGCATCTCTCTCTCTCTCTCCGTATCCCTACCAAGAAAAGCCAGCTCAGGCAGCTCAGGGCAGATACACGGGGTCAGCAAAGTCCTCTTCTAGGTCTGCATCTTTTCATCCTGTTGCCTCTCTTCCTGCCAGGAACCTAATGGAATCCTGCTACATTGTCCTCTCATCCTGAAGGGTAGATTGGAAAACTGAGTTTATCTGTAAGTGTGCAGGATATACTTATTTATCTTTCAGGCTTCTTTGCACAGGGTTGTAAAAAGAGCGGTCTCCTTGGACTCTCATGCCATGCCCATCCTCCGTCTAGCTCTGCCTCTTTTCTAGCTGTGTGAGCTTTGGCAGGTATCTCCACCTTTCTGGGCCTCAGTTCTCTCATACAGTTCTTATAACACTAAGACCCACCTAAAATCGTTGGACTGGCAGTTAAATGAGACCATGTGTAAAAGGCACTTGCACAATGCTCTCAGGTTGGAGCAGCTGCTGGACCCACCCCAGGCTGCTTTCTCCTACTACCTGTCCTGCGTTCCTTCCAGGGGGGCAAGACTGCCTAGCTAGGGTCTGGTCTGGAATGCATTTTCCCTACTCTGTAACTCAAGCTTTCTAAGGCAGGTTTCCCTCCTCCACCATTCTGCAGGGGTGAGGGTCCAGCTCACTGATGGATGAGAAAGTGTATGAGGCTTGTAAGAAATGGGTCAGAAGGAGTATTCCACCAACCTGTCCTTGGAAGATGGGAGCATGAAGTTGGTGGGGTTGGGGGTGTGTGATGAGCTTGGAGAGGATTGAGCCTTGCTAATAAGTCTACTTGATTATGGAGTTTGTCAGCAGAGGTGGACCTGTGTTGAAAGGTCAGAATCTGCAATCTGTGGGTGGACAAAGGGGTTTTGTTCTGGGAACCTTAGAGCCTATGGCAGCAGAGGTTTGGGGACAGGCTAGGGGCTGGGAAGTCCCTGGATCTCTCAGAGAAGGGGAGGCTGGCTTCTGGGCTCAGATGAGAGATTGAGATTCTGGTCAAGAGGAGAAAGGAGAGAGCCAGAAAGGAGAGTCTTCTGTGCTGAAGAAGTCAAGCTTATTTCCACTGCAGGACCTTTGTATTTGCTCTCCATGGAATGTTCTTTCCTCCTAAATCTACAGGGCTTCCTCCCTCTTTCCATTCAGGTCTTGGCCAAAGGACATCTTATCAGCAAATACTTCTTTAAAGCCCTCCCTCCCAATTGCAAATGGGCTCCCTGGCCCCTAACTTACTATCTCCTATAGTGTCTCCCAGGGTTTTACTCGGCATATTCAACATGCCAAGGAGGTTCTATGTCAATACCGGGCACATTAAAGAATGATTTTTATCCCAGAAATTACCCAATTGAGTAAATTAATTACTTTATAATTAATTTCCAGAATCCAAGCTCGCCATCTGAATTCAGAATAAACTACAATAACTATGCAGATAGTTGGCTGGAACTTTATTGGCCAAAAGGAACAATGCCCAGATGGGGCCTGATAGGTCTGCCCTCCTCTTGTTGGGATCTGATGCTGTTTATTTCAGGTGTTTTAGGAATTTCCCCTCAAAGCAAATCTGTGTAAACAAAGGCTGTTTTCATAAATTCATTATTAATTGAGTGTGAAAAGAGTCACAATTTAAGGTTTTCCTTTTACTTGAAACCTCCTTTCCCAAACAAAATGATGAAGCCTGCTATTAGTAGGGGTCAGAATTCACTTGGTTTCACTGGAAACATATGGCAAGCTTGGGTGATGTGAAAACTTTTTGCTTTAACCATCCTTGTGTAATTTTAACTAAAGAATTGAAGGGGAAAAAAAGAATGCTTTAGAAATATTAATTGCTGTGTCTGTGGGCCTTACCAGACTGGAGTGGTTCCTGAATAACTGAATTGATCACCAGGAGTTGGTTCCAGTTTGGTAGACAAGTAAGGAAGAGCAAGCAGACCAGCTACATCTAGCACTTTCCTGGTCACGTACATTAAGTCTCAGTTGGCTCAATCATAGAGCCAAGCACACAGCAGGCCCATTCATTCATTCACATGATCATTTACTATGTGGTAGGCATTGTTTTAGGGGCCAAGGAACAAATACCCTTGCCCTCATGGAGCTTACATTCTAGTGGGAGAGATGGACAATACCAAAATATATAAATTTACAGTACGTTAGAAGGTGACATGTGCTGTGAAGGAAAAAGCAAGGCAGGGGATGGGGACTGCAGTTTGAAATAACTCTCAGGGTAGCTCCTGGTGACATTTGGGCAAAGATTAAAGGAAGTCTGGGCATAACTGGAGGAGGGCCATGCTGAGCAGAAGAAATGGCCAGTGGGAAGTTCCAGCATTTTCGTAAAAGAGCAAGTTGGTGAGTGTGGCTGGGACCACACTGAGTGAAGAAGCATGAGAGGAGATGAAACAGAGAGAGAAGAGGGCCCAGATCACTTGGGTCTTTAGGGCTTGGGAGGGCTTTATACTGACTGAAATGAAGCCAATCCAGGCTTTCATAGAGGGGTGACAGGACCTACTCTCAGTTTAAAAGGATTCCTAAACTGAATCGTTTCACAGCTTGTGTTAGTTGAGCCCAAACACCCAAATCCAAAAAAAGGGGTTTGCAGGCAAGATCATCCTTAGGTGTAGTGGGGAGCCTGAAGCAAATCCCCATTCGTGCTACTAACACCCACTGTCCCCAGGAAAGCCTTTCTGTGTGAAAGGCCAAAACCAGGGGACAGTGGAATATGAGCCCTGGAGCCATTTTGGCTTTAAGAGGTCAAGATTCTTCATGTCTCTTTGCTTTTGCTTCCATAATTGAAAGGGCGTGGGGGTGGGAAGTGGGCCAGGAAAGCTTGGCCTGGGACATTCATGCTAATGCTCTGCTCTCGTGTCCTGATCACAGGAGTCCTCATCCTAGGGAATCTTCTGCTAAAGTTGTCTGAATCTCTGAATCACTCTTCTCCTCTCAACCTTTGGCATTGATGTAATTATTCATTTCCTGTCCAGTTATCAGTGTTTTTCTAAAACCCAGGGCACTTTGTCTACAAAGGATTTTTGAGCTATTTTAAAATTTGAGAAACAGCCTGAGATACAGTTTGGGTGTGGCATTAGTTTCCCAAGGGTGCAATAACAAAGCAGCACTCACAAGGTGGGTGGCTTTAAAGAACAGGTGTGTATCCTCTCAGTCTCGGAGGCTAGAAGTCTTAAATCAAGGTGCCTGCAGGGCTGTGCTCCTGTGAAGCTGTAGGGGGCGTCCTCCTGGTCTCTTCCTAGGCTTGCAGTGGCAGCACTTCAACCTCTGCTGCTGTCAGCACATGGTTCTCTTCTCCCTTGTCTGTCTCTTCTCTTCTTCTGAAGACATCAGACTTATCGGATTAGGGACCTATCCTACTCTAGTATGACCTCATCTTAATTTAATGCCATCGGTGATTACTCTATTTTCAAACAACGTCACGTTTTGAGGTACTGGGGAACACAATTCAACCCATAAACGATACCAAAATGTTGGAATCTCTGGGAGTTTTGATTTTTCATTAAGACAATAGGGTAAATAAGTCCTGGGCCAGACTTTTCTGGCAGTGGTGTCGGGCAGGGTGACATATTGGATATCCTTCCCAAGAAGGCATCCAAAAGCTTAGGGAGATGGGACTGCTAGAGTGGACTTATCATATGAGACCAGCTCTCCCACCCCTTAAGTGTGTCCTATGAGAGGGTCCAGAGGACTCTTCTTTCACCAAGGCTGGCAAAATGCATATTTGAGGGGAGCCCCAGCATACTTGAAGAACTCTTTTCTGTGGCTGGGAGTAACCATGGGGACTGCTGCCATCAGACTGGACTCGCTGAAGTCAGTGAGTATCATAGAATCTGGTCTGGCAGGGGCCAAGAAGACATGACTAATTGCCAAAGAGAAGCTGGGTGTGGTTACTGACTGGGTTCGCAGAGCCAAAGTAGTAATCAGAATAGTATGACCACAGAGATCAATTTGCACTGGCCGGTTGATCATGATAATCCTTGAACTGAAATAGATAGGCAGCCTACTAAAGTCTTACCTGATTTATATAAATGAAAAAGCTCTAGCTTTCATGAACAGAATCACCACAATAGAAGGTCACTGCCCCTCAACCAGTCCCCAGACTGGAGCCAGTTCATAGACCCAGAGCCTCTCCACAGATGATCATAGACCCAGTGCTGCCCTTCCGCAGATGGCAATTTCCCAAGGCCGCTCTGGCTCTGTGACAGGTTGTCCTTGAGACCTAGCATGATGCTCAGCCAAGGGTGATGATGTAGACTACAGCAGGCAGCAAAGGCAGGGAGGAGAAAATTGGTCCCCGTTCTGTGTGTCCCTGGGCACACACCACTCTGTCTTTCTGAGCCTCAGTTTTCTCATCTGTAAAAAGTCAATGATTCTCAAGTTTGCCTGCATGTTAGAATCACTCAGGGAGCTTAAGAAAAAAATCACTAATGCCTAGGCCCTCCCCTAGAGGTTTTGATTTAATTTGTCTGGGGTGGGGGTCAAGGCTGATGTTTCTGACGCCTCCTCCAATGATTCAGATGTGCAGTCAGGGTGAGACCCTGAGGTCCCATCCAGCCCTGATAGACTGAGGCTCTCAAATGTTGCTCACTGAGAGAAAGAGAGTCGGACACGTTTGAAGCCAAAGATCCAAGGGGCTTTTGGAGGAGAAAAACCTGAAAACTCCTGTTTCCAAAATTTAAATCTGTGACGTTTCTCCTTGGAAAG
Organism: Tolypeutes matacus; assembly: GCA_026826555.1. Lineage (NCBI taxonomy): Eukaryota > Metazoa > Chordata > Mammalia > Cingulata > Chlamyphoridae > Tolypeutes > Tolypeutes matacus. Next base: position 27,815,858 of record JAKSZT010054215.1, on the reverse strand, counting down.
AGACCTTTGATTGGCCAGACCACAGAGAAAGCTGTGTTGAGGAATAGCCCAAGTACTTATTCATCCATGTCAATGACATTGTGGAGGGCTGTCCCAAGATTTGTCCATGGTGTATGTTCGTGTCTTTTACTTCCTTCATCTCTACCCAGCTTTTGAAAAACGGCTGTTCCCCTTCTGGGAATAGTAGGATTGGTTCCAGTTTCTGAACCTGACATAACTAGCTGTATGACCTTTTTAGAGATCATTTTTTTCTTCCTAGGCCTCAGTTTCCTCATCTCTTAAATGTGTAGCTACAAAATGCTTTCCGGATGAAATTCTCCATGCTAATGTAAGTTTATGAAACCCTGTGGATCTGTCCTGAGTATTAAACTGAGCTGCCTTCTTGAAGCAAAATGGACCCCAAGATATTGTAAACCCATCGTGATTGATAGCTGAGATGGATTTGTGGGGTGTATCTCTGCTTTTTCCACCTGGCTTGTTCAGCAATAAACCCAGCCTTGAAGCACTTGGAGTAAGGGCTGCTAGATGGCGCTGTTTCCCCAGATTTCCAGGGCATCCACCTTTTAGCAGATGGCTGGTGGAGGAGAATTAACAATTAATGTCCACTGTATCAACCAAAGCCGCGGAAAATATGTTATACTTCAGAAGTACAGAGAGCTGAGATTGTTCAAAGACTTTCTGTTGCCATCTTGGTCCTCTGCTGGTCAAAAATGTAATCATATATATCCTGGCCCATCCTCAAATTGGTCCCAGAAATAAGGGAAATTAATAACAAAGATAAATAATGAATATTATAACAAATGCTGCATATGTTTATCTTCTTGGCCTTATTAGATTCTTTTCTTGACGTTTTTCTGCGTATTGCAGAAGACAGTTGCCACTAGGCTGGCAGATGATTATAAGATTTTAAGATTATAAGATTTCTGATGTGAGTTGACTTTGCAACAGCTTACACAGTGATACACGGGCTGCTTCTGTGAACCCAAACGGATGCTCATAGGGCATCAAAATTGGAGGTGCAAGGGCTGTGTTGCTGGCAGAAAAGATTTCTTGTGCTTTCTCGACCTTCAGTTTTCTCGAACAAGCCTGTTTGAGTCAAGAACTTAAACATTGCTGATGTCATTCTCTTAATCCAAAGGCCAAGATGTTCTCTATTATACAAGGAGAGAATAAGGGAAGTCAGTATAAGGAAAGAGCAAAGAGGTGCTCTGCTTCTTGCATTTTATCCTTACTGCTTGTAGCCTTCATTATCGTTATTCCTATTTATGCCCAGCTGGAGCACTGAACAGCCAATTCCTCATAATGATGGTAGCACATTGAGGGAGGAGGTGCCTTAAGGTTCTGCTTCCCTGCTCAGCCCTGTAAGAACCATTTTTACTTGAAGATATGACTGCCTTGATGGTTAGTGAGTAGTGCAGTGCTTGGCTGATTTGGAGATCCGTTGGCCAGTCCTCTCTTGCAAGCACTGACCACTGTGAAATGTAAAACCTGCACCTTCCGCAACACTACCCTCCCCTTACTTTTTGGCTCCTGACTTCTCCCTTACCCAGATACAGCAGTCTGTCAAAATTACATCCTTATCTGCTTTGTGCACCCTCAAAGCATTTGCAGTTCCCTCTTGCATGCGGGAGAGACCAAAAGAATGAAACCCGTGTATTTCCTTCATGTTTCCCTTCTATTTTAAGTTTTCCTTTCCTGACTTCATGACATGCATTGTTTAGATTTAGAAAAATGTTCCCAATGCCAACTCCTCTGGAGCGCATCTAAAAAGAAATCATTTTCAATCAACAGTATCAACAACTCAGACTCCAGGCTGGCTGAGGAGAGGGAGTGGGGTGCTGCACGGGTGGGGAGAGCATCTTCCCTCCTGAGGGGGCAACACCAGGCCCCTTGACCAGAGGCGCCAATTACTATTTTTACCATCCTCCCACACAGCCTGAGAGGCAGCTGGAAAGGAAACAGCACACACTGGGGGTTCCCACAGCGTCTTGCTGGCTCCCTAAGGCTTCCAGGCACTTGCCCATCTGGTGAGGCCTCCGGAGCAGGGGGCCTAATTAGGCATCATCTGGCCACCTGAGAAGGCTCTGTGGGTCTCCCCAGGCTTCCCCCTCCTCCAGGCAGGACGCCACTCTCCCAGCGGCGGGCTCTCGAGTTTGTTTGGCTTAGCAGCTGCCCTGGATAATTATTGCGTGGCAGGGTCCCCAGGTGGCTGCCTCAGACTGGGGGGGAGGAGTGGGGGGGAGAGAGCTGGGGAACATAAAGGGACTGGAATGGATATAGGGAATGGGGGCGGGGGAGAGACAATATGAGGATCTAAGACAAAGATTTGAGGCAGAAGAAATAGAGCAGTTGGATGAACGTTGCAATTCAAATCCCTTGATCTGGAAGATGAGGAGGGTATTTCCTGACCTGCAGCAGAACAGTTGATCCACTGGGTGGGCCCATCCATGGGGTAACTTCCCCCCTACACACCCCCACCCACCTCCTATCACACCATGATATTCCATATTCTTGCCCTTTTAGCAGCCTCCTCCATCCAGCCTTGCTCCTTCAGTCCAGGAACTAACCCAGTTTTTCTTTAAGAGAATTATAGCCCTAATTTGCAGAGGATGTTGTTTAAGTCAAAGTGATGATTTGCTATTCTTATAATTTTAGGCATCGAGGCATACATGTTTTTTAAAGTGTGTCACCACTGTGAGGTCCCTAAATCATGGCAGGTGTCTAGGGAGTTAAATACTTGCTTATATACAAGTCAGTCTCCACCCACCACTTCTGGGGTATTTTCCTTTGGCCTTTGGAAAATACCCCCATGGCATAAGACTTATGGGATGAATATTGAGACAAATTAAGGGAAAGTCAAAAGGAATGTAATTCATTGACCAGGGGCTGTATTAGTAAAGACTGCAGCTGATGTCTTATTGTCACTTTGAATCCTTATTTGCTTGAAAGCTGGGCTAAGCTACTGAAACTTATAACTCCATGGTTTTCTCTCTTCTAATATAGGGTCATTTGAATCAATAAGGTCTGGGCAAGCATCCCTGGACTAGGTAAAAGTGAATTCTTATTTAATTTCTGATTCTGTTATAGCTGGGATATGTGACCTTGGTTAAGCCGATGTATTTCCTATCTTGACATGGAAAATGTAGGAGACTGCTCCTTTTAATGCACTAGAAGTTACCATTTTCCAAGACTACTAGAGATTATAATTATATATTTCTATATTTGGTTTATCTGGGTTTAAGAGGGAATGGCTTTCCCCCCATATACCCCCAAACTGCCATAGTACAGTTGGAGGTATCGATGTTGGAGATTACACCAGGAAAGGAAAACTTTTGGATGGAGAATAACTGTTTTTGAGACCCATCCTATCAGAAGGGTGGGAGCTCTACAGAAGTGCACTGTTGATGGCTGTAGCAAGAATTATAAGGGTGGTAGGATTTTCAAGGTGGCAGGAAGATAATCTTGTTAAGGTGTTGAAGTCTTTGTTCCCTCAAAATTGTCTGCCCAGCTGTTGTGAATCCAGTGAGGAGGTGGGACTCCTCAGCCTGGGATACAAGAATTCGGAGATTTGGTTCCATCAAAAAAGATTAACAAGGATGACATTCTCTTCAGAACACTGGGCTCATTTGACTCCATTAGCATTAGAGCTTGGTCTTCTCTGGCCCATCCCAAGGGCATCTGGTCTTAAGTCCCAGGCACACAGAATGGACCCTGTGAAAGCAGAGATGGAAACAAGTGGGGAGAACCTTCTTACGGATGGGTGCCAGCTTTCAACTTTGTAAAATGGTGCGAGGTTGAGTTTCTTCAGTCTTAGGTAAGGGCAATTGTTTTAAATTACTCTGGGACAAAGATAGATCCCTGAAGACAATAATTCTAGAAATAAACAGTACAGCTGTTACTATTTCCTGCAAGCCATTAAGCATTCTAGCTCTTGTCAGCCAGCTCTAATAGAGAATGACGAACCTTTTAATGAAAGTCTGTAGTCTCTGCAGGGGCCTGTGAGGATTGATCTTACTCCAGTGGGCCCCTCTCCAGTGTCCTGCAGGGCTGGCAACCCATTGTTTGCTTGCTTGATTACCTCCAACAAAAGGATCCCAGTGGATTCCATAGTCGGTACTTAGAGGACAGTTTCTTATTTTGAGCTGAAACCTGCTCCCTTGAAATAGGCTCACTAATCCTTGTTCTGTCCTCTGGAACACCACAGGATAAATATAATCCCCTTTTCAGATGAAAACTCTTGATATAGTTGAAGCTCGTTATCATGTTCCCTAAGTCATCCTTTATACAAGATACACATTCCAAGTATGACATGCCATTACCGACCTACTCTAGACAGAATCTGGGTTTTCAGCATTTGCATCAGTCAGGATCTAGAAAAGAAGACAAAAGAAACATTCCCAATTTTCCCCACAGAGAGAAATTAATATAAAAATAGGAGCTTTTTATATAGGCAATAGAAGGGCTGAGGGAGCAAAGAGTCAACAGTGAGATGACCCAGAGCTTAGTAACTGTAGGAAGCAGTTACTACTGCTAGAGCCAAGAAAAGGATGGGAATGGGCAGCATTGTTCCTACAGGGGGGTGCTGAACTGCTGGTGCTGGGACCTGGCAAGGGGTGTCACCTGGCTGATGCTGGGACCACTGGGGCTGCTGTTGGGATCACTAATATAGTGCAGCTTAGCAGGTGGTCCAAGGAAGAAGATTCTCAACGTAGGTATGGAAACTGCCAAAAGATGCTGGATGTGTAACTGTCACCTGCTGCTGGAGGAATGCACCGAGAACCCAGAGGCAGGAAGAGAGCTGCTTCTCCCCTCCTCCAACATCCCAATCTCTTGCCCATGCTTTCCATTGCTAGAGCCTCATTGGAAGCCAGCTGGCAAGACACTTTGGGAAATTGCATTTCCAGGGTCCCGAGCCCTCTAGATTACAGAGCAGAGGACAAAAGGAGAAAATGGGGGCTGAGAATACCACCATAATGTCCATCCTAAAATGTAAAACCAAGAACTTAACACTATACAAATGGTGGGGAAAAGGCTGGGAAGTATAGCTATTCCCTGCCTGGTCTTTGTCAGTAAAGTCTTATTAAACAGTTGCGTATATGTGGCACAGCACCCTTAAAATCTATTGCGTTCATAGTTAACTAAACTTATTTACATGAAGCAGATGAAGTAAAACCTGTATTTTTTTGTAAATGAGTGAGTGAGTGAGTGAAGTTCAGGTCACTAGTGGAGCGCTCTCTCTCCTTTTTCCTTTCTTTCCCAGCCTACACTGGTAATGGTACCCTTTCCTTTCCCCTGAGGAAATTGCCTTCATCCATTCATGTGGTTTTGGGTTTTGACTGGCCTGTCAGTCACATGACCCCAACAGTCCTAATCACTGGCAAGAGATACAAGCCAAGCTTTGAAACTTAAGCATTGATACCAAGGGACAAATGTCTGCTAGAAGTGAAGCAGTTGATGGCACTTCCCTACACAAGTCTTTGGAGTCTCTCTACTGACATTCCTGGAGCTGTTCTGGTTGTTTACCTTTTCCACTATTCCATGCACTGCCCAGTATCCATCCTATAAAATCTTATCCTGCTTGGGTCTGCCAGGCTCTAATTCTGTTGCTTACAACCAAAGACCCTGATACCCAGTCTTTGCCTGTGTTCCCTATGGTTTCATGTCACCATCTCGCTTGGTGGAGATCTATCAAATGACCGTAAAGCCAACACATCAGCGATCTCCCCATCTTTCTGTCCTCACAAATGTTATACACATAATAGTTACTGTCAACCTGGAAAGGAAATTCCAGGTGATGTGCTGAAGAGATGTATCTTTATTGCTATGAATATATGGAATATTCATATTCTGTGTGCATTTGAACATATGGATATCAGATCTATAATATTTTCTGTATAATTTAAGGATATTTTTTTTGTGATTACCATAGGGTGGATCTATAATATTTTGATGTAGCCACTATGATGTGTGACTGTTTTGATTTGGTCACATCAAAACGGATGCATCAAAATACAAAAACATCAGTTTTATTTCCATTTAATGTGAACAATAGACATCTCAGAGCCTCACCCCATCCCAGAGCGTGATCTCACTGTACCTCTAAAATTCACCCCAAAATGGGATGAAGAACAGGAATTGGTTGTGTGTGTAATTATGCCCATTGGTATTTAAAAAAATTCCTTAAAATTAAATGTTTTTCCAGGCTGTCAAAACATCTTTCAGGGCTGTATCAAAATATTATTTGGGATTTCTATATATTCTTATAAGTCATTAAAAGAAGGGGGAACTCCAGAGTATCAAGTTTACACATCTCTATGCTCAACTTTCCAGGTAGACAGAATCAAGTTTATTAACAGCCTATATATTCAGTCATTCCACTAGTTAAATCTCCTTATTGCTTAACTGTCATTCAATCCATATTTACTTATTAACAATGACTTATTGAAATCTAGACTCAGGAAAATATGTCATCCCCTGATTGATCTCACTGGTAACATCTCAACCACAGAAACAAGGTTAGTTTGGTGAAGCTTGTTTTCCAGGAACCATGCTGACACAAATAATTATGTTTAATAATCATTTTCAATTATTACAAGATATTTAATCTTTTAAAATTTTGCCTGATATGGCTATTTTTTACCTATCTGTAATTTATCCAGTCCCTGTTTTTTTTTTTTTTTTAAATTAGAGCACTTTCAATTTCAAAATCTTCCAAAATTCTTCAGCACTCCCTGAAGCTGCTCCCCATTCCACACCTTCCTTTGGTGGAGAGGACTGTCATTCCCCCGGGCCTGCAGGCTTGAACTCATTTAGAGTAGCTAGGTGTTTTCTTATTGTCTTCTTGCCTATCTTGAGTTTCAATTTCCTCCTAACCATATTTGTTCTAGCCTTCCCATTTCGAAGATCACTTTCTTTGATAGAAGAAGCAATATTGTGGTTGAATTGTCCTGTTTTTCTCTGTTAGCTTTCAACATGACACCATTTTCTGCCAAGCAGTGGGCCCTTCCATTCTTCATCCTTCTTCCTTCTTCCTGCTCTAAACCCAGCTCAAAGCCCCCCTTTTATTTCCCTGTCACTGTCTTTTTAAGCCTCAGTGCAGCTTGGCTCTGTTTTTCTTAGTATTGTTAAGCCTGGCTTGTATTCCTTGGTTATATGACCCTCCTTCCGTATTCCAGACATTTCTTTAAGAATCTGAGAGCTCTCTGAATGTTGTTGTTGTTTTTAAAAGACGCTTCCCTTTTTTCTTCTTGATCAATGTCATTTGTGATATCCAGAAAGAATTCTTTTCTGTGAACTTTCCTACCTTGTTTAGCCATTTTGACTTTCATGGTGAAGCCAAGAAGTCATATCTACCTTTTTTTCTCTGCGCTTTTAGAAATATTGTTTCCCTTAAGCCTGGAATTTGTGTCTAATTATGGCCAATGTTCCTTCTTTAGCTGTCAAAAGCTCTCAAACGGTGACATAGGCACTTTGTCTCAGTGTTTCTTTGCCTTTATTAGACTGGTTGTGCCTAGTGCTTAATTTGAAGGCTTTGAGTCATAGTTAAAAGATTATGGGTTTTGAACTAGACAGATCTGGGTTCAAATCTCCACTGACCTGCTGGTAGTCTTGAGTAATCTACCTCACCTGACTCAGATTTAAAAATTTGGGTCAATTCTACAACTGTTATTATTATTACTGCCCCATATAATGATTTTGATCTTTTTAGAAATGTTCTTGCTCCAACATGTGTGCTAATATGCATGTGTGTGTTTTAACATAGTGTGAATAAGTTAACACCACAATGGGTAACATTAGGGTTGAAATGTAGACATACTGGTGACAGCATCCTAGCTGAACACACAGGTTCTGAAGCTGGGCTGTGTAATTCGAGGTTCTGCTGTGCCACATATTAGCTGTGTGACCTTGGGCAAATGACCAGAACATTCTGTGTCTCTGTTTCTTTATAAAATAATCTTAATACACGGGGTTGTTACGAAGATCTAAAGGAGTGAATAAATAAAATTGCTTTGAACATCACCTGGCACGTAGTTAGTACTTAATACATGTTATTGCTTATTATTATCACGTTGAAGACTGGATTGTGTTAATGCAGGACTAAGAATGCCAAAGGAACCAGCATTCCCATGTAAGCCAGAATATTGAAATGAAGCTGAGAAACCCTTAGAGGTAAACAAGGTTACAAAAGACAAATAAAAGAAAGTCACTATAAAATGTTGACAACAAAACTTAGATTGATAAGTCATTCCACTGGGAAGCATATATCACTTTTGGAGGGAAACAATTCCAGAGTCATGATGCCCTGGAAAGTATGTGATAAGGGCAGCTGAGCATTGGCCAGCAATTTTAGAGGGCATCTTGCTGAATCACTAGAGCTCTCTTCTGAGAGGCATTTGTATATCTTTATAAATGCTTCTCTTCCCCTTTGTTTTTGGTAGTCAATCAATCCAGCTTTTAAACTACGAGCTCTCAAAGGATAAATTGTGAGATTAAAGTCAGGGAGAGTCATGAAGAAGGGAAACCCTTAAAACCAGGCCCTTCAGGACTATCCTCTACTAGACTGTAAGGAGGCAGCACACAGCTCAGGGTTGGAATCAATATATTTTCAAGTGAGAGAAGCCCTCCTCAGAGAAACAAGGTTATTTGCCAAATGGAAAGAGACAGATAAACAGATTTCTCTCCTATTTCAATTCACTCAGGTGGTTTACACAAATACTGATAATACTTTCAAAATCTAGTCATCTATGCACCCAGTGAATACGAAGCCTGTTGTCAAGCAGGCTCTTCCTTGGCCCTGTTGTGTGATGCTGGAGCCCGATTCCCCAAATCTTCCAGTACGCCAGTTTGTCCGTGGAGCATGGGTAGAGGAAGCATCCTGATGCTGGACTATAGGGTCTGAATCCTGTCTATACCATCTCTTACCAGTTACCTCTTGGCCAAATTTTTTGTGGCCAAACTTTTAAATGGATGTGGTAGTAACAAAACGTATCTCAAAATGTTTTTGTAAGGTTTAAATGAGTTAATAATAGTGCCTGCCACACAGGAAGCACTCAACCACACTAGCCAGTGTTTATCAAGGTGACTATAAACTGAGTAACTTTGTTCAGGAATTCTCCTTTCTGCTCTCCATAAACATTTTTGTTTATAAAAAGTGATATTTGAGGTATTTTTAAAGAAGATTCTAGTCTACTAAAATCCAGGCTCTATATAAGATTGGGTTAATTCAATATTCCGCTGACTCTTCAGAGCTGATTCAAAGCCCCATCTCCTCTTGGAAGCCTGTCCAGCATTGCATTGCATGCGGAACCCTGTTCCTTGTTGACCATTTCACATGTGACCCAAATGTTCCTAATTGATTCATGTTACATTTTATATTTCTCTCTCCTTGTTTCATCTGAATAAATCTTTTATTCCTAAGTATATTGTCAGATCCCTGAAGGCAATATATGCTTGATATATATGTTTTAATAATGAATGGATTTCTCTTGTGTAATCCAATTTTGGCATATAAAGGGCAGATTGTGTGGTTTAATTCTAAAAAAAATGCCCAAGTATTATCAGATTGCCTGCATTTAAGGCCTGGGTCCCCCTGCCCCGTCCCCACACCTTTCTTTTTGTGCTCCTTGATCTGGGCAAACTCTCTAGATCTTCTGAACTTCCATTTATTCATCTATATTATGGGAGTCATTGAGAGAAATTAAATGATATAACACACATTATCATTTATAACACATAACACAATATTTGATAAATGTTGGCTCCTAAGATGTATCATTGGACCCTCCCTCCTCTCTTACCCACCACACAACCTTGCAATCTATCTGCCCCCTTGGGTCCTTAATCAATTGACAGCCCTATCTACTGATCAGTTTCTGATACCTTTCTGTACCAGCCCTGGGTTTTGGTTGGAGCTCTGAGACCATTTTATGGTCATTCTCAGCTCTCAGAGGTTCTTTTTTTTTTTTTGAGAATAGATTATTTTTATTATTTTCTTTGAAGTTATTTTCTTTTATTTATTTATTTATTTATTTATTTATTTATTTATTTTTTATTATGGGTAAAAATCAAAATTCTGTATAATGAGTAAGTTCTATATAAGTGTTTATTAATAAACATAAAATACAGGGTCCCACCCAGACCAATACTGTTCTTTCAGTCTGAGGGTCCAGGAATCTGCATTTTAAGTATGTACCCCAGGTAATTCCAATGCAGTTGTTGCAAGATCCACACTTTGAGAAACTGTTCCTATAAATAAACTCATCTGTCCTATCCAAAATGGTCTCTAAGCAGGGGTTCTTAACCTTGGGTGCATGCACAAACTTCAAGACCTCCATGGGGTCCCCAAATTTGAAGGCAATTCACATGTACATGCACTTCTTTGGGGGGAGAAGTTAGATCCATATCTTTCATTTTAAATGGTCTCATGAAGCTTTTCCTTACCCCTGCTCCCTGTCAAAGCCAAAACAAAACAAAGCAAATTTAGGAACTCTTATCTCCATGTTCCAGGTACATTATTTCACTGAGCCCCTCAGGATCTATCTTTCTCCAATAACCATACCGAAAGAGCTGTGCTCATATCCAGTCTATCTCCTTACAGGGTGAGCGCGCACCAAAATCTTATTGATTTTTATTGCTAAGAGGCGTTCTTCCTCTCCAGGCACAGCTACACACCATGGATAAGAACAGAATGTGCAGATGAGCCTTGTCTGGACAATCTGTAACTACCTTCCAATTGGCGTAGGTCCCTGCTGAGCACAGCTTTGGGAGAAACCCTGCTGTGGCCCCTGTATGGGGCCTACTAGTTGCCCAAAGATTGTTGTCAATCAGGCCTTCTCCCTGTTGAAAGTGGTCTGCCAATGTGCACTGTTAGGAGCTCTGTTTTGCATGGGGAGCTCCTGGAGCATCTTTAAAGGAGTCTAAGTCATCTTCCCTGGGGAAAACCTGAGCCTCCCTGTCAACCAGGTTATTCTCCCTTTGGGGAATCTGGCCACTTTGCAGCTCTCTTGGGCACTTATCTTAATAACACAATGTGGGTTCCTGTGTCATAGGATATCTCTTTCCCCTTATCAGGGAACACAGTCCAAACAAACCAGCTCCCTGGGGAATGGTGGAGAGAACTTGCCTGGGTCCTGTATTCACAGACCCCTTAATTCATCTGTCTTGTCCATAAACTTGTGGGGTAGGACCCACCTGGGCTCTTAATCATTTTAGTACTTTGTCTCCTAAGCTCTTCTCTTGATAAAGATCAAATATCACCCCTCCTCCAGCACCACCACCAATGCCTGATTCTTCATTTATGAGAATCCTGTTTCTTCTCTAGTAACCTACACTGTACAGTAGGTTGTTAGACTTTGGGGCATCTATAAATGGCTCTAGGATATTCGCTGGTGATGCTTCTGTGCAGGTGTTCTTCCTTTGGACAGACACTGTCTGTCACTCTCCTTAGACCTGATACCTCTGGGTTTCACGTTGCATGGCACTGCGTGGGCAGTTGGATAGTGGTGTGGCCAAGTGGCTCCACCTGATTTCCTCTGTAATCTCTGAGCTCATCTTAGTCTCCACCTCTTTCGTTCCTTTTTGTCCCTCACTCTGATTGCTAAAGCTTTCCTGGAAAAGTTTGGCACTGAGTCATATGCTGCTGGTGTCTACCATACTGGAAGAAATGGCACACTAGATTTGGAGACGGGGGAGTGCCTTTTATACTCACTTCTCATCCCTCCAACTCCTCTGTTCTGCCTAGGCTCTAGAAGAGAGCAGGCAAATATGGCAATATAAAATACTAACAAAAGCAGATAGCAGGAAAAGTTCCCTTTAAATTCAGATAAGCACTTGTTTCTTTTGATGGATTTTATTATTAAATTTATTATTATTATTTTTTTGGCCAGATAAATCTATCCTTGTACTTGTTTATCATGTGCTAGAATCAACTTGCTCTTAATCTTTGAAACAAGGAGCAGTTTATCATACCAATTATAAAGAATCCCATATGGTATAATGTGTGTCAACTCAGATACAACCATTGAAAAATGGCACCCTTATCTTAGGCCATCTCTGCTTTCTTCATGAATTTGTAATTTTTCATTTCCAGCTTCCAATAAGAGGAAGCAGAGTTTTTGGAAATTGAATTTAAATGATTCTCATACCCTATATCCTCCCCACCCAAATTAGAATTCTTTACCATCCTAATTATCAGCAGCAGCTTCTCCAGTATCACCATAATCACCATTGCCACTATCATCTTCCTTCTCTATGGTTATGATCATCGGTGTTGATTAATTTCATAAGTGGCAGAAATGGGTTGTATTATATATATATATATATATATATATATATATATATATATATATTTTTTTTTTTACTGGGAGGTATCAGGGATCGAACCCCGGTCTCTCCATATGGTAGACGAACGCCGAACCTCTTGAGCCATGTCCGTTTCCCTGTATTATATATTGTTGTCAATTTCCAGATCAGGAATTCTAGAATCATAGAAATCCAAGGGCACAAAGGGACATCAGGAGGTCATTTAAGTCAATTCCCTGCTTTCCTGAAGAGAAATGTTCAAACCATAAAGAAGGGATTTATTTTCAAGCAAAATATCCTTTGTGATGAGATAGGCAGTGAAAGGAAAATGGACATCAACAGGAAGTTAAAATGAAAAGCCTCCTCTTTTTTCATAGGATTTCTAGTTAGTAGCAAAGGACCTCTGTGCTAGGGGAAAAGGCCATCATAAGTAATACTGTGAACCTAGTGATAATCTTCCTATTGAAGAGAGATGTGCTGCGAAGCTGATTATTTCTCCAAGAACTGTCATTTTACCAAAAGCTGGCATTTTCAGCCTCTCGAAGAACAGCAACCACTGTTATCACAGCTCTACCTTGAGCAACCAATCAAGGGTTTGAAACATTAGACTGGAATATAATATTTCAAAGGGGGTAATTTTAGCAAAATTCACCCAGGACTGAAATAGTTTTAGTCAGCCCTTCTGCAACAAGAGGGTCACTGCCTGCTCTTCTTTGCAGCGACAGTTTCCTCCCTGTGCCCAAGATGGTGGCATAAAACCCCCAGATTTGCTATCTAAATGTCTTCCCAAGCACTTGCTCATAGTAGAATTTTTCTTCCACAGATAAAATATTTAAGTTCCATTGGAAGGTAAACCAACTGTTTGTAAGCACATTCTGTGAGGTCAAAATTTTTACTACAATTGACAAATGTGCAGCATTTTCCTATTTTAGTCTTTCCTCTCCTGCTAGCAGGGGATGTCCCTGAGGTCACATCCTCTCTTGGGCAAGGTGCTGCTAAAAAAGCTGGCCCAGCTGCTCCCACCCCTCCAATACCACTGCATTCAACAGGAAGCCCTAGTCTGACTAGGTTGACAATTAAAAACTACTTAATTGGTGTTTTCTGGTGATGGCAGTGGTGGTGGGGAAGAAAATAATACTGAAAATAAGGATGATATTAAATGACAAAGGTCAAGGTTTTAAGGCAGAGCACTCATGAAAACAAGCTGCTTTTAAGGTTTTAGCACACTCATCCCAATTTAGGATTTTCTTAGCCAGAGAATCAGGATTGAGTTAAAAATGAAGATGTTAGGTTATAACAGGAAACAATGGATAGAAGTCATTTGAAGTATGTTGAAAGAAAGGAAAGGTGGGGAGATGATCCAATATTTATTTAGTATCTACCATGTGTCACATTCTCTTTCTATCTCTTTTCTCATGTCAATCAGAACTATCCCATGTCCTTTACTTTAGCCATAGAGGGTGGTTCAGGAGTGGACATATGGCCCATTTAAGCCAAAAGATATAAGGAGAGGTCTGTTATGAGGTTCTCAGAAAGAAATATTCTTGTTCTTCTGCAAGTACTCTGTACGGTGTGGTAGGCAGTTGAGAAGCTTGGAACTAATGTAGCCACTTGTAGCCACGAAGTAAACCAGCCTGGGTTGAAGCAGGCACTGCAGAAGGTAGAGAAAAGAGACCTAAAGACAAAGTTTTTAATGAAATCTTTATGTTGTCGATTAAATGCACTGAAATTAAATGCTTATCCTGAAATTAAATGTTTAACCTAAAGGTCATAAAATTTGTAGGTGATAAAAGCTGAGATTCTAAGTTATGTTTTTGATTCTAGCATTCATTCCCTTTCAATGACAGCAAATACTCTCCTAAGTGATTAAAATAGTTAACTTTTACACATAATGAGATAGAAAGTTACCCTCAGTTTCTCAGATCAGTTCCTCCCCAGGAAATAATCTGATCAAAACAGTGGGTGAGAGAGAGTCTTGAGTTTGGTGTTCCAAGTAAACTGGGGAACAATAGGAGGGGAGGTAGGGAAACTGTCTTAGAGACATTTTTGTCGTTTTTTTTGGAATTTGGGTCTGTTTGGTACAACCAGTTCATGCATGACTTCCATAGAAATTCCTAGGTACTAGGAATTTATTGGTGACTAAATGGACATGCTCTCTGTCTACATGAAGTTTATAGCAGGTCTAGAGCAAACTATGACCTGTGGCCCAAGTTCTGCCTGCCCCTTCTTTTTGTAAATAAAGTTTTATTGAAACATAGTACACTCATTCGCTTATGTATTATCTATGATTGCTTTACTGCTACAAGGACAGGGTTAAGTAGTTGTGCCTAAAATATTTACTATCTGTCCCTTTCCAGGAAAATTTGCCAACGCCTAAAGGGAGGAAACAGACATCAATCAATTAGAAGCATACAATTTGTAAATCTTGTGTCATAGATGAGGTCTATGAGATAACAGAGTATAAGTTTTAATAGGTGAGATGTAACTGTGATAACATGACTTGGAGGAACTTGGATTGAGAAGTCCTGGTTGTCCTCTTGAAAGGAGTAAGTAGGAATCAGCAATGCAATTACTAGGGGAAGAGTATTCCCGACAGGGTGGGTGAAGCTCTGAGATGGAGAAGAGAAAGCTCAAATAGTTCAAAGAATTGAAAGAAGGCAGGTGTAGCTAGAGCATAGTGAGTGAGGAGAAGTGCCTCAAGGGGCGAGACTGAGAGAGGCCAGGCCAGTTCATAGAGGACCCGTAGGCTGGCCTATGTAGTCTGGATTTTATCCTAAGTGTAATGGTTAGCCATTTCACTCTCGGGATGCTCAGCTTGGTCACCTACCTTTAATGATAAAGGAATGATCTTTTATTTTTTATAGTCAGTGTTTTTGGCCTACTGTCTTTTAAAAATTTTTTTGGCTTAGTAAATCGAAGTGAATTAAACAAAACTTTTATAACAGACAATTTGTATATCTTTATTTATTTCTTGAGAATGAGGGGAATGTATTATGATGGGCTTTTCCTTTATTGTGGGTAGATTTAGGATGGGAAAGTATTTAAAGCATAGGAGGAGATGATGATGAAGCAATGATGCATTGGTCACTGTAGAAACCACTCACATATTATGCCAGTGAAAAGCAGAGTGCTTGTTTTGGTGGTGGTGTCTCTAGATCCAAGTTTGTTTATGCAACCAACAAAGGGAGTGTAGAAGCCTAGTGTCTAGGGAGGATCACTGAATTCTAAGGAACAGCAGTCCTATGTGTGTACTCAGGGACTCAGTGACTTCTTACAAGGCAGACAGCCTTGGCTGGTCCATCTGGCAGAAGGAAATCTACAGTGGATCCAGGAAACAGCATGGTAGAACAGAGAGCATTGGGATTGGCATAGTCTAGTTCTCTTCTGTTTTCTTTTGAGGCTCTCTCAAATGATCTCCATGGCTCCATTCAATATCTGTGGGGAGATGATTCACAAATTGATATCTCTAGCCCAAACTTTTCCTTTACCTTCTGACCTATACATCCAACTGCTTGCTTGGCATATTGTCTTGGGTATCTCAAAAGCACCTCAAACCCAACATATAGTTAAGCCAAGATAGAACAAGCTATTGACTGCAGAGGTAGAGAGCTTGCACCTAGGATGATGGAGCAAGATTGATTTTCTGATTCTTTAACAACCCTTTCCTATCCCTTTTCTCTAACACTTAATCTTGCCTATTATTGTACATTGACACCCCTCTATTAACTGAATAAAAGTTTTCTTAATATAATCTCTCTTATTTTCATCCTGTTACTCTTGATTCCCTATGGACTTCTGCCATTTAAGAAAAATCAAAGTGCTCAAGTGTTTTTTCTTCAGACCATAACTACTGGTCTGAATATCACTGATTAGTCAAAACATTAATAATTATTCCTTTAAACACTTTAGAAGGTAGATTTCCTTTTACTGGTCTTTTATAGTACTTAATTCTTCCTAACGTAATTAATCCCAAATTTCAGTCTTATAAAACTGAGCTTTGATTCCACTTTAATACAATATTTCTATTGAAGTTATGACACCCTTATCAAAACCTACTTTTCGGGAATGGCAACAAATATTGGATCTCTTCTTGCTACAATGGCCAGTTTGTCCTCTTCAGAAATATACCAGTTTGCTTTTCAGGAACTGTTAAGTACTACTCAAGGAATCTTCCTAATTGGAGAAGAAAAGTTTTGCTTATGTTGTGATAAATGATATGTGCACTCCCAATAGTCTGTGACCCATAGGAAATCATTTTTCATGTGGCCATCAGACTTATAGCCCGACCCTCCCACCGTCACTCAGTAACTTATCCTGTACATTCAGGATAATTTTTACAGACTTTCAGATTCTTTAAAATTACCACCCGTCCAGTGAGTAATACATCCCTGAAAAAAATGTACAGAAACCTCCAAAACCAGGCAAGTACGTGTTACTTGGAGGAACTCCAAAAAGAGGGAGAACTGATTCCTTCTTCATGCATGCTATGCAAGCCACAATTCTCAGAGAAGGGATACAACAAACTGGAAAAGTTGGTCTGGAACATATCTCCTACCCTATTAGATGTTATAAATAACATAACTTCTGCTCTGGAAGTTCAACAAACCAGTTTAAATTTAAATTCATTAGCTAATGTCATATATAATCACATAGCCCTTAATTTCTTCTTAGCAAGCCAAAGGGAAATTTATGCTACAGCAAATACTTTTTTGCAGCACCTAAGTAGAACAACCTGCAATTAGGCTTAAAAAAACCAAAAAGCCACTTGGGTCTCTAGAAGAGACCATGTGGAAATTAGGTCATGTTTTCATTGTCTGGGTTTTGTAATCTTGGTCCCTGTCTTCAGAGTCCATTAGAAGGACTAATAGCCATTTTTGTGTCTTGTAATTGCCTGAGTTGCAGTTGGCCAATGCAACCTGTTCAGAGCTGTAAAGGCTACCATGCAGTCATTGTCTGGTCAGATGACACAGCACCTCATCCTGCACAAAGGGAAGAGGAGAGCGAGTCCTAGCCCCACTACAGGCCACATTCTCAGAACAATCACCTGATCAGTACAATCTCAGCCACGGTGAAACCGTGGATTCTTGTTCTTTGATCTGACTTGGCCAAAAGGGGTTACTGAGAAAGAGAAAAGGAGCCCTGACTCCCAGAAACTTGCCTGGCCCTAGCAGTTAGGCTGAGGCATTGTTAGATGCTTCCAGTAACTGATATGCCATGGTATTCTCCTGATGAACATAAACAATCTCAAAGAACAGCAACATTAGACAAGACAAAAAGTTCACTTTGAAATCATGTATGAATACAGGCAAAGTGCAAACATTGCACAAACCACACAAATAGCATAAACATGGTACAAACCACAAAAATGGCCAAACACTCCCCATTTGGCTAATATCAGCCTGTCTGGTCTTTAACAATGACAGCTTTAGCCTCGCTCCATTCTTCTAGCCTTCCAGGTAAGAATTTTTAAGATACCCAATGACAGAATTATCCTCACTTTCTGCCAGTATCCAAAAGAGAGCAAAGCCTCACTTCCTTGAATCCTCCCGCAAATCGCCTCCAGAAGCCCAAATTCTATATTTCCTTCCTAACACCCCTGTAGCTGCCCTACAATTTCCCATTGTTTCTCTTGTTACAAGACATCAATACAGCAATGTTGTTCAACACAGGCATGCAGGCATGCTCCTGGTGGTCTTTAGCCGAAGGGCATCGATATTCACTTACACTAATGTCTAAGCCTCATCCCACCCACCCTATTAAATGTACAGAAATCAAGAAGTCATATTTGACATCTTCCTCTCAACCCCATACTCCATCAACCATAAGTCCCGATGATTTTGCCTCCTAAATAGTTCTCATAACGATTTTCTACTCTATATATTCATAGCAATTGCTCTAGTCCAGCTTTAAGCATCTCTCATTTTGTCTAATGCAATCATTACTTAGCTGGTCTTCCTGTATCCTCCTTGACTTTCTCCAATCTATTTTCCATGCTGCAGCCAGAGTAATCTTTTTTTCTTATTTCCTATTTATTTATTTTTTTAGCAAATCAATTTTATTGGTACATATTAATAAAGCATAAATCCATCCAAAGTGTACAATCCATGGTATTTAGCATTATCACATAGTTGTACATTCATCACTTCAATCATTTTTAGAGCATCTTCATTATTCCAGTAATAATAATAATAAACAACAAACAACCAAAACTCATCACCTCTCAATCACTAGATGTTTCCCCCACTGAAATAGCTGCTATTGTTTCCTTCTCTCCAGTATATTAGTATTTGTAATTTGTAAAAACAGTCTTATATATGCAATATCATCCATGTTCATATTTTATATAAGGTTTCACTATGTTATATAGTCCCAGTTTACATTTTTTAGCTTTCCTTCGAGTAATATACATGACCTTAGACTTTCACTTTCAACCACTGTCATACCCATATAATAGCTCTGCTAGTTACAAACACTGTGATGTGCTTTACCATTTCTATTCATTTCCAAAGATTTACAAACAACCTTTTGACCGATTCTATACAGATTAACCCTCAGCTTTCCATTCTCTACCTGCATTCTATTTTCTGGTGACCTATATTCTAATTATTAACTCCATGAATTTACATAATATGTTTAGTTCATAATAGCATAATCATACAGTATTTGCTCTTTTTTTTTTTTTTTTTTTTAAGATTTTTATTTATTTATTCATTTATCCCCCCCCCCCCTGCTGCTTGTGCTTGCTGGGCCAGCCAACCACGCCGTGCGGGCGGGCCTGCCCCCACCAGGAGGCCCAGGGAACCGAATCCGGGGCCTCCCACATGGTAAACGGGAGCCCCACTGATTGAGCCACAGCCGCTTCCCAGTATTTGCTCTTTTGTGTCTGGCTTGCTTCAATCAACATGATGTCCTCCAGATTCATTCATGTTGTCATATGCTTCATGACTTCACTTCTTACTACTGCATATTATTCCATCATATGTACACACCACAATTTGTTTATCCATTCATCAATCGATGGACACCTGGATTGTTTCCATCTTTTGACAATCATGAATACTGTCACTATAAACATTGGTGTGCAGATGTCTATTCATGTCACTGCTCTCGGTTCTTCTGGGTATATACCTAGTAGTGGTATTGCCAGATCATATGGCAAGTCTATATTCTAATTCCTTAGGAACTGCCAAACAGTCCTCCACAGTGGCTGTACCATTCTACATTCCAACCAACAGTGAGTAAGTGTTCCTATTTCTCCACATTTTCTCCAACACTTTTAGTTTTCTGACTTTTTAATAGCGGCCTTTCCAATGGGTGTGAAATGATATCTCATGGTAGTTTTGATTTGCATTTCTCTAATTGCTAGTGATCTTGAACATTTTTTCATGTGTTTCTTTGACATTTGTATTTCTTCTTTGGACAATTGTATTTTCAAGACTTTTGGCCATTTTTTAAATCAAGTTGTTTGTCTTTTTATTGTTGAGTTGTAAGGATCTCTTTGTATATCATGGATATTAAACCCTTATTGGATATGTGATTGCCAAATATTTTCTCCCATTGAATCAGCTGCCTTTTCACCTTTTTTGACAAAGTCTTTTGAGGTGCAGAAGTGTTGAATTTTGAGGAGGTCCCATTTATCTATTTTTTTCTTTTGTTGCATATGCTTTGGATATAAGGTTTAAGAAACTACTGCCTACCACAAGTTCTTGAAGATGTTTTCCTACAATTTCTTTTAGGAGTTTTATGGTTGTCACTTTTATATTTAGGTTCTTGATTCATTTTGAGTTAATTTTTGTATAAAGCGTGAGATAGGGGTCCTCTTTCTTTCTTTAGGATATGGCTATGCAGTTCTACCAACACCATTTGTTGAATAGACTGTTCTGTCCCAGCTGGGAGGGCTTGACAGCCTTGTCAAAACTCTCTTGACCAGAGATGTGAGAGTCTATTTATGAGTTCTCAATTCAGTTTAATTGGTCAATCTTTCTGTCTTTATGCCAGTACCATGCTATTTTTACCCATTGCTAAGTAATATGCTTTAAAGTCAGAAAGTGAGAGTCCTCCAACTTTTGTTCTTCTTTTTAAAGACATTTTTGGCTATTTGGTCTCCTTACCCTTCCAAATATGTTTGATAATTAGCTTTTCTGCAAAACAGGCTGTTGGGATTTTTATAGGGTTTGTGTTGAATCTGTAAATCAGTTTGGGTAGAATTAACATATTAACAATATTTAGTCTTCCAACCCATGAATGTCCTTCCTATTATTTAGGTCTTCTTCGGTTTCTTTTAGCAATGTTTTGTAGTTTTCTCAATACAGGTCTTTTATGTCCTCAGTTAAGTTTATTCCTAAATATTTGATTCTTGTAGTTGCTATTTTAAATTGATTTTTTTTTCTGATTTCCTCCTCAGATTGCTCATCAATAGTGTTTAGAAATGCTACTCATTTTTGTGTCTTATTATTTTATCCAGCTACTTTACTGAGCCTGTGTCTTAGTTGTAGCAGTTTTGTTGTGGATTTTTCAGAATCTTCTAGATATAGGATAACTATATCTAGCCACGGTGAAAATCTGCAATAGTGCAAGTTTCTTGCTAATAGTGCAAGTTTTATTTCTTCCTTTCCTATTTGGGTGTCTTTTATTTCTTTATGTAGCCTAATTGCTCTAGTTAGAACTCCTAACACAATATTGAGTAAAAACAGTGAGAGTGGCATCCTTGTCTTGTTCCTGATCTCAGCGGGAAAGCTTTCAGTCTTTCACGATTGAGTATAATGATAGCTATAGGTTTTTCATATATGTCCTTTAACATATTGAGAAAATTTCCTTCTATTCCTATCTTTTGGAGTGTTTTATCAAGAAAGGGGGCTGTATTTTGTCAAATGTCTTTTCTGCATCATTGGAGAGGCTCATGTGATTTTCCTTCTTCAATTTATCAATGTGGTTTACTATACTAATTGATTTTCTTGTGTTGAATCACTCTTGCATACCTGGGACAAAACCCACCCTTGACCATGGTTTATAATTCTTTTAATGTGCTTTTGGATTTGGTTTGCAACTATTTTGTTGATGGATTTTCCATCTATATTTATTAGAGATATTGGTCTGTAATTTTCTTTTTTTTGTAGTATCGTTATCTGGATTTGGTATTAGGGTGATGTTGGCTTCATAGAATGAGTTTGATAGCTTTGTTTCCTGTTCAATTTTGTGGAAGAGCTTCAGCAGATTGGTATTAGATAGCCTTTGAATGGTAGAATTCACCTGTGAAGCCATCTTGTCCTGGGCTTTTCTTTTTTGGGAGGTTTATGTGACTGTTTCAATCTCTTCACTTGTGATTGGTTTATTAAGGTCTTCTATTTCTTCTAGGGTCAGTGTAGTTTGTGTTTTTCTAGGAATTTGTTCATCTCCTTTACATTGTCTAGTGTTTTGGCATATAGTTGTTCATAACATTCTCTTATGATCTCTTTTATTTCTGTAAGGTCAGTGGTAATGTTCCCGTCTCATTTCTGATTTTATTTATTTGAAACTTCTCTCTTTTTTTCTTTGTCAGTCTAGGTAAGGGTTTGTCAATTTTGTAGATCTTCTCAAAGAACCAACTTTTTGTTTTGTTGATTCTACTTTTTTTGTTCTCTATTTCATTTAATTCTGCTTTGATCTTTACTATTTCTTTTGTTTGGCTTGTTTTAGGATTAGTTTGCTTTTTTTCCCCTAGTTCTTCCAGGTGTGCAGTTAGATCATCAATTTTAGCTCTTTCTTCTTTTTTTTTTTTTTTTTTAAAGATTTTATTTATTCATTTATCCCCCCCTTGCTGCTTGTGCTCGCTGGGTCAGCCAACCACGCCGTGCGGGCGGGCTTGCCTTCACCAGGAGGCCCCGGGGAACCGAACCCGGGGCCTCCCATATGGTAAACGGGAGCCCCACTGATTGAGCCACAGCCGCTTCCCTCTTCTTTCTTAATGTAAGCTTTGAGGGCTATAAATTTCTCTCTCAGCCCTGCCTTTGCAGTGTCCCTTAGGTTTTGATATGTTGTGTTCTCATTTTTAGTCATCTCAAGATATTTGCCGAATTCTCTTGCAATTTCTTCTTTGACTCACTGATTATTTTAGAATGTATTGAATCTCCATATATTTATGATTTTTCCCTGTTTCCATCCATTATTGATTTATAGGTTCATTCCATTGTGATCAGAGAAAGTGTTTTCTCCCATAAGCTCGGGTTAAGAAAGACTAAAAGCAGTTTTTCTCTGTGCAGTTTCCATAACAGCCAGCAGATGGTGAATGTCAGCACAACTTTTCACAGAAGTGTTTCTTTCAGTCTCCTCTTTCCTGTGTTTTGGTCTGGCCAGAGCTGAGATCCAAAGCCAGATCAGCTGGCCAAATTCACTGAAGAGAACCCCCTGACTCCCTCTCCCTTTTCTCTTATAACAGCTGACAGGGAGGAAGATGTCTGTTCCCCTCTCTGACAGCTACAGAGAGCCAGTGGTTTTACCCCAACTTAATATCTTGGGGTGAGGGGAAGGGAGCCCTTCTTGGCCACCAAGGGGATTTGGTAACTCATGTTAGCTGTTTTGGGTTCTTCATCTCTCTGTCCCTACTGTCCTGGGAGTTGTGTAGCACTGTCCTGATCTGCTGACTCCCAAAGCATGTCCCTCTGACAGCTTTTGGACTTTCTCCATTGCTTTTGTGAGAGAGTTGAGCCCTGCTTGTGTACTCATATGCCATCTTCCAGTCCAGAGCAATATTTTTAATTGCAAACCTTATCAAGTCATTTCCATGTTCAAAGTACTTAATGCTTCCTAATGCTCTTAAAATAAAGACCCAATCACTCTACATGGTTGACAAGACCATAAGAAGTCTGACTGATTTTCCTCTTTAGTCTCATCTCATGCTACTCCCTCCCTCTTTCTATTTTAGATACACTTGCCTTTTCTCATTTCTTTGAGCACTGCATGCTTCCTGCTACCACAGAGACATGCCCTCTGTCTGGAATTTCCTTCCTCTCCTCCTTCATTTAATAAACTCCTCTTCACCTTTCAGATCTCAGTTCAGTGTGTCTTCCTTGGGCTGGCCTCCTTTCACTACCCTGATAAAGTCAGTTCACTTTCTTTATATCTTACTGTGATAGCACTTATCACAGTTGTAATTTTATTTGTATTGGCATGATTCTTTGATTTAATACCTGTCTCATCCACAGGACCATATACTCCTTGCACTCAGTAAGGGTATGATAACTTTTTGTGGAATAAACTTATAACTATTCTCTGTTCTGACACTGATGAGTTGCCTTATTTTTAAAAACTGAGGTGTAATTCACATAAAATAAACCTTTATCTAGTTCCAAAACCTTTTTTTTTCTTAAGGGGAGAGCACAAACGCAGTCCCCCACTACCACAAATTATGCAGTTGAGTTTCCCGCATTTGGGGAACTTGCAGGGGTCAGCACATCCAGAGTGCAATGGAAAAGCCTGGCCCTGGGAAAACCACCTCCATGATCATGGTATCTCCCCTGCCAGGTAAGTATCCCAAAACCTTTTTATCACTCCAAAATGAAATGCCATTCCCATTAAGCAGTTACTCCCCATTCCTTTCTCCCAGCCTCTGGCCACCACCTATCTGCTTGCTTTCTCTATAGATATAGCTCTTCTGGCTATTTCTTGTCAATGAAATTATATAGTCGGAGACTTTTTGTGTCTGGCTTATTTCACTTAGCATAATGTTTTCAAGGTTTATCCAAGTTGTAGCATGTATCAAAATTTCATTCTTTTTTACAGCTGAATCATATTCCTTTGTATGGCTGTTACACATTTGGTTTTTTCCAGTTCTCTGTTGATGGACAATTGGGTTATTTTCACCTTTTGGCAGTTGTGAATAGTGTTGCCATGAACATTTATGTACAAATTTTTGTTTGAGTACCTGTTTTCCGATCCTTTGGGTATGTACCTAGGAATAGAACTGCAGAATATTAAGGTAATTCTGTGTTTAACTTTTTGAAGAATCAGTAAATTGTTTTCCACAGCAGCTGCAGTTTTACATTCCCACCAACAATGTATGATGGTTCCAGTTTTTCCACATCCCCACCAATATTTATCATTTTCTTTTTTTTTTTCATTTTTTAAAAATTATAGCTATCCTAGTGGGTGTGAAGTCATATTTCATTGTGGATTTTATTTGTGTTTCCCTAATTACTAATGATGTTGAACATAGTTTCATGTACTTCTCAGTCATTTGTATATCTTCTTTGGAGAAATGGCTATTCAATTCCTTTGTCCATGTTTTAGTTGGATCTTTTTGTTAAGAGTTCTTTATATATTCTGGATGCTAGACACTTATTAGATATATGATTTTCAAATATTTTCCTCCCCTTCTCTAAGTTGTCTTTTGCCTTCTTGAAAATAGACTTCTTTGTTGCACAAAAGTTTTAAATTTCTGTGAAGTCCAGTTTATTTACTTTTTCTTTTGTTGTTCAAGCTTAAGCTGCATCATTATTAACATGCCACTTACCCTTGCTAACGTTCAGATTCTTCACTAATAACAGGGATAATTATACAGACCTGCCTGCTTGGGGACATTGTGAAGACAGAAGCTAGTGATGTCAAAGCCCATTGAGACAACGAGCTAGCCTGTGTGATGTGGAATGAGTTAAATTTTTGACTAAAAGTGGATTGTGGTTAATACCCTCTCAGAGCAGCAAAATTAATGTATAAGAAAACCATACTTGGGTAGGAGTAGAGATTGTTTTTAAGTTCAGTGAAAATATTTTCTCTAATAGGTAGAGTAGAGGTGTTTGATAATGGGCTGGGCTTCTTGGAAATCATGAACTCTCATGCCTGGATGGCTCTCGCAAGGCATCTATGGAGTATGAGGTTGGACCAGGAATCTTCCAAATTCCCTTCTAACTTCACGCTCAGAGCCTTGTACTGTGTTGTAGGTTGTCTTTACCTCATTAACGATGAGTCCTTAATCTTGAAGAAGTTAATCTTCTTTGACCATGTATATTAAGGATCAGCAAACTCCTTCTGTAAAGGACTGGAAGGTAAATTTTTAGGCTTTGCAGGCCATGTGGTCTCTGGCAACTTGCAACTCTGCCATTGCAGCATGAAAGCAATCGTAGAGACTATATAAACAAATGAGTGTGACTGTGTTCCAATTAAACTTTATTTGTGGACATGGAAATTCAAATTATGTATAATTTTCACATGTCACAAAATATTATTATTCTTTTGATTTTTTCCAACTGTTTAAATATAAAAACCATTCTTCTACTTAAATAAATAGAAGAACATTCCATGTTCATGGACTGGAAGACTATACATTGTTAAAATGTCAATTCTAACCAAACTGATTTATAGATTCAATGCAAACCCTATACAAATCTCAACAGTCTTTTTTTTTTTTTTTTGCAGAAATGGAAAAGCCAATTATCAAACTTATTTGGAAGGGTAAGGGTCCCCAAATGGCCAAAAATATCTTTAAAAAGAAGAACGAAGTTTGAGAACTCTCACTTCCTGACTTTAAAGCATATTACTTAGCAATGGGTAAAAATAGCATGGTACTGGCATAAAGACAGAAAGATTGACCAATGAAACTAAATTGAGAACTCACAAATAGACCCTCACATCTCTGGTCAAGTGAGTTTTTACAAGCCTGTCAAGCCCTCCCATCTGGGACAGAACAGTCTATTTAACAAATGGTGCTGGGAGAACTGCATAGCCATATCCAAAAGAAAGAAAGAGGACCCCTATCTCACGCTTTATACAAAAATTAACTCAGAATGAATCAAGGACCTAAATATAAAAGTGACAACCATGAAACTCCTAAAAGAAATTGTAGGAAAACATCTTCAAGAACTTGTGGTAGGCAGTAGTTTCTTAAACCTTATATCCAAAGTACATGCAACAAAAGAAAAAATAGATAAATGTGACCTCCTCAAAATTCAACATTTGTGCACCTCAAGGGACTTTATCAAAAGAGTAAAAAGGTAGCCGACTCAATGAGAGAAAATATTTGGCAATCACATATCCAATAAGGGTTTAATATCCACGATATACAAAGAGATCCTACAACTTAGCAATGAAAAGACAAACAACCCAATTTAAAAAATGGGCAAAAAGCTTGAAAAGACAATTGTCCAAAGAAGAAATACAAATGTCGAAGAAACACATGAAAAAATGTTCAGCATCACTAGCAATTAGGGAAATGCAAATCAAAACTACCATGAGATATCATTTCACACCTATTAGAAAGGCCACTATTAAAAATTCAGAAAACTATGTGTTGGAGAAGATGTGGAGAGAGAGGAACACTTACTCACTGTTGGTGAGAATGTAGAATGGTATAGCCACTGTGGAGGACTGTTTGGCAGTTCCTAAGGAAGTTGAATATAGACTTGCCATGTGACCTGGCAACACCACTACTAGATATATACCCAGAAGAACTGAGAACTGAGATGTTAACAGACATCTGCACACCAATGTTCATAATGGTGTAATTCACAGTTGCCAAAAGATGGAAATAACCTAGGTGTCCATCAACTGATGAATGGATAAACAAACTGTGTTGTATATACAGAATGGAATATTATGCAGCTGTGAAGCATATGACAACATGGCTGAACCTGAAGGACATTATGTTGAGTGAAGTGAGCCAGATGCAAAAGGACAAATACTGTTTGATTGTGTTATTATGAACTAAATATATTGTGTAAACTCATGGAGATAATAATTAGAATAAAGGTAATCAGAAAATAGAATAAGGGTAGAGAATAGAAAGCTGAGTGTTAATTTACAGAGAATTGTGTAAAAAGTTGTTTGTAAATCTTTGGAAATGAATAGAAATGGTTAAAGCATATCATGGTGTTTTTAACTAGCAGAGCTATTGTATGGGTATGACAGCGGTTGAAAGGGAAAGTCTATGGTCGTGTTTATTACTTGAAGGAAAGCTAAAAATGTAAATTGGGACTGCAAACATAGTGAAACCTCATGTGAAATATGAATATGGGTAACATTGTATATTTAAGACTGATTTTGCAAAATATAAATATAAATAAACTAGAGAGATGGAAACAGAATAGCAGCTATGTACAGCAGGGGGAACATAGAGTGATTGAGAGGTGATGAGTTTTTTTGTTTATTACTTTGTTATTACTGGAATAAGGAAAATGCTCTAGTAATGACTGAAGTGATGAATGCATAAGTATGTGATTATACCAAATACCATCCACTGTACACTTTGGCTGGATTTATGCTTTTTTAATATGTATCAATAAAATTGATTTGTTTTTAAAAAATACATTATTCTTTTGTGAGCCTACAAAAACAGTCAGTGGGCTGGATTTGGCCTGCAGACAGTAGTTTGCCAAACTCTGATGTATGTTATTAATTCAAAACTTAAAATACCATTAACTTTCTGCCTATGCTTAGACCAACAAACTATATTGATTTTCAGGCCAGGTTGAAAAAATCTACTTTTCTCTAATTTGACCCATTGGCTAGAGAGAACATTTACTTTATTGTTTCCATAAGTTTCATTTTACTGCTGGCTGTGAAAAAATTACTTATCCATTTGCCAGGTTACAGCAAATGATGCTAAGGCTCTTAAGCCAAACCTAGCCTTTTTTCATTCACATTCCCTCTGCCTCTGGCCAGCCTTAATCCTGCCATATTCTCCAAGTCCCATAACTGCTGCCAATGCCAAGCCCCCAACCTGTAAACCAGCCTCTTCCAATAAGTATTTCCAATCTCTGAATTTTAAAAATACCCCAATGTCATATTTAGATTCAATTACAAAGCACAGACATCCATGTAGAAGAGAAGGGTAAAAAGTGACTGGTTTTCTACCAGCAGCTCTTAGGCCACTTGGCAAGAATGACTCCATCCTATTTATAGACTGTGGATCCCAAAGATCCCCAAAATAGAGTGTACAAAGGTTTCTTTACATGCCCTACTAGTGTAACACCATGGATATTTTTAATGCTTTCAAATCATTTGGTGATCAGTTCAAGTGAAATATGGAAACTTAAGTGCTGAATTTTCTCCTTGCTACTGAATGGTTAGTTCTGCACTCAAGCCTTCCTTCTCTTGATAGATGTGAGAATGGTTGGAACAATGTCGTAGGGGCCTAGAAGTGACCACCCATGGCTCATGATGTACACGCTGTTGAAAAAATTTCGGCTGATCAAGGAGAGATGGATTATTCTGACAAGAGAGATTAAGCCTTTCAAGTTTAGTCTTGTGGTTATTCTGAGAAAGACTATCAAGCTCAATTATTGATCAATTTTTATTATTTCCCATGTCCCAGTAAACTTCCAATCAGATGGTTGTATGACAATTTGTGTTAGGAATATGTGCGTTAATCCCAGTTATTACAATCACCTGGAGAGCTTCTCAGGCAACTCTTTCTCAGCACACAACTGTAATTCATTCATTAGTTCACTCATTCATCCCAACCACCATTAATTCTTACATGTTGTTATTCTTTCAACAAATGTTACCAATCATTCCATAAGTATGAGGCAAGTACTAGATATTGAGGATCAAACGGGTAAACCAGACAAGGACCATGTTTGTAATAGCGTGCACATTTAATTGTGAAGGAGTCAGGAATTTTAAAAATATATGTCAATCCAGGATGGAAAATGACATAGCACAGGTATGGATCAGGCACAAACAGCACAAGCCCCTTCTTGTCCCCAGAACATGCTTTTCTCCCCTACACCCACATTCAATCACATCTTCACTTCACCCCTACTGTTCTTGTCCATTCTACCGCCCTCCTTCCTGTGTGCAGTCTTTCCTAGTTAGCCTGGCATACCACGAACTCGGATGCGTAACTAGTTAGAGACAGGGTCTTATACACAGGGAGGGGCTTGATAGCCAAGCCAACTATTTCCAATTTGTGAAAAGAGATAGGCTTCTGAGTAGAGAAGTAGTTGAGGTAAGCAATATTGTATAATGGTTCTCGGGGCCATGGTATGTGACATGGATTAGAGGAGGAGGCTGAGGTTGGCATGTCAGCACAGAGCAGGCCCGCGGGGACAGGCTTCATGCGCAGCTCACTCAGCCCTCCTGGGAAGAGCCTGGAATTGCTTAGCAATCAGGGAAAATTGGCCAACATGGCAGATGGGCAGGAACAACACTTCTGCTTGGCCTGCAGTTGAAAATGAGGGAGGCTGCCATCATGCTGAGCAGAGACCTGGAAGCACCGAGGCCCTCAAGGATCCAGTACAAGCTGCCAAGGTGCAAGTCAAGCAGGACTAACAGAGTTCCAGAAGCTGGAGCCAGGAGGAGGAAGTGATAAGTAGATACACGGTTCCCTGCAGAACACTGGCAGGTAGAAGAGTGTTATCAGGAAGTACCTTTTTTCTCACCAAAGAGGGGAATTTGTTATTTGCCTGGTTCAGATATTTCAAAAGCTGCTTCCCTTAGAGATATAATAAAATTAAGATGTCAATGATGGCAACTCTGCTACAAAACTGTTGAACAGATAAATAGATTGTAAAATTGTTTTTGGTCCTGGGAGACAGTATGTACAAGTGGGAATCAGCAGACCTGGCTCCAGACCTGTTCATCCTGAAATATTCCCATGACCTTGAGCAAGCCATTGACCTGGCTGGACCTCCATTTCCTAACACACAAAATATGAGGGGGAGAGGAGCTAACTAAATGATCTCTAAAATTTCTTTCATATTGCAATTCAAAACATTTTGATTGTATGTGTGTGCATTTTAAAGAAATTATCAAATTTAAATGATGGCATTATCCAAATCACTGTTAGTGGGAACATCATTTATCACAATTCATTTGGAAAGAAACTTGGCAATCTATGTCAAGAGCCTTCAAAATGTTCATACCCAGTGACTCAATTTCTCTCCTAGAATACTATTCTAAAAATTATTCTGAAATTCAGAAGGGAAAAAAATGATATTCACCATACTATTATTTTTAAGAGTGAAAAATTGTCTAGCAATAGAGATGTGTTTAATTGATACTCCATGCAATGGATTTTTTCAGTCATTAAAAATGATTATTGAAGCATATAAATGATTTTAAGACATTTAAATAGTAAATAGGGAAATTATTAAAGGAAATAGGGAAATGTTTGTGTAATAATATTAAGTTTAAAAAAAAAAAAAAACAAAAAACCATGATCTCAAATTAGATAAAGACTATGGATCTCAATTATACAAAAATGCGTAAACGGACTGGAAGAAAATATTCATTTTAAATGTTTTGGGATTATTGATCTTTTCTCTTTGTTTTCTTCTAATATTCTGTAATAAGCATACATTTCTTTCATTATAATAAAATCTGAAATAACTCAAGTTTATGATTATAAGTTGGTAGTACATATTAAGAAGCTGTCAAAAAAATGGAAATAACTATAATTAGAGAAGTTTATTTGCTGTATAATATGAAATGATGTACCATGCATCTCAATGGCAGATGGTTTGGTAGGAAGGACATTGAACTTACTGTCAAAAGCTCTAGGTTAAAATTGTGGTTCTTATATTTGCTAGATGTATGGCCTTAAGTAAGATAGTCCCATCTCTGCACCTCAGAGATATTATCTGTAAAATAGAAATTCAACAAATCTGTATTGAATACCTATCATGTGTTAGGTATTTGTGACATGCAGTGGTGGTACAGAGTTAAAGAAAATGTTCATTAGTGTGGTTAACACTAATAAAAGATTCATAATTTAATGGGCACCTCTGTTGAGTCTTAAAGCTTGAGGAAGGGGTGGGAGTTATTAAAGCAAGGACTCTCTAGGTAGAGGAAACAGCAAACCCACTATTGGGGACCTACTGAAGTGTTTTAGGCAGAGAAGTTACCCAGCAACATGTAATAACGGAAAGACCATAGCTTGGTGTCACAGGCTTGTGATCAAATCCTGGCTCCATCTCTTACTAGCTGAATGACCTTGGCCAAGTTACTCAACCTCTCTGTGTCTGTTTTCTTCACCTTGAAGCAGGGATGATATTTTCTATTTCTCATGACTGCTGTGATGTCCAGATATTTTATGTGCAGTATGGGACAAAGCAGTGACCCCACGTATTCAGCACATATGCACTGAATGTCTGAGACGTGCAGCACACAGTGATAGATGCTGAAAGTAAACAATAAGCCAAACAGAAACTACCCCTTGCTCTTCTATTTAGGATAAATAGCATTATTATTATTAATGATATTATTAATTTAAATAACAATATTATTGGAAAGCAGTTCTCAACATTTTCTATTTGCCATGTAGTAGTCCCATCAGTTTTCATTACTGCAGTAATTTTCACCCTATGGGCATATCAGATCCTAGGGATGGGAGATGGGAGTCATATGTTGGTGAAAAACATCCCTCCTGAATACCCTGATGTGCTCGTCTCTGCTTCTTGCCCCATTGAGTTTCACTGGGAGGAGAACAGATGTTTTGGCAATGGGTTAGGATAGGGGAGGATGGGAAGCTCCACTGGCCTCTGGGAAATGCGATACTCCCAAACCCCCACTATTCAGGGATGGCTGTTACCCTGCCCAGAATGGGCCAGACGGAAGAAGGTAAAAGAGCCAAACAGCAAACTCCTTCTGGAGGGCTCTTTAGAGACACAGGGAATAATTATGGTAAATGTTTCAGCAACCACGGGAGGAAGGGAAGGGGGAGGAGGAGGGTGGTGGAAGGGAGAGCCTGGTTAATTATGGAACAGATGTCCAGCAGCACCTTGGGGTGAATTCATTAAGGATGGGGAGCTGTCATCTCACTCACTCCTCCTACTTATTCACAGGCTCCTACGGTACCCAGCTGGGGCTGGTTTAGTGTGGGTTTTCCTTCAGTTGGAGAGATCTG
>JAKSZT010054215.1:27349799-27778742 GCA_026826555.1 Tolypeutes matacus | reverse complement strand
ACACCTCAGTAGGAGCTCATAGAACATCTAAGTGCCTATCACCCCACACAGAGGGGCTCCTGAGAGCTCTGGAGACACCCAGGTCCTATATAAGTGGGGATAGACCCAGAGACTGATGCCTTATCAGTGGGCTCTATTTTGGAATCTGTGCTCCTGAGAGTGACAGAATTGGACTCAAATAAGTCCTCCCTGCACATGGTTCATCAGTCCCTTCTATTCAAACCTATATGTGATGCTGGAGTTTTTAGGTATACTTCCAGAGACTGGAGCCTCCCGCCTACCTATGTGCCAGGTGTGCATGAAATCTAGGTGGAGCTGCAACTCCTACCCTACAGCTCAATGGACTCACCCAAGTCACCTGGCGAGGAGACAACGATGGGCAACGGCCATCCCAGGGAATGGAGAGGGCCTGCATCTGCAGGCAGGATCATCCCACCCACCATATCCATGGGATATAAGCCCTCTCTCACTTGGAGTTGGAGTGGACATCACCATCCCAGTCCCCTCAGGATTGGGGGAAGAACTATGGACTAGAGTGGACTTGATGGTATTCTCTTGTTCACATATGGTGATTCTAGCAATGCAAGAAATTATAACAATGAGGTGGAGCCAGTGGCCACTTGACACTTTTGGGGTAGGGAGGGGACTAGCAGTTGAAATACAGGGGCTTCTTTGGGAGTTGGAGGTTGTCCTGAGTACTGTTGTGGCAACAGATGTCGGCCATTTTAAATCAGCACACACCACTCAGAACTGAGTGGGAGAGAGTGTGGTCTACAGTGTGAACTGTGGTCTATGGTTGGTGGCAAGGCTCCAGGATGTGTAAGTTCATTGAGGGTGGTGGGCCACACTGTGGGAGATGTTTGTGTGGGATGTGATGGGAGGTGTGGGAGGTGGGCAACATGGGAATCCCAGTGGGTTCCGTGTAATATTTTGGGTAATCTAAGCACCTCTTAAAATATATGTATATATATATATATAAACAACATTTTTGTAAGCAAATACACATATGCATATATATTTATATATCATTTTGCAAATGTTTGTATGTATTGTTAGAATTTTTATTTTTACCCATAATAAAAAAAAAAAAAGAAGATGTGTTGGATGAGGGTGAAGGAAATCGATATGGATGGTAGAGGAAGGAGATGTTTCTGGGATATATTTCAACACTTTCTCAGAGGGCACACTGGATCCAGTCCTTGTTGCCCATAGCAGCAATGTGTTCATTAAATATATTTTATTGATTAAAAAAAAAAAAAAATCTGATTTACCTCCGCAAGGGCCCAACTCAATCCACTTCTGCTATGAAAAATATTCCAACTCCCTCAGCACTTCTCATCTTTCTTCCCACTGAATTTGGCTTTGAATTAGCATGCTTTTCTGCTAATATTTTCATGGGTAGATCATTTCTCTTTCCGACTTGATGGTAATTTTCTGGAGAAACTATACCCACTTCAGAGTCATCCTGATTTAATCTGGCTAAGCTCATGGTAGGAACTGCCATCTTCACATCTGCTCTGCCCCGTTTTGCACATGCATTCCCTATGGGGTAACAGTTATGGTCACTAAGGTCAAATGCCCTTAATCAACAGGCATGTCTATAATCTCTAGCAGAAGCATCAAATAATGGGTGGAGATGGTGAGATAAGCAGAAGTGGCTTTTATTTCATGTATAGTGCCTAATTCAGTGTTAATTTTTCCTATGTAAAGGAGATGGTTGAAGACTTTGAGTAATTTAAGCTGAATAACACAAATGAACTCATTGGAAATGAAGTGCTTAATGCATAATTGGCTCTATCATTGTTTTACTATCACTATTCACATGATTTCAAGATGTGGGTTGTCAATTCGATTCAAAAGTAACCTTTGAGGGTACCTAGTCCAATGTCCTACCCCAAAGATAGCTCTTCAGCTTAGCAAAAGTTGAGGTAAAATGCTAAATCCGTTTGTGAGGCAAGGCAGAGACTTTGCCCATGCTGTGGAGAAGGCCCAGGGTCTGAAACAAAGGGATCTGCCTGGCACAGCCCTCTATCTATAACCTCCCTCAAGGCTGCAAATTGGCTCCTCTAGGGCTGACTCCACCCTGCAGAGCTGTTTGGTTTGCCTGCATATAATTTATTCTTTTTTTAATATGAGTCACCATTTAAAAATCAGGAGAGTTCACATTTTTTAAAAGTCAGAGTATTTTGCTTTTCTTTTAAAATCTGGCAACAGTGGTCCTGTATTTGTACTTTCAAGTACTTAAGTGGAGTTAGTTTCCTTTAAACCTAGAGTGAGCTCTTAGTTTACCATAGTCCTCACCACTCCCCATCACCTCCCTGTCACTAAGGCCAGGTGTCAGTTGTCACTTATCCTTATGCTGTTTTAAAATTTCCCCTCCCTCCCTCCCTCCCTCCCTCTTTCCCTCTGTTCCCTTTCTCACTCTCCTTTTTTTCCTTAGTAAAAGCAGGACAGTAAAAGGTAAATTAATATTACTTATTCTTCAGAATACTACTCCATAATCCTTGTGCTTTTGCTTCTGTAAAACTCGTATGCATATGACTTGTTTCTCGTCTGTCTTCCCCCTCTGGACTATGAATTCCAAGAGGTTGGCAACTGCCTGTCTTTCTCATGATAGTACCTAGCACTAGGCCTGAGAAAGTCCACATTTGATATGAATTTTGGGGCTTATATTGAATTTCTTTTACCAGTGCAGTAGGGAGATACGTCATCAGTTGGAAAATTGCTAAAAGGCTCGTCATCACAAGGTAAGTGGGGTCTAAAAATTCAATGATACAAAATGCAAGTCACATTATTGGGGGGTAATGAAAACAGTATTTTGCAGTTGGTCTGTATTGTCACAAGGTGCTGAATTGAGAAAGTCTAAATGGTTTCAAATTAGTCACTTCCTCACTGCCTCTGTCCACCAGAAGATAAGAAGTTAACCCATCCCTGTTTGAGAATGGGGGCTGGGCACAGCATGGGAGCCAATCATCAATCTAAATGTCCAAATACTCATTATCACAGCAGGTGCTTTCTTGGGGCCCCAAATCAAAGGAGTTTAGTGAATACTGGAAGTTCTTGCTAATAGTTGTGTAATACAAGTCTTGTGTCTTGAATTGTGGTTGAGGTGCTCATGTGTGCCAGCTGATATTATGCAAAGATGGCAGTCATTTTTATTGTCTCTTTCACTTGTTTATAAAGTCCTGAGAATCAGTGTTCTATCCCCAGCTCCTAGCAGAGTGCTGGCCCACAACAAGGTCTCAGCAACACTTGCTTCTTGGTCCAGTGTGAACCCTCCAGAGGACGTCACTGTCTGCCTGGCCCTGATCTCCAGCTTTGAGCAATGAGGGATTCTGCCTTTCTCCAGGAGCCTAGAGACACAGTGAGTGGGGAGCTTGAGCTGGGGAGCCTTCTCTCTGCCTGTGTCAAAACCCTGGTACATATTAGGGGTCCCACTCCTTTGTTTGATGTTGGGGGTGGGGGGACATGCCTCTGTGGATGGCTTATCTTAGAATCTACTCCCATTGTTATTTCTTCCCTGAAATGAACTTCTGTCTTGATCTTGCTCTCTCTCCTCCCTTTGGCCTATATTAAACTCCTGGGCAAGGAACCTGGCCCGAGCACTTCCTACCCATCCCAGTGCTCAGCAAGTCAGTGCTGAAGCCTAAAGGAGGCAATTTCTCACAGGGGCAGGAGAGGGTTTGCAGGAAGACATGGTGAATGACTGGCAGGGCAAAAGTTACTACAGGGCATAGTACCTTGCTTTAGTGAGTCTGATGATCCTACATACTTTTCTTCTACCAAAAGCAGCTACTAAGCATCCAGAGAGAGAAAGTGGGCCAGTTTCGACAGTCCTAGCATGGATAGATGGCTACTATAAGCAATCAGTAGAAATCCCAGGGTGCTAGGTTGCTGGCAGGCTTTCCCCAGGTTTCACAAGTTGCACTTGGGAAATCCACAATCCTTTCTGATATAGCACTTGCCTTCCACACCCAAACCCATTGCCTACCCCCCTCCCCACAGATCCTGCCTTGTTAAGATCTGCCTGTTTCAGTTGTGGCTTTATTAAACCTCTGGTGTTAGTACTTTATTCTTGTCAAAACCTTTCACAAAACCACTGCCTCAGCTACCCTGAGCCTGTTCCCACTAAGCACATCCCTTCATTAATGCCCCATTTTTCTAATGAGCTCCCCCTCCACTGTACTTTCTTCATCTGTTTAATTTGCTTGCTGTGCCCTTTGAACCCTTCCCTTGGAAGACATGCCATAACATCATCTAGTTCTATTTAAACCGTTATTCAGTGCATGTTGAAAATGTGCATTATTCATGTATTATTCATGGGCATTATTGGAGATTGGCATGCAAATCAGCTTTATTGGACACCCAAGAGACTATGTGGAAAACCATGATGGTAGAGAAGGCATTCTTTAAGTACAGTGATGGTAGTTTTGGCAGAAGCACTGAGGACAGGGAAGGAAAACCTCTACATGAGAATGTCTGCTCTAGCTAAAATAAAATTCTGCCCCTTCCATGATAAAAGTGGTTGAATAATCAACTTGCCACCAGCTAGCAGGCTTATCACCTCGGAGAATGATGCCATATCTTGGACTGTGTGTTGGTCTCTGCTGCTGGCAGATTGGGCATTCAGTAGTAGCTTTAGCCAGGTCAGCTTTGAAGAGTGGAAGTCCATGTTGCTGAGCCTACACATAGTCTCCATCCCTATCATCATGACCACTTTGATCATGAGCCCATTGGGTAATGAGAGGAGTAGCTGGGAAAGAGGCCGACTGATATCCACAGAAAGGCTCATCGTATCCACTTGATTATTAAAATCCTCTTTTGATGAAGTCACCCTCTGGTGAGCATTCACATGGTACACAAATATCTTCATGTTTTTTGCCACTCAGAAAGTTCTACATACATGCCTTTCTTCCAGATCTCTTTATCATCAATTTCCTATCATGTTCCTTCCAAGTGCTTGATCATTCAGCCAAACCATTGACAACAGCCCATGAATCAATATAAAACATATCTCTGGCTACTTCTCCTTCCAAACAAAATGAATAGCCACGGGCACTGCTTAAAGTTCTGCCAATGGGAGGATATCCCTTTACCGCTGTCCCTCAGAGATGTCTCAGAAAGGGGCTGTAATGCTGCAGCTGTCCACTTTTGGGTGTTGCCTGTATATCATGCAGAACCATCCATAAACCAGGCTTGAGTTTTTTCTTCCTCAGTCAAGTGAACATAGGGAAACCCACAAAATGGCATAGATGAGGGCTGGGAAGGAGAAGATAATGTGGCAGGAGTGGGGGTCAATGGCATTTTGCCACTTCCTCATGTAACTTACTTGTGCCTGCATCAAGCTCAATCCCGTAAATACCACTTCCATTTGATTATGGAATATTTTTGTGTATATCCAACTTTATAGCTTGGTGGGTCAGACAACATCCAGTTCATGATAGGCAACTCAGGTCTTTTGGTAACTTGATGATCTATGATTAAGCATTCAGTCTCTACCAAGGTCCAGCATCAGGCCAAAAGCTGTTTCTCAGAAGGAGAATAGTTACCTGCAGAAGTATGGCAAGGCCTTGCTCCAAAATCCTAAGGGTCTGTAACTGTGATTCACCTATAGGGGACTGCAAAAGGCTCCAGACAGGATCTCTATTTGTCACTGAAACTTCTAGCATCATTTAATATGCTAGATCACATATGCAAGTGGCAGAGCAGCTTGCATAACAGCCTGGACCTGTCACGGAGCCTCCTCTTGTACTGGTCCCTACTCAAAACTAGCAGCTCTTCAGGTCAATCAGTAAATGGGCTGGTGTAGTACACCCAAATGAGGAATATGTTGTCTCCAAAATCCAAAGAGGCCAACTAGACATTGTGTCTTATTTTTGGTTGTAGGAGGGGTCAGACTCAGCAGCTTATCTTTCATCTTAGAAGGGAAATCTCAACATGCCACACACCACTGGATGCCTAGAAATTTCACTGAGGTGGAAGGTCCCTGAATTTTAGTTGAATTTATCTCCCATTCCCTGACAAGCAAATGCCTTACTAAAAAGTCTAGAGTAGCTGCTACTTCTTGCTCAACAGGTCCAATCAACTTAATGTCATCAGTGTAAAGGATCAGGGTGATGTCTTGTGGAAGGGAAACGTGATCAAGTTCCTTGCAGACTAGATTTATGACATAGGGCTGGAGAGTTGATATACCCCTGAGATAGGACAGTGAAGGTATATTGCTGGCCTCATCATCTGAAAGCAAACTGTTTCTGGTGGTCTTTACTAATAGGTAGCAAGGAAAATGTATTTGCCAGATCAATAGCTACATACTGGGTATCAGGGGATATATCATTTGCTCAAGCAATGTTATATCTAGAACAGCAGATGCAATTGGAATTACCATGTTTATTTATGATAATACACAGTCATACCCTAAGATCCATCTCTTTTCTGCACAGGCCAAATAGGAGAACTGAATGGGGATGTGGTGGGAATCACCACCCCTGCATCCTTCAAGTCTTTGATGGTAGCACTTATCTCTGAAATCTGTCCAGGAATGTGGTAGAGGCAGTTTAAGTGGCTTATACTTGGCCTTTCCTATCATAATAGCTCTCATCCCACAAGTCAGGAAACCCATGTGGGATTCTACAAGTTACTAAGTATGTTTATTCCAATAATGCATTCTGAAACTGGGAAAATCACCACAGAATGGGTTTGGGGACACACTAAACCTACATGAGATGGACTTGAGCTAAAACTGTATTGATCACTTGACCTCCATTGATAATTTGGGTCTCCTGAAATTAATATCATTCCCAAGCCATTGCCTAATAATTCCCAAATTGTCTATTAATTTCGTTTTCCTCAATGCACAGTTGCCCTGGTAAAAGGCCATAGATCCCCTTGTGGAAAGCAGCGAGGAAGACTAATATTATAATTTTTGGCAGTGTAGCAGATCCAGCCCCAAGGAAACTTGGCCTTCCCTTCATTCACGGGGTTATGGGTATGTAAACTGTCTCAAGCCTGGCAATTGATTGATGGGCCATGACTCCCTGCTTTTGTGATTCAAGTTAGTTTTTTGTTCACTTAACCTAGAACACTTTTGCTTATACTGATCAAGTAATCATTTAGTAGACTCTCCATCTATTTTACTTCTAGGTATCCCATAATCAACTAGTTAATCCTGTAGGTCTATGAGAGTCAGAAAATTCTGATTACTGCTTTGACTCTGCTGCCCATGATGGTAGCCACATCACCTTGTCTTTGATGATTAAGTGCTGCTACTTAGCTTCTGCCAACACAGAATCTGATCATCTCCATCTTGTTTAAGGGTCAGAGTTCAGTGGCAGTAGTTCCCATAGTAATATATGACCTACAGAGAAGAACAACCACAGAACTCTTCAGGGATTATGGAGTTAGTCTCACAAATATATTCCTCACATTCCTGGTGAAAGATATGTCTTCTGGACATTTCTGGGGTGGGAGCATGAACAAATCTTATACGATAAAACCAGTCTCTCTAAGCCTTTGGATCTCCTCAGCTACATTGTACCAGAGCATTTTTGGCATTTTGACTTCAGGAAGTGTAGGTCACCTTTTGGTCCATGCTTCAGCCAACCGCCCAAACAAGCTGTTAAATCCCTTTGAGCTAAAACGTTGAATCCAGAATCTCTGCTCAGTGGGTCTATATCAATAAATTCAGCCTGATCCAACCTTATGTTCCTCTTCCACCATTAACCCACAGCCTTAATATCCACTCTCACACATATTCCTCTGATTTCTATCTATATAAGTTGGAAAAATCATGCAGTTCTTTTGGAGTGTAGAGCACCTCCTTATGGGTAAAACTTTGTACCTCACCTTTTGGGGCTGCTTAGGGACCCCAGTTTAGTTTATAGGTCTGGAAGAAAGAGGGGTGATGGGAGTGGGTCATGAGAGGAATTAGCAGTATCTTGCAAGCCAACTACCTCAGGGCATTCCATTGCAATTTTATCTGTTGAAGCAGGGTTAATCTCTTCAGATGGAGGTGTGAGGGCTGTGTCCTCAGGGAAGCAGTTACAGGTTTATTAGGTATAGCCCTGTTAATTTCCTCAGATAGAGACTGGCTGATTCCTCAGGGAAGACTAGAGGTTGGGTGTCTGGTTCCTTAGGGCAGACCATTATCTGGCAAAGAAGACTCAGCAGAATCTAGGGTTTCAGTGACCCAAGTAAAGGTTTATCTGGAAAATAAGACTCAGCAGAATCTAGGGTTTCAGTATCCCCACCATCATTATTGGTTCCTTTCCAATCAATGCCCTGACTTTAACAGCAGTTACACTGCAAGGTTCAGAATTCAATTTATGTTGTAATTTAGTCATTCACACAATGAGTCTGGGTCTGGTTTTCAGAAATCTCAAGTCTGTGGCTACATGAAATAAGAATTTCTTTCAGGGCACACAAAAAAACTTTCATGTCCTTCATGTGGTACTTAAGCTAGGAATTTGAAGCCTTGGGCTTATCACTTTCTTTAACAACTGTATCCAACATATTTAGGAACGACCACCTAATGTCATTATACTTGGTAAATCCACAAAACTCTGTAAATATATAAAATACATTCTTCCAGAGCCTTGCCTCCTAGAAACATTTGAGTAGCAGTATCCAGTAGTGATATATTGCATATCTCTAGTGCCAGTTCCCATCATAGACTATCAGTGCCATCTTGACATTGGAAATAGAGTCATTAGTACCCTTGAATCTAATTAGAGAGCTATTTCCTAAAACCTTAGAACCAACTCAGAAATCTCATCCTTAAGATTCTGTTTCTCAAGACTCGCTCCCAGTATCAAATCCTTATTAGGGTTCTCCAGGGAAACAGAACTTGTATCATATTGTTTTCTCTCTGAGTCCTTTCTACCTGCCCAAATCTTCCTCTTACTTTAAAGCCCATCTCAAGTTCACTACCTCCACAACACTCCCTTGACACTCCAATGATTTCCCTTTTTGTCAAAACCTTATTTTAGTTTTTGACTATTGTACTGCCTACTTATTTATGAGAAAGGTCTCATACTCTTATTTCAGTGATGCAGCTGAAGTGGTACTACTAGCCAAAGTGATGATAATTTCACTAAGGCCAAGGACCATATCTTTTGTTTCTATCTCATAAAGAACTTCAGTATTATATACCTATAAATAAACCTATTTTGGATTCTGTTAAACAGCTGACATTTGTGTCTAATTCCAGCTAGGAAAGGGGAGGCAGGGGAACTGATGGATATGTCTCTGAAAATAGTTCTGATGTTTATTCAGCAATGAAAACGAACTACTGATATGCTCAAATGCATGGATGAATCTCAAATACATTCTGTGAAATGAAAGAAGCCACACCCAAAATGCTATATAGTACATAATTTCATTTATATGACATTCTGGAAAAGGCAAAATTAAAGGGATGGAGAACAGATTGGTGGTTGCCAGGGGCTGAGCTTGGAGAAGGGGTTTACTACAAAGGGACATTGTGGGGGAATTCTGGGAAT
This sequence comes from Tolypeutes matacus, assembly GCA_026826555.1. Taxonomy (NCBI): domain Eukaryota; kingdom Metazoa; phylum Chordata; class Mammalia; order Cingulata; family Chlamyphoridae; genus Tolypeutes; species Tolypeutes matacus. The sequence goes on along the minus strand of JAKSZT010054215.1, from coordinate 27,769,245 downwards.
GATGCAACTGTTCTGTATCAGTGTGCAGTTGGATAAATGATTTTATGAAGTTGTCAACACTCATAGAAATGTACATCAAGAACAGTGAATTTTACTATGTGTATATTATAAACAGAAATAAACAGAACATTTTTGATAATTTTTACATGCTTAATAAATGTTTCTTTGCTGAGAAAAAGAAAGTGCTTGCCTTGCAGGAAATGAGATATGTATCAATGGCAAAAATTTATTTGCTATTGAGTATTATCTGAACAAGAGTATTATATGAATGGTTGCAAAAATATTCTTTAGTTGATGAAATATCCAATTGTGTTTCTGTTTTATAGTAATAACATCTACTATGTTTAAAATAGTAAAATAAAAAATTATGAAAACATTGCAACTATGTGCCTGTAGATTTAAAAAATACTAAAATAAAGCAAGTTGTATATTTTAATTAAAAACAAAACAGTTCATGATCTGTAACAAATGCTCCACAACAATGCAAATTGTTGGTGGAGGGGTGATATATGGGAATGCTGCATATTATGCGTGGTTGTTTTTTAAGCTCACAACTACTCTAATAAAATACACATATTACAAAACAGTTCTGATATCCAAAGAAATACATTTTCATTGTTACAATGCATGTGCAAAAATAAATAAATCAGAAATATACATATACACAAACATAAATAGCAATTATCTAATTTCCTAGAGATAACAACAATAAAAGAACTAATATTGAGTCCTGCTTGCATTCATTAGTTATTGAATGCCCTTTTGCATTCATTAGTTATTATAATAATCCTATGAGGAAAGCAATATTATTCCCCACTTTATGGATGAAAACTGTGAGAACCTAAGGGGTAATGTCACATAATAAAGATTACAGGACTGGGTAGTGGCTAGGCCAGGATCCAGTCCAGGTCTGTCTGACTCGAATGATGCTCCTTCCACAGACACATGCTTCTGCTAGCAGTACAGATGGAAGGTAACCAACAGCCCCAAGTCACAAAGAGGAGGCTCCAGCTTGAACAACATGCTGTTCTCTGAAGCCTGACTTCTGCTGCAGACCTCCATCCTACAGTGGGATGTAACCCCAAGCCTCCTGCCATGTTAGTGGCCTCCGTTTGGTCAATATGGCAAGGAAAATCTGTCCCTTTGCAAAGTCATTGAGGTGGGGCCAGGATCCAAGTCATTTTTTTCCGTAGCAGCAGTGCCAGCACAAAAACAAACAGCCTTTTAGGGGGCCGTTCTGTCAGGAAGATAAATGCTGTCTCATTGATTCTCTCACCAAGGAGCTTGTCCGAAACGGCAGCTGCTAGACTGAAACACTTTGAAGATTGAACCCAGGAGTCCAGTTCCAGCCTTCCTTGCTATCCTGCCTAACAATTCAAGTTCTCATGACAAATTTAAGTCCCTGTCATAGACTAGGAAGAAAATAAAATGAAGGAATTACACAAACTTTTCCAGGAAGATCCATGGAGGGCAGTACCAGGACAGATCTCACACTGGATACTCCCTCCCATTGGTGCCAGCCGGCCCCAGATTTATACAGGTTAAAATGAACTACGAGGGAAAAGGAAAATCCTGAAGGGCAGTGACAGACAAAGGGAGAGTATAGTCTACCCTTTGCTTGATGGTGAGAGGTGAAGGGTCACTTAGGATTTTATGTATGTATGCGTGAGTATATATACACATACAAGTATGGGTATCAGGGTTTTTGTTTTATTGTACCAGCTAATGGCATCTCCCCTGCTCTCTCATCAAATTGCCTATCTGTGTCACTGACCTGCCTCACCTGCTATCACAGCAAGAGTCCTCAGAGGGCAGGGACTAGGGCAACTGCCCCAATTCCCATGTTCTAAAGAAGTGGCATAATGTCATAGATGATATGGGGAGGTGGAGGGGTAGATGATCCTGTCCAGCCTCCGTATTCCACCTGGCCTCTCACATTAGAGGAGACACATGCTGTGAAAGATCTTTCCCACCAGGTGGCACTCATATTTATCTTTGTCTTTATTTTTTGCTTGATGGAAAGTTTAGCCCTACCATCAGTTGAACACATGACTTATGCATCCCAAATCATGAACCTGATTTTAGGTACTGTCATGTTTTGGGTTCTGTTGTGTTTTGTGCAATTACAATTTATTCTTTTCCTCTGGGATCTTGGCAGGAGAAACTATAAGGGGATAGATCTTATAAACTGAGTGGGCAGGGTCACCTTCATCACACACACACACATATGCATGCACACACACAGAAATTTCCACAGGAAATTTGCCATGTTTTTATTTTCCAGTTTTCCTAATTTCTTGACTCCCTGCCCCTTCCCTGCTCCTCTCTGTGGTTGGAATGAGGTTACTAGCTGGCACACTTTGGCTTCCTATAATTGGATACAGGACCAACTTTTCAGTAATTTTATCCACTGTGCAGTGGCCAAGGCTTGGATTGGTAGTACCAAAAAATACTCATTCTTATGTTTAAGGTGATAAAGGAAAACACAGAGGAAGAACTAAAGGATATTAGGAAGCAATGAGTAAACAATAGGAGAATCTCAATAAAGAGATAGAAATTCTTAAAAGAAACCAAATAGAAACAATGGAGTTTGAAGATTACAATAACTGAAGTGAAAATATTCCATAAAGCATTTCAACAGCTGATTGGAGCTGGCAGAAGAAAGAATCAGTGAACTTGAAGATAAAATAATTGAAATGATTTGGACTGAGGAAAAGAAAGAAAAAAAAAATTAAAAAGTGAACAGAGCCTGAGATTTGTGGGATGTCTCCAAGCATACATATATATATATATTATGGGGGTCCCAGAAGAAGAAGAAAGAGGGAAAAGGGCAGAAGGTATATTTAAAGAAATGACATAAAACCTCCTAATTTTTTTTTTTACTTTATTTTGTACATTTAATAATTGAAAATATAAACAATTAAATACTAAAAAGTAAACTCAGATGAATAAATACATACATTCTCAATTAAATGTAATGGATACATATAAAATTTTTTTTGAATCAAACAATATGTTACACAATATATTTGGTTCATAGTTATGCATTCATACAGTATTGTCCTTTTGTGTCTGGCTTGCTTCGCTCAACGTAATGTCCTCCAGGTTTATCCATGTTGTCATATGCTTTACGACTTCATTTCTTCTTACAGCTACATAATATTCCATCATGTGAAAAAACCACAGTTTGTTTATCCATTCATCTGTTGATGGACACCTGGGTTGTTTCCAACTTTTGGCAATGGTGAATAATGTTGCTATGAACATTGGTGTGCAGATGTCTGTTCGTGTCACTGCTCTCAGTTCTTCTGGGTATATACCCAGTAGTGGTATTGCTGGGTCACATGGCAAGTCAATATTCAACTTCTTTAGGAACTGTCAAACAGTCCTCCATAGTGGCTGTACCATTCTGCAATACCACCAACAGTGAAGAAGTGTTCCTATCTCTCCACATCCTCTCCAACACTTGTAGTTCTCTGTCTTTTTAATAGTGGCCATTCTGATAGGTGTGAAATATATCTCATTGTAGTTTTGATTTGCATTTCCCTAATCATGAGTGATGTTGAGCATTTCTTCATGTGTTTTTTTTGTCATTTGTATTTCTTCTTTGGAGAAATGTCTATTCAAGTCTTTTGCCCATTTTTTAATTGGGTCATTTGTCTTTTTATTGTTGAGTTGTAACATCTCTTTATAGATCCTGGATATTAAACCCTTATCAGATATGTGACTTCCAAATATTTTTTCCCATTGAGTTGGCTGCCTTTTCACCCTTCTGACAAAGTCCTGTGAGGTGCAAAAGTGTTTAATTTTGAGGAGGTCCCATTTATCTATTTTTTCTTTTGTTGCACATGCTTTAGGTGTAAGGTCCAAGAAACCACCACCTACTACAAGGTCTTGAAGATGTTTCCCTACATTTTCTTCTAGTAGTTTTATGGTCCTGGCTTTTATATTTAGAACTTTGATCCACTTTGAGTTGATTCTTGTATAGGGGGTGAGATAGGGGTCCTCTTTCATTCTTTTGGTTATCAATATCCGGTTCTCCCAACACCATTTGTTGAAAACTGTTTTTTCCCATTAGCGTGGGCTTGGTAGGTTTGTCAAAAACCAGTTGACTGTGTAGCTGAGGGTTTATTTCTGGGTTCTACTCTGATTGATGTGTCTATCTTTATTCCAGTATCATGCTGTTTTGACCACTGTAGCTTTGTAATATGTTTCAAGGTCAGGCAGTGAAATTCTTCCCACGTCGCTCTTCTTTTTTAGAATGCTTTTGGCTATTCGGGTGCACTTACCCTTCCAGATGAATTTGGTAATTGCCTTCTCTAACTCTGTAAAGTAAGCTGTTTAGATTTTGATTGGTATTGCATGGAATCTATAAATCAGTTTGGGTAAGATTGACATCTTCATGATATTTATTCTTCCAATCCATGAACACGGAGTATCTTTCCATTTGTTTAGGTCTTTTAAAATTTCTTTTAGCATTGTTTTGTAGTTTCTGCATATAGGTCCTGTACTTCTTTGGTTAAATTAACTTCTAGGTATTTGAGTCTTTTTGTTGCTATTGAAAATGGAATTTTCCCCCTGATTTCCTCCTGAGGTTTTTCAGTACTAGTGTACAAAAACATTACTGATTTTTCCTTGTTGATCTTGTATCCTGCCACATTGCTGAACTCATTTATTAGTTCAAGTAGCTTTGTCGTGGATACTTCAGGATTTTCTAAGTACAGGATCATGTCATCTGCAAACAGTGAGAGTTTTACTTCCTCTTTTCCTATTTGGATACCTTCAATTTTTTTTTCTTGTTTAATTGTTCTAGCTAGAACTTCTAGTACAATGTTGAATAACAATGGTGACAATGGGCATTCTTGTCTTGTTCCCGATCTTAGAGGGAAAGCTTTCAACCTTTCCCCATTGAGTATGATGTTGGCTGTGGGTTTTTCATATATGCCTTTTATCATATTGAGGAATTTTCCTTTTATTCCTATCCTTTGAAGTGTTTTTACCACTGGATTTAGTCAAATGTCTTTTCCGCATCTATTGAGATGATAATGTGTTTTTTTTCATTCAATTTGTTAATGTGGTGTATTGCATCCACTGATTTTCTTATGTTGAACCAGCCTTGCATACGAGGAATAAATCCCACTTTGTCAAGATGTATGTCTTTTGATATGCTGTTGGATTCGATTTGCAAGTATTTTGTTGAGAATTTTTGCATCTATGTTCATTAGAGAGATTGATCTGTAATTTTCTTTTATCATAGAATCTTTATCTGGTTTTGTAATTAGGGTGATGTTGACTTCATAAAATGTGTTGGGTAATTTTCCCTCCTCTTCAATTTTTTGGAAGAGTTTAAACAGAATTGGTGTTAATTCTTTTCGAAATGCTTGGTAGAATTCACCTGTGAAGCCATCTGGTCCTGAACTTTTCTTTGCTGGGAGATTTTTGATGATGGATTCAATCTCCTTAAATGTGATTCGTTTGTTAAGTTCTTGTATTTCTTGTAGCATCAGTGTAGGTTGGTTGTGTGTTTCTAGAAATTTGTCCATTTCATCTAGGTTGTCTAGTTTGTTGGCATATAGTTTCTCATAATATCCTCTTAAGATTTTTTTTTATTTCTGGGAGGCCATTTGTAACTTCCCCCTTTCATTTCTGATGGTATTTATTTGCATCTTCTCTCTTTTTTTCTTTGTTAGTCTAGCTAGGGGTTTGTCAATTTTATTGATCTTCTCAAAGAACCAGCTTTTGGTTTTGTTGATTTTCTCTATTGTTTTTCTTTTCTCATTTTCATTTATTTGTGCTCTAATCTTTATTATTTCTTTCCTTCTGCTTGCTTTGAAATTGGTTTTCTTTTCTTTTTCAAGTTTCTCTAGTTGTTCAGTTAAATATTTGAGTTTAGCTCTTTCTTGTTTTTTAATATAGGCATTTAGGGCTATAAATTTCCCTCTCAAGACAGCCTTCGCTGTATCTCATACGTTTTTTTTTTGTTTGTTTGTTTGTTTTTTTTTGTTTTGTTTTGTTTTTTTTAAACCAAAGAATTTATTTATATTGAATTCTTTCAATGACAACAAAATGACAAATGAAAAGTAAAACAATTATTACAATCACAGTTTATGCATATGCCATTTAGTGTGTTTTCTGTTGCCAGTCACTGAAAATCCTTTCCAGCCGGGCTTAAACAGTAGGGCGGGGGATGGAAGTTGTTGGTGTAGATTGGTTCTGGTAACTGGGTCTGCAGGCACAGATGGGCTTCAGAGTTTCCATTCCATTTTCCTATGACTCCTTCAGCTGTGTCTTCCTCTATTTTTTGGCTTTGTCTTCAGTCATTCCAGACCTCATGTTCGTGCTCCACAACATCCAGAAAGAGATCACCTCTTTCAGTAGCTGTCTCTGAAGCACAAGTGATGCTCTCCTCAACCAAAAAACTGTCCTCACAACTCATTGGTTCGAATCGGGTCATGTGTCCTTTGCAGAATCACTCCTGGTACCCTATGTGTCTCTAAATGCTTATTATATACATGTATGTGGAGCTCACTCGTTCACTGAACAAACATGTAGGGAGCACATACTCTCTTTTAGAAATTTCATTTGTCACCCATAATTGGCACTCTTTATAAAACGTCCCCAACATTTACGGGGTCATTTAGGTCCAGGTTACTCATGGCCATCACTGTGGTCAGGGGGATGGTACTGACCTGATTGGCTTCAGCCAATCATGTCTCAGGGGATGAGACTACCTTCGACCAATCACGGCTCTCCACTGGATGCGGTAGCGGGGTGAATCCCCCTCAGACCCCAAGACAGGCGTGGAATGGACGCCACAGAAGCAGCAGTGATCAATTCAACCCCCAAACTACTTTTGTTATATTTTATTCACAAGAAGGAGGCATAATGTGAAACCTAAGAATACGAAAACAGCAGTTAGAGAAAGTTATGGATAGAGGACTAAAAGTTAAGATGAGATTTTACTTCCCAATTCTAAGATTTTACCAAATGTCAAACATGGAAGTCAAGATCAAAGTAAATGTGATTTTTCTTAGTATGTTCTCACTAGTTTAGAGAAACTTTGTTCACTGGACTTTACTGTTTCCCAGGCTGCCTCTTATTTGGGAAATATCAGCAAGCTACAAGATTCCCACCTCCTTAGCAACTAACTTCCTGTGAGGCAGCTATTTCTCAGTGATGTCACTATGTGAGAATCCAAGGGCAGACCAGCTGCTAAGCAAGCTGGAGCCCTCTCTCGGGCGCAGAGTTGGGTAATATATTGCTGTCACAGTCCTGGAGACAAAGAGATCTGCGGAAACAGCAACTCCTCTTCAATGGCGCCAAGTCAGCTGCCACATGTTGAAGCAAGACGTTGGGTGATCCCTGCCTGGTCTCTCCTTCTCTTCCGGGCTTCCTCTTCCTCTTGAGTTCAGTGGGCTCAGCCTCTTGAGACTTCATGCTTAAGTGATCCTGTAGTCCTCTCTTTCCTGACGTAGGGCTTGTTTCTTTCTTGGCCTGCTTTATCAGTCTCAGCTGTTCTGCTCGCTTCTCAATTTCAACTGTAAGCCATCAGGCAAAATGGCTCATCTCTCCCCTGGGCCTCAGCTGTTTGAGCCTTCTCCTTTCTGTCACATGGCAGGATAAAAAATGACAGAGCTCTCTCTTCTCTCATACGTTTTGATACGTTGTGTTCTCATTTTCATTTGTCTCAATATATTTACTTATTTCACTTGCAATTTCTTCTTTGACCCAGCGATTATTTAGGAGTGTGTTGTTCAGTCTCCACACATTTGCGAATTTACTTTTTTCCCGTCTGTTATTGATTTCTAGTTTCATTCCATTATGATCTGAGAAGGTGCTTTGTATAATTTCAATCTTTTTATATTTATCGAGAGCTGAATTGTGACCTAACATGTGGTCTATCCTGGAGAAAGAATGTATAACCCTCTGAGTTTGGATGCAGTGTTCTGTAAATGTCGGTTAGGTCTAACTTGTTTATCGTATTGTTCAAGTTCTCTGTTTCCTTGTTGATCTTCTGTTTAGTTGTTCTACATAATGATGTGAATGGGGTGTTGAAGTCTCCAACGATTATTGTAGAAATGTCTATTTCTCCCTTCAGTTTTGCCAGAGTTTATCTCATATATTTTGGGGCACCCTGGTTAGGTGCAAAGATATTTATGACATATCTTCCTGGTGGATCATCCCTTTTATTAATATATAATGTATCTCTTATAACTTTTTTGCATTTAATGTCTGTTTTTGTCTGATATTAGTATAGCTACCCCTGCTCTTTTCTGATTACTATTCGTTTGGAGTATCTTTTTCCAACCTTTCACTTTCAGCTGGTTTGTATCCCTGGGTCTAAGATGAGTTTCTTATAAGCAGCATGTGGACAGCTTATGTTTTTTTATCCATTCTATCAGCTTGTATTTTTTGATTGGGGAGTTTAATCCATTCACATTCAGTGATATTACTGTAAATGCACTATTTACTTCTTCCATTTTATTCTTTGGTTTTCATATGTCATCTTGTTTTTGTCTCTCCTTTAACTCTTTTGGTTAGCTTTTCTGCTATTCTTTCTTCTATACTCTCCTCCAAGCCTCTCTCTCCTGTCTTTTTCTTTCAGGTTCTAAGGCTTCCTTTAATATTTCCTGCAAAGGTGGGTTCTTTTTTGCAAACTCTCTTAGTTTCTGTTTGTTTGTGAATATTTTATACTCACCTTCATATTTGAAGGACAGTTTTGCTGGATAAAGAATTCTTGGCTGGCAGTTTTTCTCTTTCAGTTTCCTAATTTTATCATACCACTGTCTTCTTGCCTCCATGGTTTCTGAAGAGAAATCTGCACTAAGTCTTACTGGATATCCCTTGTACATGATAGTTTGCTTCTCTCTTGCTGCTCTGAGAATTTTCTCTTTATCTTTGACATTTGACATTCTGAGTGGTATGTGTCTTGGCATAGGTCTATTTGGATTTATTCTGATTGGGGTACGGTGTGCCTCTTGGACATGTAAGTCCATTTCTTTCATGAGAGTTGGGAAATTTTCAGCTTTTATTTCCTCAAATACTCTTTCTGCCCCTTTTCCCTACTCTTCCCCTTCTGGAACTCCCAAGACACGTATGTTGTTACATTTTGTGTTGTCATTCAACTCTCTGAGCTCCTGCTCAATTTTTCCCATTCTTTTCTCTCTGTTCTTTTCTCTCTTCAATTTTAGCTGCTCTGTCCTCAGTATCACTTATTCTTTCTTCTTTCATTTCGAGCTGCTGTTGTATGCCTCAAATGTGTTTTTGACCTCACCTATTGTGTCTTTCATTCCCATGAACTCTGTTACTATTCTGTTCAGGATTTCAAATTCTTCTTTGCGTTTGCTCAATGTCTTCTTGATGTCATTTATCTCTTTATCTATATTGTCTTTCAACTCATTAATTTGATTTTGTAAATTTGTGTTCATCTTGCGGATTAGTTTTCTCAAATTCTGCATCTCTTCTGGGACTTTGATGTATTCCTTTTCTTGGGCCATGTCTTCTATTTTCTTAGTATGCCTTGTAATTTTTTGCTGGTGTTTAGGCATCTGGTTAGGATGTAGTTTACTCAGATGCTCAATCTCTTTCTCTTTTATAGGGATTTATTGGCAGAAGGCTGTGAGTTACCACAGCACTTTGATTTTTGGCTCAACCTGGATTGTTAGGATTGTCCTGCTGGTTGCTCAAAACTGGGCACTGGACCCAGTAATTGGTTGTAGAGTTGCTTCCTAGGGCCTTGGGCAGGAGGTTATAGAGGCCAGGAAAAGCCTCTCCTACTTATTTTTAATTTTCTTATGTGCACTTCCTTGCTCTGCCAGGAGATGGTGCTCTTTGACAGCTCTCAATTCAATGAATGGTTGGAATGTATTTGTTACAACACAGACCAGATCAATTTGATAGAGCTTCCTGTCTGGAGGTTAAGAGCCTTGTAATTCAAACTTTCTGAGACAGTTCTCCAGTCTTCTCTGGCAGCCCCCTCCCTTTTCCCAGCTAGGAAATATTTCCACTTCCCTCTGAGTCCTCAACAATCAGCCCCTGTTAGTAAAGGAGGAGATTGGGAGGTTTGTATATCTTTAGCTCCTTGCAGGCTCTAAGGCAAACTTAGGTACAGCTCCACCCAGCCTGGAAGGGCTCTCGGACATGGCAGACCAAACCTGTCAGTCAAAAGCTTAGTCAGCCCCAGGCTCTCTCTCTCCCCTCTCCTCTGGAGTCCTCAACAATTAGTTCAGGCTAGAAGTGAGGGAGATTGCGAAGGTCAGATTTCTCCAGTCCTTCTCCGGCTCCCAGGGCAAAGCACCATGTGGTCCCACTTGTCCTGGAAGGGCCTATGGGGCACCGCAGCCCAAATTTGCAGGCCAGAATCTGAGTCAGCCTTAGGCTGTGTCCCTCTCTCTCCGTTTTCCTGGGGTGGTAGATCCCTGGAGCTCCCTTTGTCTGTAGTCACAGGCCCAGAGGCCTGAGAATTCTAAAGAGTCTTTAGTGTGGGGGAGGGTGCTGGCAGCAGCAGCCACTGCTGGTTCCAACTCACAGTTCTGTCATCGCAATTTCCCTCTTTTATCCCTCTCTCCTCTGGGTGGTGTGCAGCCTTCACCTGCTGTCCTAAACCCTAGAAGATCTTTTTTGGGGCTGTCTCAGCCCGTCCTCTAGCTATTTTTCTGGAGAAGAGATTCCCGTGTCTTACTAGTCTGCCATCTTCCCGGAAGTCACTCCTAAATTTAATGAAAGCCATGAATATGAACATTTCAGAACTCCAACAACCACCAAAGAGGAAAAACTTGAAGAGAATCATGCCCAGGCACATACTGGTCAAAGTACTGAAAGCCAAGGATAAGGGGAGAAATCTGAAAGCTGCAAGAGAAAAACTACACATTATGTACAAGGGCATCTTTATACGTTTAAGTGCCAGTTTCTCATTAGAAACCTTGGAGGGAAGAAGATGGTGGGGCAAAATACTTGAAGAGATGAAAAAACAATTGCCAACCTAGGATTTTATATCCTGCAAAACTCTTTTAAAAATGAGGGAGAGACATTACCAGATAAAAAGAAGATGAGGGAGTTTGTCACCAATAGATCTGCCCTACAAGCAATAGTAATAGGAGTTCTTCAGACTGAAAAGAAAGTACACTAGACAGGGGATTGAAGTGGCATGACAAAATAAAGACCTCTGGTAAAGTTAACCATTTGGGTGATTATAAATGAATGCCAACAACAGCTGAATATACATTTTTGTCTCATACATTTGGGTCATTCTGCAGGATAGAGCTACCCTAACCACAATGGAATGAAGCTAAAAATCATTAACAGAGGGAGAATTAGAAAATTCACAAATATGTGGGAAAAAAACAACACACTCTTAAAAAGCCAATGGATGAAAGAGGAAATCACAAGGGAAGTTAGGAAATATCTTGAGGTGAATGAAAATGAAAACACAACAAACTAAAACTTGTGGGATCCAACAAAGGCAGTACTGAGAGAGAATTTATAGTTCTAAATGCTTACATGAAAAAAAAGAAGAAAGATATAAAATCAGAGACCTAATCTCAGAACTGAAGAATCCAAAAGAAACAAAAGAAAACTAAACCCAAAGCATGAAGAAGGAAGGAAGGAACAAAGATTAGAGTGGAGATAAACGAACTAGAGAATAAAAAATAATAGAGAGGATCAGGGAATACAAAACTTGATTCTTTCAGAAGATCAATAAAATTGAATAACTCTACCTAGACTGACAAATCCTGCACCTATTATTGATAAAAATATTTAGGGGGGAGTGGATGTGACTCAAGCAGTTGGGTACCCATCTCCCACGTGGGAGGTCCTGAGTTCAGTTCCCAGTGCCTCCTAAAGAAGATGAGCTGACACAACAACCTGATGTAATGAGCAGACACAATGAGCAGGGAGCAGATGTGGCTCTAGTGGTTGGGCACCTACCTCCCCACATGAGAGGTCCCAAGTTCAATTTCTAGTGCCTCCTAAAGAAGACAAGCAGACAATGAGTGGACAGAGCAAGCAGACAATAAGTGGACACAATGAACAGAGACAATGAGGAGAGACAATGAGCAGATACAATGAGCAGACAGACAAGGGAGCCATCTTGGGGTGGGGGGCAGGAACACTTAGAAAACTAGGAACAGAATGAATTTCCTTAATATGATATAAAGGGCATATAGGAAAACCCACTGCTAACATCATTCTCAATGGTGAAAGACTGAAAGATTTCCCACTAAGATCAGGAACTAGAAAAGGATGCCCACTGTCACCATTGTTATTCAACACTTTACTGAAAGTTGTAGCTAGAGCAATTAGGCAAGAGAAAGAACTAAAAGGAATCCAAATTGGAAAGGAAGAAGTGATTCTTTCCCTATTTGCAGATGACATGAATCTATATACAGAAAATCCTGAAAAATCTACAACAAATCTACTAGAGCTAATAAATGGATTTAGCAAAGTGACAGGGTACAAGATCAATAAGCAAAAGCAGTAGTGTTTGTATATAATGGCGATGAACAATCTGAAGAGGAAATCAAGAAGAAAACCTCCAATTACAATAGTTACATAAAGAATCCAATATCTTGGAATAAATCTAACTAATGGTGCAAAGGACTTATACATGGAAAAATGCAAAACATTGCTAAAAGAAATCAAAGACCTGAATAAATGGAAGGGCATCCTGTGCTTATGGATTGGAAGACTAAATATCGTTAAGATGTCAATTCTCCCCAAAGTGATTTACAACAGAATCCCAATCAAAATTCCAACAGCCTTTTTTGCAGAAATAGAAAAGCCTATCATCAAATTTATTTGGAAGGATAAGGAGCCCCAAATAGTCAAGCGATCTTGGAAAAGAAGCATGAAGTTGGAGGACTCACACTTCCAGATCTTAAAACTTACTACAAAGCCACAGTATTCAAAACAGCATGCTATTGGTCCTAGGACAGTAATACACACGAGTGGTATCAAATTTGAGAAACAGACCTTCACATCTATGGCCAAATTAATTTTTACTTGGGCTGAAGTCCACTCAACTGGGAAATAATAGTCTCCTCAACAAATGGTACTGGGAAAAGTGGATATCCATATGCAAAAGAGTAAAAAAGGACCCCTACCTAACACCATAAACAAAAATCAACTCAAAATGGGTCAAAGGCATAAATATAAGAACTGGCAATATAAGACTCTTAGAAGAAAACATAGGGATGCATCTTCAGAATATTGTGTTATGCAATGGTTTTTTAGAATTTACATCAAAAGCACAAGTAACAAAAGAAAAAAAATGAGATAAATTGGACTTTATTAAAATGAAAAAAAATTTGTGTATCAAGGGAATTCATAATGAAAATAAATAATGTAGAGAATAGGAGAATATATTTGGTAACTACATGTCTAATAATGGTTTAATATCTAGAATATATAAAGAAATCCTAGAGCTCAACAACATAAAGACAAACAACCCAAATAAGAAATGGGCAAAGTTCTTGAATAGATATTTCTCCAAGGAAGACATACAAATGGCTAAAAGGCACATGAAAAATGCTCTGCCTCGTTAGCCATTAGTGAAATGCAAATCAAAGCCACAATGATATTTAGCCACTAGAATGACTACTATTCAAAAAATGAAAAAATCCTGTTGGAGAGGATGTGGAGAAATAGGAACATTTGTTCATTGTTGGTGGGAATGTAAAATGATGCAGCCGCTTTGGAAAACAGTTTGGCAGTTCCTCAGATATTTACATATGGAATTACCATATGATTCAGCAATCCCACTTCTAGGTTTATACTCAAAATAATTGAAAGTAGGGACTTGAGCAGATATGTACATACTGATATTCATAGAGGCATTATTCACTATTGCTATAAGAAGGAAACCACCCAATTGTCTGTCAACAGATGAACAAACAAATTCTGGTTTATACATACAATGGAATAGTATTCAACCATGATAAGAATGAAATTCTGATACATGTGACAACACGGATGAAACTTGAAGACATCATGTTGAGTGAAATAAGTCAGACAAAAAATGACAAGTATTGTATGAACTCACTGATAGGAAACAACTAGAATAAACAAATTCATAGACTCAGAAATTGGAATACTGGTTTCCAGGAACCAGTGTAGGCATAGGGAATGGAGATAATATTCAGTTGGTACAGAGTATGTTTGGTGCGATGTAGAAGTGTTTTTAATGGGTGGTAGCACAACATGAATGTAATCATCACCACTGAATTATATATTTACATGTGGTTTAAAGGAGAAATTTTAGGTTGTATTCATGTTACTAGATAAAACCTGTTAAACTCTATGTTTTAGTTTGCTAGGCTGATGAAAGCAATATACCATGAAATGGGTTGGGAATTTCAAATTCCCATTGAATGAATTCAATGGGAATTTATTAACTTACAAGCTTACAATTTTGAGGCAGTGGAAATGTCCAAACCAAGGCATAATTGAGACAATGCTTCCTTCCTGAAGACTGGCTGCCAGTGATCCTGAACTCCTCTGTCACATGGCAAGACACCCTTATCTTCTGGGTTTTTTTGCTTTCAGCTTCTTGCTTCCGTGGCTTTTTTGCTTTGTCTGAATTTATCCCATTTATAAAGGATGCCAGTAAGAAGACCAAGACCCACCCTGGGCCAAGTTTTAACTGGTAACCTTGTGAAAATTTATACCCAAAGGAATGTGTTATCTTTAAGAACATGGTTTTCTGGGGTACAGACAGTTTCAGACCACCACAGTATATAACAGAAAATATGAACCCTAATGTAAACTATAACTATAGTTAATAGTATACATGCTCACCTTGGAGGTATTGCAGGTTTGGTTCCAGACTTCTGCAATAAGGCGAATATGGCAATAAAGCGAGTCACACAAAACTTTGGTTTCCCAGTGCATATAAAAGTTATGTTTATACTGTGCTATTGTCTATTAAGTGTGCAGTGGTATTATGTCTAAAAAAGACAGTGGACATACCTTAATTTAAAAAATACTTTATTGCTAAAAAAATACTAGCGATCATCTGAGCCTTCAGTGAGTTGTAATCACCTTGCCGGTGGAGGGTCTTGCCTCGATGTTGATGGCTGCTAATTGCTCAGGTCGGTGGTTGCTGAAGGTTGGAGTACCTGTGGCATTTCTTAAAAATAAGATAATAATAGAGTTTCCGTACTGACTGAGTTCCTTTCATAAAGTATTTCTCTGTAGCATGTGATGCCATTTGATAGCATTTTTACCAACAGTAGAACTTCTTTGAAAATTGGAGTCAATCCTCTCAAACTCCTGTCGGCTGCTTTATCAATTAAGTTTATGTAATATTCTAAAGACTTTGTTGTCATTTTCACAATATTTACATTATCTCAAATCACTTTTTTTTAAGTAACTTAAAAAATTTTTTTAAAAGAAGGTTTAGATTACATAAAAGTTACATAAAAAATATAGGGGATTCTCATATTCTCCACTCCCTCACCCTCCCACACTTGCCCCATTAACAACATCCTTCATTAGTAGAGTAAATTTGCTACAATTGATGAACACATACTGAAGCATTGCTACTAACTGTGGACTATAGTTTACATTACAGTTTACAGTCTGTACCACACAATTTCGTATGTTATGACAGAATATATAATGGCCTGTAGCCATTATTACAGTGTCATGCAGGACAATTCCAATGTCCCAAAAATGTCTGATATTATACCTATTCTTCCCTCTCTCTCCCCTCAGAACTTCTGGTGGCCACTGCCCTTATATCAATGATAAAAGTTCTTCCATTGCTAGAATAATAATGAGTCTATAGTAGAATAATAATAAGTCTACTTTAGCCCATTGTTCATTCCCCAATCTTGAGGATTTTGAGATGGTGGTGCCCACTCTGCTTCTAATAGAGAGGGGGCTTAGATCCCATGGGGCAGATGGATGGAACTGTCTTGCTTGCAGTTGCAGACACTCTCTGTTCCTTGGGATGGGTGTTGTGCATCATCATCTCCCTGTTAGTTGTCCTGGGTGAGTACAATGAACTGGAGAGTAGATGTTGCAACTGCTGAGATTCAGGGCCCAACTGGCACACGGAAGACCAAAGATTGAAGTCTCTGGGACATACATTTATCAACTATAGTGCTAATTTAATGTTCAAATAAAAGGGGCAGAAAAGCCACATATAGGGAAACTATAAATGAGTCTAACTCTGTCACACTGGGGAGCATAAATTCCAAAGTAATAGCTACTGACAGGGTGCTGAATTCCTGAGCTGTCTGCCCTGCTTATAGGATCTAGATGTCTCTAGAGCCCTCAGGAACCCTGCTATTGGAGGCACTGTTTGATGTGGCAGTCAATAAGATCCTGCTGAGATGTGCATAAGAGTAACCTCTGTAATGAACTCCTGACTTTCTTTGAAATTTCTTAGCCATAAAAACTCATTTGTATTTACCATGTCCCTATTTTAGTCAAGGTATTTTCCAAATGCATTACTGGTTGGTCCTTGGTAATAATCCCTTGGTACCACGAAAGTTTATTCCCGGGAGTCACGTCCCATGCCGTGGGGAAGGTAGTGCATTCACATGCTGAGTTTGGCTTAGAAAGAAGCCATATTTGAGCAACAGAGGCTTTCAAGAGGTGGCTCTTAGGCAATATATAATACTAGGTTAAGTTTCAATTTGACAAGAAAAGGTTCATAAGTACAATTATCAATATCAAGTGTCTGGCGTAATGGTCCATCTTCTTCACTAGGCACTGCCCTTGTACTTGGGATTCTTGCTGACGTATTGGAGAATGTAGCAGGATAGGAATTCAATATTCTTTTGGTTATTGTGTGGATCTCCACTCACTGAGATAATGCCCTAGGAAACACGTGATCTCTTTCCTTATAGGTATGCCTATAAGTGAACCTCCTCCCAAGCATCCCCCATCATGACACCCCACACCAGTGATCCTCCCCTGCCACAGTTGTGACCCTTCTGTGATCCAAAACCTCTCCAAAAATGAAGCCAACAAAATAACCAACTAAAATTCATAAGAAAATGAAATAATAATGATAGTTTTAAAAATAAATAAGATTCAAAAAAAAAATTTGTTTTTTAAATTTGAAATAATAAAAAAAAAGTTTAGAATTTGTGTCTTTTATCACTTGTAGCAGTTTGGCAGTTTGATATAGTTAGAATCCCCAAAGTAGATATTGGATTATGCTTGTAAACTGGTCTGTTAATCTGGGCATGATTAGGTTATGATTAGGGCGTCCACTGGGCCACGTCAGTAGGGCGTTGAGCCCCACCCTTTGGTGGGTGGAGTCTCAAAGATAAAAGACATGGCAAAGGACAGAGTTGGAGCAGTTTTGAGTTGGGATTTTGATGTTGGAGTTCTAATGCTGGAGCGCTGGGAAGTGAATACACCGAGGAGCTCGGTCGTGAGGAAAGAGAGAAGGCCCTGGGAAGAGAAATGAGCTGTTCGCCTGAGAGTCTACAGCTGGCCTCGTGGTGAGAGGAAAAGCCTAGAGAGCCTCATAGTCTACAGCTGACCTTGTGGAGGAAACAGAGGAGCTGAGCCCAGAGAGAAAGGGGGCCTCGGGAGAGAGGAACCCAAGAAGCCTGAACCCTGGCAAACATTGGCAGTTGTCTTGCCCCAACACGTGGCAATAGACTTTGGTGAGGGAAGAAACCTATGCTTTATGGCCTGGTAACTGTAAGCTTCTACCCCAAATAAATACCCTTTATAAAAACCAACCGATTTCTGGTATTTTGCATCAGCACCCCTTTGGCTGACTAATCCATCACTGTAATATCTATTGTCTTGTATGTACATGACATTTTCTTCCATATATTCCCTCAGTGTCTTATTTTTTTCACTTTATCTTCAAAGAAGGTTTAGGTTACAGAAAAGTCACATACAGAATATAGGGGATTCCCATATACCCAACACCCACCCCCTTTTCCCCTCTCCACATTAATAACATTTTACATGTATATAGTACATTTGTTACAATTGATGTAGAAATAGTGAAGCATTGCTACTAACCATGGTCAATAGTTTACATTATGGTTTAAATTTTGGATCGTACACTTTCATAGGTTTTGATGGAAGTTAAAATGGCCTGTATGCTTTATTGCAAAATCATGCAGATCAATTCTAATGCCCTGAAAATATCCCATGTTCCATCTATTCTATTCTTCCCTCCCCCTGCCCTCAGAACCTATGGTAACCACTAAGTTTCAATTTTTGAAGAATATGATTCATATTTGCTTGCAATAATATCGAAAGCTTAATATATTGGTCTGTTTCCTTTTATTAGGCACTGCCTATGTTCTCGAGGGATTCTTGTCCCTCTAATTGAGAACATAGCAGGACTCCCCAGAATGAGAGTTTAATATTTTCTTGTATATTGTGTGGGTCTCCATCCACTGATATAGCACAAGATGAACACTTAGATATTCCATAGAAGCCTGCTTCAGGTGCGCCCTGTCCCATATACTGCCCCCGCCCCCCCCCCACCCCGCATCTGACAGCCTACACCAGTAACCCTCCCCTGCCTATTTGCCAAAAGAACATCCCAAGGATTTTAATTTTACCCACTGATCTGCAAATCCTCAGAGTTCACCTGCTCCTTCCCCCAACTGTCCCCCAAGTACCATGGGTAGTCCAACCCATCCCCCCACCCTAATTCCCCTCACAGACCAGCACTGCTGAAGCTTTTGTGTCTTCCAAGGACTGTTTTAAAGCTTTCTTCCTATGGTCATGTATATTTTGTATTAATTTTATTTGTAGATATTTTATCTTTTTAGTTGCCCTTGTAAATGAGATATATCTGCCATTATGTCTTCTAACTGGAAGTTGTTTGTATACATGAATGCTATGGATCTCTGGATGTTATTTTTTACTCCACTACAGAAGTGAATTTTCCTGTTTTCTGTAGATTTTCTGTTAATTAAATTATTCATCATTTCAACTGCAAATTTTTAGGTTTCTAATTTCCCACAGTTTTCAGATTTCTAATTTCTTTATTTTATCTAATAGCACTTACTAGCACCTCCAGTATAATGTTACATAATTGTCATAGTAGACTGTGGAAATATGGATAGCAGAAATATCACCAGTGATTCCCTCATTAAGCATGACGTAGGCTTTGGGCTAAGAGAGATATATTTGATCATATTGAGGATATAACCATTGATTCATTTTTTTAATTGTTTTGAGCAACAATAAATGTTAAGTTTATCAGATCTTTTTCAGTGTCTATTTGTCTCTTTGGGTCAATTATGATGGTACATTATTAATATGTGTTCTAATACTGAGCACCTTGCACTTTTGGAATAAAAGCTATTTGTTCACATATATGAACTCCTTAATGTGGTGAATTCTGTTTATTAATTATTTGTTTAGGATATTTATACTAATAGTCATATATGGGATTTTCTTTCTTTCTCTTCTGTGCAATTTTTATCAGGCTTTGATATCAATAGTTTATTCACTTCATAAAAATATGTCTTATTCTCTGTTCTTAAATAGTTGGAATATTGTTCTTTAAAATCCCTTCTTTAAAAATGTGATAGAATTCCTCTATGTAAACAAACTGAATCAAGTAGATTTTTGCCTATTTCTTCTATTTAAATTAGCATAATTATATTTCTTTCTCTCTGAGATGTTTTGATAAATGTTTTCCTAGAAAATGATTCACTTTAACCAAGTTTTCAAAATTATTTAAATAGGGTTGGGCAAATAGCTGCTAGGCATTAAATTTTTCTATAATTCTGTGGTTCCTTTTGTCTATCATTTTCTTACACATTTCAGCTTTCCTTTCTCTCCCATGAAGCACATACAGTGCCCCCTTGCTTAGATTAGCTACTGCTTTATTTATTTTATTCACTTTTTTTAAAAAAGCCAGCTTTTGGATGTAGTTCTAGTCTGTTGATTTTAGTTTTCCAACTCATTAATTTTTTATTTTAATTATAATAATTTCTTTTCTATTGCTGTAGAAGAAATTTGAGGTCTGCCCAATTATTTTATTAATATGTGCCTTGATCTTTCCACCTGGATGCCTAGAGAGTGTTTTAAAATCTTCACAACTAACAAATTTATTTGGATATGTCTCTGTGTTGATCATTCTAGATCAATGCCTCCTATCACATGGAATGAATTTTTTTACATATATATTTGTCTTTTTTTTTTAATAAAATTTTATTAAATTATATTTCAATTATTTATTCTTTTTTATATTTTAATGCTGTTCAACAAGAGACTCCAATTATGCAAATATTGAATCTCCTTTGCCATTCTTTTCTAGTCATAATGTTCTATCTAAGCCTGTATATGTTTTTTAACTGCATCACTTCTCTCACTTCTTCCCCTAGGTCCTTTTTTCTGATTTTCATGTTGTCTCTTTTCCATTGTGACTTTTCCAATTTTGTCTCCATTTCTGCGATGGCTTTGTTTATTTTCTTCTTCTTTCATTAGATCTGGTCTCTCCTATTTTGTTATTATCTTACCATATCTTTTCTAAGTTCTTTTTTCCCACAGTTCATTATTTGTAGATGTGTTTGCTTTGGTCAACCTTTTCTTCTGCCTCATGGGAATATTTTATTGTGAGTGTTCTTTGTTACTCACAATAGATGCTCTTTTGCTTCTTTTGTTCCTAAAGTATTTTTGTATTGATACAGTGCCTGCTTATTTTTGTCTTGCTCATCATTGAATGCCTTAGATTTCTTTGAGACAGCTATTTGCAGGAAGTTCCTTTATTGGGGAGAGTAGAGTCCTGTATGGAGGGGGAGGCAGGATAATCTTCCAGGCTAGAAGACATTAACAAACTACTCTGTGCTGCCAAATTCTTGCCTATGTGGCTGGCTGGTACAATTCCTTTTGAAGCCCCCATCCTCTTCTTCTATACCTATTCCATTCTGTGACAGCTTCTGCTACCACCTTTAATTAACTCAATGCCTACATTTGCTGTTTTAAATAAAGGATATAGTTTCTTCACTTCAGGGTGTACACTTCACCTTCAAGAAATTTCGTCAGCTGCTGTGAAGCCCTTTCTCCCTTCTTTGTGGTGCTTCTCTTCAATTTCTCTTGTATCATTTCTTTCTGTTCTCAGCTACTTTTTGTAACCCTTAACATGTATTTTACAATCTATGGATTACATGTGTCTCTAAATTTCAGGAAAAGGGAACTGTCAGGGCTTTGTTTCTTTCATTTTCCCTTCTGGGATTATGAATTTCCAGTCGTATAAAAATAAAATGCCAACTTATGAAATACCCAGGGCTTTGTAATGGTCAGTTTATCTGATTACCATTCCTGCTCCTGTACTCTGTGATCCCCTTTCAGTCTTTTCTTTCTGTCCACCTTATTTTCTGTATTCCATTTCCTCCGTGCAAAATGTCCCTCCCCTCCCTTTATCTTCACATGAACTTATCCCACCACTGAACCCCCGGCTGAAAATAATACTGTTTACCCTCAACCCTGTGATATTTTTCATACATACCTTAAAGCCTTTGTTTTTTTTCTCTGACTTACTAGTTCTTATATTCACATTTTTTGTCTTCCCTGCTAACATGAAGGTCCCAGAGAGAGCACCCTACAGTTTCCCACAAAATACCCAGCACAATTAAAATACTCCATAAATGTGTGTTGAATACATGAGGCCACTCTTAGTCCTTAATAAGAATAGAAATAAATATTGTTTTAAAGACTAGTAATTTTGCTGTGCTTCAGGAACACCATCATTCTGTACAGTAGCTGGAGAAGGTATAGGAGATTGTGATTTCACTATGATTTGGTCTTTTTCTTAAATTTTTTTTTTAAAGGAACCATTTATCATTGAAAGCATCAGTGTTTCAGCTCTCTGTGTTTTTGTGATCTACCCTTATGCTTATCTTGCAGGATTCCACACAGCTTCCCTGGATAAGCTCTCTCCCACCATCTCTACAGCCTTAATCTTATCCTTCCCTGAAGGCTTCCCCAACCTCCTAAGACTCAGGAACAGGTTTTCCTATGAACTCTCAGAGCAATTTTGTTGACATGAAGCTCTTAGCGGAGGTTATCTTGAATGTTATAGAGTGACTAAATATATTATTTTCCCAAGTAGACTGTGGATTTTTTTGTTGATAGGGACAGTATCTTACATCTTAAATTCTAACAACTAGATTGTGTCCAATAATGTTACTATGAGACTTCCAAGAACATTAGACAGCTCAGCTTTCCCAGAGAGAACCACAATAAAAAATCCAGTCACAGCCCCTCAGACACATACCATTTCAGATGTCCTCCCTCAAAGGTAAGACTACCATCATCTTTTTTTTCTCTGGCCTTTGATCTCTAAAACTAATGGTGAGCATTTTTTTTAAGGTTTTTAAATTTTACTATTTTTGGAGAAGTTCTAGGTTTACAGAAAAATCATGCAGAAAACACAGAGTTCCCATACACTCCCCTCACAAAAGCAGTTTCCTCTATTATTAACACTTTGCCTTTGTGTGGCACCTTTGTTACAATTAAGGAAACAATATTATTATAATTACAGGCATTGTGCTTTGCAGATACTTTGTTTTTAAAAATTGAAGTTTTGTGGCAACCTTGCATCCAGCAGGTCTATCAGCATTTTTCTAACACATGTACTCACTTTGTGTCACTGTGTCACATTTTGGTAATTCTCTCAATATTTCAAACTTTTTCATTATTATTGTGTCTCTTATGCTGTTACTGTTATAATTGTTTTGGGGCTCCACAAACTGTACCCATTTAAGACAGCGAAATTAATTGGAAAACGCTGTGTTTGTTCTGGCTGCTCCACCAGCCAAGCAGGCGAGTACCCATATCTCTCACTCTCCTAGGACCTCCCTGTTCTCTGAGAAACAGCGACACTGAAAATAGGCCAGTTAGTCATCTACAGTGGCCTCTAAGTGTTCAAGTGAAAGGAAGAGTCGCAAGTCTCTCACTTTAAATCCAAAGCCAGAAATGATTGAGCATCAAAAAGCTGAGAGGCTGACAGCTAGGCCTCTTGTGCCAAACAATTAACCAAGCTGTGAATGCAAAGAAGGTCTTGAAAGAAATTAAAAGTACCGCTCCAGTGAGCACAGGAATGATAAGAAAGCGAAACAGCATAATTGCTGATATGGAGAATGTTTTAGTGATCTGGATGGAAGATCAAACCAGTCACAATATTCCCTTAAGCCAAAGGTTAATCCAGGGCAAGGCCCTTACTCTCCTCAATTCTATGAAGGCTGAGAGAGGTAAGGAAGCTGCAGAAAAATGTTTGAAGCTAGGAGAGACTGGTTCATGAGATTTAAGGAAAGAAACCATCTCCATAACATAAAAGTGCCACGTGAAGAAGCAGTAAGAGCTGATGTAGATGCTGTAGCATGTTATGCAGAAAATCTAGCTAATTGATGAAGGTGGCTACACTACACAACAGATTTTCAATGTAGATGAAACAACCTTCTATTGGAAGAAGATGCCATCTAGTACTTTCATAGAGGGGAGAAGTCAATGCCTGGGTTTAAAAGCTTCAAAGGACAGGCTGACACTCTTGTTAGGGGCTAATGCAGCTGGTAACCTTAAGTTGAAGCCAATGCTCATTTACCATTCAAACAATCCTAGGGCCCTTAAGGATATGCTAGATCTATACTACCTGTGCTCTATGAGTGGAACAACAAAGCCTGGATGAAGTAAATCTATATAAAACACAGTTTACCAAATATTTTAAGCCCACTGTTCAAACCTACTGTTCAGAAAAAAAGATTCCTTTCAAAATATTACTGCCCAATGTACCTGGTCACCCAAGAGCTCTGATAGAGTTTTACAACAAGATTAATGTTATTTTCATGCCTGCTAATACAACATCCATTCTGCAGCCATGGATCAAAAAAATATTTGTTTGGGAATGACCTTTCTAATTGTAATTCAAAATTTGTGAAGAAATTATTTTGAAAATAGGTAAGTTGGATCACATAAAAATTACAGAAAAAAGTTCTGCATGCATTTTTGATCTTCTACTACATTGCCTTTATTTCAAGCATCTGTAAATTATTCAGTTTAATTGAAGTTCTAATAATCAAACATTTATGACCAAGTTCACAAATGAGTAGGTAACGATAGCTACAATCTGTTTGATAGCTCAGCCATTGATTCTAAAATGAGAGAGGTAAAAAAAAATTTAAATACTAGTGTCAATATCAATGACATACAGTACAATATATGAAAATAAAGCAAGCATGCTTTACCAGCTTGACCAACTTGACCAAGCTTTACCAACTTGAGCATGCTTTACCAGCTTGAATCCAGGATGAGTTGCTATCTAAAAATTGACCACTGACAACATGCTTAATGTCTCAGAGTGCCATACGAATTTCTGTATCACTTGTTGGAAAATAATTATATTAGTAATCTAAAGACTATTTCAGTATTAATCTTAACTCTAGATTAAAATGTTCAGTACCATTTGCTCTGCTTATTTGCTAAACATTTGCTAGATGCCATTATTTGCAGTTTAGTAAAAAGGAAGGGTGTGGTTACTTTGATTGAATTTACACTCACACATATACACACATATACAACACTCTTTCTCAATATAGTCCAGGGCTGAAAAGAGCCAATAATGTCCACAGCAGGGAAAAATAAATAAGAGCATATTCGTGAATCAGATTTCTGTTTTTAGTACTATTGTGAAGGATAATTGTTTGTTACCATAAATAACAGCGTATGCCTTGGTTACAGTTTGCAGCATGGGGCAATATTAACTGTCTATATTCCTGTGAAATGCAAGCTATACTGATTTACTTCTGAATAAAGCAAATACAGCATCACCTAATACCAGACACTGATTAATTAAAGAGACACAGAACTTTATTTCATCCAAATAAACAGCAAGTGTTGTCAACGGAGGCAACACTGGCCAGCACTGGAAACACTGTTTCTGTCAGCTGGAACTTCATCCAGTACAGTCACAAAAGATGAGCCTGTTTGAAAAGTTCCAGCTGCTGTTTTGCTTGTTTTTTTTTTTTCCAGATGGCTAATTGACCCCGAAAGCAAATTCAAGGTGTTTTTCAATGTCCTTCAGTGTTACAAATTTGGTCCTGATCAATTCTTTTGACATTTATTTTGTAGTAATCAGACTGTCATGGGCAGAATACCAAGCAATCCTGCTGATACTAAGAGAGCACTTTGCCTGGTCATTGAATAATTGTGTTAATTGTTCTTTTCTGCCATAGCTTTGAATCCAATTTTTGTTCTTCACTCTGGTATATATGAAGTGTTGATTATAAATCTGAAGAACTAGGAACGTGATTCCTAGTTCTAATTTATGGTATCTAATATTAAGAATGTAGGTCTTCCTAATTTTGCTTATTCATGTAGATTTTAAAACAGAGACCAGAGAGCATATAAAATCATTCCAAACATACAATCTTTTAGAATTTTTAATTTGTTTTTTAATTTGAGGACTCAACACAGTCTACCCTGAGTCTGACTGACATCCTCATTGCCTTTTTTTGGTGCTGGTGACCTTATGGACTTTTGGCACGGCCTGCTGCTAAAGAGTTAAACCTATTGGTGAGTCTGTCATACTCCTGCTTAACAGTCCTTTAAGCGAGCCATAAATCTTTCTTGCTCTGGATGACAGTTAATGAACTGTAAAAGTCTTGCACCAATATTTCTACTTCATTTGCAAGCTCAAAGAAAACAAGTTTGTTTTCACCCTCAAGAAGAACCAATTGTATTTCTTAGTAAGATAAGGATGATTTGTTTCCATGCAGCTCTTTTTATTTAGGAGGACATCTTTTGAGCTTGGGAATTTGATTCAGAAAAGCACAAGCTTCTAATTCTTTTCAGGATGTTTTATGTGCATGGATATGTTTTATTAACCTAATTATATTGCAAACCCATCTAACTAACTCTGTGATCTTGAGCAAGTCACTCGACCTCTCTGGGCCTGTTTCCTCATCTGTAAAATGAGGATTATGTTACCTGTTGTGACTTCCTCACAGAATTCCCCAGAAGATCAAATGAGATAGACTATTATGTTTTTTCAAGATCATTTAAAATTACTTGATTAAAGATTATATTAATTCTCAAAAGCTTTAAATCATTTTTCCTAATACAATGTATGCATATGTATATGTGTGTGTGTAAATACCTTTAGATATATAAGCATTTAAGTATATTTTATATATATGTATATTTGGATAAACATATATTCCTCTACCCATTTGTACAGGTTCTAGGAGGTATAATGGCTTTAGAAATCTAACCAAAAAGAAACAAAATTGGGTGTGAGAGAGTAACTGATTAGAAGCAAGAGTGGCAATCCATTTGGACAAGCTTTAGTTGCTATTCTGGAAAAATTGTTAGAGGCATGTCCTTAGTCATAATATACTTTAATTTAAAGTTTTACTGGAAACACATCACAAATTCTAATGTCTTTCCAAACTGTTGTTTCAGTTGAGCTCTATTTAATATTTACCAGAATGTTATCAATAGAAATGTTGCTTTTTCTTCCATTTGTCATTTCTGTGATTTTAGAAAGAATTATGTTTCCTTCAGTTTCTCCATCTGGCATCTTCTCTTGCCTTGCTCTGCTGGGATTAGACAGCATCACAGTCTTGAACCAAGCGTTCAGGTTGATTGCTGATGCATTTTTCTCAGCTGTTGATCTTTTTCAGGTTCCTGTTAATTTCGTCACGAAATTTATCCAAAAAATTCTGGTTCTCCTTTAAAGCAGATTCAGCTCCACTTCTGTGCTGGAGAATTTGGTAAACATGGATTTTTCAGGCCTTTTTGGCAGTCTGAATCACAACTTGCAGTTGTGATAGAACATGGTCCTCTAGCACACATGATTCTGCTCATTTGCCCTGGACTCTAAAGAGCTTCTTATTGGGCAAGGCTGTCCATTCCAGTTGCTGGGTCCGTATCTTTGAAATGTTGATATCAATAAGATTTTTGTCATTATCTGTCTCCTCTTCCAAATTTTCTTCTTCCACTTTCTTTTCAATCAACTAAATTAAGTTTATTCAGGTTTCCTCTGTTTTTACCTAATGTCCTTTTTCTATCCCAGGATTCAACATTCAGGAAGCCACATTCCTGTTAGTCATCATGTCTGCTTAGGCTCCTCTGCGATGTGACTTTCCTTGTTTCTGGTGACCTTGACGGTTTTGAAGAGTGCTGGTCAGGGATTTTGTAGAATGTCTCTCCATTTGGATTTGTCTGCTGTTTTTCTCATGAGTAGATTAAGGTTATGGGTCTGCTTACGGTTATGGGTCTAGAAATGTAAAGTGCCATTTTCATCCCATCATATCAAGAGTGCGTGCTGTCATTGCTGAAGTCATGTTTGCCAGATTGTTCCCCTATAAAGTTAGCCTTCCTCCCTCTTTCCAGACTTTACTCTTTGAAAGGAAGTCACTATGTGCAGCC
Source organism: Tolypeutes matacus (assembly GCA_026826555.1). Classification (NCBI taxonomy): domain Eukaryota; kingdom Metazoa; phylum Chordata; class Mammalia; order Cingulata; family Chlamyphoridae; genus Tolypeutes; species Tolypeutes matacus. The sequence continues at coordinate 27,741,876 of JAKSZT010054215.1, read as the reverse complement.
CACACTTTAGCAGTGGGGAGTTATTCTCCATCTCCTTGAGGGCAGAGTAGTCTACATAAATTATTGGGAATTCTTTTGCATGGCAGATTTGTCCTTTCTCCCCCATTTATTTATTTATTCAATCATGTGTATATATCCCCGTAGACTCATGGACATTCATTTCATACATTGTATTATAGTTCAAGACTATTTATTTTGTTTTCATATTGTTCCACCTTTGGCCATTGGGGACTTTAGTAGTTTGTGCCTGCATCCCTTTAATATATTCTTATCATTGGCTTCCTTTTCCCTCCCTCTCTTCCTCCCTTCCCTCCCTCCCTCCTTTCCTCCCTCCCTCTTCCTTTTCATTTTTTCCCTTCCCCTTCCCTCCCCTCCCCTCCCTTCCTTTTCCTTCCTTTCCAGCACTTCGTTACTTTCTGGCACAGTAAGATGTTGCTCCAGGCTCATTTGGTACATTTCCTGCCCTAGTCCAGGAACCAGTCATTTCTCAAAGGAGTCCTGGTTCCTTTTTTCGGAGGATGATATTAGAAGCCAAGATCTGGATGCCAGTTATGCTTGTGCTACTGGAGTATTGTTGCTTCTAGGCCCTCTCACTGACAGAGCAAGGGAATATGTGTGTGTGCACTGAACTGTGTATGCAGGTCTACCTATAACTATTTCTGTATTTAACCATCTGTATCTATACTAAGCTAAGCATGAGTTCACATGGATGTCTCCAACTCTAATCCAGCACCACATGGATTGTTCTAGCCTCCTCCCTTGCTGATCTGTAACCTCTCACTCCAACAGTCAGAAACCTGGCTCCTCCCATCTGCCAGTCAGGGACTTAGTTGTTTAATTTCAGTATATGTGTCTAGCAATCAGAATTGTTAACCCATACCCCCGTGGGAAACAATTTTATCAGCTAGAACACGGTGCTTACGTAGTTTCCTCAGCCTTTACTCTTAGTTACTCTGTTCATTTCTAAAGTTACTTTAGTCAGCCCCTTTCTCCCCACCCCCTTGGTCAGGTTGTTTCCTACACTTGTAATACAGTTAATACAATTAGATTGTTCTGTCACACTCTGCAGTCCATCCAGTGGTCTCTGGACCCCTTAAAGATTTGGGAAAATTTCTATTTACCCACTTTGATATCCTACATACTCTGTGATCTATCAAAATACTGTCCCCCCTGCTAATTTGTCTCCCGGGTTTGTTAGCTTTTCCTAGCAGAAACCCGTATACATGTTAATTCTTCTTTACCAGAAGAATTAAGTACAAAACATGACTTGTCTGTATTGATCAGTGTTCTTAGCCACAGCTGACAGAATCCACCTGACTACAGATTTGATAATAATAATAATAACAGTGATAATAAGAGCATTGATAGTTTGATACAGCTAGCGTTTATACTGCTTTCACTATGCGCCAGGCTGATTCTCAGGCTTCACATCTATTAGCTCTTCCAAACCTCACAACAGCCCTGTAGGCAGCTATCATTTTTTTGCCTTACTATTCAGATGCAGAAACAAAGTCATAAAGGATTCACATAACTTGCCTCAAATCACACAATGAGTAAGTGGTGGTGCTAGGAATGGAGTCCAGGCTGTTTTCTCTAGCTCAGAATCATTGGAAGGGCAGGTGGGAAAACTCTAGGCTGATTTCCAGTAACAGCTGCTGGACATACCCTGCAGAACTGACCTGGCAAAGGAGCTGCTGCCTCTGCTGACCCCAGGACCACATTGCCCTGCCCTGCCGTGATCAGAAAATGGCCCTGCTGCTGCCACCCCCACATCCAATCTCAGAATCATGTGGCTTCTGCCACTACCCAAGCAGAAGAATGGAAGCCCCATACTTGCCTATTTCCTTGCTTCCAGAGCCAGGCTCTTGCAGGTGGGTCTGACTGGAGGAACCTAAATGACAGGACTGACCCTTAGCCTCCAAGGAGGCCAGATCGTCTTTATTGTATCAGGGCCATCATATTCTTAGTGCTGCCAAAGGGATGATTATCTTTGTAGGCAGAAAAGCAGCAAGAATGAAACCATAATGTTTTTTAATTCTCATGACAATCATTTAAGGAACATGCTATGACTTTTTAGATGAGGAAACGGAGGCACGTAGAGGAAAGATAACTTTTCCCAGGTCATACAGCTCCTAAGTGGAGAAGCCAGGTTTTGAACCCACATAGTTTATTTCCAATGTTTAAGCTCTTAACCACTCAGCAATACTGCTTCTGTAGACCTGTTTTTCTAGATCGTGGGGTTAAAGCAAAATAGAGTCTAAATCCTGTTAGATTTGTTCCTGACAGCTTAGCCACTTCAGCTAAGTACTGTCTCCCAAACCCATAGGCCCTAAGATGCCACCTTCTAGGTCTGGCCCAGTTGGCCTGGGCTGTGGCATCTTCCAAACTCCAGAGCATGACCTCTCGCCCCTGAGGACAGACAGAGAGACAACAATGGAGCTTGAGTCTAGGCACTTTCTTGGCTAAGCAGTCTCTCCTTCTGCAGGTCTGGCCACCTAGTATGAAGCACCTTGAAACACGCAACATATTTTAAAATTGTGAAATGTTATCACCATAGCAATAATTTGGGGGAGGGACAGGATGGTGTCTGTCTCCTTATTACTTTAGAGTCCCCTTATAGCATTATAGCATGTGCACATTGGCAACCATGAGGTCCTCAATCACTCCTTATTACATGAGCGAAAGAAAGAAAATGAATTCATGAACACGGCTCAGGGGCCGCAGTCTGCTGCAGGCTATAATTTGCCTGTGCTCCAGTTCTCTCCTGGCCAATCTTGAGTTTGCGTCCTGGGAGGTGAGGCCATTGCAGAATCAATAACTGGAGGAGGGTGTGAACTATCTCATAAGAACTGCTGCCAGTCAGTCCCTGTGTGGGGCTTGGAATTCAGCGGGGACTAAGAGGTTACTCAATTATCCATATGTGAATTATTCACTTTTGTGGACCAACCTCACCTTATTTAGCTGGCTTCTCTAGCTCTGCTTTGTACTGCCTTCTCTTAGGGAATACTAACCAAGCTCCATATTGATCTCAGTGAAGTGCAGTCAGGAAGGGAACTTAGCTGGCTGCAAAAATCACAACAGCATTAAAGAGGCAAATATAAATGAGTTTTGAATTATCCTGTTTTGGATTATCTGCATCACTGCACACCCAGATTCCCCTCCCCTGTATGAGTAACCTGCAAGACACCTAGAGTCCTGGGGGTGGGAGACTCTCTTTAGTGGACCCCAAAGTACACTCTTTTACAGGGCTGCCCTCCTCCATCTGACTCTACTTCCTCCTCCCTTTCTTCTTCAGCCTTCAGGGGAGGATTCTTCGGACTGTGGTGATATATTCTTGCTTCGAGGACAGGGCTAGATGAAGACCACTCTGATGGACTGTCCTGTTGTGCCCCAGGATGTGCTCCCTCCTTTCCTGTAGGAGGGTTCTGTGTGCCTACTTGTTGCCATGTGACTTGCCGTCCTCCTGTGGAGCAGGGTGCATGCTCCTGGCTTGGCCATGGGATGTGCCTTAGCCTGTGGAATGCGAGCAGATGTCTTGTGTGACAGAAGCTGTAAGAGGCACCTCGATGCCAATAACATTGTCTTGCTCTTTTCCCTTTTCCATAAGGGCAACATGTTCCCAGTAGGGACTGTTTCTTCAGCCTGGGTCCCAGAATGAGAAGACCTGGGGAGCAGGGCTGGGCAGGCAGAGCAAGTGGCCTGTATTGTCAACAAGTAACGGGTGAGAAATACATGTTTTGTTATCATAAGCCACTGAAATTTTGGGGTTGTTACAGCAGCACAGCTGACTGATACTCTCGTGTGTACTCAAAATAAGAACTATACTAAAGTTTAGGGATAGGCAGAAAATTGTGATATTTCCCCCTCACAATGATTACCTTCATGGCTTATTTGGCATCAGTTAATATCATTTGTTCTAAAACTTGTTTCCTCATTTTGTTATGGTCTCCTATGTTGCTGGTGCCCCAGGCATGAGCTTTGTCTGCTTCTTGAGTGATGCTGAAAAAAACATGTTTAAGTGGACAAAAGGAAACCTTTGCTAGGAATCAGGACACCTAGTGGCTTACATATTCATCAGCTCTGTGTGCTTTTTGGCAAGAAATAAGACCAGACTGTTAATCAGATTCTTCATCTTTAAAAGAAGCAGTTTAGACTAAATAACTTAGAGTTTGAGTCAGCTATAAAATTTGATAAGGCTTGGGGGGACCAATAAATAATATTCTGTTCCCCTAGCCATGCTTGGAACCTATTTAAAGAGACCCACACCCAAGAATCAGAGATTAGGAAGATCAAAATAGGTTTTATGTGCTAAAAGTTCTGCTGAAGGACATGACTCAATGTTTTAGTTTGCTAAAGGCTGCCAATGCAAAAATACCAGAAATGGGTTGGCTTTCATAATGGGAATTTATTAGGGTAAAAGCTTTACAGTTCCAGGGCTGTGGAAATGTCCAAATCAAGGCATCATCAGAGATGCTAGCTCGCCAAAGTCAGCTGCTGGCAGATCCTAGACTCCTGTTAGGTGGCAAGGCAAAATGGCAGCTGGTCTTTGTGTGTTTCCTCTAGGCGTACTTTGTCCCTGAGCTCAGCTGTGAGCCATCAGGGATATGGCTCATCTCTCCAGCTATGGGCTGCTCTGCTGGTTCAGCCTTTGGCCTCCTTCTCAGCCTCTTGAGGTTTCTGTGTCTTTCCATGTGATCCTGGAGTCCTCTCTCACGTGGCAGCATAAAGCTAGCAGCCTCTCTTTCTCTGTCTCATCTTTATGTAGGACTTCAGCAAGAGACCCACCCTGGATCACACCTCACTGAAGTGCCCCAAACAAAGGCCCGCAACTAAATTCAATCCAATGAAAGCATCCCATACCCACAGGAGTGGATTGACTTTAAGAATGTGATTTTTCCCCTGGCATTCATAAAACTTCAAATTGTTAAACTCAGCATGCAGCTAAAGCACCTGCTAACCCTCCTCTGAATTCCTTCCCCAAATTAGTTGCTAATCTTGCCACAGGGCCAGAGCAGTGAGAAGTGTGCCACCTGCAGTCTCGGCAGATGCCCTTGGGGGAGCAAGAAAGGGCTCATCCTCTTCTCCTTCACTCTCCAATCAGTTAAGTCACTCTTCCCACTCTCTGTGGGGGGCAGTGAGTTAGCATAGACAGAGGCAGGGTTGCTACTTTGTGGGGTCTCTTCACATCGGAAAATGCATCCCTGTGAAAGGAGGTTCTCCCCAAGAGAATTCTGAGACTCTGTGGCTTTCAGGCAGGTTATGGAGCACAGTGCTGAGAAGACCTGTCCCCTCACCTTGGATCCATCACTGACTGCTCCAGTAAGTGCAGGCTGGTCAAGTCACCTCTCTAGGCCTCAGCTTTTCCCTCTGAAAATAGGGATAACTATGGCTGCAGGCAGGATTATTCTGTGAGTCCAGGGAGTCAGTCTGTGTTAAAAAGTTTTGAAAATTATAGCAATATGAGGTAGAAAACAAATACCATTGAATTATGAAAGTTAGGAATTACAGGTTATTTCTAGCCCCTGTTTTAGCTTTACTAATAAGAAAACTAAATCAGAGAGTTGAGGCAGTTTTCTGCATATCACACTCAGGCCAGCGCTCTTTCCCCCACACCTAAGTTATACCTGCCCTAGAAACCAAGAACGCAAGTTTCAACAGAAACTTAATGTTCACACTTCCAGATGAGCCTGAGGCTGAGTCTACCACGATTTCCCTGGACTACACTTGTCTCCTTGGACAGGGACACACAGTGCCCCTTTTGGGTGCCCTCGTTCTTCTCAGCAATGTTGGGAAGGGTGACTTTGGCTGTGATGCTCTGCTAGAAAGAGCCAGCAGCAGGAGCGCCCCCAGCTCCACTCGTCCCTGCCTTCATTCAGCTTCCAAACTGCATTAGCATTGCCATCAATTTAGTGTTTCCTTAGGTGTGCTCCTCAGACTGCCAGGTCCCCAAGATAGTCCACACCCAGGAAGTGTCTGTGGTTAAATTATGTGGAAAATGCTGTATGTGCAAGCCCCCCCTTGAAGAGTGACAAAGGCCATTAAAAGTCCTATAGCAAACAGATGTAGTTTTTAGTTATTGTTGTTTAGCCCCAGAGTCTCAAAAATGTATTTAGCATTGAAACTTTTCAGTTCCAAAGAGCACTTACTAACCTCCTGGTTTTGTGTGGGGGTTGAATCTAACCTTCAAATGCCACCCCTACTTCACCCTTCATACACAGGGTTTTGAGTGTTCTCAACTTTGGCTATGTGTTAGAACCACATGAGAATATTTAAAAATCCTAGGTTGCACCCAATCCAGTTAAACCAGCATCTCTGAGGTTGGAGTGCAGGAATTGGTACTTTGTCAAGCTTCCTGGTGTTTCCAATGTGAGTCAAGGTTGAAAACTGCTGGGGTAGAGAGAAGCTTTTTGGCTCTGATGTCATTCATTGCTAGTTGATGAGACATGACTTTAATGTCAACAAGGTCAGGCGCATTAGCCTTTAGCATAATAAGGCCAGGCTTATTATTTCACAAGAAATAGAATGTAAAATTTTAATGTTGACTAAGTGGAAGTGTCTGCTGAAAGAAACTAATAATTTTAAACATACGTGTGAATAGCACGTAAACATGTTCCAAATTCTTTACCCATATTATCACATGAAATTCTGTCAACAACTCTGTGGGGTAAGCATTTTTAATCACCATTTTACAGATGAGAAAACTGAAAGCAGAGGGTGGGGGGTTAGGTCACTTATTTAAGAACCAGTCTACCACCCCACATCAGTGGACAGTCTCATTCTTAAAACCCTAAGAAGGCTATGCTTGCTTCCATGAATCCCTAGGAACTAGACAGAGCTCAGCCTCCCTCCCCTCCCCTCCCCGCCCAGCAAACATGACCAGAGATCATCACTCCTCTCTGAGGGATCAGCAGAAAAATTGGCAGGGAGAAAAGCCACAGATATTTGGTCAATGCCTGAAGCTGAAGCATTTGTAAGATACCTGGGGTTAGGAATTCTGGAAGGACTTGATCAATTTGTAAAGAGGCGTAAGGGAATGGGCAGGGTGTTTAATCAGGCTAAAAATGACAGAGGACTCCAGTAGTAAGAGGGGGAAAAGAAGAGTTGTAAGCCATGCAGGGTAATGTGTCAGAAGGACTTGGAACAATGTCTGAACCCTTCAGTAGTGAACCATTCACCTCTTCATAGTGGGAGAGGGGATGAAGTAGAGATATAGAATAGTGAGGGGTAAGCAGATCCCATGGCCTTCAAAGGACCGACAATTACCTATGAGAGAAACTGTAAAGCCAGTTCCCTAACTCCCCTCCTGGAGGTTCAGTAGGTCTTCCTGGGGCCAGGTGTTCTGCATTGCTTACAAGCGCTCAAGTGGTGCCCAAGTTGCTGGTTTGAGAACTACTCTTAGAGGATCACTGAGCTGGAGATGTCCTTTTGTGGTAGCGAAGAGTCTGCCACTGGTCCAACCCTGCTCTGTCCCTTTTAGGAACTTGTCCTGAAGACAGTCTCTCTCACCTACTTCAAGGCTCTAAGACTCCTTCCCTCCCAACCAAAGGAGTCCCTAAATCATCCTGCACATGAGAAGTCTTAACATCTCCTTTCTTTCAGATGAAATCTTCCCATTCCCTCAGGAAGTACCAAAGGGAGGACGCTGATCAGCCGGACTCAGCATGAGACTTTCAGCATTATAGCTCCACAAGGTCCTTGTCCCAGGCTAGAGTCAGCCACTGGGCCACTGACTGTCCCCAACTCAGGTGAGTTCCCCTTGCAAAAGGGGTCTTCTCTGTAGACTGCAATTCTGGGAACAGCAATGCTTTCCAATGAGAATTTTAGCCTGAACCTAGGGAATGTGACTAAAACCCCAAAGTCCCTTCCTCTGTCCCACCTCATCAAGCTTAGAGGGGTTTATGCAAATGAGGCCCCAAGGCCTGCTCTGGGCATTTCAGAGTCCCCCAGGCAAGTATGTAAATGAGACCCAAGTAATGACCCTAGCTTACAAAAATAGACAGCTTCATTTATTCTGTTTGGCTTTTCTCTTCCTTCTTCCCTCAGTCTCCCCACCTGGGAAAGACGGATTCTTGGTTTTATGCACCCAGTAACTATAATAATGCTCACTTAGGCAGCTGCTGGGGAAGAATCATGTTATCTTATTGTTCCCTACACTGTATTATGTACAGAAAACCATATGTCAGTGGGGTTTGAGAGCAGGCAGGAGGCCTGACGGGGATAGCCTCAAATGGGAGAGGCAGAATGGTAAATCTGCTCCCTCACTCATCATAGAATTCATAATTTGTAGCTTATCATTCCATACACTCCACCTCTCAGGTGCAACTTAAAGCAGACAACCTGAAATTAAAACAAAGAAAGAAACAACTGAAGGGGGTCTCCTTTGCCTTTCCTAGTGTGAAATTGATGGCTTTTCCCCACAAAGTCTTCCAGGTATTTAGGAATATGGGGGAAGGAGGGGGGTGATGGGAGGCTGATTTACATATTTGTAGCCACATCTCTACCATTCAAGGTCTGCACAGGGAGGAGCAGGTGTTTGCTTCCATCAGTATTCTTGGCCCTTTATATATAAAGGGAAATAAAATAATACATACGCAGGGTCCATCTATGCATCAGGCACTGTGTGAGGAGTTCTTAGCTCCATTTTTTCAATAGAGGAAATGAGCAGCAGAGGCTTAGAGTTGTCAGGAACCTTACTCGAGGTCACAGCTAGTGAGTTGCAGAACCAGGCTTTGAGGTGGGCTTGATCTCAGGCCCTTTGCTGCTGCCCTTATGCTAAATTGCCTTTAGTGTGTCTCTGGGTCCCTTAATCTGTTTTCATTTGCCCAGATAGCTCTGGGTCCATTAAGCTATCTTGGCCTCTCTGGAAATTACCCAAATCCCATATATGATAAGATTAAGAATTATTGGAGTTGGCTCTTACTGAGTTCCTAGGACTATGCCGGGAAAACCAAAGGAAATTTTAGATACAATGTATACCTTTAAAAAAAATTGCACCTTGAAGGATGGGAGAGATTTTCACAGGTGAAGGTGGGAGAGTAGATGTGGTTGGGGATATTTCAAACAGGTAGAAAATTAGCTTTAAGATATTGAAAGATACACTGGAGGAAACTTTGGCTTTTAGGCTCCCCCCCGCCCAAGAGATATGTCCTAGGATGTTTATTTTGCCTTTTGTGTTTCTTATTGCATAAATACAGAGTTTTTAAAAAATCATGTTGTAATTCTTTCTATTGAATTTGGGTTGGAATTCATTTCCCCCAAATGTTTAGGCCTTTGCAGGCTTTGTGCTCCCTGTTTTGCTGTGCTAAAACACAAAATTAGTCTTAAGAACAAGGGACTAATTCTATTTCTACCATTAATTCAAAGGAAGACACACTGTTTATTTGTAAATTACTCATAATAAGTGCCCAAAAGCTCCTGATAAGCTTCAACATAAGCAGAGATTTATGGATTTGGTCTTCAATTAGTGGAAATCAGAAATATATTTGAGCCAATTCCAGGCAGATTGAGGTAGGGATCTCCAATATCCTTGGCAGATATTCCACTGTTTTTCATGCATCTAGAACATTGAGGCCCTTCTTGGATTTCTTCCAACACTCCTTCTGCCCCCTTTCCCTTATCTTCTCCCTCTGGGATGCCTATAATGCATATGTTTTGGCATTTTGGGTTGTCATTCAATTCCTTGTGTCTCTGCTGAATTTTTTCTATCTTTTTACCCATCTGTTCTGTGCATTTTCAGATGTTCTATCTTCAATGTCACTAATTCTTTCCTCTGCCTGTTCAAATCTGCTGTTATGTGCTTCCAGTGTATTTTCCATTTCTTACATTGTGCCTTTCTTTCATCACCATCAGATCTGTTATCTTTTTATGGATGTTTATGATTTCTTCTGTATGTTCCCCCAGTGTCTTCTCAATATCCTTTATCTCTTCCTTCACTTCATTAAGTTGATTCATGATATTTGTTTGTCTCCTCCTACTTTATAGTTTGTTCATTAGTCTGGGTCATGCCTTCTTGTTACTTAGTATGGCTTGTAATTTTTTTTGGTGTCTGGCATGTTTACCTTGATGGGCTTATTCAGCTGGTTAGCTTTTCTTTCTACTCTAGGGTTTTATTTCATTTTGTTTTGTGTTAAGTGTCCTCTTTGACACTTGGTTGCACTTATTCTATATCCTTGTAGTTGTCTGTACTCCACTGAAAAAATATTAAGACAATAAAAAAAGGAAAGAAAAAAGAAAAGAATAAGAATAAGAATAATTTTTTAAAAAAGGATGGAAAAGGAAACATAAAAGAGCCAGGAAATAAAAAACAAGTAATAAAAGTGAAAACTCATTAAAAAAATAAAAAATGATTAAGAATAAAAAACATAGAATTAAAAAAAAGAAACAGGAAAAAATAGAATAAAATAAAAGACTTGAAAGATGGGGAGATAAGAAAGAAAATGAAGACCAAACAATAGAAGGTAGAACAAAAGAAAAACAACAGAAGAGAGAAAAATGAAAGAAAGAAAAGAAATAAAGAAAATAAGGATAAAAAAGAGAAAAAAGAAAAAGAAAAAGAAAGAAACAAAGGAAAAAATTAGGAAAAACAGGCCTCCCTCTAGGTCCACTAGCAACTTCTCAGGCTGCCAGTGCTCACCAATCAATCACCCTGCAGCCCACCCTCCACAGGAAAGATACCCTGGTATAGAGAAAAAAATAAAGAATATAGAATTAAAAAAATACATAAAATATAAAATAAATTTTTAAAAACTAAAAACCCTCTAAGTTCACTGTCATGAGGCTGCTTATCCCTCAACTCCCTGCTCCCCAGGGAACCACCAGGTGCTTGACAATCCACTGGATCCCTTCTTTTCAGGGCTGATTGGGCACCTGGCAGCTCCCAGGCTGTCCCCTTTCTCTCAGGCCAGTTGGGCTTCTGTTTGCCAGCAGCCTCACCCGGCTTCCCTCTCTCCTGTGCTGTTAGGCACCTGTCAGCCCACCCCCTCACAGATCCAGTTCCTCTCTCTTCCAGGGCAGATGGGTGTGACAACCCGCCTGATCAGCTCCACCCTTCCCTCTCCCTAGAGCCACTTCAGCACCGGCTTGCATCTTTCCTTTTCCCGGAACCAGCTAAGCTCTGGTCCACCTGCCCTGTCTCCTCTCCCCCCAAATTCTCTTTTCCCCTGAGCCAGCTGGGTGCTGGTCCCCACACCTGTTTTCCCTGCAGCTCCCCCACCTCAAGAGCCTGCTGGGCACCAGGATGTATCCCCTGGTTGCCTGGGGGCTTTCCTCACTCTTGGAGCTGGCTGAGTGCTGGTCTTCCAGCCAAATCACTTCCCCAGATTCCCTCTTCCTCTGAGCTGGCTGTGTGCTAGCTCGCCTGCCCTAACTCCCACAGCTTCCCTTTCCCCCGGCCAACTGCCCCCTCTCTAGCTGCCGTCTCCAAATGCCCCCACTGTCCTGCAGCTTCTCTTCTGCCAGTTAAACCTGTCTACCTTACAGCTGTTTCTGGAGGAGTGCAACCTGCCGTTCCCTACTCTGCCATCTTGGATCCTCCCTTCTTGGACTTCTTGAGGACTGGTCCAGCTTCTCAACTTAAGGTTTGATAATCTGGACAAATATTCTCCAAGGCAAGTTAGAGTCTTAAAAGGAAATTAGCCCTTGGTCTTACCTTACAGGAACACTGGTAATATAAGATAAAATGTAGCCTTGATTTAAGTTTTCAGGCTTAAAGCTGCATATTGATTTTGCCTGAATCAGCCATTTTAATAGATTTTTAAGACTTTTTATTTGTAATAATCAGATATACTGGACAGTTGCAAAAATAATACAACCCCCATGCAGAGAAATTCAGCATACACCCCTAATACCCAGATCCACCAATTTTAACATTTTCTACCTTTGCTATATCATTCTATCTATGGATCTGTTGATCTATCTATCTATCTATCTATCTATCTATCTATCCATCCATCCATCCATTCATCCACCCATCCACCTACCAACCTACCTACCTACCTACCTACCTTCTATTTTCTGAACATTGGAGAGCAAGTATAATACATAATTCTTGAACACATAATAATTCCATTTCAATTTCCTACAAAGAAGGATATTTATTTATATAATAACCTTAAGTGAAATCATGTTCAAGAAATTTAACATTGATATAAAGCTTATATTCTATATTCTTTTTAAATTTTGCAATAAAATCCTTTTTGCCTTTTATCCTTCATTCTTAAATCCCATCCATTATCATATATTGCATTTCTTTTTATTTTTAAAAACATATTTGTATTTATTTTTAAAAGATACTTAGATTACATAAATTGTTACATAAAAAATATAAGGGATTCCCATATGCCCTACTCCCCAGACCTCCCACTTTCCCCCACATTAACAGCTTTCATTAGTGTGGTACATTCATTGCAATTGATGAACACATTTTGGAGCATTGCCACTAAGCATGGACTATAGTTTACACTCTTTCCCACTCAATTCTGTAGGCTATGGTATGATGTATAATGGCCTGTATCTGTCATCTCAATGTCATCCAGGTCAATAACAAGTCCTAAAAATGCCCCCATATTACACCTCTTTTTCTCTCTTCCTGACTTCAGCACCTCCAGTGGCCACTGTCTCCACATCAATGATATAATTTCTTCCATTGCTAGAATTAAAATAAGTCTATAGTAGAACACCAGTAAGTCTAATCTAGTACATATTTTATTCCCCAATCCTGAGGATTCTGGGATGGTAATGCCCACTCCACCTCTAACTGAGAGGGGACTTTGATCCCACATGGCTGATGGATGGGACTCTCTTGCTTACATCTGTAGACTCTCAGTTCCTTGGTGTGGTGGTTGTCCATCCTCACCTCCCCATCAGCTGTCCTGTATAAGTCCAATGAACTGGAGAGTAGGTGCTGCAACTCCACTGAGGCTCAGGGCCCAGCCGGCACATGGACAGCCCAGAGATTCAAGTCTCCTGGACATACACCTACCAACTCCAGCACCAATTATAGTTTCAAACAAAAGGGACAGAAGAGGCATGTGTAGAGAATTCACATCTGCGTCCAACTCTGTCACACCCAGGAGCACAATCTCCAAAGTAGGGCCTACTGGCAAGGCACCAAACTTCAGAGCTATCTGCCACAACCGCAGGACCTGGGTGTCTCTGGAGCCCTCAGGAGCTCTACTGTTTGGTGTAGTGTCCACTTTGGCTGCCTGTGAGATCCTGCTGAGACGTGCATAACCATTACCTCTCTGATGACCTCCCAACTCACTTTGAAGTCTCTTAGCCATATAAACTCATTTGTCTTTACCTTTCCCCTCTTTTATTCAAGGTCTTTATCCAATTGTATCACCAGCTGGTTCTTGGTAGTAATCCCTTGGTGCCAGGGAGGCTCATCCCCCTGGGAGTCATGTCCCTCGTTGGGGGGAAGGTACGTATATTGCATTTAATTGTCATTATCTCTTCAGCTTCTCTTTCTTTTTCTTAAAATTGCGGAAACATATCTATAACATAAATCTTCCCATCCCACCCTCCCAAGCATCCTATTCAGTGGGATTAATCATATCCACAATATTGCAGTACCCTCACCATCATCCATTAATAGAAACTACCTTCACCCCAAACAGAAACCCTACACTCATTTTGCATTAACTTTCCATTGCCCCTTCCTCCCACCCTTGGATCTCTATGAGTTTGTATATCCTCTGATATTTTCTGGTTAACATGGGCTTGAATTTAGCATCCTAAATCTATAACAGTCTCATTTGCTTTGATACCAACTTAATATCAATAGCATACATAAACTATATTCCTATACTCCTTTGTCCCCTAATCTTTATGTAGTTCTTGCCACAAATTACATATTTATACATTACGATTCCAAAACAGTTGATTTATCATTACAATTTATGCATTTGCCTTTTGGATCCTATAGGAAGTAAAAGGTGGAGTTGCATGTCAAAAATACAATACAAGTATTTATATTTACCCATGTCATGTCCTTTCAACCTGCAGAACTCTCTTTAACTTTCCTTATAAGGCTGGTCTAGTGGTGACAAAGTCCCTCAGATTATGTTTATCTGGGAATGTCTTACTTCCCTCATTTTTGAAAGACTGTTATGCCAGATATAGAATTTTTGGTTGGCAATGTTTTGCTTTTAGTATTTTACATGTATCATCCCCCTGCCTTCTTGCCTCCCTGGTTTCCAATGAGAAGTCAGCACTTAATCTTATTGAGGATCCTTTGTATGTGAAACACTGCATCTCTCCTGTGGCTTTCAGAATTTTCTCTTTCTCTTTGACATTCAATAGTTTGATTATAACATGGCATGGTGTGGGTCTATTTGGCTTTATCCTGTTCGGAGTTTGTTGAGTGTTTTGGATCTATATGTTTATGTCTTTCATTAAATTTGGGAAGTTTTCAGGCATTATTTCTTTGAATATTTTCTATAGCCCTTTCTCTCTTTCTTCTGGGGGTCTCCCATAATGTGCATGTTGTCACACTTGATGTTGGCCCATACGTTCCTCAGGCTGTCTTCATTTTTCTTCATTCTTTCCTCATTTTGCATCTCGGACTGAATGATTTCAATTGTCTTATCTTCAAGTTCACTGATTTTTTTTTTCTGCCAGCTCCAATCTGCTGCTGAACCCCTCTAGGGGATATTTAATTTTTGTTGCTGTGGTCTTCAGCTCTGTTTGCTTCCTTTACATAATGTCTATCTCTCTATTGATAGTCTATTTGTGTTCATCTATTGTTTTCCTGATTTCCTTTATGTCTTTGTCCTTACTTTCCTTTAGCTCTTTGAATATATTTAGGGCCATTTTTAGAAATCTTTGTTTGGTGTGTTCCAAGTCTGAGCATCCTCACTGATGGTTTATAGGGCTTTAACGTTCTCCTTTATCTAGGCCAGTGCTTCCTGTTTCTTTGTATGTTTTGGAATCATTTGGTGAAAAGTGGACAATTTGAAATTTTAGTGTATTGTATTTAGACTCTGAAGAGTCTGTTCCTTAAGCTTATATTCAGCTAATGTTATGGCAGAGCTTTTTGAATGCTTAGGAGCTAATGACAACCAAAAAAAAAAAAAAAAAAAGGAGGAAGAAAAGGAAATAGCTAAACACCTTTCCCAGTCTTTGCAGATTGATGGGCACAAGTGCTTTCCATACAATGAATTTATAGAATAGCTCCAGGCCAAAGTGTAGAGACCTCCCTTGTCCTTTCTGTGCATGCATCTTTTTGTTTATATGGTATGAATGTTTCCTCTTCTCTAGGAAACAGTTTCCTCACAGTCATGGGCACTTCACTTTATATACCACAGCCAGCAATCCCTTGCTGCAAGCAGCAAGACTTGACTGCTCTTCTACTGTGTCTGGAAGGATTGCTCTATGAACTGATTTTTACATGCAGGTCAAGTTCTGGGATGGTGAGTCCCTCAGGTCACTACCAGACAGATTGTGCCAGACATATATACTCCCAGTACTTGCTTGAGGATTACTCTGCTGCTCTTTCCAAAACCGGGACAATGGATGTGCACTGGGATGCAGGCTGGCTCTGCACTGAGCTGGTGAGGGGGTGCTGAGGGGCCAGCCAGGGTACCATGAGATCTTACGTCTTTTATATAGCCTTTGTCTTGATTTGGCATTTGCTCTGTTACTGCAGTCCAGGAGCTTTGAGAAAGATATTTCTGCCAGTTTTTCCTGGTGATTCAAAGCTTCTATGAGTGAATGGAGCCCTGAAACTTCTCACTCTGTCATCTTGATTGGGATGAGGACTTAACACATTTTAAAACTTGACTTCATTTTATTTGCTTTTAAAAACATAGAGTAAAATTAACTTTTTGTGGTGTGTAATTCTATGAGTTTTGACATACTCATATAGTTGTGCAAGCATTTCCAAAATCAAGATATAGAACAGTTCCATTACTTCAAACCATTCCCTCATACTGCCCCTTTTAGTCAACTGTTTGCTCCATCCTCAGCTCCTGGGGACAGTTTTCTGTTCCTATGTTTTTCCTTTTCCAGACAGACATATGAATGGAATCATATAGAATGTAGTCTTTTGAGTCTGACTTCTTTCACTCCCATAACGTGTTTGAGATTCGTACATGTTGCTCTGTGAATCCATGTTCATTTTTTTTTTTTAATTGCTGTGGGTAGTATTTTGTTGAATGGATATACCATAGTTAATCTATTCATGAGTTGATGGACATTTGGATATTTCAGTTTTGGGTAATCATAAATAAAGGTGCTATAAACATTTATGTACAGTGTTTTGTGTGAACATAAATTTTCATTTTTCTTAGGTAAATACCTAGGTGAGATTCTTGAGTCACATGGTAAGTTTATGCTTAATTTTATAAGAAACTGCCAAACTATTTTCCAAAATGGCTGTACCATTTTGCATTCCCATTTTGCGATATATGAAAGTTCCTGATATTTCCCATCCTTGGCAGCATTAGGTATTACCTTCTAAAATTGTTTTTAAAATTTAGCTATTCTAATATGGGTATATTGCTGTCTCATTGTGGTTTTTATTTGCATTTCTTTAATTACCTAACAATATTGAGCATCTTTTCATGTGCTTATTTGCCATTTGTATATATCTTCTTTAGTGAAGTGTCTGTTCAAAATGTTTGCCTGATTTTTACTGCAGGGTTTGTTTTCTTATTGAGCTTTGAGAGTTCTTTATATCTTCTGGATACAAGTACTTTTAAAGATTTTTTCTTTCATGCAAATAATGTCAATAGAGTTTTGAAGACAATGCATTTCTCTCTCCCTTGCTCTGAGATATATAGAAACCCCCTGTCTAGTCCTGAGATATTGTATTGTTGCATCACCTGGTCCATATCAGCATCATGATATGATCCCCAAGAAGCCATCTCTCTCCCTGTGACCCCCTGGGAAAGTATGTGCTTCTAGGTTGTAGCCAGGAATACAAGACCCCAGACACATCGTTAAGAGTGATGCAGGGGTCTGGGGAAATAGAAAGGCTGGAAACCGAGGGATAGAGTAACTTTGTTCCTGAGCATATCAAGAAGTGATTTGACATCATCAATTTGTGGGCTGTAAGGTGTGCACTATAAAAATACCATTGCTGCAATTGGTAGAATTTCTCATTTGGAGTTATACATAATGGTACAAGTTCCAACTGGATTTGGGTAGATAACTGTCTTACCCTCAGTTAATAATAATTTAGAATATTAGATGTTTTAATAACTCTATCTATGGCTTGAACCTCATCTTTACTCATTTGTAAAGATACTGGTGATGATGAAGGATAAATATGAGTGACACTTGTGAAAAATACTGTTTCATCTTGTAATGACTACACACCTATCCCTCTTGGCTATTCCTCTACTTGAATAATGTTTGATCAGATCTGGCCTTGGGAATAACTGGTAAGGCTGAAATGTGTTGCTATCGGTGGATGCTGTGAGCAGAAAGCCTCAACGCCTGAAAGGTCTTCTATTTGTTGTTCTCCAGCCATACCCAATGTACTGATGCTTTCAACTGCTAAGGCCATTAGCCAACCCTCCAAAAGGCTGGCTTACCATAAAAGCAATGAGTATGGCGCCACCTGCTGGACACAACTGCTTCATGCCTGGTTGTGCTCCCGGCGCACCTGGGTGTTCTTCCAATTCAGCCCTTATTAACCCGGTCCCTGTCATGAGTATATGACTGGACTCTTTTCCTCTGTGTGTTTCTTGGACCTGAGGCTTGCCCTCAACTGAATCTGGCTGGGGATTGAACCCTCTGTATAAGCTATTGCACTTCATGCCCTCCTTCCATTTGGATCTTGCTCTCAAATTAGATGGGCTTCTGGGGCTCAGGTTTCTGAGCCCTGCACAGGCTCTGGGGCCTGCAAAGGGCTTTTCATTCAGATCGTGATCACCCCCCGCATCTAATGTTTGCCATGCTTGGAAGGTACTATCTCCACATTAGTGTTTGACCACTTTCTTCCTTCTCCTTGGACCACAGGTGATGACTTTTTCTCTTTAAAGCTTTGTCAAAAAGCAAAATCACTTACCACTTACATAACAGGAGATTTATGACTTTAACCAAAAAGATAAACTGTTTCTGCAGGAATAGTCTATGCATTAGTGAAGGTGCTGATTCGGCTGTGGCTGTGTCGGTCCCTCCTGCACATGCCGTCTTCTGCCACGGCTGCACAATAATTGTGGGTCCAGCTTTCATGCTCCAGAATATAGCCAAGAAAGGGAAGTCAGATGTCAGCTTTTCTGCAATGAGCTGACATTCTGCAGCAACAGCCAAGTTCCCTGTGTAGGTTTTATGGTCTTTGTGGCTGCTGAAACTGGCTTTTGGCCATTTATCAGTCAGTGTGAGCATGTGACCCAAATAGTTCTCAAATCATTAGAAATCAAGGAGGGAGTAGTAAGGATAAATACTGGTTGTATTCCAGGCAGCGATTTACATCTGGGGTAAAGGCATGGACTTATAGGACGAGTGAGACTATTTGTATCATCCAAAGATCAGAAAGTATGGAAATTTCATCTCACTCTTTTTTAAAAAAATCTTTTTATTGAGACATCTGCCCACTATGTCCCCATTTGAGAAAAAGATTCATTTTTCTGTTCGCAGAAGTCTACATTGAAGGGGTGAGGATAGTGGACTTACCAACCTAGTCATGCAGAATGTAAAATTCACATGTATGTTTGTGTCCACGTGCGAGGTGTGCGTGTATGTCTGTGCGTCTGTATTACGTGTTAGAAAGAGGCCTTGAAGGTTGCTATACTATCTTAATGCCTCCTGTTGTTATTTTCTGGAGCATACTGCTGCCCTACTCTCTTCATTAGTTCCTCACTGGCTGCAACTATAAGCTAAGCTTGAGCCAGGTCACCGAACCCCTCTGAGTAACCTGATTTGGACCATTCATTGGATACCCCACAGTAATCAGCAGAGCTGGGTTGGTGTCCCAGTCCTGCTTCTTCCTGCTTCCCCTTCTATCCCTAAAAACTTGTGTTGTAAAGGTCCTGGCAGGCCTCACAACTAGAGACAGATCCAAGTCAGTCATTATTTAGCATCTGGAAGGGAAACACCCATAATTCCTTGATTGTTATGGAGTTCCTGGGATCACTGGTAACAAAGGTCATTTTGCCACCAGGTTTGAGTTCTAGTTCATCTCCTCCATATCTTCCTCCTCACCCTTTTCTTCCATGGAAATAAAAAAATAACCATTGGTATTTTTGCATAAGAGGCAGATGGATTTAAAACACTTACAGACTGCACTTTTTTTCTTATTTGAAATGAAGTAGATTTATTGACTCCCCTGGACAACTTTAGAGATTCACTACGCTATTCAACAGGAGAATAATGCTGAGTAAAATGGCTCTGCTCTTTAAGTCCTGAAATGCTGGTATCTGGGCATATTTGAGAAATAGCAATACAGACACTGGTTTCCACTTTTCATTCTCAAGTTAGGTCAGAGCCCAAGGCTTGTTAGCAGATGGAACAGTGGAGACTTAGGGTGGCTAGCTACCCATCCGTGCTCTACAGCAGTGCCGGCTGAGTGTCTTTCTTTAAACGTTCCGTTTCCCCGGCGTCTTCCCTGAAGATTTTGGGCTGCAGAGGAACAATTTGTATATATTTTTTAAAGCCAGTGCCCCAGATGACTCTTAGGCTCTGTCAGATTAGGAAAACACTGTCCTAAAGGAACCAAGCCTGAATCGTACAGGGTCGTGGTAGTGTCTTGTGGGAGGAGCTTAGAGATCATTCCTTCCCCTCATTTTCCAGGAGCAGACACTGGGCTACAGGGAGCTGGGGTAGCGGTGAGATGTTGAGGTGTAGTTTGTGCCTCGCCTTGTTCTTACCTAACATCACCAGGATGGACTCCTAGGCCTGCTACCTTCATGAGGTCAGAGGAGGGCCAGTGGCAATGCTTTATTCTGTGAGAAACTTCCTTTCCAGAAAAACCCAGCAGGGGAATGCTGTGTCCCTAAACAGGGCTGCCCCACCTCGGGGCTGTACAAATGGCACCAAATAAATCCTTCATGACTGCACAGAGAGAGATGGTGTGATGGTGTTGACAATGTTCAGACTTGTTGACATCTTTCTCCTGAGGGCTTCTCTGCTTTATGTTTGCAACAAAGGCTATTTGTCAAATTTAGGTTATGGATCCTTTGGGCAAAACCGTATCTGATTTTATGTTTTGTACACAGCCAAGGATGGGTCCTTAGGATATGGAGAAAATGATACAAAATTAGTTTTGTTCTATTCTTGACTTCATGGAATCTTACTGTGTGCTCCTTGGCAGAAACTCTAGTACCTATAAATTATTGCAGAGTTATTTGGCATCTTTACTGAAGAAGGTTGTTTACTTTAGGGGTGTGTATGAAATTAAGGGAAAAGGTAATTTACTGTCTGTGGGTGGGAATCTGTTTATGCTTTCTGAATACATGTATGTATTATATACATGGTATAAATATAAAAAAGCGGTGCTCTTAATTTTTTGTTTTTAACCAATGAACCTAAATTTCCATCCCCTTCAAAGCAGTACTCTTAAATTTAAACTCAGAGCTTGCTTCTGAGTCATATTAAAAAAAACAACTAGTCCATTGGTTTAGAACCCTACCTTTATAATCCCAAACTCTATAATCCTGTAGGCTCATACTACTACTTAAATTCCAGGTGATATTTGAAGGGGTTCCAAGAGCCAAATTTGCCTGTGAACATATAGGTTTAAAATATTTAAAGGGTAAGTCACATGTGTTAGGGAAACAATACGATTCTGCCAACAAAAGATGCCTCTGTAACGATAGAGAGGAAAGACAGAATCTATTACTGGATAATCATTATCAGATTTACATGTATGTAAGGCGGCATGGCAGTGACCACAAAACCTGGACAGAATTGCACACAACATTATGCAGTAAAGCAGAAGACAAAACAGCGAACACGTCTCATCTCTATGAGAAACAAATGGATAAGCCTTGTGATGTCTCTGCTATGCATTTTGCAGGTATGTTTTTACAGTTCCAATGGTCAGAAGGCCTGAGACATTGCTTTGTAAAAATCAAAAGTTCCAATCTCTTATATTCAAGAAGATGCCTAGGAAGGAGAGGGGTGGGGAGGCGGCTACCTCTCTCTTCAAAGAAATTTTTATCATTTTACCCTTAGAAGTTCCTTAAAGCCAATTCTCTAAGGAATGTTCTAGCAATGACTGTACAATTGGAAGAAGTATATTACCTGCAAGGGTGAATATTTTGAATAAAAACACAAATTTGGATATTAAAGTCTTAGTATGTTTACTTAAAAAATCAGTCCCAGTCACAGTTTGCATGTGGGCTGAATTGCTAAATGTTAAAGCTCATTTAAAAGTCATTTTGCTGAGTCACTCATTCAGTGAAAACCTGAGGGAAGTAATTAAAGCAGTGGGCGAGAGAAGATGACTCAATTCACGCCCAGAAAAGAGACCCAAGTGAGGACTTGGCCTGAGGAGCCACGAGGACCCAGGGCCCTCAGAGCTGCCTGGGCAGAAGCTGGGTTTCCTAAAGGAAAGAGGGAGCTGAACACTGCAACAGGAAAGAGGTGCTACTATTATGTTTCACCGCTGTGACTTTGATTATTTAACAGCTGAGTGTAAACTGTGAGGTAAAGTGCCAAAGCTAAAGAAAACAAGTGACATAGGATTAGCCAACAAATAGGAAAAAATTAAAACTTTATGCCAAGTAAAAAGTGACATAAGAGGCAGCCTTATTGTTACCTGTGTTTTTGTCCTTTGCTATGTTTAGCTTTTTAGACCAGCTGTGTAGACCAGAATTTTCTGTGAGACAGAGGTGTTCTATTCTGTGCTGTCCAGAATGGTAGTCATAGCCACGTGTGACTCCTGAGCACTAGAGAGTGGTCAGTGTGGCTGAGGAACTGAAGTCTTAATTTTAATTAATTTAAATGTAAATGGTAGCTCAGGGGCTACTACAATAACTTCTGATACCAAGTACAAGGTAATTCTTGTACTTACTACCCAGGGTAGTACAGTGCCTACAATATTGCCTCACTTTAGATTCCAACTTCAAGTTCTGGGGTTCCCAGGTCACCCTCACCTATAAACAACTGGCTGTAAATTTGGGGGTTTCCACTACTCCCTCAGGCTTGATAATTTGCTAGAACGACTCATAGAACTCAAGGAAAAGAGTCCTGTGCTTATGATTGCAGTTTTATTATAGCAAGAAAGACTCAGCTCAGGACCAGCCGAAAGAAGACTCATAGGATTCGGACTGGGATGGTCTGAAACATAAATCTCCATGTCCTCTCCTGGTGGAGTCAGGCTGCGTCACCCTCCTGGCACACAAATGTGGAGTACCAACCAGGTAGCTCACCCAGTCTTCCGTGTCCAGAGCTTTTACTGGGGTTTCATTACATAGACATGATTGGATGGAGTCAATGCCCACCGTTGAATGGAATCTCCCTGTGGAGGGTGGGCTGATGGGACCTGGTTCAAAGCCCCAACCTTCTAACCATGTGTTTGGTGTCTCTGGTGTGGCCAGCCCCACCCTGGGTCACCTCATTGGCATAAACTGTCAGGTATGGTTCTGAGGGCCACTATGAATAATAGACACTCCCATCATAGGAAATCCCAAAGGTTTAAAGGGGACAAAGGCCAGCCAAATTCTTTTTCTACAGCAGCTACCATATTGGGCCATGCTTTTAAAAATACTTAGTATTTCCATAATACTTAGAAAGGATATGTATTTTTTTCTTAAAAATAACTTTTGGTAATTTTGCTATTTTCTTATTTTACACAGCTATCTTCTTTTCTGAAGACACACAAAAAAATGAGTGTTTTAAACATTTTCTTCAAGTGCCAAGTGAATTCTTATCCCTGTGTTTGCGGCATCGCATGCCACAAAAGCGAGGCTGACCTCCAGGACAGCACTGAGGGGGAAGCTCCCGTGCCCAGGGTACCAGGCTGCCATTTCAGGATTCGGCGGTGCTTGCCATAATCAAAGGCTAGGGCAGATGCATCTTAGCAAGCCACCTTTGTTCTCATCATTTCTTCTCGTGTTCCGTATCCATTTCCAGAGAAAGCATTAGGTGTGGAGGAAATTGCTCTGTTCCCAGGGCTTTCTAGTCCAAAACCTTCACTGTTGTAAGCCGGCATCTGTTTGGTGGGAGCTCTCTTTCAAGGAACCACATATGGAATAAGCCTGGAGGAGGACTTTTCTTTTTAGTCATGCCTGATTCTCTACTCTGCCACAAAAATGCTGGCTCTTCTCTCTATAATTTAACATCTCTTCCAACACAGAGCCATGTGTTCAGCATATACAGATTGAATGAGGGAGTGAAATATAATTGCCTTCATTTCAAATCTTGTTGCTCTATTTGTATTCCTTAAACAACCTAGAAAGGTGCTCAGCAATGTTGTGACACAACTTCATTTTACAGACACTGTACCTGAGAGAGGGGAAGTGCCTTCCCCAAGGTCAGGACCAGTCCACAGGTCCCTACAGAGCCTGGATTTAGTTGATCAATTCTTGAGATTGATTTGACCTTTGTTTAATTTTCTTAATCATTAAAAATGTTACATATTTGACTGAGGGGGTGGAATTTTACTAATAATCATCTTTATCTCCTTGAGAAGTTGGAAAACACCTTTGCTTACATTTTTTTTTTTCCAGGTCACCAATCCTATAATGAGCACCTGCATGTATAAGCAATTCACTAGGGCTGTAACCCCCTGTCTGGGGCCATTGCCCTGACTGGCATTAATTAGAGTCTTGGTCAAATACCCAGTGCCAGGACTCCTGGCCCAACATTGATTTAGGAGTATCTTTTACTGGTTGTTGAATTATGCCAAGTAGGCAGTCACTTTTTCAACGGACACATAGCACCGACCTAAAAGCATCCCTCTTTATCCTTCTCTGATGAGAAAGGGCCTCAGTGTCATGGATCAGACAGTTCTGCACATTACACACCACAATGGTTGATCATTTCCATTTAACATGGTGATTCTCAGCCTTGGCTGCACACTTGAGTCTACTGAGGAACTCTTAGGAAAAAAGGCTACTTCCAGACTCCAATTGAACCAGAATCACTGGAGCCAGCAGGGGTGAAGATTTGTATCCTGGTATCAGTACTTTGATAAGTTCTCTGGGTAATTCTGATAAGGAGTCTCTGATCCAACATGAAGGATGAGGCCAGAGATTAGTAGTTCATACATCTCAGTTAGAGTTAGAACTCTATCGTTTGCTTGCTGTGTGATTCTAGGCAAGTCAGTTAAATTCTCTGAGACTTGGATTCCATATCTGTTCCATAAGCATAGTAATAGTCCATATCTGTGTAATGGGTATAATAAGAACCTTGATTTTCTAAGATGAGAATCAGAGGTTATTATGGTCATAATAATAACTTGCCTCAGAATGCTGTACAAATTACTTGAAAATGTATGGGTAACCACTTCCCAACTGGCACAGTGCTAAACAGTCTAAGTAACTTTGCTACTACTGTATCCTTGTTTTGTCCAACAAATAAGCTTGTAGCCAAGTTGCATATATCAGTTTTGAGCATTTTCTTTACACTAGCCAAAAATCCTAAACATAGCCATTATTCAAAATTAAATTATGTAAACTTATGAAATAATTATATGAAAAGATTAACAATCAAACCTGGAGAGAGGGATAGTTCCAATAATTTTAAGTACACCTGGTATAATTGTGATATTTGGTTCAAATGTACACTGCCTTCCAACACTATTGTTGGAAGTCAGATACTGGCCTCAGTAACATTCTGGGACAAGGAGCTCCAGAGGTTAATTGCAATTGGATGCTCCTATCTCATTTCTAATGCCCCTGCCATAATATGTCACCCAGGGTCATCTTGTTCTTTTTTATGGAGCAGGAAAGCCAATCACCTCCATGACCTCTGATTCTTTTCCCTTTATTTAAAAGCAATACACTTTAGCTTCCTGAATTAGATGAGTAATGAATTCTAAAAACAATATTCCAATTCCTTTGCTTGCTGAAACCTGCAGGATCATGGCTAGATGCTGATATGTCTGAGAGTAACAGATGATAAGGCTCACTGTTCAACTTTAAGCATTGCCTGTCCAGAGACTGGATCCCAAGTCTCTTCTTTTCACATACAAAAGCTTCAGGAGGGTAGAAGAAAGGAGGTAGCCTGACTCAGTAGCCTAGGAAAGCCACAGCTGGTAGTCAAAGACAAGCTGGTGCATGTGGGAGCACCAGATGTCATGGCTTCAGAAAGTGATCTCACAGATCCAGAAGAGCTGTGGCAAGAGAGCCAATAGACAAGATCTCTTTCATTCTTCTGATTAGTTCTGCTTTTCTGATTAATGCATGCTTTTAGTAAAGAAAATCATCAATGCAGAAAATGATAATTCATCTAAAATACCCATAGTCATACCTCACATATCATCAACCTTTAAATTCTAGGGTCTATCCTTTAAGTATTTTTTTTGCAAAAATTCTGCTTATAACATGATTATCTCCAAATAACAAAATATTATGTATCTTTTTAATATAAGACCAAACAGGTTAATCTCTCTTTTTTTCTCTCTCTCTCCCAACACCTACACACACACACACACACACATACACACACACACACGGTGTGCTGGGCATTGTGCTATTTGCTAATTTTCAATGAGTGTCATTTTGAAAAAGGGGTCTGGTTATAAGTATAACAGGGTTCCTGGGCTGGCGGGGATAGCCAGAATTCATCTAAAAGCTCTTCTGTGCCAGACAGGTTTCAGGTTTGCATCTATAACAATCCCACAAAACATACATGGTAGTCTCTATATTGACCTTTGATTCTTGTCACGGAAAACCAATCATGGTTAAAATATCTTCACTTGTGTTAACTAGGAGCCAGTTCTACCAGATGCTGTGCCTTCCCTGCTCTGCCCTATCCAGCTGTGAAAGGGGCCAGTGTGCAGGATCAGAGTGGGGACTGCTGGGAGTGTATGGCCAGAATCTTTGATGTCCATCCATTAACAGCTGTTCATCAGCAGGTTGGAGGAAGGTCAGTTTCCTTTGTAACTGTAGGCAAAGTAAAGGGCCTATATAAACAGCCCGGTCAGGGCTGAAATAGAATCACCATACGAGAAGAGCCAAGTTAGCTTATCAGCTGGGTCAGCTTCTGTCTTTCCATGGGTGCTAGTGGAGACTCTAGTCAATTTGACAAATTGTTAAGGTCCTAAAAGTCTCAGTGATCCTTTCCTCAAGTTTGTACCAGCCCACTTCTGTTTTCCAGAATCGAGTCTCACCTCTCACTGACTGTACCCTGCTTGGTTGGGTACAGTATGCTCCTGCAGCAGTCTTACTCCCAGACCCACTTACTCTTGTTGCACCCACTCGTGATTTTCCCCAATGACCAGTGAGCATCCTTCGGAAGTTGAAGGTTATTGATTTTCTTTTCTGCTTGAGGCCTTGTGCACATATGATTTCTTACTAGCCCAGGGATATGTATTTTTTTCACATCCATTAAATCATGCCTTCAAAAGATATTTACAGAACACCCATTAAATATGTCGGGGATTATAGAGAACTACAGGACATGGCTCTAAAGAAGTTAGATGTATAAAATGGACACACATTAAGCATATCTGAGTTGCTGAGGCAGAATATGATTGAAGATAAATTTACATACTATATACTAAAGCATGTCAGAACAGAGGGGAAATGATGAAAGTCAAAGGGGCCTGGAGGTTTTCTCACCAGTAGTGGAGATTAGGTCAGCCTTGATGAATGAATGGAAAGATTTGGATGGACTGGGGGAGACAGATGTGTGTTCCTCACACAGAACTGAGTAATGAACATGCTGGATTCAGGAGACAATGAAGAAACTGTGTAATCAAAGTGTTTACTGTAACAGTGTTTACTGTAACAAAAAGCTAATATGTTGGCTGTTATCCATACAAAGCACAGGTTAAATTTAAATTCTTAAGGAGTAAAGGAAGAGGAAAGGGGAATTCCCAGGGCAAAAGTGAGTAAAGCTGAACGTTTGCAGTTGTCCTTAAGTAACATTAAATTAGCAAATGCTATTCCAAAATTAAATGGTTCTCCTTGGCTTGACCTTTTTCCTCTTGAAATCCTCTGTCACCGTAGGTTGGTGGCTCCAGGTCAGAGGTGGAAATGGCAAAGAGCTGTGAAGCCTCATACAGGTATTTGGTAACATTTGATATAGTTCTTTTTTTTAATGTAGGGTGTTGAAGACCCTTACATTTCATTTAATTTTCCAGTAATGGTCTTGGGTTTTGTGGAGTCAGCTCATTCTCTTTCCTGTGATCAGTGGCACATATTTTCAAGCTGGCTGGTCATGGAACTGAATAGGCTTACCAGGATTTTCACTTAGATTCTTACTCTCATCAACACCGTGTGCCCACTAGTCCAATTCACTAGCCTGTACAGACATAAATTTAAGAGGATATTAGTGAATCAGTCCAGAGGTAGCCATGGTTCCCAAAGCAAAATAACTTCATGTCCTCTAACTGTTGCTGGATTTTTCTCTAGGTTCTTGGCTATGTTACAAAAAAAATTGTAAGTACATGCCAGTGTAGTTAGGCCAGTCGTTTATTAAGCAAATGAGAGGAGAGAAATGGGAGAAAATAACAGATTATGAGTCTCAGGTATACTTGTGAGTTGGTACAGGCAGAGAGAGAAAAAGGGCTAAAAAGGGGTAAAAAAAAAAAAAAAAAAGTCTGATTCACAGGCTGTAAGCCCCCATTACAGATTACAAGTCCCCAGGTCTACTTGAGTGCTGGTCCAGGCAGGGAGAGAAAGGGCAAAAACAGAACCATTTAGTCTGCGCTCACTTTTTAAACCATTAATTACCCCACCCCTTGTTAATGTTCAGGGGAGGAGTCCCAGCTGTTTGCTGCTTTGATTGGTTACTCCACCTGTCAATTCCCCTGGGGGGCCCAATGTCAAAACTCCTTGAGAATATCCAATGTTTTTCCTTGATCCCGGATGAAATCTCATTCCAAATGAGGAATTCTCACGTGGTTCTTCTAGCAGCCATCTTGTGGGAGCCTTCCCTCAGGGATGGTTCCCACAGCCACGTGTTTCATGGCCGTGTATTTTTGCCAGGTCCCAAATGCGCCTTTTTATTCCCTAATGTAGCCTGCCTCATAACCTTCAGCCTTCAAGTTGAAGACAGAAGCCCAGCAATATGCATGTGGACCCCATTAACCATGATGCGACTAAATTTAACTACCTCTCCTCCATATTACTTGGCCAATTTTTCTTTAAACTGGAGATGAGAGGAGACACAACACACACACAGCTTCTCATGCTGTGTTTTAAGTTTAACGAGCTAAGGTGGTGTGATGTTGTGAAAAGGACATGGGACTAGAGTCAGAGGCCAGGGTTCTAGTCCTAGCTCTTCTGAAATAACCCTGTGTTCATGAAAAAAGTCAATTCACCTCTTTGTTCCTCAAGTTCCTCCTTTGTAAAATGAGAAGGACAAGACCAAGGCTGGTAAATACGCTTTCTGATACTATCACTCTGCCAGGCCCACTGCAGGTATTACGAATGGATTATGACACCAGGTACCTGAACTGGTAGTGCACCATGCTGATGAGACTAAAGATCTCAGTGCAGTCATTGGAGGTAGCTCCTCAACACATCTTTTTCCAGACAACCAGTTAATCATGGTTGACCTTGAATATGAAATATTTTAGCTATTCTTGGATTGGATGATCTCGTCTACACTAGGTGCTAGAGATTCAAAGAATGCAAGAAATTGCCCTGCTCTTAAAGGTTTGCCATTGAGTTGACAGAATAGACATATAAACAAAAAAGGGCCACAGAATGCTGTAGGGTTTATTGAAGAATAAATTTGGAAGCCAAATAGGGTGTGGCCAATTTTACCTAGGTTGGAGGAGGGCCAAGGATGAGAAAGAGGTTCATAGAAAACTTGATGTGGGACCTGACTCTTTACAGATGAGTAGATCATTATGGGGACCTCAACAAGCAGGAAGAAGAGCATAGAGCACAGCCTGGGGTGAGGCAGCCCAAATGATAGTTGGTCAAGATTTGAGTGATGCTTTTGAATTATGTGAATAATTAAAATATTTTAAGTATAGGGAAGGGAATTCTTTTTTGGGGGAATGATCCAAAGTGGACAAACTACCTTGGGTTGTGGATGTTGTCTCTCTAGTTCTCTCCTTCACTGTCCTGGAGTGAGGAAAGGACTCTTCTTCCATATGATATGTCTAGAGGACAGGAAGAAGTCTGTGGGTAGGATGGGACCCAAGAATCTGGGGTCTACTTTGGGTGCAATCTCTGTACCATTGTCTCAGTCTGGGGAGTAGAACTAAGGATATCATCAAGGCTTGTGCACAATTCATCATTTAAAACATACTGCAGTCCCTATGGGTTCCCCACATCCCCTTCAAATCTTCTCCTTGGACCTCTGAGAGATAGAGAATATAAATCTTAGTGATATCTTTCTTATGAATATGGCTGCATTGCTGGTAGTTGCAATTCTAGATTTGTGTCTCTCTTGGTATTTAAACATCATGATAACCATTCTAATTCTCCTGAGCTCGGAATAGTCGAGAATAGAGTTAGGGAACATCTAGTTAATACTTTTCATATAACATATGAGGAAACTGAAGAGCCAATGACTTTTTAGATTTCTTGAAGGAATGACCGACTTGGCCCAATTCCCCAGTCACTTGTTTCTATTCTACTGTGGTGCTTTGGCCTTCAACAATGTCTCCATCTGATTGCACATCCCTCCTCTTAGCACTTACCACATAAGTGTGTAAAAATAAAAATATTTATTTTTTTTAAATATAAAAAATTAAAAAAATTAAATCACCAAGAATTCTCCTACAATAGCATATCCATGGTTAATATTTGGCTTATATATCTTCAGACTTTTTCTTTCTACATGTGGTTATTAGGCTTAACATATGCATTTTATTCAAGTGGAATTACAGATATATTTATTCTGTAACCTGTTTTGCACACCTATGTTTATCATGAACATCTTTTCATGTCTTTAAATGTAGGCTAGCATCTTCGTTTTTAAGACTGCATTGCATTCATTTTATGGAGGAATCGTAATTGAATATAATACTGTACTGCTATATGTTTAAATTATTTCCAGTTTTTAGCAAATGCCCATTCATTTCCTTAGGATGAATTCCAACAAGTAAAATTACTAGGTCAAAAGATATATACATTTTCTGAGACTTTCGATACATAGGATATTACCAAAATACCCTTTGGAAAGGCTGCAAAAAGTTACAATTCTACCACAAGTACAGGAAAATATTTTTTCCCCATACCCTCATATACAGTGGGCACTAACATTTTCATTAATCTTTTATAATGTGATAGGTGAATCATTTTATGCTCTTTATCTTTTAGTTTTCATCTCTGATAACTGGAAATGTTAAACTTTTTTTTTTTAAAGTTCACTGGCCATTTGTAGAGTAGAAATATTTTCTTGAGGCTAATCGGCTCAGATTTTCTGCCACACGCTGACCTTCATGGATCCAATTAAAAGAGTATTGAAAGGATGAACTAACTGGTTTATGAGACCCAGAGCACATGAGGTAGAGATTATATTCTGCATGGCCTTTCAAGTTTCCCTGGACTAAAAAATAAGCAGAAACAAATGAACACACATGGATAGCAAAACGCCTTTATATTCCTAAAGCTGTACTGGCTTACACCTGGAATTTAAGTGTGCTAGATTGATACTTTCCTTTTTCCACTATTGCCAGGACATTAAAACCTGTGTCTTAAAACCTGTCCAAGTCTTATGGCAGCCCCTTTGATATTGTTTTTCTGTGAGAGTAACACTTTTATCCTAAGTCTACAATCACTGAATGTTATCCTCTTTGCTAACTATACCCAGTGGCACCTGATCAGTATATCCCCACGTGCATGCAAAATAATAATTGAGCAGCTTTGTCCAGGCAGATTTTTCTCATTTAGGCTACATTTCATTCTCTATCATTTAGTCACTGTGGAGTACACGCATAACTATTTATGTCCACATGCTTATTCAAGTGAGACCCCTTTCAAAAGCTTTTATACTTTTGGAACAAGATTTCCTTCTCTCCAGGGAACCTTTTTCAGAAATCAGGGCACTCCTCTGTGGGCTCCCAGCACCTAGTAGAATGATCTACTCCTCTCTGGTCTCATAACTCTCTGCTCCTGTAGTGTAACTCTAAGGTTTTCCTATGATTTATTTCATAGAGGCTGGTCTACCTCATTAAGTTATATGCATTTTGGAAAGTATTTTATTCCTTTTTGAAGTTAACTACCTGTGATGGTTAATTTTATATGTCAACTTGGCTAGGATATGTTCAGTTATTTGGTCAAGTACTGGTGTACCTGTTACTGTGGTGGTATTTTGTAGATGGAATTAACATCTACAATCCGTTGCCCTTAAGTACATGAGATTAACCGCAGTAATGTGGATGGGCCTCACCCAGTCAATTGGAGGTCTTAACAGCAGTAACTGAGGGTTCCAGAGAACAAAAGTCATTCTGTCTCAAGTCTACATCCTCGGTTGCTTCCTGAGTTTCCAGCTTAAGGAATCTAGACTCTAGAATTCATTATCACTCTCACTAGAATTTCTAGCATCTGACCTGGCCTATGACTTTGTACTTGCTAGACCCCATAATTGTATGAGCCCATTCCTTATAACAATATCTTTATATATATAGATGATATATAGATATAGATGATATAGATATAGATATATACATCCTGTTGGTTCCATTTCTCTGGAGAACCCTGACTACTGATACAGCACCTAACACACTTAGTAGCTGATTAATAAATGTAACTTGAAAAATTCAACTAGGTTCTCAGTGGGAGCTGGGAAAGAGATCGGGGTAGGTCTTCAAAGTGACACCTTCAGGATGCTCTGAGGAACTAAAGGAAAATCCAAAGCAGCCAGAGGATAGTAACCAATGAATATGGGGAAGAGAGCAGTACCCTGAAAAGGGATGGTATCTAGAAAGGAGGTGATAGGGTCAAACTTTGACTACTCTGAAATTTGGCCTTAAGCCAAATTTAGATTTTAAACCAAATTTAGAGTTTAGGTCCCTGGTTCCTAAACTCTTAGATTTCATGTATCAGTAAAATTTCAAAAGTGATACTAAACCAAATAGCAAAAAATGAACTTTTATCATTACTTCATCTAAGAAATTTAAGAAATTTTGGTGCCTCAAAAGGAGGAGCTGTATAACATAAGGATAAGGGAAAAGTTTTTTTCTTTTAAATTGAACACATTTAGCTTTATGAAAAACTCTGTGTTGTCTTTATTGTTCTATTTTCCTGTTGGACTTATGAAGATTTCATTACACAGCAGCACCAGCAGGCAGACTGGCATTTAGAAACTACTGGTTGGCTCAATATTTGGGACCCACGAAGCCACACTAGCTTGAGTTCAGAAGGGTTTCTTATGGCATGTGGACCAAGGGCCCTCTTTCTGGCCATGGGGCTGAATGCCAAGGAGATGAGAACGTTGAGATGAGAATCATATTCCTCTACTTTATAAAATAAGAGAGATTTGGTGTGGCAGTTGTGTTGTGCTTGATTGGACAAGAATGTGGAAATCTAGAAAAAAAAAGAATATGAAAATCTATTGCATCAATGACATTAGCCTTTGCTGTCAGGAGCTGAAAACAAAATAAAAAAAGGCTCTGTCTTCTCTAAGTCTTCCCATCCAGAGGAGGCAGTACATCTTATTTTGGGACATTGAATTTGAGTCAAGTAGAAGTCTCATGGATAACAACCAGTCATTTTTGGCAGTGCCTCTTCCCCAAAATCCCTTAGCTGGACATCTGTGGAGACTAGGGATCCTGGCAGGAGGGGAAGAGGGTTGAGGAAAGAAGGACTCCATGGGGCAGCCACAGAAAAGGCTCTGAACAGAGTATTACTTATTACTCTTTTCATTTGTATTGGCTTTAGTTCTCTAAGAGCCAGACTGTGATTCAGAGAAAGTGTAAGCAGTTTACTGGGAGGTACCAGGAGCACACGTAGTGCACACGCAGTGGGAGGTGGGATATAGGCCAGGGAAGGTAGCCGTAAAGGGTGTACTAAGCAATTACCACACTTAGAGACTGGACCTTAGAACCATACAGGAACTCTGGAAAATGGTGCAAAGCATATGCCTCAGAATTATCCAGGTCAAGGGGTGAAAGATGGGGTAGATCCCCTCCCTAGTTAATCACTGGCTAAGGACTGCCCTGTTGGGAGGATACTAATTCTCAGATAATTTTGGTTCACATTGCCTGCCTGCAAAATGTGACCTGGTAGCCCAAGGGCAGTCCTCTGACAACCATGAAATGGCTGGCCCTTGGAAGTGGGGCCAACAGGCTCCCAAATGGTAAGGAATAGAAGGGAACATGGGCATACCTTCCCCCACGGTTTGGTATCCTCTCATATTTTACCTTGGAATTAAAATATCATAAAAAGCGAATATGCTATGTGATAACAGAACCAAGTCAAACACAAAGGATCCCCAGGTGTGAGCGAGTCATGCACAGAATAAAGGGCATAATATTTGTGAGTACAGACAGATAAGGGGCTGTGATTAGCTGCAAATGAAGGAAAAATACCCCTGCTAATTATATCTATCTCCACTTGGTACATTTATTTTGTCCAAAGGATTAAGCGTGTTCTTTGAAAAATTGCAGTGTTTCTTACTATTGGTCTAGAGTAAGCTACATGCAAGTTTCAGAGTTTTTATCGTTGCTGTCTATGTAACACTGAAATAATTGCATCTTCTCAGTTAATTTTCTCCAAGTCGTCATTTCTGAAAATGATGTTCACTGGCACAGAACTATCCAACATTAAATATTTTTTTCCATAGTAGGTAATAAACAAAATGCATTTACTGATTATAGAAATTCAACCATCTGTATATCTCACAGTCATTTATTCATTACAGACTGTGTGCCAAGCTGTGTGTTAGGCATTAGGAATGAGGAGCCATAAAGATCTGAAGAACTCATCTGCTAATCATCTGGAATCTAGTCCTGTGCTAATGGAAGAACAAGAAGTAGAGCTGTTGATACTGCGCATTTTACATAGAAAAGAGCATCTCTTGCGTATGAGGAGGGTAATGGCACCTCTCTCCATTTTCTGTGGGATTCTCCCCTCCAAGCTACACTGTCATTTGGAAAGCAGAATTACTTCCAGGCCACCCACTGGTGTAACACTGGTTTGTACTCGAGTACAGGAGGATGGAAAGAAAGAAATATATTTGCCACACGCTATCCTGGGTGTTTTCAGATGCATAATATAATTTAAAACCTCATATGGCTGGGAGTAAATATTATTATGACCATTTTATGGACGCACAAACTAAAGTCCATGCAGAATAAGTAAATAACCCAAGGTCTAAAAGAAAATCTGAAAGTAAAATATGGGTGTGTGATGCTAAGCCTAGGGCTAAGCTCACTGTGACATGAATCTGATTGCTTTAACTGGGGAATGTTGTGGTTTTATTCCTGACTCTTCATTAATTAGGCATGTAATCTCAAGTTAGTAATTTTTAACTTCTCCATCACAGTTTGCTAATTTTTAAATGGGAATACTAGTATTTATATTTCACCTATGTGTTGGGCTTTTTCCCCCCACTACATTACTTCTCCTGGAGTCCAATACAAATCAGGCTAAGATAACAGATAGACAAATAATAACCCCCTTCCTCCCAAAATAGACACTCTTTAATTGTGCTATGGTTTAAGAAGTAGGTAAAATTGTTATTCTGGTCTCTGTGAAAGGTCTGATTATTTGCAGATCTCACACCCTGAAGGCTAAGAGCTCTGAATGACACTTCCTCCCTTCCCCCTTCCATCCCCAGGATCCAGTGCCCAAGGGTCTTTGAGCTGCTGAAATGCTTACTGGCAGCTTAAGAGAAGAGACCCTGGGTATTGGCGGTAAAGGTGAAAGGAAGATCTAGACACTGTGGGGAAGGGAGAAAAGAAAGAGGCAGTTCCCAAAGAAAAAATTTCTCTTCCCACTGTGAGCTGGTAGCCAAAGGAGCCCTCACCAGGAATGAAGTATAGGGAGGGAAACTCAGGTCAGGGAACCCAGGAGCTCAGCCACAGGTCTCCACCCCATCCCGGACTCAGGAATGAGTTCTGGACTTGTTAACAGTGAAACCACTTGGGCATGGACTTTGTTGTTCCCTGCTTTCCACTGCATGTGTTTTAGTTTGCCAAAGGGCTGCCGATACAAAGTACCAGAAATGGGTTGGCTTTTATAAAGGATTTATTTGGGGTAACACTTACAGTTCTAAGGCCGTGAAAAGTCCAAATTGAGACACCATAAGAGGTGCTTTCTCACCAGAGTCAGCTGCCTTGTGTTGAAGCAAGGTGGCTGCCAAATTCTGCCGAGGTTTGAGCCCAACTGAGGGCATCCAGGCATGTAGCAGGGCTTGTCTCCTCTTGAGCTGCTTATTGGGATCCGGTGCTTGGAGTTTTGTGCTTAAGCAATCCTCTAGTCCTCTCTATGGCAGGATCGAACATGGTGGCTTCCTTTTCCTGTACATGGGATCAAATATGGCAGCTTCCTTTTCCTCTGTCTGTCTATGTGTTTCTGATTCTCTCTTTACATCAGTTCAAGCAAGAGGGCAGAGACTCAACCTGAGTCACACCTCACTGATGTAGTCCAATCAAAAACCCTAAATCGATCTTATAAGGTAATCTAATCAAAGGCCCCTCAACTGAATTTAATGCAATCAAAGTGTATCAAACCCAGAGGAATAGATAAGTTTATAAACATAATATTTCTCTTTTTTGGATTCATAAAATAATCTCAAACTGCCACAGAATTCTATGAGTTAGACACTTTTTTTTTCTTTTTACAAGGGCAGAGATTCAAATCTAAGTGTGATAAAACCCCCATGAGTCCCAGCTTGCCTTGGGGCTTTGAAGGGTTTTGCCTCTAATCACTGTCTCCCTTTTATGGTTAGGTTTACTAAGGCATAATTTATATAACAGTAAAATTCATTCATTTTATTACATGGTTTTGTGAGTTTTGAAAGACACATACACGCATACGTATATGAGTAACCACCACAACAATCAAGATATAGTTCTATCAATCCTAAAAGTATTCTGTGTCCCTTTGCAGTCAATCATTGAACTGTTTTTTATCCCCATAGTTTTGCCTTTTCAAAATTTCATAAAATGAAATGAAAGGTGTGAAGTCATTTGGGTCTGGCTTCTTCCACTCAGTGTAAGGAGGTTTGGAGGTTTATTCATGTTGTTGCCTGTATCGATAGCTCGTTCCTTTTCATTGCTGAGTGGTATTCCATTGTATGGGTGCATTGTAGTTTGTTCATCCATTCAGTGTCAGTTTCCTAGGGTTGCCATAACAAAGTACCACATACATAGGGACTTAAAACAACAGAAATTTATTCTTTCATAGTTCTAGAGGCTGGAAGTCTGCGATCCAAGAGTCAGCAGAGCCTTGCTCTCTCTGAAGGCTCTGGGGGTGGGTCGAGGAGGATCCTTCTTTGTCTCTTCCACTTTTGGGGGGCTCCAGGAGCTTCTTGGTTTGTGGCAGCATTAACTCCAATCTCTGCTTCCATCTTCACATGGCCTTCTTCTCTATGTCTTCTCCTCTTCTTATGAAGACAGTAGTCATTGGATTTAGGGCTCACCCTAAATCCAGGATGATTTGAACTTGTGACCCTTAACTAATTACACCTCCAAAGACCCAATTTCCAAATGAGGTCACATTCTGAGGTTCTGGGTGAACATAAACGTACTAAATATTACTTACTAAACCTACTTAAATATACTTAAAAATATGAAATGATGCAGGCCAAAGCTTTGGAACTATTAAGTCTACACAAACTGTGGTGGGTGGCTTGTTTGTTTATTTGCTTGTTTTTGGGTGAGTGTACAAGTGCAGTACACTTTTCATGAAAGCTGCATCTCACCTAAGAAGATTGATTCTGTTGGACACTTAGGGAAAAAAGAGACCAGGAGTACCACAGGAGAAGGTTTGACTTACATTTGTCCTGAAACCTTAAAGGTGACAATCCTGATGGGACTCTACATTATGGATTGTTATGTCATTCTTACCCCGAAGTGTCTTTGATCTCCATGTTGTCCAAGTAGCTTGTGTTTTCATCTGCTCCATCCCCACACTCAGCCTGGGTTGTGGGAATACCATGAAAGCGTCCTCTTTTCTGAGTCACTTGCTCAGATCATCACTTGTGACTTCGCCTCCCAAATTTACTGTCTCATGTTGCCTGACAACCATCACAGACACTTTCATTTAGATTTAGTTTTGTTTTGCCCCCACCTCCACAGCTTTGATATTTTGAAATCTCTCTAGCTCCCAACAATTTCTGGGTTGTATTAAACTTTTATTTCCCACTGACCTGTGTCTGTTGCTACAGGCCAGCTCTGTCCCCTATTCCTACTGGATTAGAACAAAATGTTCCCAGCACTTATTTATTAAACAAATATTTATTGACAAAACCTATGTGCCAATTACTATACTAGTTAATGGAGTCAAAATAGTACACCAGCACTGATATGGTTTCTGTCTCGTCAAGTTTATAACCTAAAGGTGTGTGTGTGTGTGCGTGCGTGTGCGCATGTATGTGTGAGAGTATGGATAAGGAAACTGGCAGTGATAATGCAGTGAAATAGGGCTATGTTTGAGGAAGTTAGTGCACAGTGAAAACAGGTGAGAGAGCTCCCTTTTTGATCTTACAGCATGGTAATGGAAGGCTTTCTCAGTAGAAGCAACGTCAAAGCAGAGAGGTATGAGAGAAGGCTCACAGGAGCAGAGTTTTACCAGGTGGGAGGAGTAGGGAAGGTGGAAGCATAATCTGCTAGGAGGGAATAGTGGGTCCTAAGGCCTGGAGTGTCAGAGAACTTGGTGAGCTCTTGAACTATTTTTGTTTTCTAAACACATAATGGTGGCCTAAAATAGGGTAGCATGAATGAGAATAGAGAGAAATGCTCAAATTCTCTATTTAGAAAAGAGAAATGTGATGGGCAAATTTGCTTATTTATTGCAGTGATGAATTAGTACTTGGCAAATATTTTTAGTGCCACTCTCCACTCCACTCTCCACTTCTTAGAGAAGGTGGCAATTGAGATATTTTATCAAGGCATCACAACAGTTTAGAGAATGTTTGCTAAAATTAGTACCAGTATTAAAATTTAATGTTCAATTAAAAAAGCATTTCTTGTTCAACATAGATGTCTGCAACTCACATTCCACATAGATGTTTTCCTCAATATACAAATTGGTGTACATGTACACACACACACACATGCATACCACATGTGTACCCATTTTGCTTCAGTGAGGGGTTTTGGAAGTTCACAAGAGGAAATATGTACTGTTTTGGGTCAACTAAAATGGCTCAGGGGCCAGGAAAGGCTTTGCTCACTTGTCCTGCTGATATATCCGCTCTTGACTTGTGAAGTTCTAGTAAGGATCACTTGTGACTTTGCAAAATACCACACCCTAGAAGCAGTGTTATTAGAAGTGTTTTGTAGATAACAGTATTTGAGGCAATCCATAACTGAAAGTTAGCTGTAAAAAAGATAGCTTGGTCAGGTACAGGAAATAAATATCTGTATGTACATTTCCTTTTGAGGTTCCAACATTAGGAAAAAAAAAAAAAAAAGAAGGGAGTAGAGGTTATTTTGGTCCTCTGAAGTTTTAGAGGTCAAGGAAGAGAGATACATGGAAATATTTTTATAAGTTTGAAAATTTTTCCTCTTTGATAAAAAATATGCTTATTTCCCTCATATTGGGAGACAATCTAATTAGAGGTCAAGCACATGTTGAGAGAGTTCTGTTTTATCACCTCTCAATCATGAAATCTGGATTAGCACACAGCTAGTGTGTAATAGATGTTTTGCAAATGAATAAAATGGCACCTCCTTTCATTTGTAATGGTTTCTTTCAAGTTTTATGGTATTTCCTAGTTCTAACATTCTACTTTTTGGTGAAGTTTTAGATCATATAAGCCTGAGCTATAACTAATATAATTTTATTGTCCTTGAAATTAACTTTTTCTAGTTTTAATTTTTACCCCAAAACAAAAAATTTTATTTTAACATTTCAATTGCCTATCTCGACCCTGGTTATGGTTCTTGATGTGATGTGATACATAGTATCTGTCACAGTTTGTGTTTTAGTTTCCTAGCTGCTAAAACAAATACCATACAATGGGTTGACTAAAACAATGAGAATTGGTTGGCTCAAGGCTTTAAGGCTAGGAGAAGTCCAGAATCAGCAAGGCAATGCTTTCTCCCAGATGACTATGGCGCTCTGGGTCTGGCTACTGGCAATCCTTGGCCCTTGGCTTTTTTTTAATCACTTGACAATGCACATGGCGATATCTTCTCCATTGACTTCTGGCTTTTGGCTTCTTCCCATGGCTTCTCTGGCTTTCACTCTGTTTATAACGGACTCCAGTAATCCAGATCAAAGCCCAATCTGATTTAGTTGAGCCATACCTTAACTATAGTAAAATCTTAAAGAGGTCTTGTTTGCACTAAATCCATGCCCACTAGAATGTGGACCAAAATCAAGAACAAGTTAAAACCAAGGTACACAATTCAACCCGCATCAGTTTGCCAGGGCTGCTTTGACGGATATTACACACTGGTTGGCTTAACTTCAGGAATTTATTGTCTCATGGTTTCAGAGGCTAGAAGTCTAAAATCAAGATGTGTGCAAAGCCAAGCTTTCTCCCTGAAGCTTGTAATATCCTGATGCTGGCCTGCCACAATACTTGGGGCTCCTTGGATTGAATCTCTGCCCTCTGTCACAAGGTGATCTCTCTCTCTTTGTGTCTGCTCTTCCAGTTTCTGCTAATTTCTGGCTTCTTGTGTCTTTGTCTGACTTCTGACTTCTCTTTATGTCTTCCAATGATATAGATTAAGGCCCGCCCTTATTCAGTTTGCCCATCCCTAAATAGAAGACCCTGGTCATAAATGAGTCCATACCTTAACTAATAATACATTTTCAAAGAGTCTTGTTTACAAATGGCTTCACACCTACAGGAACACGGGTTAAGATAAAGAGCGTATCTTTTGTTGGAGTGTGTGAGTTGATTCCCAACAGCATCCTAATTGCAGACAGATGGATGATGACTGTGATTAGGTGTACAGGAATAATAATTTCTCTTCTGTTTTCACTTCTCCACTTGAGGATACAGGGTGGCAGATTGAGTTATTGTTACCAGTTATTCTCCGTCCTCCCTATAACTTGCCCATATAACATTCATTGCTTCCCAGTGGAAGGAGAATACCTTCACATCAATCGTGGCCCCATGACTTGATTTGGCCAGTGGAATGTGAGCAGACATGACATAGCCATGTCCAAGCAGAACCTCTAAAACCCATCTAATTGGTTTGCCCATCACTGCTTCCCTTCTTTCATAAGCACTTGTTCAGCTTAGATCAGGGGTTCTTAAAAGGAGTCCATGAGCTTGAATTGAAATGAAAACAAAACAAAACAAAACATTATTCTTGTGGGGATGTGTTGGTGCAGGTGTGATATATTTATTAAATAATACACAGTATAATGTGAACTTAGTAAGGGGTTCGTGGTTTTCACCTGACTGGAAAAGGAGTCCATGGAATTAAGAACCCTTGGCTGAGATGATACATTCTTAATGGTGGTGATATTGCCTCCAAAAGGGTAAAATTAATACTTGGGGAGCAAAAACATCTTGCTCTTTTTATATAGAGAGAAGATATACATATAATGTATGAGCAGATATACAATATATATGTGGTATTAAAATTTCATAGGGATGATATATTAGGGTTCTCTAGGAAAACAGAATCAACAGAAGATATCTGTAAATTGTATGAAATTTTATAAAATTCTCTCATGTGACCGTGGGGATACATGAGTCCAGATTCCGCAGGCAGGCTGCAAACCAGAACTCTGATGAAAGTCCAGTGAAGGTCCTTGATGAGTTCCCACGAGATGTTGGCAGTCCAAAGACGAGCTGGGAAATTCTCTCTGAAAGCTGAAATTACTTCCCCCTTTAAGGCATTCAACTGATTAGAAAAAACATCCCTCTTTGCTGATGGCAATCTTCCTGGTTGATTGTAGATGTAATCAGCCATCTATGCAGTAAACTCACTGATGACTAAAGTCCATAAATGTCCTTGTATTACAATTAGCCCAGTGCTTGCTTGACCAATCAACTGGGCACAATTACCTAGCTGATTTGACACATTAGTCTAACCATCCCAGATGAAGATTAGGGGGAAATGTCTAAAAAGTTTCCTTTAGGGGACAATAATAATTAAAACAGAAAAGGTTGAGCAACACTGGTCTAGATCCTCAGGATGGGGAGGATGCATGCAGCTGAGCCACAGAGCAACAGTCAACCCACAGCTAACATGTAATAAGTTTGGCTCGTTACCAGTGCGTGGGTTGGTGAAAGCTGACTGCCACAGCCAGCAATCTGCTGGCCTTTACGGCCATAACAGCACTCTGGGAGACTGTCATGGCTCAGGTCTGGTGTGGAGTCCAGCATAGCTCTTTTGAAAAGCTCCTCTGGTAATTTTGATAAACATCTAGGTATGTGACCACTGATGTTGAACCAAACCAAAGCTCTACGATTCAGTGGCAGAATCTAGCCATGTAGGTAATTTGTCTCAGATGTTGCATTTTCTGTTCTCTGTTATTACAGAATTCTCATCACCTGCAGTGAATACCAAGTGACAAAATAGTATCACTACTTCTCAAAACCCATCCAAAAGCTGCTGCACCATTTCCTCACCCAGTATTTCCTGAAGTCTATTGGGTTTTGTTTTACTTTGTGTGTGTGTGTGTGTGTGTGACAGTTTAGGAACTTGATTGTAGAGCATTTGGAGCTTGATTTGTGCCCCACCCTCAGCCTTCCACCCTCTGGCTTCCATCCTGTGGAGACTGTGGTCTGGGAACGGGAGCCTTGGCTCAGTTACTGGTTACCTACCCAACTCTTGCCCTCTTCTTTGCTAATCAGATTGCCAATTTGGTTCTGGTACCTATGGCCCCAGAATGCCCCACGTAAAACTCCATCAGCCACGGCTGGCCTAGCTAGGCCTTTCATGGCAGTCCTGATTTCTATTTCCTTTCATTAGTGACTACTTCAAGGGGTGAGCTTAGGATCAGGTTTGGCCAATGAGATGTGAGGGGAAATCAATTGCAAGCTGTGGGTATATTTTTTTCCTCCTTTCTGAGGAATAAAAGAAGTTGTTTCTTTTACTACTCCTCTAACCATGTGCTAGGGATGTCCATGGATGAGGAGGGGGTGCTCAGAGCTGAATTAGCCTCCTAGTGACCATGAGGGGACATAGTATCAACATTTGGAAAATGGCAGAGAAGAATGACAGAAAGCAGCATTGTGTGTCTTTTTATGCCACCGTTGAGCTGCTGCTCCAACCCTGGAATTTCCTAACTTGCAACTTCGTTATGTATGAGAGATTTCAGTGTTTAGTTGGGCATTCTATAATTGCAGGCACAAGCATCCCTAACTGGTACAAACTCCACAAAAGCTTCCTCAACTACTCCTGTCTACGTTTTCTTTCTTTGAATTTCCATATAGTTTTACTACATATTTGGTTCTTATATCTTGCCAACTATTTCATATTTATACATTTTGCCTCCCTAATGATTTTGTAAGCTTCTTGTAGACAGGAACCAGATTGTCTATTTGTTATTTTAAGTGTTCCACACAATGACTTTCTTAGGGTGGAACAAATAAAATTCTTGTTAAATACTTGAATGATGCTTGTCCTACAGAGTTAAGCATCTCATGTCCAAAGTATTAGTCTGTTATATTCCCATGTCAATTGTGTCCAAATCCAGCTGAAATCAGCCATAATTTTATGAGCTATGGATTAATAGAACCAGACTCTACGATACACACCATTTCTATAAAGGGGTAAAAGTATGGTTCCCTTCATATGTTTGTCCCTTTTAACCACTTAGTTGCATGTTTTTAATGGCATCTTTGGTCTGTGGATATTTGAAACATTAACATAATTATCTATCTTAACATATTGTATTTACCACCTGCTGGGGTTGAGACATTGAAACTATCACTAGTTGCTCATTAACAGTGTTGACCCAATTACACGTTGTGTATCCCAGAGACAAATAACTGTAATTGCAACTTAAAAGTGATTTCATAAACACGAGGATTCTTTTTTGAAATGCAAAGCGGAATGCATTATTTGAATTTTCCACATAAATACAGGTTTAAATGAAACAGAATCATTCAACCAAATAAAATAAAAATTCAATCTAAAGAGAGGCCACTTGGAATCAATTGGTACAGCACACATTCTGCTTCAAAGTATCAAAACACTTTCATTGCTGGGTGCAGAAATTAAACAAGTTAGCAACAATGAAAGCCAGACATCTGGTGAGTGATATCTACCCTGGCTATCAGCAGGTAGTGATTTTCTTTTGGAACCATTCAGAGTATTGTCCTTGCCTGGACAATGGAAGTCTGATGAAGCATTGATATAATCTGCCTGCAGGTTTTAAAGCTCTATTTAAGAGATGGAAAGCCAGAGATTTGTGTGAGGAAAAAAATCCCTCAGCATATATACATACAATATATTTGGAGAGTAAGTAACTATGCCTCCACCCCTACTGTGGAAAAGACCTGTAAAACCGATGTAAATGAGCTGTGATCTATTTGCAGAGCCAGGGGAGGTTTTTTACAGAGACAATTACTATGATACTAAATGAGGCCAAGATAGCCCAGAGAAACCAGGAAGAGACAACTGGGAGAAAGATGATCTCTGCTGAAGTCAAGATGTTAAAAGCTGAGACATTTCGTCAATATAAGCAGAATGCTCCATAGCCTTCTTGTGAAAAATGTCGCTAGACAAATGGGGAGCTGAGTGATGGAGAAGGAAGGAAAACAGG
The DNA here is from genome assembly GCA_026826555.1 of Tolypeutes matacus. Classification (NCBI taxonomy): domain Eukaryota; kingdom Metazoa; phylum Chordata; class Mammalia; order Cingulata; family Chlamyphoridae; genus Tolypeutes; species Tolypeutes matacus. Next base: position 27,698,008 of record JAKSZT010054215.1, on the reverse strand, counting down.
GCAGAGGGAAGGATGGAACTTTGAAATGTACTGCCTAGTAAAGGAGCTTCAAGATTTTGTAGAAAGTCTCAAATCAACAGATATTCAGTGCAATGGCATTGCCTGTTCTTGTTCTCTTATCTAACATGGAATGTTATTGAGAAAATGTTATCTTTACTATTTAAAATGTTGAAATATACAAACGTATACCAAGTACCAAGGATTTCCCAAAGCACTGTCAGGAATGTTGAAGGAAGGACTCTAAAATGAACACAACTGGGGCCTGCCTTCCAGAGAGACAACTCTCATGTATCGGTAATATTGAAGATATCCTTGGTAAGTACTATAACAGAGAAACAAGGTTCCATGGCCTCCCTTACAGGTTAAAAGAACATGAGAAATACAGAATTGGAGAGCTGGCTCTGATGCTTACAAGCTAGAAGATCTAGGGCAAAACATTTGCTGTGAGTCACATTTTCCTTTCCTGTCTTTCCTGCAAGGCAGGCGTGAGACTCAAATGATGCAACGTTCATGAAAAGTTCTTTTAAGACTGCGGCACACACGATGCAAGTTTTAATGCCGGCTCTGGGAGAGCAGGCAAAGCAGGGATTGATTCTGGTGGCGGGCACGTTGTGGGAGCCCCCAGGAATGCTGCAGTGTCGCCAGGGTGCTCCACTGCCTGGAATATGCTGAGCTGGGGAGTTTAATCTGATCCTGTGGATCGATTGTAATTGACTTATGTTACGCAGATTTTGCCATTTCTGCAGGAGCCTTTGATGGAAAGTCATTGAGATGTTATGTAGTTTCTTAACATACAGAGTTAAGGAAAATATTTATTTGCTTAGTATTATTACACTGTTTGTGCTTGCTTTCTAGAATGCACTCCCTTCCATCTTTTTTAAGTAATTCTGAGGTAACTTCAATGTATTTGTATAAAGATATGAGGTATCCTTTCCTCATGTCTTACACCCCTGCAATTTGAACATGTGTCATTTATTAGCCTATTCCATTTTACAACAAATCCCAGGCACTATAGGCAGAAGAGCTTTGTCTATTTCACCAAGGAATCAAACAAGGTACAGAGATTGGCTGACTCAATGCCTACTAGAGACGGAGTAAATAAAAAAGTTGAGTTTTCTGTTTCCACTTTTTTTTTTTTTTTGACACTTTCTTTCCTCTCTGAAATTACCACATAGGTGGGCATTTTCATACCCAGAAGAAAATGCAGGGTCAGTTATAAGTATCACCCAGCTAATTTCCTTCACCATACCACCCCCATATTGCATCGTGCCTCTTGATAATGGAAGCACATTTCTTTTCCTGTGGTAAGGTTTATTTTCATTTCTGTTTCCTAGAGTTGGAAATTTCATTAAATAACTACCTATTCTTTTTACCCAATCAGGTAAATGATTAGGTAACTCAAACAAAACACGCTCTTTAAAGTCCTTCATGTACTGGTTCTAATAGCATGACAATGCCAAACATTTACTTTCTGACACTGTTTAAATGAACTGTCTCTCTCTCTCTCTCTGTCACATACACACCCACCCCCTACCCCACACATAAACCTGAACAGGGCACCCTGCCTGTTGACTGTGAGGAGATGTCTGCCATTTTGATTTGATGATGAAGATTTTTCTCCCCGTGGGTAAACAGATCAAAGAGATCACAACTCCAAACTTGAATTTCTGATGGATCATAGATCCATAGGTATAGGACAAAAGGGGTTTTCCTATATACAGTTTAAGTCTTAAATTCAGGGTCAGGATCTCTTGACTTCATTCCTGCAATCTATTCAAAACAATATTGGGTAGCATGGGGCTCCTTAATACAGGAACATCTGGTTTTATTATTCTATATATATTAGAAGAACAATTAAAAATGAAGTTTGGAAAACAGAGTAAAATCATTCTAATCATTGTTTTTCCCCCAACATTATTCTCAAAATTGATCTATAGGATGTTGTTTCAACCACAAAAATGTCTGACCTAGTTTGGAATACAAAAATGAGGTTTTCAGGATAAACTAAAAGGACAAAATTCCACAAATTTAATTTAATAAAAGTTCTCTTGGCAGAGTTTTAATTATCTGCAGTAGAAGGAGAAGCTGGCAGCATTATAACACAGTATGTGAAGAAATATTAAAGTAAACCAGAATACCAGAATGGAACTTATCTTTCTGTACCTGACCATGGAGAGTATCAAGGTATGTGTGTGTATGTGTGTGTGTGTGTGTGTGTATAAAGTTTGCAGTGCCAACAATCTTTTATATCTGTTCACAGCTCTGCTACAAAGCACTGTTTTGCAGTATATCTTATTTGATTTTCCCATTTACTCTGTAAGGGAAACTCCACTGATAGAGTGGTGTGTAAATGTAAAGAAATAGGAAAATGGTTTTGATGATTAATAAAAGAAAAGGGAAGGGTATCTGTAGATTTGCTTACCTAACATTCCTAACCTCAGCTTTTGTAACAGCACCCTAATTTTCCATGAAACACCTCCTTTCCCCATCTGAGACTATATGTTTCTGGTGCTACTAACAAAGAAAACATGATCTAGGTTTAGCCAATGAGAATATGTCAAGGGAATTTTTACAGAACTATCAGGAAAAAGGTATCCTTACCTTTTTGGATTTCAGGCACCAAGGACAAATTAAGCTCGGGACTGCCCTGTGTCATCTTGACCGCTTCCTAGAACTGTGTGTGACTACAACCATCACAGAGGGCAGCAAAAAGGGAGGTGGAGACTGAGTCCTGAGAGGTTGGTGCCTACCTGCCTATATGGAGTTTTGTTTTTAATTTTATTGAAGTATCATTCATACATGCACATACCTAAACAATAATTGTACAGTAAAAGTTGTAAACTTACAAACAAACATGCATATTATTATACAGGGCTCCACACATCACCCCACCACCAACACCTTGTGTTGTTATTAAACATCTGTTACAAATAATGAAAGAGCATTGCCAAAATATTACTACTAACTATAGCCAATAGCTTACAATTGGTGTATTTTTACCCAGCCCACTGAATTATTAGCACCCTATATTAATACTGTATATTTGCTGTAGTTCATGAGAGAACATTCTAATCTTGTTTCTGTTAACCACAGTCCATCTTCCACCATTGGATTCCCTTTGTTATACAGTTATGGAGATTTTTTGATAATTAGGAAAAGGTGTCTCCTTTAGGTTGGTGTCAAGCTTGGCAAGTAAATGACACTTTGGAACAAAGGAAAAGAAGTCTGTTCTTCTGGGTGGATGCATCCCATATCATAGTGCAAGGTTTTGAGAGGGGAGTGTGGGTTGCATATGTGCTGTGCACAAACTGTGCAATCCTAGGTGGTAGCCCAATCTATTGCCATTTCTTGCATCCCTGGATCTACCTATTCCTGCAGCTTCTATATCCCTGGATTTTGCTGTTACATGAGTCAGTAATTTCCCTTTCTGTTCAAGGTAGTTGGAAGTCACTTGTTTTCAAATGAGTCTTGCAATTGGTCATTGCGCTCATGACCGTAAGCAGTCCAATGTGAAAAATGAAGTTGGAGAATAGTCTGGGTCACATAACCTTAGGGGACTTGACTGACTTCAAGATGTTTTGAGATAACATGGAAGCAAACTCTATCCCATTTCAAGATTTATTGAAAAAAAAAGAAGCTTTCACCAAGTTTTATAGATGAAACTGCCTATACCATATTTCCATATTTTTCCCTGATCTCCTTCTGATCTCCACCTCAAACTTCCATCTCCTCATCATAAGTACCTAAAATACACAATAAACAACTAGAGTCACTAATGAATAAGGACCTAGAAGAGACTTCTGACGTTTGCCTTTTGGAGGGTTTATCTTTTCTGTTTGATTGTCTGTATTCTATAACACCACTAATTTGATGGATTATTTTAATCATTCCAAACTTTTTTGAGCCCTGCAGTAATTCAATTCCATGTGGATCCTTCTCAAACCCTCCATCCAAACATAAGAATATCCTAAGTTATCAAGTAAAGAATGAATTGATTAAGATCATTTTATTTGGAAATAAAACAAAAATGTTGTTGAAATAATAAGAAAATATGTATTATCTTATAATAAGTCTAAAAATATGGCTGTTGTAGGAGTTATTAGTTTTGTGGCCCCAAATCATCAAGGACCCAGTTTTTTCTTGTATTCTTGCTCTGCTCCTTCTAACCTCTACTTGTCATCTATACACCCCCTCTTTATGTTCACAAGATTGTTCTAACAGCTCTGGGTTCATCATATATTATACATTATTCAAGGGGCAGAAGACCTGCTTTTACAAAGAAAAACTTTCCAGAATGTCCCTAGTAGATTCCCCACCAAGTCTCCTTGATCAGAATTGAGTCATGTCCTTTCCTAAACCAGTTTCTGGTGAAGGTATTAGGTTAAATTTATTGGCTTTGAGGAGTCAGGATTTACTTCCTGAGGTAAGGGGTCAGGTCCTAGCCTCCCCTGAGCATATGGCTGGCTGATATCTTAACAAAATCAGGGGCATGTTATCAAGGAAGGAGGAAGGATGATTGTTGTTTAAGCAGCCAGTAGTGTCTGCCAGGGGAAGATTAATTTCCCATCAGGGTCTAGAATGCATAATAGATAAGGAATAGACAGTATTCTACAGTAGAATGACTCAGGGAATGAAGATTTCTTATTAGGACAAATAAAAAGAGGGAGATGAAATTGATTTTAAAACCCTCTATTCTTCAGTAAAGTTTATTCATTTCTACTTGAATATTAGGTTTCTATAATCATTATATGGTTGGGTGTTGAATTAATTTGAGAATTTTTGTCTTATGGTGGTGGTATTGAACCAATTTAAATTTATTGTGATCCTTGGTATATTTATTTATTTTTAAATATTTTTTCTTTTTCTAGTTTTGGAAGAAATGTTCTATTTGGCCATTTTTTGCCTTTGTCTTCCTACTGTTTTCACAGTTTTCAAAAGATATCTTTATTTCTTCAAATGTCACAATCAAAAGGGAAGTGTTAACATGGGAAGTTTAACAAAATTTTACCTCATTTACCCCCACCAAATATGTTAGTCTTTTGGTGGTTTTTTTTTTTTTTTTTTTGGATCAAAATTCTCCTTTGTCTTATTTTTTATAACAGCTTTATTGATACATCATTCACTTACCATAAAGTTCATCCTTTTAAAGTGTACAATTCAGTGGTTTTAGTACAGTCACAAAGTTATGCAACTATCACCACTACCTAATTCCAGAACATTTTTATCACCCCCTCAAATAAAAAAGAAACATTCCCATTAGAGTCATTCCCTATTTCCTCCCTCCCCCAGCCCCTGGCAACCACTTTCTGTCTCTTTAGATTTGTATGTTGTAGCATGCATCAGACCATCATTCCTTTTTCTAATCAAGTAATATTCCATTGTATGTATATATAACACTTTGTTTATCCATTCATCTACTGATGTACACTTGGGCTGTTTCCAGTTTTTGGCATTTATAAATGATGCTGCAGTGAACATTTGTGTATATAGTTTTTGTGTGGATGTATGTGTTCATTCTCTTGAACATATCCTAGGAGTAGAAAAGCTGGGTCATATGGTAATTCTATATTTGGCATTTTGAGATACTGCTAAATTGTTTTCCAAAATGGCTGTAACATTTTACACCTCCACCAGCAATGTACGAGGCTTCTACATTATCCTCAACCTTACCAGCATTTGTTATTACCTTTTTTATTACAGTCATCTTATTGGTGCCCAGTGGCATCTTGTGGTTTTGACTAGCATTTCCCTAATGATTAATGATGTTGAACATCTTTTCATGTGCTTATTGACCATTTGCATATCTTCTTTGAAGAATAGTCTATTAAAATATATCGTTCATTATTAATTGGGTATTTTGTCTTTCTATTGTGGAGTTGTAATAAGTTCTTTATAGATTCTGGATATCAGACACTTATGGTAGATTGAGTTATATAACCTAGAACACACATGTTCTTAATCTTAACCCTGTTCTTGTGGGGGCAAACCCATTATAAATAGGACCTTATGAAGGGTTTATTTTCATTAGGGTACAGCCAACTGAATCAGGTTATGTCTTAGTCCTATTACTGGAGGCCTGGAGAGGACTTATAAGGAGAACGCCATGGGAAGTAGCTGGGGTAGGAAGTCTACAGGAACCTAGAAGAGAAAGGAGAGGACATTGCCATGTGATGGGAAAGCCCAGAGACCCAAGAATTGCTGGCCATCCAGAATGCTACTGATCACAGGAGGAAGCAAGCCTTCCAGCCAACGCCTTGATTTGGACTTCTGGCCTGCAAAACTGTGAGCCAATGAATTTCCATTATTGAAGCCAAAACCCATTTGTGGTGTTTGTGATAGAAATCTAGCAAAACTAAGACAATCCTTATTAGATAAATTATTTACAGCTATTTTCTCCTACACTGTGGTTTGTTCTTTTCACTTTCTTGATATTGTCTTTTGAGGCACAGATTTTTAATTCTGATTAAGTTCATTTGAACTATTTTTCCTTTGATTGCTTATTCTTTTGAAGTCTTGTCCAAGAAATTGTCTAATCCAAGGTCACAAAAATGTATTCTTATGTTTTCTTCTAAGCGTTTAATAGTTTTAGCTCTTACTTTTAGGCAGTGGTATGTGTAAGTTTGAAGAGGTCTCAGTATTCTGGATATAAATATTCACTTAATTCACCTGTTCTCAGTATTGTAACATTATCCTTAACTGTGCCTGACTTTGCTGAAGACTGTCCATTCTTACTATCTCTAGAGAATAACCCTTTCCTCTAGGTCAGGACTGGGAAGGGAAGGGCATCCAGCTGCACACAGAGTAGGGAGTGAGGGTTGGGGCACTAACAGCTTCTTTAATAAACTTTTAACTAATCCTCCTTCTAGTAGCCTCGCCTCCACCTCGACTCTGAGGGGTACCAGGTGCCACTAATACCTAAAATTTTCAGGTGTTACTGTCTGTGCTATAAATTGGGCTGTTTCTAAGCTTTCCCTACAATTGCTTTTGGATTTGGAGCTCTAGGGTCTGGTAAGTTAGTTGCCTCTTGTCTATTTACATTTCAGTTTTAAAAATTGTGCTGCTATTTTATCCTTTCCTCTCTTCTTCATTTTTATGGTCTTAAGTCTTAAATAAAATCCATCCTGTAGTTTCAGTAAGAATTCAGAACAGAACAAAAAGTATTCATTCTGCCATTATCCAAAAACCTGAAGAAGCATCTTTTATCAAGTTCTCTCTTTCCTGAAGCAAAGTTGAGCTGTGTTATATGAGTTTTCCCCACTGGTTCTATATGACAAATAATTTGTGTCAATTCCCTTACATTCTGTTTATTTTCTGACAATCTTGTTTGTAAAGTTGTGAATCTTTTCTTCTTTTTTATGGACTTTATGGATATCTTAGTAATAGGTTGAGAGAGACTGGCTGTATTGGACTTTTATAGTTAGAGACCGTTTTGAACTAGAAACTACTGCTTTTTGTTTGGAAAATTGTTGGATCTGATTGGGTGAAAATCTAAAATTGGGATGCTGACTTGGAGCATTATATTCCTTAAGAAAAAAGGCCTCTTACTACTAGTTTAAAAAATTACTTTTCCCTTCACCTGAGGACTATTTCCATTTACCCAGGTCATTACATATCACAGGTGCTTAGGCAGCTACTTTCCTGAGAGCTTCTCTTATAGCAAAACTCCTCAAAAGAGATGTCTGTAGATATTGTATCATGCTCACTCCATGGGTAATTCAGTTCCACGACTCTAAAATCCATTGCTTGCAAGCCTAGTAGGCATTTCAAACAAGAAGTCTTAATTTTCTCCCCATGCCTGTTGCTCCTATGATTTTTCCATCACAGTAAATGATTCTACTGCATATCCTGTTGCTCAGGCCCAAATCCTAAGAGCAATTCTTTTTTTTTTGAAAGATTTAATTTACTTATTCATTTATCCCCCCCTTGCTGCTTGTGCTCGTTGGGTCAGCTAACCACGCCGTGCGGGTGGGCTTGCCTTCACCAGGAGGCCCCAGGAACCGAACCCGGGGCCTCCCATATGGTAAACAGGAGCCCTACTGATTGAGCCACAGCCGCTTCCCCTAAGAGCAATTCTTACAGAGTGACAAACCATCCTGGTTTGCCTGGCACTGAAAAGTCTTCCAAGATGTAGGACATGGAGTGCTAAAATCAGGAAAGTGTCAGGCACACTTGGATGAGTTGGTTACCCTAAATTATTGATTCCTCCTTTCCTACCTCATATCCCACATCCAAGGCATTAAATATGTGTTGAATAAATGAATGGTAGTTCTCTGACAATCTCATATCCTGGGGAATCAGAAAAAGTGGTCAGTTTAAATTCTGTGGTGAAATACAATGTGATGTCTCTGCCTCTTTTGTAGCTATAAAGTCAAAAGTACATGTTTGTAAAACTGACAACTCATATTGAGAGATATCAGTCAACCCTTGTATTATGGTGAGAGTTATGAATTTGAAAGCACTTATTTCATACCTTTAAAAGTACTTGAATTTTTGGTTCATGCATCCATTTCAAATTGAATGGAGTACTGTCTGTTTGGAGGAGATTCCCTAGCATTCTCCCTTCCAAAGTGTGTTATTGGAGCTACAATTGAATTAGGGTTATCCTTTCTTCATGTAGTTAAGTAACAGCAATGACAACAAATACACATTTTTAGGTCAAATCTTTTATTTTCTGGTGATAGAAATACAACTCCAACTGGCTTAAGCCAAAAAAGGGAAATTATTGGTAAATATTCATTCATTAATAGATGTAAGTTACCTCTGGATTCCAGATTCTGTTTTAGACATTAAGAATAAAATTGTGAATAAGATAACTTATTATCCATTTGGAGAATCAATAAGATGCATAACAACTGCATAAGTGGATAAGTACTACGAAGAAAAGGAAGACAAGATAACGTAATAGTGAGTGAAAAGGGTAAATTAAGTAATATAAAGGGAAATGAAAGAGGATGAAAGGAGCTTTTATCTCGGAGAATATCAGAAAAGCCTCTCTGCGGATGTAATAGAGTCGATACCAGAATGAGTGAGGGAATGAACCATGCAAGGTTTCAGGGCAGAGGGAAAAAATATGAGCAAAAGCCTGCCTGGGAAAGAGCAGGTCAGTCAGAAGAAGTCAAAAGCAAGAAGTAGAGAAGAAGCCAGGGAGGTAATGGGGTCAGATCACTTCAGGCCTTGTGGGACGAACAAAGGACTTTGGATGCATTTTTTGTATGATGAGAAGCCAACTGAGGATTTTGACCCCTTTTGCTGCAATGGACCATAGGAAGGCAACAGTGGAAGAAGGAAGACCAGTAAGAAGGCATTTTTTTTTTTTTTTCTCCTTCATTTATCTAAATGTTGGCTTGGACTAGGATGGCAGAGGTGAAGGTGAAGAGATATAGTGAGATACCAAATCTGTTTTGAAGATAGATCCAGGAGGATATGCTAATGAATCAGGTGTGGATTAAGAGAGAGAAAGGAGTTAAATAGTAATGAAATATTTTGTCCTGAGAGTCTTACTATGAACTGAGTTGAGATTTGCCTAGTAGCAGGTGACTGGAACACATATCTGGGCAGGGGAAGCATGTAGTTTTGAACATGTTGAGATGTAGAATTCTATTAGCTGTGTAAGGGTAAATGATGAGCAGAGAGGTGGCTAAACAAATCTTGAATTCCAGGGATGCATTGTAGCTGGAGACATAAATTGTAGACTGTCAGTGAGTATGTGGTATTTAAGGCCATGAGATTGAGTGAGATAACCTAGGAAGTGAAAATAGGGAAGAGGTCTGAGAATTGAAACTTGGACATTAATGAGGTAATATCTGTAAGGTACTGAAAACAAATGTTATTTAGGAAGTATTAACAGTAGATATTGGGAAGCGGATGTGGCTCAAGTGATTGGTCTTCTGTCTACCATATGGGAAGTCTCAGGTTCGTTTCCCAGGGCCTCCTGGTGAAAGCGAGCTGGCCCGCATGGAGAGCTGGCCCAAGAAAAAGACAAAGAGGAGAGACAATGAGAGACACAACAAACCAGGTAGCTAAGGTGGCTCCAGTGACTGAGTGCCTCTCTCCCAAATTGGAGGTCCCAGAATTCGTTCCCAGTGCCTTCTAAAGAGAAGCCGAGAAGATGAGAAGAGGAGACAAGCAGACACAGAGAGCACACAGTAAATAGACACAGACAGCAAGACAGCAAGCACAAAAACAACAAGGGGGGGGGCAACAAATAAAATAAATCTTTTAAAAAACAGTAGATATTATAAGTGTTTATAAAAGTAAAAAATAAAAAAAAAGAACCTCGGCACCTAGACATCAGGCAAAGCAGATAGAGAAGCCAGTGAGGTAAAAGGATAACCAGGATAGTGTAGCATCACTGAAGCCAAAAGGAAAAAGTGATTCAAGTAAGAGGACATGATCAACTTTTGTTAAAAGGTGCTGAGAGGTTAAGTAACATGAGGTCCAACCTGGAAAATCCTCTGGTGCTACTAAACTGGATTGTCTAAGAAGAAGAGGGAAATGGAGGCATGTGCTTCAAGGTAAAAGAAAGCAGCAACTCAGTTATCAAGTATTTAAGACAAAGAGATTGTGGGTTGGGGGTGGTGGTTGAGCATTGTAGGCTGAGGATGCAGAAAGGACAGGTTCTTGAGCCCCTGGAAGGCTGTGCCTCAGTTTGGGGATGGCCACCAGCATGGTGCCTGCAAGAGCTACACATTATACACAGTGGTCTTGAAAGCCTGAGCAAGGGGCTCCCTGTGAAGGAGGACAAGCCATTTGCAAAGCTGCTGAGTTCCAAATGGACAATGGTGGCTTTGGCCATGAGTTGGGCAAATGAGATTCCACTCAAGATGGAACAACGGTGCTGGACAGCTTGTAAAACCTGGTGCCCAATGGCACCTCTTAGAGCTGCAGCTACATAGCTGCCATTGTAATTGTGAGCTGAAAGATCTCTTTGAGAAGATTAGTTTAATGCTGGGGACTCCAGTATGATATGAGGTTGAAAGTTGAGTGATAATTTGATTTTACCAAATAAAGGACATGTATGTTATTTGTATCTTAAGTGTATGATAGAGCAATTCATACCTATTCCACTGACATTTCTGCTTCTGCAATTGTGTCTTGCAAGAACTCCAACATTGCTTCTATGTATCTGGGTATGAGTGATGTAGATAATCTTCTCCATATTGAGGTGGTCTCAGCATCAGGGGCTGCTTCCTTTAAGATGACTGAGAATAATCAGGGAGCAGAGGTGGCTCAAGCACCACATGGGAGGCCCTGAGTTCAGTTCCTGGTGCCTCCTAAAAAGAAGACAAGCAGACAGTGAGCTCAAACAACAAGGGGGAGGGGATCAAAAAATAAAAATCTTTTTTTTTTTTTTAAAAAAAGAACAATCAGGGGTGAACCTGCAATCAGTAGGACTCTCAATTATAGATGTACACATTGCAGATCTGCTTTTAATGATTCTGTCTCCTGCCAACACAATCTTTCTACAGCATTGTGAAAATAATGTTTGCAAGCTGTCCCCTATGATCTATTTTCCCTGGCACTGGGTAAGGTCTCATGCCCACTGACCATGCCATTTCCCACGAAACTCTTGTGGGCATCCCCGTCACTAGAAACAAATGTGTGTATCAAAGGATGGTTTAGTTACATTACCTCGACCAGCCCCAGGATTTAATCATGAAGTTCCCCTGAATTCTGGCAATATAAAATTTCTGATCTTCAGATCTAACAACATTAAAATAGTCTCTTGGCTGAATAATTAAAAATGCAGTTATAAAATATTGTGTAGAAATCACATTTTAGGCTTTTAGTCAGTTTGTACTATGTATGTGTATATAAATATAAATGGGGCTCTGGTGACTGCTTTTTATTTCGGTACCTAAAAGAACAAAGTGTTTCGATAGCCGAGAGGAATTCCTTCACAGCTCCTTTGACCACATATGTTGATGACCAGCCTGCCGTGCTGAGACACATGGTGGCTGCCGGGATGGGGAAGCAGATGAAGTGCTGGATGGACAAGTGAGCTGGGCCATAATATTGCAGCTGCTCTGGAAGGAATCTGAAACAGGGACTTGCCGAGAGCAGAGAAGAGGAGTAGGTGCACATTTGTCTGGCAAACGTAGGTCAGGGGCAAATAGAGGGTTGGAACAACCCATAGAAGCAGAGCTTAGAGCTCCAAACAAGCTTGAATGACCTTTTGGGGCTCCAAGACCAGGAATCAGCACAGATAATGGCGACAGCAGGGTCAGAAATCCAGGCAAATAGACCAGACATTTGTTCAGGAAACCAGCAACAGGCAAAGTCTTTTTTTTATTTTTTTATTTTCCCTGAACCAAACCTTAGTCTCCAGCAGGGGATTTTATATCCTCATTAGTGCAGGAGACAGTCCTTATATGTATCCAACCAGGTGGAGATTTATTCACTTACTGAAACATTGTTCCAGCTCTCACAAAGCTTACAGCCTACTGGGTAAGACAGACATTAAATAAATATTTTAATATTGACTAATGAAGGTTCCAGAAAAAGCAGTTACAGGCTAGAAAGGTGAGAGGTGAAGAAGGCCAGTACTGACCAGTAGTTTGGGCTATTGATGAACATAAAGCCATGTCTGAGATAAAATGCTGGGCTGTTCTTCCTGCCCATGTCGTCCTCTAACACTCCTAGCTGAGGTCACTTCAACTTTGTAAGCTCGGCCCCACTGCAGACCTGCCTGAGGGTGGCTGAAGTTGAAGGAGCCAGGGACTCACTGGGTCCTGCCATGCCACTCATCGTGTATGCTTGTGAGTTGGTGGTTCTGTGGGAACAGAGTCTCAGCCTATTGCCTTGGGACAGAGTCTCTGGTATCTGGGTCACACCACATTCCCAGCAAAGGGTTCTTGAAGAATGGAATGCTGTGCCCATAGGTTAGACCCCCTGAACAGGTCTGTAGCACCTGCTGTTGAATCTTTCTCATGTTAACCACCGATGTGCTCGACCTGTGGCCCTCTGGGCTGGCTTGAGCTCCTGCGTCTCTCTAGTTTGGGTTGATACCTTCTACCTTTACATTAGTAGAGTCATTTTGAAAATCCTTCTGTCCTGATTCTTCTTTCTTTTGGATCAATTTCCAGGCCTTGGAATAATGCTGAGTTTATGTTCGTTTGCTTTTGTATCTCTAATTTTGACCTTTAGCATAAAATCCATTTTCTGTCACTGAGCCCTTGACCAGCTCTACACGTTTCCCTGGAGTGGGGTCTTTTCTGGTCTGGACCCTGTGTACAGCTTTCTGGACCAAAGCTCTAGGAGCAACATTTAACTCAAATCACTTACGAAAGAAATACATATGTATGAGGAGATTTATGGCTTGTCATTTTCAATTGTACACTTTCTCAGGGCAGGGTATTGTTTCTTCCGCTTTGGGCAGGAAGACTAGCTTTTGTTTATTTTGTTTCAGTTCAGGTATCTCTAGGGCAATAAGTTTCAGAAAATGCACTGCAAAAAAAGGTCTTCTGACATAAAGGAATTACTGTATTTCCCTGGCTGAATCTCTGATTCTTATAACTTTCATGTTTTAGCTTTTCTAGTTTAATAATGTATACATATTGGAAAAAATAATAAATAAGGACAAAGACCTAAAAGTTTTATGGGATGAAGGCTATAAGGTTGTTTTCATATAAGACTTTTTTTTTTTTTTGGTTGAATTTCTAAGATTTTACTTTAGGAGGAGGTGCATTGGATTCTTCATCAATATTGATGATTATCATTACCACATAGAAGATCTAGTACTTGTTTGTTGGAGAGAATAGGTTTTCTTAGACAGCATACCTTATTATTAAGGATAGATAAACAGGTTCTGGTCTAAAAATTAATCTTTTTTTTTTTTTAACTCTGGATTTTGAAATAATATTATTAAGAGGAACTTGTTAGTGTTTTTTAGTAAAGTGTATTTGAAATAAACCAGGGCTTTCAAATATTAAAAATAAACATAAGAATTTGAACTATTTGAGGACATTCTCTGTACACAGATATATATTCAATCTTATAAAAACAACTTTAAAAATAGCACATGTGTTTTGAATAGGCTTGTCAGACTGATGATGGGTAGGAAGCAGTGCATAGAACTGCTAAGACAGAGGGAAAAACTATGCCATGGCAGTAGTCAACAGACAACTTGGATTTATTGACCAAAGGTGGACAGAGAGGTCAAAACTAAAGGTTGAAGAACCCCTGAAGGTTAGTCTCTGAAAACAACCTTAGAATATTTATCTAGTTCATTTGAAAAAACTGAGATCTGGTTGGGGAGATAGTTATATATATAAACAATATGTTATCTATTAAAGATTAAATTGCATCCCCAAAGATATGTTGAAGTTTTAATCCCCGGCCTCATGAATGTGATCCTATTTGGAAACAGGATCTTGGAAGGGATTATTATTTAAGATTAGGCCAACCTGGAGTAGAGTAGGTCCTAATTCAATATGACTGGTGTCCTTATGAAGGGAGGAAATTTGGACATTGTGGTCGATTTAGTCCTGTACCCCAGGAAAAACATTTCCCTAATCTTCAGCCATTCCTGTGGCTGTGAACCCATTGTAAATAGGGCCTCTTGAAGATGTTTTTTTTTTTTTAGTTGAGATGTGGCCAGTTGAACCAGGATGGGTCTTAATCCTATTGGAGGCCTTATGAAGAAAAAGCCACAGGAGAAGCCAGAAGTCTGCAGAAGCCATAAGAGGAAAGAGAGGACGTTGCCATGTGACAAGGATTGCCAGCAGGAGGAAGCAAGACTTCCAGCCTCTGAAATCATGAGCCAATAAAGCCAACTCAGCGTGTGGGATGTGTCATAGCCGCCTGGAAACTAACACCGAGACAGACAGAGAAGACAGCCCTATGATGGAGGCAGAGATTAAGTTATATCACAAACCAAAGAATGCCAAGGATTGCCTATCAGCCACCACAAGCACGCTACAGACTTCAGAGGAAACATGGCCCTGGCAACACCTTCAATCAGACTTCTTGCCTCCAGAACTGTGAGAGTAATTTCTGATGTCTTAAGCCATCTGTTTGTGGTACTTTGTAATGGCAGCCAGGGAACACAGTTATCACAGAACATTATTGTAAATAATGATGTAAGATAAGAGAACATAAAATGATAGTCCAGCTCAACAAAAACTTATTGAGACCCTACTTTGTGTCATGTAGTGTGCTAGGAGTTAGGGATATAAACATGAATAGCACACGTATCTACTCTGGTGTACAGGACAGAATATTTGAAAAAGCATGATATTGTGCTGAGTAAATGCTGAGTAAAAGTAAGGCCTCTGAAGCACAGCTGTCTGGGTTCAACTTGTGTTTCTAGCACATACTAGTTCATGGTTCAGACAAAGTTGCTTAATGTTTCCAGGCCTAAAACTATTACCTACCCCACAGAATTGCCATTTAAAGAATTGCATATAAAGCTCTTGGACAAGTACACAGCACTTAGTAGTGAGAAATAGGAGTCCCTGTTATTTCCACTGTATGATTTTAGAATTGTGATGTTCAAAGTGGGCTTTATGCTGAACTTGTACAAAACAACATATAGGGTATAAGAAGAAAATAGTAAAACCTCTATTTAGGTTTTAAACAAAATAAGAAAGAAAGCCTCATGCATGTTAGCATAAACGTTAAAACTGGTCCCTGATTTAGTAATGATGCAGATAGTGGGGTGTCACAGAAAAGGGAGGAGCATAGAAGGACATTGGAAGTGCATTCCTACTCATTTGTTTGCTTTCAATGTATTGAAATATATTGCATGCGATTTATGCTTGGATTAAGAGATTACTTACTTTTTGAATCCTTTTATTTTCTAGATTCTTATTTTGATTTTCCAAACTTCCAGAAGTTGCAAAAATTAGCACAAGGATTTGTCATATACACTTGACCCAGAACCATTTTTTACATTTTTCCCCGAATTTACTTTATTTTTCTCTGTACATGTTTATATATGTATCTTTTTTTTTTCTAAGCCACTTGAATTAAGTTGTTGACATTGCCCAATTCCTAAATATACCACTATTATGGAAGAATAAGGACATTTAAAAAATAACCACATTAGTTATCAATCATGAAAATTGAATACTGATATAGGACCATACTTAATTTTAACATTAACTGTGGATAAGAGAATGGTATCAACAATATATTTTATAATTACTTTCTCCTCACTTTAGGAGCTATGGAAACACATTACATTTAGTTGTCATGACTCTTTAGTCTCCTTTAATCTGAAACTGTTCCTCAGCCTTACTTTATTTTTACCTTGACATTCTTGATAAGTACAGGCTAGTTATCTTGTTGGACGTCCCTCAATTGGGGTTTGTCTATTTCCTCATGATTAGATTCAGGTTGCATATTTTGGAGCAGGAATACCACAGAAAGAACATTATCAATATCTCAGTGCACCATGTCCAGAGGAACTTAATGCTGATTTGTCCCATTACTAGTGATATTAAATTTTTTATTTAAGTGGTAGTTTATTTTTGCACCTGCTAAATTATCATAAGAAGGATTGGCTTAGCAATAAGAATTTATTAGTTTATGGTTTCAGAGGCCAGAAAGCTTGCTTCCTCCTGGAGTCAGTATCTTCTGGCTGGCTGACAATCTTTGGGGTTCCTTGGCTTTTCTGTCACAAGGCCATGCACAAGGCAGTGTCTTCCTCTTTCATTTCTGGGTTCCATTCACATTCAGCTTCTGGCTGCTCCTCCTAGTTTCCTCTCCTGTGTCCAATTTCCTTCACTTATAAGGATTTCAGCCATATTGGATTGGGTTGGCCACACCTTAACTGAAGTAACCTCATCAAAATGTTCTATTTACAATGGGTTCACACCCACAGGAAAGGATTAAGATTAAGAGCAGTTTAACTCCAAGCTACCATAGGTGGTATCTGTCAAATTTCTCTACTATGAAGTTACTATTTTCCCCTTTGTAATTAAATAAGTAATTTTGGGGGAGGTACTTTGAGACTAAGTAAATATTCTGCTCCTTATTAAACTCTCACCAACTTGTTTTAGCATCCATTGATGACTTTCCACCTCAACTATTCCTTCTACCATATATTTGTTGGCATTCTATAAGAACTTTTAGTTACAACTATATGGATTCATGGATTTTTATTTAATGGATTATATACCATTAATATAATCATTCTGAAGCTCAACTTGCCTCATATTTGGACAGTAAGGGCCCCTTAAAAATAGTTCTTATGTCTTTTAGACTTGTCAGCATTCTTTGAGTACTTCCTTACTTTCTTAAGCAATAACATGTTACAGGTACACCTTATGCCTATCTTATTAAACCTTGGCTTGGACTTAAGCAATACTCTAAGAAGCCCTGGTTTATTTTAGTGAAAATGGTAGCACACTAGAAAAATATATAAATGATCAATTGAAAAAGGGACTTGTCAAGCAACTTTGACTATCTTCCTAAACTCTCAATAAAATTAAGGTCCCTTAAGAGTTTCTGGGCATAGGAATGTCATCATTCAGGTTTGAGTCAGTATCTTCTGGCTGGCTGACAATCTTTGGGGTTTTTATATCTTGTGTGGTCTGGGGAGGCTCAAACCTAGATGTTAACTTAAATAATAACCTTAAAACCTTGTGGTAGAAAACTGAGTAAGTGGCAGAGAAAAAATGGCAAACCTCTTTGGAGGAATAATACCTCAAGCCAGTCCTTAGAATATTTCCACAGATACATCTTCACTGAATTTGATTTGACAATCCAGAACCGTGAGCCACATGGGAAAATAATCTATCATGAACTAGAGTCAGCAAAAGCAAGAGACAGTAGGATTTGATTGCACCCTTGTCTCCCCACCACCCATAAGATACTTCATTTAATAGAATTAAGAGACTATTAAATTTGTAAAAGTGACTAGAGACATAAAATAGGGCATCAAAAAATAAGGGAGAACAGTATACTCTATTCTTTACAAAAAAAAACAAGATTTGAAAAAGGATCAAATAGAAATGAAAAATCATAATCATTTAAGTTAATCTGCTTTTAAAAATATCCATTGACTTAAAAAATATAGATAAGGAGAATTAGTTAACTGAATGATTCATCTGAAGAACTTAATATGCTATGCCTCTTTAAATAATAATGTGAAAGATCAAGAGGCATGGAAAAAAGATCTGGCATTTATTATGAATTCTGTTAGTCAGCCAAAGGCATGCTGATGCAAAATACCAGAAATTTGTTGGCTTTTATGAAGAGTATTTATTTGGGGTAGAAGCTTATGGTTACCAGGACATAAAGCATAAGTCACTTCCCTCACCAAAGTCTGTTGCCATGTGTTAGAGCAAGATGGCTGCCGACATCTGCTAAGAGTTCAGGCTTCCTGGGTTCCTCTTTTCCCAGGGCTTGTTTCTCTCTGGGCTCAGCTGCTCTGCTCCTCTGTGTGCTTACTTCCCAGGCTCCAGCTCAAAAACACAGCATCAAAACTCCAACTCACTCCTCTGCTCTGCTGTGTAGTTTTATCCTACTTACATGGCCCAATCAAAGAAGCCCTAATCATAATTTAATCATACCCAGGTACAGACCAGTTTACAAACATAATCCAACATCTATTTTTGGAATTCATAAACAATGCCAAACTGCCACAAGTTACAAAAGGAGAGAATGGGAGAGAAGCAATATTCAAAGAGATAGTGCCATCAGTGTTCCAGGATTAAAGACATAAATCTAACCTATACATATCATAGTGAAACTGCAGAAGACCAAGAACAAAGTAGATCTTAGAAGCAACCAGAGAACAGATATTGGTTAATTATAGTATGTAGGCATTATAATTATCAAGTTGTTTAAAAACTAATTGCCCAGAAAATAAACACTTCATAATTTTGTCAGCCAACTTTAAAGTTATATACTCTAACAATTTACAAAATTTTATAAAACCAAATGATACATGTTAGGAACATAACATTTGAGATTACTGAGCAAATAGCAAAGGCAAAATCCACATACCAGTGGGGAAATGCCCATTCTTTCTTCTATGGCAAAAATGCCTGACTTAATTGAAAAAGAATCACAAACTAAATTCACTTTTTTATCATTGAACACTTGGGTAACTACTGGGAAACATTGCTGATAATTTGAAGAAACAAATATTAAAAACAAATTTTAGTGTAAAGGATTTGTTACACAGTTTAAGAAAGTTCTTTTAAACAAGTTTCAATTTTTATGGTATTTGCTAGATTAGATTTAAATAATGACATTGATGGACTATTTTGTGATTCACTAAAGGAAAGATAAACTGGAGAAGACATATTCCCCCCAGTAAGTGACTGTATTTTATGAGAAAACTAAGTGTACCAGTGATAGAACAGCTGCTTTGATTAGAATAAAAATAGAATTTTAAGTTTTAGGTTAGTTTTACAGAGAACTACACATGTGAAATTTATTTAGTGTACCATTTACAGGCAAAATATTTCAGGAAACAAGTGGAAGCCTGAGGTGCACAAAGTTATAGGATGTCATCAATACACTTAATTTTAAAGCTGTCTTTTAAAATTATTTTTAATACCATTTAGTGAGAATTATGGTTAATATGAAAATCTTTTTGATCAGTGATTATTGGGTTACTGTATGGTAAAATACTTGGGATTATCACATTTATAAATATCATGTGGATTTTTGTTTTGTTTTACAAAGACATGTGGTCAAGATTTGCTGACATTTTCTGTGATGATGAATGGCTGTTTTCAGTGGTATTGAACAGTGTGCTACCAAGTAGATAAAGTAAAAATTATAATGAAAAGTGCTTTTATTCCTTCAAGGTAAGAGTGATTATTAACAATGATTAAGAAAGCAACAGATTTCAAAAAAATAAAATAAAATAAAATAAAAAAAACCAAACCTACCACCACTACCACAACAATAGTTGACCTTAATGTTAGAGAGTTGAAAATACTTCAAAATGTTTCCATTATGTGGTTTCCCTACAAATTGTCACAGCTAAATATGTGTATATTCTTCAACTTAGAAACAATTTTGTAGCATTTAAAAATGACACAGTTGAGTGTTACAGTGTGTTTTGACCCCATTTGCTTAAATATAGAAAAGTTCAGCACTTCCTGGTTAGCTTGCAAGAGCAACTGATTGACATTAGAAGAAATAGAAATCTATTAATTGAATAGTTGGTGAATAACATTTGAAAAAAACATTGATTAATGTAGCCAACAATACATTTCTTCCATCTATATCTGTGTATTTTTGAGGTATAATTTTCAACTGAGCTATTAAGTTTTTTTTTTTTTGTAAATAAACTGAATTTAGACTCACACCTTCAAGTCACCATATTACAAAATGTTTAATTGAGTTCTTGAAAATTGAAGCATATTCAATCACATTACATTCTCTCTGGCAGAAAATGGTAGATGCTTTATAATGTAATAAATTAAAAATGTCATACATTTGTACCTCCCCTTTCAATTCACTTTTTGAATACTTTCTAAGAAAATGAAAAAAAAAATTATAATTCATTTTCTTTTTTTTTTTTTTTTTTTTATCAGAACAGTTAAATGTGTACACAACTTGAGAATGTGCTAGAGATTTTACTGGTAGGGGTTCATCTCCAGAAAGATTGGAGGACAGTTGTGCAAGGCAGGGAAAAATGAGCTTAGGTCTGGTTGCCAGGGGAAACTTCACAGATGGATGCAAAAGTATAGAAAGGAATAAGATTTGTATGGCAGCAAGTGTATTCCTGTCATGGTTATAGTGGCTACAAATACATTTTTCCCAGAGCAAAGGATATATTGTGAGGAATCCATCAATCATTCAGATAACCGTTCAGTGAGTATCTACTACATGTTCCACTCTGTCCTGTGACCATGGACCGTAGGAAGCCTTGAGTCTTTTATTCAACAACTGAGCACATTCCATGGGCTTTGTTTGGTGGTGAGTGGATAAAAGACAGTTAAGGTACTTGCTGTCATGTGACCTGCCATGTGAGTAAGTAGATAAGGTGAAACAAATGACAGGGTTCCCATAGTGCCTTGCGAGTGGCGGGCATGATGAGTACTCTCCGGTGCGGTACCGGGGCTCGGGTTGTCATTATCGGGGTTGTTTCATTGAGCCAGGAGACTAGGAGATTGGAGCCCTGCCACTATGTGAGCCGCAGGAGCGATGGCGCTTCTCTGGGGCATGTTGGGCTACTGAGTTGCTTAGGAATGTCAGGAGTGGAGCTCTGCTCCCACTGCGGAAACCCACTGCGCTTTGCCCCTCAGTTTTGCCTGTACACCGAGATGGTTGTCATCCACCTTGGGTTGTTAGCCAGAAAAGCCTTTGACTTCATACCCTCGCTCTTCTAAAGAACAGCTACCATATTTAAAGCTCAGAACTGAGATGCGAAAAATTCAGAATTAATTAAAAAAAAAAAAAAAAAAAGTCGCCCAGCTATGGAGGGAACTTCCTGATTCAGAGAAAACAATAACAAAAAACACGAAGATACTTACAGGGCAGACTTGCAGACGTATAAAAGAGATAAACAGAATTCAAGAACAGCTAACTCCAATTTGGAGGATATCTTTAGAAAAAGAAAGCATGCAAAATAGTTTTAAAAAGAGAGCATTAATTAATAAGAGCATGCTCACAATGCTTGGTAAAACAAAAAGACCTTGGTCAGCTTATAACATTTTTATATCTGAAAGCTTCCAAGAAGCTAAGGAAGGTTCATCACAGGCAAAGCTGAAGACTGTAAATAAAAACTGGAAAAATCTGCCTGGTCCTCAAAAGCAAGTATATATTCAGCTTGCTAAAGATGATATTTGTTATGATAATGAAGTGAAATAATGGGAAGAACAAATGATTGAATTTGGATGAAATGATTTTATATGTTGCAAAATGAAGTACCAACCAAAAGATGGCACTGAGAAGTGTTATAAGACTGTTATGTTCATAATGGATAGGCTCAGGAAACCAATTAGTTCTCAACACCTGAAACTTTTGTAAAATTAGAATGGATAAAATTGGTAAATATTTTATTTTATTTATTTATTTATTTTTTAAAAGATTTTATTTATTTATTCATTTATCCCCCCCTTGCTGCTTGTGCTCGCTGGGTCAGCTAACCACGCCGTGCGGGCGGGCTTGCCTTCACCAGGAGGCCCTGGGAGCCGAACCCGGGGCCTCCCATATGGTAAACGGGAGCCCTACTGATTGAGCCACAGCCGCTTCCCTGGTAAATATTTTATATTCATTTTTCTTTAGCCCATGGACTTCTGCCAGTTTAACATTACATATTAGTGTCTTCTTTTAGAAAACAAACACAAGTTCATGTTAAATTTATTTTTGTGTTTAGAAACTACTGAGGATCAAAATAACGTATGCAAATGCAGCAACGAATCATTTCACCTTTTTGGTAAAGGTAAATCAGACTGCGAACATTTTAAATACTGGATAAGGGCAATGAAAAGATTATTCCTGTTTCCTTAATATTATAGAGGCAGGAGTTTGCTTTTCAAAATTGTCTCAAATTGTAGAAGCCAGTGTTCTATGATACAGTTGTGTATTTTTTTTTAAAAAAAGCAACCAGAACTCATCTAAGTAAAATTCCTCTTCCTACGCATAATTTATAAAAGGGACTGAGAATTTTATAGACTTTTTTCCTCATTGTCTTTTCTTTTTTCTAAAATAAAAACTAAAAAATTATGTACTACATTTGTGGCACTTTGTTGTGAATTCCAAAAAGAGGTATAGATTATGTTTGTAAACTGGTCTGTACCTTGGGACATAATACCCCTTTGATTGTATTAGATCCAGAGGTTTTACTTTTACTTTATTAAATCAAAATTAGGGCTTTGATTCGACCATGTTATTAAGGTATGCAGGGTTGGGTCCCTGCCCCCCTTGGTGGGCTTTATAAACAGACACTCAGTCAAGAATACAGAAAGAGATACAGAGGTGGAGAGAGAACTCTATAGACACAGAAGAAGAGAGAGCACTGATCCTGTGGCCCCTAAGAGAGATGCGCCATTAGCCTGGTAGTTTGCAGCTGAGGAGAACAGAGCAGCTGAGCCCTATGCCAGCCTGCAGCTGAGATAGGAAGAAGCTGGGCCCACAGAGCCTTAAGAGGAAAGAGGAAGGCTGAACCCTCGCAGACATCTTGCTTCAACACGTGGCAACTGACTTTGGGTGAGGAAGTAACCTTGAGTTGTTCTCTTTAGGGCCTTGTGACTATAAGCTTTTACCCCAAATAAATACCCTTTATAAAAGCCAACAGATTTCTGGTACTTTGCATCAGCACCCCTTTTGGCTGATTAATACAACATCTATGCATTATATTTTATATTGCATAGAATTAAAGAAAATCCATCTCTAATTTTACATGTTTTCCAAATTATGTATTTTAAGGTGAAACATTGGTTTATAGTGTTTTTTCATTTTTTCCTTTTTTTTTTTTTTTAGCTAGGGAATTGTTTTTTTTCCTGAATTATTTTCTCTTTGGTAGGTGAATACAATTATCCAAAAAGTATAGACTTTGTCTATGTTTTAAATTAGAGATTTAAACTTTTCTCATAACATCTAAAGCTCTTATATAAACAGATAGCCAATTATAGCCCATGTGCCAAATCTGGTCTGTGGGCCAAAGCCAGCCACCTGCCAGCTATACATAGCTCGAATTATGTTTACATTTTTAAATGGTTAAAAACAAGAATATTTCATGACACATGAAAATTAATAGAAATTCAATTTTCAGTGTACATAAAGTTTTATTGGAACACACATGCACTTAAAACAAGTGACAATCTTAGGCAGTTCATAGCAGAGAACCTATAAATGGTGAGAAATGAATTAAAAGAAAAGGTAGAATTTTGCCAACTGAATAGGTTGTGGGATTTCTGACTTCTGCCACTCTCACCCTTGTTCTAGCTCCTTTACCATCCAAAGCTTTTGCATACCCTCTTATCCTTGCCTGAAATGCTCTTGGGAATTCAGGCTTTGCTCAAGTCTCAGCTCAAATGAAAGCAATCACTCCGCTGAAACCTATTACTGTCTATCTTAGATGGCATCCCTTCATAGCAATTTTTGTAGTTAGTAATTGTGTATTAATTTTTCTGTTTCTTCTGCCCCCTACACTCTCATGTAGGATGAACTTCATAAAGATTGAAAGTGTGTTTTTTTGTTGTTGTTAGGTTAGTTTTGCCTGCCATTGTGTACCTAGCTTCACCTAGCACATAGTACAGGCAAAAAAAAAAGCAGCGGTTATTTATTGAACAAATGAATTAAGAATCAGAGTTGGATTTTAGAGGGTCGGTGGGATCTGGAAAAATAATAAAAAAGAGGTAGAGGCATCTAAGAATGGAGGGAAAAAAAAAGCCTCAACGAAATGTGGAGTAGAGGAAGATCTGCTTGGAGGACAGATGAGTAGAAGGCTTGGAAAATGTAATGGCAGTGGCTGAGCAGGACAATCAATATGACGTTCAAGCCAGAGTGTGGGAGGCTTTGAATTTCAGCCTAAGCATATCACAAGGCAATTTGGACTTTAGCCTGTATTTGGCCAACTGGGAGTCACTAAACTTTGATGGAAATTGTAAATTCGACAGCTTAACCAGACATGCCTCTTGGCACTGACTGACTGGACACATTGCAACTTCCATTTGGTTAAGTGTTCCTGTAGAGACTTCTATCTAGCCAATGCTGGAATGAGTGTTTGTTGAGTGCATGTGTTAGGGAAGAAGAGACAAGACTAGGTAGAACCCTAATTTCAATGAGCAACCAAATCCCCCTGGATAGTGAGCAGGTGGGTGGCATACTTTGAAATTCAGGACCTTGATCTCCATTTCCCCTTCTTCTCAATGTATGCTGTTTTAAAAGGCTTTACATGTGGCCTGGGCTCTAGCCTGCTAAGTTATAGACTAACAACTAATCTCTTTACAAATTTAGGCTCAGCCACTTATTTGTGATGATGGGCAAATTAGAATATCTTGTCTCAACTTCAAAAATTGTACAATGGACAGAATAATATCCTCTATGAGGATGATAATGTATCATCAGCACTGACATGTAAGAACACAATATATTTCATACTGAAACACTTGAATCTATCTCATGTCAGACAGTTAAGTAGGGTGTATGATGGTCCCCTTTTTGGCACTTAACAGCCTAGGTAGGAAATCTATTGCAAAATTCTATAATTGTGATAGTGCTATCAATACTTCAAGGCTTTGGGTTAGACTTTTTCTATCAACTGTATTTGTCTGAATTGTCAAAAGCCAGAAATGTTTTCCTAGGGTCAGGATACATGGATACCAAAATGTCCATTCTGTTTTAAGCTGGAATTCCATATTTTCCCCTATAACCTGGTAGTTTCAGACATAGCATTTTCCATTAAAAAATGGGTAATTTTAGAAGTCACCTATAGGTTTTTTTTTTTTTTTTCCTCTCACTTTTAAGATCTTAAATCGAGGCAATGTAGTTTGAATCTGCTTTCTGGGCGTAGCCCTGGAGACGAGTGGTGGGTGGCCCTGAATGTGTCACTTATTAGAGGGGATGGATTAGATGACTTTTAGGATGACTTCCCCTTTCAAGATTCTAGAGTTTTGAGGGGAATTGTGTCTCCTAAATTCTTTAACAACTGATGTAAAAAGAGTCTTCTGTGTGGTGTGGAGGTTAAACCATGTGACCTCTAAGGTCCTTTTAAATTCCAAATTCTGTGATTAAATGGATTCTGTAGATCCTCAAAGATAATAGCTACTCAAAGACATTGACATCATCCACTTATCCATGTTTGTAAATCTATTCATTTCATAGCTTATAAATATTTCAGAAAATGCACCAGAATTCCATCTCCCCATTGCTGCTTAGATCATCCTTAGGTAATAGTCCCCTTATAGTCCCCATGACCTCTGTGCAAGGAAAAAGTTATCCAGGGTGCAGTTAGTACTGTCCTGCAAACTGAAGGCTATCCTGTTTTAATTCAAATCTTTACTGGCTTTGTGTCATTGGACAAATTGACTTAACCTCTTGAACTTTCATGTCCTCATTTATGTTACCAAGTACTTGTGAGTACTTTATTAATATGATAACATAAAACATAAAAAAGTTATTCATCCTTTAAATGATAAGAAGCAATACCTGGATTAGAGGAAATGACAAGAACCTGAACATTATTACCTTCCTGACATAGATAATAGTACCGAAAGCACCAGATCTGTTCCCCAAATTGCATGCAAAGTTGGAAGAAGTAGTCGTATCATAATCTTCACAAAAGCGCTGACCGGGGCTAGGCCTGAGTGTGGGCACTAGTTAGGACCTGATGTGATGTTTGCAGTCTTCACTTTATTTGTCCATTAAGTGTGTCATTCAAAATTTGTGCCCTTTTCCCCATGGTTTCCACCAAATAGTGATTAACTTCATTAGAAGGTGAGCGAGCTCCTTGAGGGCTTCGTAGTAATTTGCTTATTTTTGAATCATCATTCTATTGCCTAGCTCATTACTGGCATGTAGCAACATTTAGATATATGTATTCTTGTAGAATTAAACTTCAATAAGTGATAAAAATGAGCTATCATTTAAAGAGCACTTACTATATACCAATTAATTGCTAAAAATCAATAACATACGAAATCTCATTCAGTGCAATGCAGTGGATACTATTGTTGACATCTTAAAGGTAAGGAAACAGGCAGAGAAAAATTAAGTAGAATTTCCAAAGTCCACAGATGGTAAGTTTGGAGTGGAGTAGGTAGTTTAATAGATCCTTGTTCTCTTAACTACCATCCTATAATTCTTTGTAATTTGGTCTAAGCTAGATGCTATGAATGCAGCAACAAATGGTAAATACGAGTCACCTAGGACACTCAGAATTGGCATTGATAAATGATGATGAATTTCTTTCCTACTAAGCTCATATGTGGCTTCAAAATCAGACTTTAATAGAGTCATAATAGTAACTGCATATCTCTTGGAACTGCTATGTAAATTGAAGCCCATACCCAAACATGTTCTTCTTTCTTTAGTTGTCTCATTTGATGACAACACCATCCATCCATTTGCTTCAAAAGAAAAAAAAAAAAAGAAATATGTGACCCGTCTTTCTCTTTCAACCCTTGACAGCTGCTCAGCCTCTGAGTCCCATTGACTCTATATTTTAAAAGGCTCTCATTTTGGGCCCTTTCTTTCCATTCCTTACTCTCATGTATTCATTCAAGTCTTTATCAGGTATTGTTATGGATTGAATTGTGTCCTCCAAAATGATATATTGAAATGATAATCTGTAGTACTTCAGAATGTGACTTTATTTGGAAATAGTCTTACAGATGGAATTAGGCAAATTAAGTCATACTAGAGTAGGATAGACCCTTAATCCAGTATGACTGTTTTCCTCCTAAAAAGAGGGAATTTGGATGGAGAGAGACAGGAGAGTATATCATAGATTGCCAACAAATCACCTGAAGCTAGAAAAGGCATGGATCAGATTCTTCCCTATAGACTTTGAAGCATGGCCCTACTGATAACTTGATTTCAGACTTCTAAACTCCAGAACTGTGAGATAAGAAATTTCTGCTGCTTTAAGCCATCCAGTTTGTGATGCTTTGTTGTAGCAGCCCTAGGAAACCAGGAGAGCCATCTAAAGTGTCTCTTGTCTGTAGGATCTACTCCTTCCATTCCTTTCTCCCCTTTAGGTATTGGGCCATTTCTCTACTTGGTTAGCACCCATTGACTCCCCATCACCCACAGGATAAAGTCCAAACTTCCCCTTGTGGTTTTCCTTGCCTCTCATCAACTTGCCCGAGACCCATGTTGTATCAACATCTCTAGTCACTGCTCCCCATTCATTGTCCATGCCAGTTATGGCAGATGATTTACATGTGTGAAATGCATCCCACATTTTCACAAACTTCTCTCAGGCAATTTCTGCCAGAAATACCTCTTTCATTATTTCTCCTCCTAAGCTCCCACTTATCTTTCAAGACCCAACTCAAAAGACTAATTCTGTACAGCTGTTTTTGGCCACTTTGATTTATAAATCCCATTTTGTAATCCATTTTAATTTGTTTATTCATTTAGTAATCCAGTCAACAAATATTGTAATGCTTAGTATATGTCAATCACTATACTAGTCTGATCAGAAAGATAGATGTTAATCAAATAATCACATAAATAATTGTAAAATCAAACCTACTGTGAGGCAGAGATACATAAAAGAGGATGTAACATTTGATCAGCCTTCTGAAGGATGAGTAAGAGTTAATGAGGTAAAGACTATTGGGTAAGGGCAAAAGGACCAGCATGTTTAAAAGTCCTTGGCAGGGGGAAGCACAGCTCTTTCAAGGGATTGGACCATCAAGTGGGGGTGGGCCTTTGCCTATGGGGAGGCTGAAGGAGCCAGCAGAGGCCAGACCATGCAGGTCTTGGTAGGCCAGGTAAAGAAATTTGGAATTTATCTGAGGAAATGAAAAATATTTGGAGGGTTTTGTGCAGGGGATATTGCACAAAGCTTTATGCCTTGGAAAGATGAATGTTGCTCCAGTTCATAGAGCAGATGAGAGGGGTGCCAAAGTAGATCTGGGGAGAATAGTAAGATGTTTTAGTCATAAGGGTAAGGATGGGAATTCTAGAGGTGCTGGTGCTGATGGTGGTAGCTGTTCCGAGAAGTGGACAGATTTAAGATGTAAGGTGATTACATCAACAGACTTAGTGAAGGATTAGATATTGGTAAGTACACATTAGGTTTCTGGTTTGTGTAACTGGTTAGATGGTGAGATAGAGAACACTAGGAGAGAAACCTATCTTTTTTATTTTTATTTTTTTATGATATAGCAAAGGGGAAGAATCTCATCATTTTACCACATTCATAAAGGTTATATATATTTGTATTAGCTTGTGAGCTCTTTGGGTTCAGAGAACACTTTTTATTTTTGCTTGTAAAGCTAGAGCTTAAGGTAAGACTTTTATGGTTGTTTTAAAATGAAAAGCATTAATGGCATGGTTTTCCTTAAATTAAAAAAAAAAATCTTTTAAATAAAATTTAGCACAGCAATACTAAAACAACATTTTCATTCAATATGAATAGCACATAGTACAGGATTCAAAGAGATATATACAGAGGCATTATTGATGTCTTTTTTTGCTAATTTGGGACAATCAAAACTTAATTCAAAAATTGAACTTAGAACTAATTGCTAGGGTTGGAGTTTGTCCCCCACTGCCTTCCTCCATGCCTTAATTTCAGCTTTTGGCCTTCCAGGCCCTCTGGACATGAAGATATCTAATGACTGCCTTTTCTGGCCCTACAACTTCTCTGGTGAGTGGAGTTTTCATTTCTGCAGGTTCTTTAGAACCCCCCCTTCACTCTGACAGTGTCTGTCTGCTATTTTAGTCTTTCTCTACCAGTTGTAGATGAATTGAAGACCTGGCTTCTTCCTGCTTCCCGACTCCCTTCTCTGAATTGTCCCTTCCATTCTTCCATGAGGGAGAGAAAAAGGGAGAGAAAGCTTGTGGAGACGGGTGGATATAGTATATGCCTCCAGGAGGGAATTTTCCTAATCAGAATGTCTCTTGGCCACTTGGTTCTTCTTCTGTCTGTCAAGATATCATTTTGCCTCCTTCCATTAGAAAATAAGCTTTTCGTTTCCTAAGATGTGCATCTTCTCTTCCTAATATGTGTATCTTTTCATGAAGTAGTATATAAATGTGATCAGTATCCTATCCTAATCTTTAGATTCCATTTACTAATCTATCCTAACCAGTGAAGGTCAGTCAAATACAGCCCTTCCTCCTGGGCATGTGTTCATTCAAAGCACCCGTCAATATTGATGGAGGGAAAGGGTCTTTCAGAAGAATGAAACCGATTTTGAAAATCATTGAGGGTAATCAGTAGGACAGTGCGGTGGTTAGAAATGGCTTTTTATGCCTGAAGGAGATGAGAAAATCTTCCTGAGAGCTGTCAGATGATGGATAATTTGAAACCCCTTGAAATTATTTATTGGAAACAGCTACTAAAAACTCAGCCATAGTTTTTAGCTTGACAAGATGGGGTTGTTTCATATTTTAAACATTCAAAGGAAACCGCAGGAAAGCTGTCATTAAGAGATCAGTGAATCAAGCCAATGAGTGAGATAATTGTTCACTAAAGAAGAGGCAGTTGAATTTTTAATGCCTCATCAGTGATAGAGGGATGAGAAGGGGATGTATTGTTGGCTTGTTCTTGAGTGAGCTGCCTGGTGAATGCAGGGCTTGGATGATATACACCAGAAGAAAAATAACTTTGGTTATCTGAAAAATTAAAACAAAGCAACCCTGGATCACTTTGGCACATGGTTTGTGCCAGAAACAGCTGTGATAATCTGTTGCTGTTTATTTTTCTTTACCAATCAAAATGAAGAGCTATTTGGGAGAGATTCCATTTAAATAGCTGCCTTGGAGAGACAACCGACGTTGAGCACCCCAAATTAAAGGAAATGTGGTAGTTTGAGTGGATTCAGAGGTAGCTCAAAATGGAAAAATAATAAAGCATCAACGCAAAACCACCAAAGATAGGTAATAATAGGAACAGACTCAGGGGCTGTTGATCCAATGCCACTTAACCTATTGTAGAAAATCTCCCATCCTTGTGTCTCCTGAGGCATTTATGTAGCTGAGTAGAGTAGGACTTGGAGGGAGCTTCCACGGTAACAATCCTATTTAGTTCAGAACCAATTAAGAAAAAGAAGCAGGAATCAGATGGAGACAAATTTAAAAAAAGCTTTATTCCAGATAAATCTTGTTGGAGAACATGCTTTAGATGACAGAATGCTTGCTTATACTGTATCCCAGAAGGAAACTTACTCCTGAGTCAGAGCTGGAGCTTACTGCATCTAGCAGTAGACCACAGCCCAAAGAGAGAGGGGTAGGACTAGCTGAGCTCTGCTCATTTTTGTAAAACTAGCGTTTAAGTCAGTAAATGAAGGGCCATCAAGAGACCAGGAGTGTTCCTGTAAGTGCAAGAATTTGAGGAGAGGAGACATACATTCCCCAAAAGTAGTTCAGGCCACAGGTCATGCTACACAGTATGTTGTTTAGTAAAATTATATGTTCTTCATTTTCATTCCATGAATTTTAGTGCATCAATCACACAGTGCTTAGAAAATTGTTATGGATTGATTTCATTTGTAATTGTTAGTTGGGAAAAATCCTTGAGGGCAAAAACAATTATCATGCATCTTTGGTTCACACCATAACACATTACGGCTTGGGATGCATGGTGGTCTCTGTAAGCTCTTAGGTGAACATGGAAACAGGGGCTCAGACTCTGAGAGGGACAACCTCAGATTACTCAGATTACATTGGTAGGTAGAATTTGCACTTAGTTGCCAAATAAGCAGAGGAGCTTACCATTTGTACCCTATTCTAGTTGGAGCCACAAATTTACCTATGTGTCTCAGAGGATACCTTTGGAAGAAAAAGATTGGGTCTGCAGGCACTTCATTTTGAGGTGAAAAATTAATAAAATATGTTTGGCTAGGGCAGCAACCTGCTAGGAACTGTGGTCTTTGAAGGAAACTTAAGGAAAGGGAAGTCTAGACTGGTGTCCCAGTTTCAACAGCAGGATTTGGGTCATGGGCAGGGAACACTGATGATGGGTACAGCATATAGTTAAGGCTCAAAGTCCAATTCTGGGTGTACCTTGAGAACGATGTCTGTGTGAAAAGTATACTGATAGAGAGTTCTCAGGCTTGCGAGGAGAGCACATTTGGTCGTTGACTGGAGATAGTAAGGAGAGAGGCGTCGCTTGTGTTTTGAAGAACCATTGGCCCTAGCTTGTTCAGCAGAGCTCTTCAGGGCGTGGGGATGGTGAGTGGGTGAGTGGGGGCACTTCTCTATAGATCCCAGCCCATGACCTAGAGGAAACAAAGCTCTTCTACACTTTTGGAGACAGCAAAATGCAGTAATTAGGAATGCAGAGTCTGGAGCCAGGCAGCCTGAGTTTGATTCCTACCTCCTCTACTTGTTCCCAGTGACAAGGTGTGTGATCTTTCTTGGCAGTTTCTGCATATGTGAAAGGGAGTTAATAAGATCACCTAATTTGTGGTATTTGTTGGAGAAACTAAGTCAATATTTGTGAAGCGCCTAGAGCCTTGCCCAGTGGCCAAGTAGCACTAAAATAGTGTTAGCTATTATGGTCATTCTATCCATATTGGCACTTTTGAGGTACGTGTTTCCTATCACCCGAGGTTTCACCAAAGGCTAAGAAGCATTTATTTGGAGGGACTCTTGCATCATATAAAGATTCTTTTTTGTCAGGTAGTCTTGCCTGCACAGTCTTAGCGCCTGTAGCATGTGTTATGGTTATTGCAGCAGAGTGTGAAACCATTTGTCTTTACCAAGGACAACCCTTTATCTCATTAACTGAGTGTTACCATCGCCACTCAAATGACTGAAACTCTTGGGCAAATCTTCTCTTATTTATATTCTAAACTAGAGTGCTAAGAAAAGGGGAGTCTATCCAGAGCAGGAACAAGTTTCTTTGCCAGCTTCCCAGGATGATGGCAGGTTAAGTATAGGTTAGGGATAGCATAGCCCTGGTGTCATGTTAAGGAGAGTGGGTTGGGGGCATACAAAAGAGATCTGAGTTTCTAGAGAGTCTAGCTGGGCTGGTGGCAGTGGTCCCCTATTTCCTAGAAATGGAGGGGATAAAGTATCTGACAGATGAATGGTGAAGACTAAGGACCTAGTCTAAAGGCCTAGGGTTGCCCAGGACTGCTGAAAACTTCGTAGGTTTTCCTCATAGCCTGTTGCTTATGTTTAACTCTGTTCTGAAAAGTTCCCAAGGGTAATTTGTAACCCCTCACAAATTACCCCATTTGAACACCTATGGAAGTTTTTAATAGTGGTTCTCCCTCTCTTTTTAAGAAATCTGAAATAAAAGGATATAGCCTATATAATGCATATACAGAAAGGTTCACAATCATAAGTGTACAGTGTGATGCATTTTTACAAAGTGAAACCTCATGAAATCACAATACAGATTAAAAAATAAAGCATGACAGGCATCCCAGGACCTCCCCCATAGCTCCTTCCACTCACACCTCCCCCCACCAAAGGTAACCACTATTTTAATTCTACCACCATAGATTAGTGCTTTCTGTTGGTTTTGCACTTCATAAAAATGTAATTGTAAAATTTGTTTGCTCTGGTATCTGGTTTCCTTGGTTCAGCATCCCATTTATCTATGTTGTTACATGTAGAGGTAGTTTGCTCATTTTCATTGCTTCTTGCATTCCATATGTGACCAACCTACAACTTATCAGTTCTTCTGCTGATGGTTACCAATGGGTGGTTACCAATGTGTGGCCATTGTGAAGAAGGCTGCTCTCTTCATCCTTGTGCATGTCTTTTGCTGTAAATGTATTTGCTGAATTACAGGGCAGGCAAAAGTTCAGCCTTAGAAGCTGCCAGTTAGGGTTAGGCTGGAAAGTGGTTCCATTTGGGGGAAGAATTTTCCTTCTTTACCTTCTAATTATTTGATTACGATTTTATATTTTTTGGCCGAAGCCTGTCTCACTTTCATTTAGGGACCCATCTGCTTCTGCCAGAGTCCACTGCTCACAACCATTTAGTTTAAAAAAAAGTTTTACAAATTGTAGAAGATTAGAGCAGGCTCTCTTTAATTTCTGATACGGTCTGGAATATGCCCAGAGATTATATTCAATCCAGTTCAGTCAAACCAATCACTTATTATGTCCAAAGTCCTTTTCTACTAGATGGATTATGGCATAGTCCCTACCTTCAAGGAATTTTATAATTTGTGCCAGGATAGAAGGCAAAAACCAATATGAGATTAATAAATTCAAGCTAGTCTGGGGATTAAAATGAAGAGAGGAGAGATTGCAACAGGTTAGATGGTCCAACTTCACGGACATTGTATCTGGTTATTCATTTGATACTTGAAGGTATAGGAACTAAGATTCTCTTATGCTAAAGTATAGATTTTATTCATTCACAAAATCATAGAATATGAAAACCAGAAGAAGTAACCTTAGATGGTCAGTCCAGTGGTTTTCAAAATGTATTTTGTGGATATAACTCAGGTGTATCCTGAGGAGTATGTGGATGGGTGGAGGACCCCAAACCAGATAGCTTAACAATAGGATGCTTGGTGGGGACATTAGGCTATGTAGTATCGGCTCAGCCATCAGAGAGGCCAGAGACTGAGGTCAGCCATGTGGGTGGTCAACCATGTCTGTCCCAATTTAATCTGTGTATTGCCAAGTCTTAGGTGGGCTTTCCTGGTAGGCAATATGGAAGGAGTATTGTCATACATCATTGCCAACAAGAGATGATGCTGTCCAGGACTCCTCTGAGAGAAGACAACTGGAAGCTTCACATTTGGGACCCTTTTGAACTATAATCCATGTGTCTCTTCTCTTGGTTAATTTTAATTTGTATCTCTTCACTGTCTAACAGCTTTCAGTGAGACTGTGAATCCTAGCAAATCATCAAATCTAGGGATAGTTTGGGGCATTCCTGAACTTGCACCTGAACTCTTACTGCTTGGTGTCAGAAGTAAGAATGGTGCTGTGGACTACTTCCCAACTGTTAAAAGATATACATCTAAATACATAGATCTAGCAACCCATTCATCTTGCCAACATTGTAAGTAATGTGGAAACAATGAATAATTTTAAAAGAGATATGACATTTTCAAGACAGTACCATAAAGAGTAGATCTTTATTGATGTATGTAACCCATTAAAAGGGAGTGTGTGGAGCATATTTGATGATTTCCTGTATTAGTCAGCCAAAAGGGATACTGATGCAAAGTACCAGAAATTTGTTGGCTTTTATAAAGGGTATTTATTTGGGATAAAAGCTTACAATTACAAGGCCCTAAAGAGTCTAACTCAAGGTACCATAAGAGGTACTTTCTAACCCAAAGTCTGTGGCCATGTGTTGGTGCAAGATGGTGGGCAACCTCTGTGAGGGTTAAGCCTTCCTCTTCCCTCTTAAATCTCCATGGGTCCAGCTTCTTCCAATCTTAGCTGTAGGCTGGCATAGGGCTCATCTCACTTCCCAGGACTCCTTTCTTTCTGAGCTCAGCTGCTCTGGTCTCTTCACAAGGTCAGCTGTAAACTATCAGGCTCATCTCTCTTCCTGGGGATCCAGC
Source organism: Tolypeutes matacus (assembly GCA_026826555.1). NCBI lineage: Eukaryota > Metazoa > Chordata > Mammalia > Cingulata > Chlamyphoridae > Tolypeutes > Tolypeutes matacus. The sequence goes on along the minus strand of JAKSZT010054215.1, from coordinate 27,662,931 downwards.
ATCAAAACTAAATTCTCTCCTCTTTTTCTCGGTTCTCCCATGTATCTTCTCTGTGTGTCTATTTCTGTGTGAGCATCTGTTTTATCAGCCCACCAAGGGGGCTGGGACTCAATGCTGAGTTGTACTCTAATGACATGGTTGAATTAAAGCCCTAATCTTAAAATTATTTAATCTAATATCTCAGCTGAATCTAATACAATCAAAGGGTTATCATGCCCAGAGGAACAGATCAGTTTACAAACATAATCAAATATCTTTTTGGAATTCATAAAAAATATCAAACTGCCACACTCCATCCTCTGAAATCTAAAAAGACATTACAATATTAAAAAACAAAACAAAACCAAAAAACCTTAAATCAGTAACAATGCTAAGTACAAAATCATATCACAATCAGTTTAAAGAAATACATTTTGTCTGGGGGCAAAGTCCCTTCTAGCTGTAGACCTCTGAAACTTACAAAACAATTTATCTACTTCCAATACACAAGGAAACAAAGGGTAAACATTTGCATTACCATAAGGAGAAATTGGGAGGGAAACATGAGTCACAGGTCCCCTACAGTTCTGTAAACTGCAGGACATACTCCATTAGACTTCAATAACTTGAGAGCTATTTTCAGATGATGGTTTCTTCTCCCTGGGGCCTCATGGGGACCACCCTTTCCACAGGCTTGCCCAATGGCCATTTTCTTTGTTCCATTCTGTAGCAGTTTGGTATTGTTTATGAATTCCAAAAATTGATACTGGATTATGTTTGTAAACTGGTCTATTCCTCTGGGTGTGATTAAATTATGATTAGGGCTTTGATTGGGCAACATCAGTAGGATGGGCAGGGGTGGGGATAGGGACTCACAGAGACAACTACGCGGCAGAGAAGAGAGTGGGAGTTTTGAGCTGGAGCCCAGGAAGTTAAGCACACAGAGGAGCAGAGTAGCTGAGCCCAGAAAGAAACCAGCCCCAGGAAGAGAGGAACTCAGGAAGCCGAACCCTGGCAGATATAAACAGCCATCTTGCTCCAACATGTGGCAATAGACTGGTGAGGGAAGTAACTTACGCTTTATGGCCTGGTAACTGTAAACATCTATCCCTAATAAATACCCTTTATAAAGGCCTACAGATTTCTGGTGTTTTGCATTAGCACCCCTTTGGCTGACTAATATACACCCTCATCAAGCATCTGGGTGGCAACCGAGTTCTAGACCTCACCCTCCAAGAATGTTGGGGTGATGGCCACACTTGACCCAATCTTTGGGGTAGAGTATCAACCCCCTGAATACAGTGAGGGAGAGGCAACATCCCTAATTTCTGGCCTACAGGTCCAACTGTCTCAGAGCAATGATTTAGCAACCTGGCCTTCCCTAATCTATGGGGGCAGGCCCACTCCTCTCAGACCTATGGGGTGTCAACCTTACTCTTCCTAATCCTTGGGGAATGTGCTTAACCTTCTCTGTAGCTTGGGGTGGCAAAACTCTCCCTGAACAGCATGCTGGAACATCCACCCTCTTCAAATCCTGGCGCAAACTCACCCTCTCTGTACACATAGGTGGGATCCTTCTCTTGGTCTAAGGAGTTGTCTAAATTCCAGACCTCAGCATCCGTGGCTTTCTTATTAAAACTGTTTTCCCTTCCGTATCTCCGCTCCATGTTCCTTTTAGTCCAGGCTGACGGTGGTTTTGTTCATACAGCTCTTGCACAAAGCTTGTCGGTTTAGCAGACAGGAAGCAGGGGTCCAAGCCATCAGTCAGTAAGACTTTCCACAAGTCTTTCCTAGATAACTGCCTTTCAATCCTGATTTACAATTTCCAAGTTAAGTCCTCAAATGGGGCACTATTGTCTGGGGGCTTGATTTCCAGAGACTTGGAATTCCAGAATCAGTTTTTGGTTTTGTTATGTCCAACAGTTCAGTTCTCAGCTTATCTCTCTCATCTGGCATTTTACTATAAGCTTCAAGGAGAAGCCAAGCCATATTCTCTGAGTTTATTTTGGAATGTTCTTCAGCTAAATTCCCAGTCTCACCATTTTCAAATTCTGCCTTTCATGAAACATCAGGAGTTAATCTTGCTAAGTTTTCTGCAACATTAAAACACAGATTGCCTCTCCTCCAGTTTCCAATAATAGTTTCATCATTCATTTCTAAGGCCTCATAAAAGTTTCTTTTGTATCCAAATTCCTACCAACAGTCTCTTCAAAACAATCTAGGCCTTTTCTATCAAGTATATCATAATTCCTCCAAAAGATACCACTTACCCTTTTATAAAACCATTCCAGCATTTTGGTATTGCAAAAGCACCACCCCACTCCTGGTACTAAATTCTGTATTAGTCAACCTAAAGGGGTGCTGATACAAATACCAGAAATTTGTTGGCTTTTATAAAGGGTAGTTATTTGGGATAAAAGCTTACAATTACAAGGCCCTAAAGAGTCTATCTCAAGGTACCATAAGAGGTACTTTCTAACCCAAAGTCTGTGGCAATGTATTGGTGCAAGATGGGGGCAACCTCTGTGAGGGTTCGGCCTTCCTCTTCCCTCTTAAGGCTCTGTGGATCCAGCTTCTTCCAATCTCAGCTGCAGGCTGGCATAGGGCTCATCTCTCTTCTCGGGACTCCTTTCTTTCTGGACTCGGCTGCTCTGGTCTCTTTACAAGGTCAGCTATAAACTATCAGGCTCTTCTCTCTTCCTGGGGATCCAGCATCAAAACTAAGTTCTCTCCTCTGCCATGTCTTTTTCTGTAGTCTCTGTGTGTCTGTCTCCTCTGTGTGTCCACTTCCTTGTGAGTATCTGTTTTATCAGCCCACCAAGGGGGCTGGGACTCAATGCTGAGTCACAGTTTAATGACATGGTTGTATCAAAGCCCTAATCTTAATATAATTTAATCAGATGTCTCAGCTGAATCTAATATAATCAAAGGGTTATCATGCCCAGAGGAACAGACCAGTTTACAAGCATAATCAAATATCTTTTTGGAATTCATAAATAATATCAAACTGCCACACTACCTAATGCTGGGTTAGGGCAGTGAATGGAGAGGAGGGAATCACTGTGACTGACATCTTGGCTATAAGGTGAATTGCTTGGGTGTAGGCAGCTAGAGAAAGAAAGGTAGAGTGGGAAAACTTCTGAGGTGATAGGAAAGCATATTCATAGACATGGAGAGGCAAGAAGCTGCTCTTCATGAGGGATGATGAGGTTAGTTTTATATAGTTTGAGGATAAGATGCCAAGAATACTAGTAGGCAGCGGAAATAGAGAACTAAAATGTCTATGCCAGAATACATTAGGAAGACCAATGTCATTAAAAAAAAAAAAAAAAAAAAAATCCACCGAGCAGACAGGCTTTTAAAATTACCATGATACATGCTTGAAAGATGTGTTTTAAATGCATTGTGTTGTATTATACTATGATAGTTGACTCATGGATGCATAAATATTTAAAAGTCTCAATTTGCTTTAATAGGAATGTTAGCACGGTTGGCTTTTTCTTATGTAGGTATTAATCTTTATAAAATATTATCTTGATCATGCCAATCTTCTGATCACAACCTTTAGTGGCTGACTGCTTTCTGATCTGCTACACAAAACAATTAAAGAAAAAGGAAGAAATCACATTTATTGATTAATAAACACTTATCAAGAACTTTTGGGGATTGAAACATATCTTTCACAAAAGACATGTTCAGGTCTTACCCCCTTGTCCTGTTGGTATGAACCCATTTTTAGATATGACATTTGAAAGTGTTTTTAATTAAGGTGTGCCCAAACTGAATGGGGGTGGGTGGGGCTACATCCAATAAGGCTGAAGTCATTATAAGCAAAGAAAATTGGATGTAGAGAGGAAGCTATAATGAGCAGCCAGAAGCTGAAAGTCAGCAGGACCTGGAAGAAAAAGGAGAAAATGCCACCATATACATTGTTCTGTGACAGGAAAGCCAAGAGCCAAGAATTGTCAGATGCCAGCCTCAGAATGCCACAGTTTTTGGTGAGAAAGCCTTGTCCTACTGACATCTTGATTTTAAACTTCTCCTAGACTCCAAATCATTAGTCAATAAATTCCCATTGTTCAAGCCAACCCATTGTATGGTATTTGTTTTAGCACCCAGGAAACTAAAACAACTTTCTCATGATATCATATTCAATTAGAAGGAGGAACAAATTCACATGGAATTTTTTTGTTATAGTGGACATATGGTCCCTCAGAATAAAAACTAAATTTCCAAGCTTCCCTTGAAGTTGGATAGAGTTATATAACTAAGGTATGGTAAATGAAAGTAATTCAAAGTGGAGAGTACAACTCCATGAAGAGTCCTTAAAGGAAAGGTGGGGGGGCATACTTTGTCTTAAGTTGACTGACTTGATCATAATTCTTTCTCCTCAGACACCAAGATTCACAATAAGGAGGAAAGTTCAATCAGAAACCTTGGTCTGTTAGGGCTCAAGATAGGCCCCAACCATTTCATTTGGCATTGCTGTAGTTTAAAAAAAATTTAAGAAATACTAAAGAGTATGATAAAATAAAACTGTGGTAAATTAAAAATATTATCATTCACCACATTTCAAATTTTATTACCTAAAAAATACAGTACAAGTTCCACGTAAAAGATGATTAGAATATTTATATTATTTCATAATGTATTCTAGGTGGTATGGTAGAACATGAATTGAAAGCGATAAAACAAAAATCTTTTTCAAACCTTGTAAGTATATATCTGTGTTGAGATTAGTACTTCATTTGGAAATAGCTACAAAAGTCTAAATTAGAGTTTAGCAGATTGGCAGTTTGATATAGTTATGAATTCCTAAAATAGATATTAGATTATGCTTGTAAACTGGTCTGTTAATCTGGGCATGATTAAGTTATGATTAGGGCATTGACTGGGCCATGTCAGTAGGGCGTTGAGCTCCACCCTTTGGTGGGTGGGGTCTCAAAGATAAAAGACATGGCAAAGGATAGAGTTGGAGAGTTTTGATTCCCGGGAGGTCCTGGGAATCAAACCCTGGTCCCTCCATATGGTAGATGGATGCCAAATCTCTTGAGTCACATCTGTTTCCCTAATTGGAGAGTTTTGATGTTGGAGTTCTGATGAGGAAGGAGAGAATGCTCCCAGAAAAGAGATGAGCCATTCACCTGACAGTTCACAGCTGGCCTTGTGGAGAGAGGCTAGAGAGCCTCATAGTCTACAACTGACCTTGTGGAGAAACTAGAGAAGCTAAGCCCAGAGAGAAATGCAGCCCTGGGAAGAGAGGAACCCATGAGGCCTGAACCCTGGCAAACATCAGCAGCTGTCTTGCTCCAACACGTGGCAACGGACTTTGGTGAAGGAATAAACTTATCCTTTATGACTTGGTAACTGTTAAGTTTCTACCCCAAATAAATACCCTTTATAAAAACCAACTGATTATTGTTATTTTACATGAGCACCCCTTTGCTGACTAGTATATAGAGTCACTTTATACTTTTCATTTTCTACCATTTATGGGCTCTGTTAATGCAACTCTGGACCTCACAGGCAACACTATCTTCCCTCATGGTCTACCTCCATAATCTTGTACCTCTATCACTTAGGAATACTTTAGAACCCAAATTACAGAACAGCTAATAAAAGCGTTTAAGCTGTAACTAATTTTTCTCCCACAGGATCTCCAAGTGGTTTCCCAACATTGGATCTAGAGCTTAGGGTGGCAGAACTCTGGACTGGATCACTGTTGATCTCAGAGACCATTATAAGAAGGTTGTAATGGTTCTAGATATTGTGTTCAAAATCAGGAATTGCTGAGTAACATGGAGAAGACTCTTTTTCATATGTTCATATCCTTTTTTCATGGAAGGAAATCTTTAAGACCTTCCAGAAAACTTCTTTTGTATAACTTAGTTTTTGTCCACTAATAGACTTATGGTGGGCAAGACCTTCTTTCCAAGACCAAATTGTCAAATAATAGGACTCTGGAATGGCAGAGTAAAGTCCTCTGAAAAATCTACTCCCTTTCTACAAGCAATGAGGGCATTGGTAAAACCTGTCAACTTTTTCTGAACTCTGAAAATTAGTCAAAAGTTTGATACAGTCAAGGGGTATTTAAGAAAAATGTCTGAATCTCAGTAAGAGAAACATGGTTTGTAGCATTTTCGTTTGTCCCATGCCCATCCTTTCCCCAGATTTGTGGTAGCTTTGAAAACAGACTTGCAATCATGGATGGTGTAACAACTTGAAGCTTGTGAAAAGGCCCATTCACAGAGAATTGTCACTACTTAACCAGTCTGTCAGCTCCCTGGAAAGGCCCAGTTCAAAGGGGTTGTTTTTAACCCAATTCAGAGCTCCCTCAGTGGGTAAAGCACCATCTTTACCAAAAACAATCAGTGGCAATTGTTTAACAGCTGCTTGAGGTGATATACCAGTTGGAGCAAACAAAAGGCTAGTCATAAAACTGAAAAGAAAGATCTGGGGAATTACATGTCCATAGGAAGTTTTGAACAGTTCCAACATGTTCCTGGGAATCAAGACAACCACGTGCATGTGCAGGGCTGAGTGTGTTTCCAAAAAAGATATGAGAAGGCTCTAACTGCTCACCACTGGCTGATCTTGAGGCCCTGCTCAAGCAGAAAGTAAAGACTAAAGCTGAATTATCTGTCAGAGTGCTGAAGATATGCTCCAATACACTCACTGAGCCCTTTGGCAAAGGATGTAAGACTTATTTGTTTCAAGGAATTTAAGGAAATCTCTGTCTAATCATTACCTTACCACTAAACCAACTGAGCAGAGGCTTCAGTGGCTGCATGTGACAGGGAATTCATTTACATAATCAGTCCAAGAAAGTCATTAAACAAACAACTGCAGAAGCAAGAACAAAAATCAGCAACAACGACAAACCCTGGGAAAGGGAGACAACCTAATTTCCAGAATTTCTGCATTATATTATTTAAATATTCATAATAGGTGTTTAGGAAGGAGAAAGAGAGAAATAACATAGAGTATTTGAAGAAATAATGGCCAGAAACTTTGCAAATTTATGAAAAACAATATATACACCCCCCAAAACCCCAACAAACTCCAAGTAGTATAAACTCAAGGAGATCCACACCAATATACATCACAATCAAACATCAAAGACGAAGGAGAAAAAGAAATTCTTGAATGTAGCAAGAGAGAAGTCACTTATCACAGTTGAGGAATCCTCAATAAGATAACTAGCCAGTTTCTCATCAGAAACCATGGAGGCCACAAAATGTTATGACATCTTCAAAGTGCTGAAATAAAAGACTGCCCACCAATAATTCTATATCTGTCAAAACTATTCTTTAAAAATGGAGTCGAAATTATAACATTTACAGATAAAAAACTCAGAGCTTGTCTCTAGAAGATATGCCCTTCTATGACTACTGAAGGGAGTCCTGCAGGTTGAAAGGAAAGGGCACTTAGGCAGTAACCTGAATCCACTTGAAGACATAAAGAGCACAGATAAAGTGATCTACTTTGGTAAATATAGTAAATAATAAAAGTTTATTTCTGATAGTCTTTTCTATCAGATTTAAAAGACATCTGCGTAAAGCAATATGTATAGAATAGTATTGATTAGCTTATAATGTATAAAGATGCGATTTGTATGACCGCACTAAGGAGGGGGCAGGTCACAGCTGTATTGGAGCAAAGTTTTTGTTCAAAATTGAAGTTAAGTTAGTATTAATCAAACTAGATTGTCTTAAGTTTTGTTGGTTATAATCCCCAGGGAATTCTTGTTTCTTCAAATTTGTTTGTAATCCTCAGGGCAACAATTGAAAAATAAACAATCAACATAACTTAAAACAATTAGTTTGATTAATGCCAACTTAATTTCAATAGTATTCAAAAGCTAGATTGCTCACAGTTCTGCTTCTGTCTCTTTAAAATTGAGATGAAATCCACATAACACAAAACTAACCATTTTAAAGCATATGGTTCAGTGGTACTTAGTACATCAACAATGTTGTGCAACAACATCCTCTAGTTCCCAAACATTTTCATCACCTCAAAAGAACCCCCATACCCATTAAGCAGTCACTCCCTCATCTCCCATTCCCTACCCTACCTAAATGGGAAGGGGAAAAAAACTCACTAAAAACCCTGGTAATTAAATGACAAATTTAACCAAATATTTTTCCCAACCTCCTCTACCTCATGATTGCTTTTAATAGCATTTTGATTAACTATATAAATGACATGTAGTTTGCAATCAAAGGGTACTTTATTGGTTATATATAACCTTACTTAACACATTTTACATTATGTCTTATTACCATCCACATGTCCTAATGGCACTATTTAGCTTCTCCATCTTGGAAAATCACACGCTGAGACCCCCGTAATCCCCTAAGGCCTAGGGTTGTGTGTGTATTCACACACACACTCCTGGGAAGGTGGTACTATAGGGAATTTTGCAGTTCATTTGGCCAGCTACCTATTTGCATTAGGTTGCCTGGCTGAATTACTAAATTCAGGGTAGTTCCTTCAAAGAGCTGGGTCTGTAGGTCACTGCTTATGTTCACAGTTGTGCTCTGACCCTAAATATGAAATAAGCAGTTCACCCAACATTTCTTGGATTCTCTCTTGGGATTACTCTGAATCCAGACAGGATGCTTATCTTTATGGTTTGGGCTGTCTGGCCTTTGTGTGTCAGAAATTATTCAGAGGGTCAGCTATGGTGATGGAGTGGGGCTGTAGCAAGAGGCATCATTTAGAGATGTTAATAAGTAGGCCTTATTTAATGGGAAGAGGGATTGATGAAGATGTGATATTTCCCTTCTTGCAAATACTGTCCAGGGTTCCCTCCAGTGGGGGAGAAAATAAACCCATCGAAGGGGACTTCCTTATCTAGACTGAGATGATACTTAGAGATTGCTATGAGGCAGGTGAAGTATCAAACACCGGATCCCATCCCTGTTCTACCATTGACTGGGTTCAACCCCTTAAGTAAATTGATTTTTTTTCTCTCTAAGACATCTTTCCTTGTAAAACTAGGAGCTTGGATTAGACATTTTCCAGGTTGCTTCTAACTCCGAGTCAGTTATGTCATCCCAGACTACATGGTTCTATGACATCTTTAAAATGTTATATACAAATACACCTTAGATTTTAAGATACAGCTACCTAAAATGATAAGAATATTTGATGGATTTAATTTGCTTATTAAGCAAGATGGCTTTTCTTTAAGAGAATTTCATTATGATTCTTTAATCATGTAACAATATTCCAATAAATATTCTGCTTTCCCTAGCATCTTCTGTGAAATATCTTATAATTCTTTGTAAGTATAAGGTATGGAAGAGAATGGGAAAAATTATTTAAGAAATGCAATAAAAATGTAGAAAAACACTGGACGAGGAGTGGTAAAGACAGAATGGTAACTATAGGTGCTTTTGAATGCCTCATCATCACTCTGTACATAATTCTGTAACAAGAGAGAATCATATTAAGAAAGACACAAGTATATTATTGTCTTTCATAAATGCTGCTCATATTGCTTACTGTGACATGTCTGAGAAAGCGAGAGCTTGAGAGAGGGGAGGGAGAGAGCAACCATATGTGCTAGTGACATTTATTTCTTGGCTCTTCATCTGTTAGGGAGCTCTTCCATTTAGAGAAATGTTGATTTTGGAAAAGTCTGTGTAAGATTTTGCCTCCTAGATATGACTCCCTACAAAGGAGAACTAGGATAAAAATATTCATTCTATTAATGATCTTTAGCTGTCTATTCTAGGACATACTCAGCAGTTCTTCAAATTAGCTGTCATAATAAAAATATTTTACCTTGGGGACAATTAGCACCATCGTGTCAAAACAGATTTGTCTTTGCAGTTCCCCCACATGGATGTTTAGAGATAACAGAACAATTTAGCACAAGCCATTTGTAATGCAATGTTCTGGAGTTCTGGAGTCTGGCTGGATAATGCCTTGCTCCTTCCAGCCATGGGGATGGATAGCCAGAGACTGTGGTGGCTCTTTAAGAGCAACTTTCTTTGACAGGTGATGTTTATTGCAGTTCTGGATGTGATGCTCAAGGAGGAAGCATCATTTACGTTTTAATGTGTTGTGCAGGAGGTGAAAGATAATGTGTGGACATCGATTGGTGGGAGCTGTTCTTAGGACTCTAGACAGCCTCAGGATTTAGGGCCTGAATTCTTGACACAATGAATGATACCCTTGTAATTTAATAAGGTCAGAATATCCCAGAATATACCATGTTTTCTCCTCTCTTACTCATGTAAAAGGTGCATGCCAAGCTTTTGACAGGGTGGAGATGGGGGAAGAAACACCCAAACAACTCTAATAATTCCTTTGTGTCTGTCACAGCTGTTTAATGTTGTTTTCTTAAATTTCATTTCCTGAAGTCAATAGTTTTACTTTAATTTACTGTAAAGCCCCATAGGACCTAGGGTACTCCATGTTAGAAGAAGGGGTATCTCATAAATTTGGGGTCTCTTATGATAAGGGCTTTTTTGTACCACCTTATGTCTCTGACATTTTAATTTCAGTGAGAATATGGAAGAAAGTTGCAGTTCTTAAAAAAATAAATAGTTCCTTTTTTTGGTTTTCGTTATTAAAGATGACAATGTAAAATTATGAAAGACCTATTTTTGAATATCTAGGTGCACTTTTTATGTTTTTGTCCTTCCTTTATTTAAAACTCAAAGTAGATTGTCCAAAGCACACTGTCTAGCCATTAGAGAAAACTTTTTTGTATCTTGATGTAATTTCTTATGGCATTTTAAAGCTCATTGTTTTAACAGTACCCTTAAATATTTATTGGCAAAGAGGCAGTGTTTTCTATAACTTCCTCTCAGAGGATCTGGAAACTCAACAAGTCATTATTTATGACCTCCTTTTGCACATGACCTCCTTCAAGATTCTGGCACATTAAAAGCAGAATTTGGCTGTTTCTCCATGGTTATGGTAAAATAGAAAGCTAAGAAAAGTGTTGATGTATTTTAAATACAGTGATTGCTTAAGAGTGTTATGTTAGATGTTTAGAAATGATGATTTATTTGAAACTTGATTTTCCCCTCATTCCTTTGCTACTTTCAAAATGTCTCCTTCGAAAAGAAAAATAAGAGCAAAAGAACAAAAAGAAACTTCTCCAATTCTAATTAAATATGATGGCTCAAACATAAGCATATGTTTTTGTCCTCTGAAAATCTTCCTAAATGACAGTTAAAGAATAAAAATATTTGAAATCTTCAAGGACAAAGAGAACATGAGAAAATAAAAGCATCAAAATATTTAAGGCAGAGTAATATATAAACATGTGGTAAGTGACTCAGAAGACCCTAGAAAAGTGAATCAAACTCCACAGTGGTAGAAACTGAAAAGATTTTAATTTTTCTTGCAGACCCCCAAAAGACACTGAAATCGGCAATATCAGATATACCAGAAAGTAAAGGGTAATGGTGGGGTTGAATACAGGAGACTTGGCTGCAGATATGGGAAGAAGCAGTTTAGATCCCCATCCCATCATCACTCATCTGGGAGAATTCCTTTCCCAGCCCCAGGTTGAAAGATAGAGATTTATTCTCAGAAGAAGAGATCCTGGACTCTACTGGGGATACATTGCATCCTAGTGTAGGAGTCCCATATTGATAAATACAGAATAATGTAAAAGTATTGCTAGGAATATTTAAAACTCCCAAATTACTTCCCCCTACTACGGTCTAAGAAACACTGCAGCTAGGCTATTACCTCTCAGGCAGGAGACTGAAATAGTCTTCTTGGGGATATGACAAATAGAAAATTAGGAGGGCTAATTACTATTCCTTTTGAGTGACCCACTCTTCCTTATGAAAGACTATCCAGGTATCAGCAGCCATGCTTTCAGCAAAGCCAACATCACGTAAGGCAGATGTCAGACATACATACAAGCAAACACATGGAAAGAAATTCATTAGCATTCTCAAAAAGGTAGAAGATACAACATCTATGATCCCCCAAACAGGTTGCTTTTAAAAAGGTACTTTTAGAAAAAAAAGAGTTTTTATAAATTAAAAATATAGTAGCAGGGCTTAAAAACTCAATAGTAAGATGATTAAGTTGACTACCTCTTAGGAAGCAGAACAACATTAACGAGTACTAACTTAATTAGCAGCATTGAATTACATATTTGAAAATAGTTAAAAGGGGAAATTTTAGGTTATGTATATGTTACTAGAATAAAAATTTAAAACCATAGGATTGTACAACACAGTGAACCCCAATGTAAACTATGGTCTATAGTTAGTAGTACAACTATGAAATATTCTCTAGTCAATTGTAATAAATGTACCGCAATAATGCAAAGTGACAAGAGGGTGGCATATAGGAATTCTGTATTTCATGAATGATTTTTTTTCTGTGAACCTAACCTACAACTTCTCTAATAAAAAAAAGATAAAAATAAAAAAAATAAGAGGAATGGTGAGAAAAGTATAGGATCATTGTAATAGGTTTATCATCTGATAATAGGATCCAGAAAGGGAGAAGAGAAATACTGATGGGAGAAAACTATCAAAGAAATAATTAAGAATATTTTTCAGAGCCAAGGAACATGAGTTTCCATATTTAAGGGTCTACCAGGTACCTAGCAAAATTATGTGAAAATAGATACATAACAAGACACATCATAGTGTAATTCCAGAACCTGGATTATGCTAAGGTCCTAAAATTCTCCAAACATTAAAAAACAACTACAAGTACAAAACCAACTCAACAAAAGCAACATGTACATGTCAGAAATTTGAATGGAACTGAACTTTTCTATCATTACAATGGAGCCCAGAAGACCAGGAAAAGATTCAAAAGTTGACAGGATAATGATTTTCAGCTTAGACGTCTATACCCCCAAATCATCAAGAAAATAAGACAGTAGGAAAAAAACATTTTTTTCACGTGTGCAAGGTCTAAAAAATTGTCTATAATACTCTCTTAAGAAGTGACTTAAGAGATGGCATGAACATACTACCTATGGCAAGCACAAAATACATATATACTATGAAATAGAACAAATAATGCATGATGAATGAAACCCAGCCTTTATCTGTATAATTCTAGGCCAATGAATTTGGGTTTTGCATCCTCAGGAGTAACCAAAATTTATAAAGGTAGCTGTTGAGTTAATTACAATAGGGTTCTTGCCTCCAACTCCAAAATTTGCCTTTCAGGGGGAGAGACCATGTAGTATGGGGGGAGCATAGATTTTGCACCCTTCTCAGAGGCATGCTAACAACACCGAGGACTGAAGAATGCAGCCCGTTCCAATCTGGGAAGATGCCTACGTAGCCAGCTGACAGAGTGCCCTGTGTAGGTCTATAATGCTAGACCCCTTACAGAGCTTGCTCTCCAGCGTACTTTCTTTGTGTGTTATCTTTGGCACTGGTACTGTTTGACTCATGTCCCCCACAAGGACATGCCCAAGTCCTAACTCCCACTGAGGGAGTTACCCATTTGTAAATAGGACCTTTGAAAAAGTTATTACTTAAGCAGAGACTAAACTCAGTCAGGGTGGGCCTTAATCCAATACGACTGGAGCCCTTACAAGCAGAGGAAATTTGGACCTAGAAGAAAGAGACAGATGGGGAGAGAGAAAGTCGTGTGACAGAGCAGAGATTAAGTTATAGATTGCCAGAGAGCCACCGCTAGAATGCTGCCCGCTACAGAAAAAGCATGATCCTGCGGAAACCTTGGTTTTAGATTTCTAGTCTCCAAAATTGTGAGAAAATAAGTTCTTGTTTTTCTAAAGCCAGCTAATCTGTGGCAGTGTGTTACAGCAGCGCTGGCAAACTAGGACAGGCACCAAAGGCAGAAAGTCTTCCTGGAGTTTGCATGTTCTGTGAATCCACTTTTTATGAAAATAGGATACACCTTTGTGTGCCTTTTAAATGATGTTGCTTATTAAAGGCAACACATGACTACAACAGAAAGCTAACCAATGACAATACTTTGCACTTGAACAATCCCTTCGATTTTTAAGTAGTTTAACAAATTTTTCAATTGACTCTCACAGCTGGACTGTGAAGTAGAAAGGTCAGTTCTTACCCTGTTAAAGAACTAAAGCTAATTAGTTGTCCAGAAGGAACTAGGTCCTGGGACTCGGGATTCTCATTCCAGTGCCCTTTATACTTTATTGTGGGAGTTCTAAAGAAGAAAACAAAAGTGATTAGCAGAGCTTGGAGGCGTCAGTCCCCTTCTTCTTTATTCTTGTCCACCTCCTGATAAGCACTTCCTATATGCTCCACAGTTCGATTGTGCTTACTTGGTGACTTGTCATTTCAGAACAAGTCCACAGGACTTGTAGAAGATATATATTTTGTTTCATTTGTCCCTGCTTCCCCATTGAAAAGTCAGTTTCTTCTATTTTCAAGAATCTTCTTCAAAACTTAAGGATTTCCCCCTCAATTGAATAATTCACTGGTATATGTTCTGGTCCTACTTAGTCTTTTTTTTTCAAAATTAAAAAAAAATTTTTAAAAGAAGCTTTAGATTACACAAATGTTACATAAAAAATTATAGGGAATTCCCATATGCCCCACTCCCTCCCCTCCCACACTTTCCCACATTAACAACATCCTTCATTAGTGTGGTACATTTGCTAAAATTGATGAAGCCATATTTAAGCATTGCTACTAACTGTGGACTATAGTTTACATTATAGTTTATACTCTGTCCAACACAATTTTGTAGATTATGACAAAATATATAATGGACTGTATCCGTTATTGCAATGTCATGCAGGGCAACTCCAATGTCCCCAAAATGCCCCCATGTTACACCTATTCTTCCCTCTCCCTCCCCTCAGAACCTCTGGTGACCGCTGCCTTTATACCAATGATAAGGGTTCTTCCATTGCTGGAATAATAAGTCTATAATCGGATAATAAGTCTACTTTAGTCCATTGTTCATTCCCCAATCTTGAAGATTTGGGGATGGTGATGACCAGTCTGTTTCTAATTGAGAGGGGGCTTCGATCCCATGGGGCAGATTTGCTTACAGTTACAGACACTCTCTGTTCCTAGGAATGGGTGTTGTCCATCATTATCTCCTTGTAGTTGTCCTGCATGAGTCCAATGAACTGGAGAGTAGGTGTTGCAACTCTGCTGAGATTCAGGGCTCAACTGGCACATGAATGGACCATTGATTTAAGTCTCTGGGACATATTTTAAACAAGTATAGTACTAATTATAGGTTCAAATAAAAGGGGGCAGAAGAGCCACGTGTAGGAAAGTTATAAATGTCTAACTCTGTTACACTGGGGAGTATAAATTCCAAAATAAGGCCCACTGACAGGGTGCTGAATTCCTGAGCTTGTCAAGCTGGGTCTATTAAGCAAGTCACTTTTCCTCCCGGGAATTGTATTCACTGTTTTATTTACTTACTTTAAAATGAAACAAAAGAATTACCTATATATTCTCTTAAAATTCTTCCAGATCTAGTGCTTTCTATTCCATAATCCTATTCATACTCCAGATTTGATGTCCTTACATTGCTTAGATAAGGAAAATAAAGATATATTATGGTTTTCCTAAATAGTTGCCTAATAAAAAAAGATAATGAACAAAGAAGAGTGGGAAAAAGAGCTAGAATATTCTTTTTCACAAACAAAATATATATTGATAAGAGTCATAGTTTTTTTTTTTTTTTTGAACATTTGTTATGTGCCAGACAGCATTCCAGGCACATTGAATATGTTACTGCTGCCCTTCAGAATATCTCTTTAAAGTAGGTGCTAGTGTTTTATTTTCACTTACCAATTTTCTTTTATATTTTGTATCAAAGCAGTCATGTGCACATGACCAAAAACACACATTCACAAATACAAAAGGAAAAGAAACAATCAAATGATACATTTGAACATATAGGGAACATTATAAAGTTGGAAAGTAAAATTGCTGTAACTCCTTCTCTTCATCCCTAGACCCTCTCATAAAAACTAATATATTTGATGTTTTCCTCCATGTTCTTTACACAGTGAGAGTAAATGGCTATAAGCAGAATTGTTGGGCTGAAGGATCACATTTTAATAGTGCTTAATAGTATCAAATTGTTCTCCTAAAAAAAGATTGTACTACTTTACATTTCCAGTAATATACAGGAAATATTTTCTGACAATCCATTTTCCCTATGGGGTTTATGTCTCACAATCTAGCCAGTACAGACATTATGAAACCTTTAAATCTTCACCATGCTAATAGGTTAAAAATGTGTCTCATTTAAATAAAACTGTTTTATGGTAAACATGGTTTTCTTATATTTATTGTCCAATTGCACATCTTTGTGTGAAATGCATCCTTGTATACCATGTCTTGTTTTTGCTGAGTTATCCACTTTTGTCTTCTTGATTTGTGAGAACTCTTTACATATTTAAAACCTTAGTCTGTATTCTGTGATATGTGTTAGAAATGTTTCTCAAACTTATGTGTAATTTTTTTTGACATTTTCCCCTAGTACTTTAGACACCTTTCATGGCATCTGTTTGAATGATATAAAAAATATTCTTTTCACCAGCACTATAAAAAAATTTCATTGAAGCTTTCTTAGAATATTCTTTTTGTTACTGTTTATATGTTTGCATCACCCAATTTATTGAAAAAGTTTTATGTGCTTTCATATAAGGAACGAGGTCAGATCAACTGCAATTCTTCTAATCCCATCTCCTATTGAGAGCTAGACAACTGTCTTAACACCATGTATTTAGTGACTTTTCCTCACTGGTTTAAGAATTACCTTTATGATACTATAGATTCCTATGTATATTTTGTATATTTCTATACTGTCTATTCTGTTCAGTTTATTTATCTTCCTAAGTCAGCACCCAATTCTTTAGATATATTTTAGCTTTAAGGGGTTTTTATTGGATAAAGTTAGTCCCACTCATTCATAATTTTTTCTTATGAATTTCTGACTTCATGTACTTATTTTATCGAACTTGGTCATTGTATTTTATATTTCTGATGTACTGTAGAATTAATATTTTTAATCACCTTTGTATCAGTATGCATATATAAAATAGATAAAGAATTTTTTGAGGAGTTGTAGGGAGTTGTATTTGTCAGGTTTTAGGATCAACCTTATGCTACCTTCACAAAAAGAATTTCAACATTTTCCATGGTAGATATAATTAATTCCTGTTTTAGTGATAATGAAACAGAAGCTCTAAGAGGTTAAGTAACTTATCTAAGGTTGCACATCTTAAAGAACAGATCTGAGATTTTCACCTACTATGTATGGAGATATTTATCCTACTTGGATAAGTAGACTGGAACATTTACTCCAGAATAACGCACTAGATATTAATAACCACCCCTTAAATTTACAAAATTTACATCATGTCTAATTTTAATACTTTTTTGAATAATTATAATATATTTGTAAAATAATATCATGGTTTTCAAATAATGCTTGTGATCATTATTTCATTTTACCCCCAGTATCCCCTGTAATACCAGGAAGGAAATAAAACCCAGAGCAGTTTCATGATTGATCAAGTTCATATAGCTCCCTGATTAGATCAGACCTAGAAACCAAGAATGATGATGATCCAAGCGAGTTATTTCTTTGACACTACTTAGTCTTCTCCTTACAATTATCTATAGTCTCTCCTCACTCAGAGGAATATGACAAGTTTTTCCACAATGAGAGTCAACATATTTTGGTTAAAACTTCACCCTGCCAGAGAGGCTGCTTTGCTACCATTAGAGCTTTTAAGCAAGGATGAGATAATCACAATAATTATCTTCCATTAGCAAAATGATCTGGCACCAGATTCTTCCTCCGGTTCTCACAGCCTCCCTTCTGTGACAGAGAGCATCTAAATGGGCCCCCAGAACATCGCAGTTGAAAATAATCAGAAGTATAAAAATGAGCTAGAGGAGCGTGAATTAATCAAAGAGTCATGAGTGGTTAAGGGCCCCACATCGGGGGAAAAAAAACTGATGATTTGGGTTAATATAATTTATTTTTTGTCTTTCCAGTGGATTCAGTACAGAGCAGCCTCCCACTTAGTATGCTTGCATCATAGCATCAATAAGGGACAAAGCATCTCAACATTTTGATTCAACATTTATCCATCTAATTCTTTCCCCTTTAAGGGTAGCAAGTAAAGTTTGTAAAATTATACAGATTGCTTTAATTCAAGGTTTAAAGCAAACGGAAAGAATCTTTATTTCTCTGGGGGTATTCAGAGGGAATTCACAACTTATTGGCTACATCTTTTCACTCTTATGCCCATATCCACTTAGAAACTGAAATTTAAAGCACTTTTTAAAATTTGGTGGTTCTTTTCTCATCACTTCTACCAATACCACAATCACAATCAGCATCGTCATCATTGTCCTCATCCTCCCTCCTCTTTATCATCATTTTCTACTGTGTATGTGTGGTGGGGGAGGGGGGATGCTGTTCTCTGTTCTTGGAGAATGTTGCAAAGAAAGGTGCTTGCCCAAGAGTGTTTACAAAGAGGGTTGTTTTTTTTTTTTGGTATTATAAAACCATTGTCAGTAAATGCAAATGATATATACCCCAAAATAGCCAGCCAGAGCAGAACATAGTAAAGAAGTACTAATGAAAGAAAAGACTGCAGAATCATCATACTGTGTGCCTGATTGTTGCAGCAGAAAGGAGACTTATATGAAGAGAAAGCCCAAACGGCACTCGGAGAAGCGGGGGAACAAAGTTTTATTATGTGCAGGCCCAGAGGAGAGTCAAATCTCCAAAAATCTGAGCTCTGTTTTCTGATTTTCATAAATTTATATAGGTACACTAAGAGGGCAAATTCCTGAGCAAGCGAGCAGGCGGGTTACAAAGGCAGAGAAGCAAGGTTAGCTTATCTTTCTAGAAGCAGAAGGCCATTAGGGAGGAAAAGAGTCATTATCTGTATAGAGTTGTAAATTTCAACTCAAAGGGGCAGCCTGAGGTGCTTATCTTCCTGAAGTGGATTCAATGGAGAAAAGGGGAGGAAGGAGGGGAGAGAGGGACCAGGGACCAAGGGGAGTTTATTTTCTTAAAGCTGTGGGTTTCTGCTGAGGGTGGGATTGGGGTCCCAGCACTTCCCTCATCAGTGAGAGCAGGGATCTTGTCTATTGTATTCACCCAGCACCACATGCAATATCCAGCACTTGGTAGGGGCTATATAATTATTTAAAATGAAACTTGGGGCACAGGGTCAATTGGGGTGTCTAGTTCTAGTATTTGAGTTTAATATACTCCCAAACTTTATTGCACATCGGAATCAACTAGGATCTTTTAAAAATAATGGTTCCCACTCTGACATTCATATTTAAATGATATTGTGTGCAACCTTGTCATCTGAATTTTTGAAAGTTCCTCAGGTGATTTTAATACTTGACAACATTTGGGAATCACTGTGTTAATACGTTTAAAACCAGTCTAACTACACTCAAGGCAGGCCTACTAGCTTATGAGCTCATTAAACAATCAATCAGGTTAGTAAATATTCACTTAGCACCTGCTAGGTGCATGGCATTCTATCTGGTGGTAGGGAACAAGAAGGATACAAGACCTGGCTTATGGGGCTCCCTATTGATTGAGGAGATAAATGTGAAGCACTTAATAATGATGCAAGTTAAATAATATAAGGTGACAATGTAAGGTATTGTGGAATATCATCGATATATGACTTACAAGTGAAAAAAACAAATATAGAGGGACTTATGGGAAGGAGAGATCTTTCCTTCTGACGTTGCCAGAGAAGACTCCACAGAGAAATTTAACTTTTAAGCTTGATCTTGAAGAAGCTTAAAGAAGAAAGACATTCTAGAACAGAAGACAACACAAAGTTAAGGCACTCCAAGAAGTGATATAGTCTCTGAAATAATGGGGTTTCAAAACATTGTTAGATACATTATTTAAAGGTTACATTCTTTACAGGTTAAGAGTCATTGGAAGGTTTCCAGGGCTATATAAAGGCCAGCAACAAACAATATGTTGTCTTTCAAAGGATTTGAATACTTAATTGAGGACCTTCTTTCAGACCCAGGCTGGCAATAGTTAGGTGATTCTTAATTAGGCAGTGAAAATAGGAAGTGTTCAACAGAGTGGAGGATAAAGGCCATTTCTGGCAGAGTGAAGTGTGTGAACAAGGAGGGAATGGTTGAGATGAGGTCAGGAATCATGGAAACAGATTTTCTTGGTGGGAAATGGGGCAGAGTGGCTGCAATTGGGTAGCTTAATAATTTAGGCCTTGTTTGTGTCCCCTTTCCAAATGTCTGGAAAAATTTAAGCCCAGTGTCAATGTGGCTTCATTATTGCCCTTGTTAATGTCTTGATGACTTGCTATTTATTTATTCTCAAATTTTTATTCTAGTAACATATACACAACTGAAAGTTTCCCTTGTAACCATATTCAAATATATAATTCAGTGCTGTTAATTACGTTTAATGTTGTGCTACCATCATCACCATCCATTATGAGAACTTTTCCATTACCCCAAACAGAATTTCTATACCAATTAAGCATTAATTTCCCACTCCCTACCCACACCCTGGCCCCTGGTAACCTATTTTAGATTATGACTCTATGACTTTGCTTATTCTAATTATTTCATATCAGTGAGATCATAAAATATTTATCCTATTGTGTCTGGGGTATTTCATTTAACATGATATATTCAAGGTTCATCCATGTTGTCTCATATATCAGGACTTCATTCTTTTCAAGGCTGTATAATATTCTATTGTGTGTGTGAGTGTCTGTTTATACATTCATTAGCTGATGGACACTTGGGTTGCTTCCTTTTTTGGCGATTGTGAATAATGCTGTGATAAAAGTTGTGCAAATACTTAAGTCCCTGGTTTCAATTATTTTGGATATATATATAGAAGAGGGATATTTGGGTCATATGGTAATTCTATATTTAACTTTCTGAGGAACTGCCAAGCTGTATTCCACATCACCTCTCACCATTTCAAACCCACCAGCAATGAATAAGTGTCCCTGTTTTTCCACATCTCCTCCAACATTTGTAATTTTCCTTTTTCAAATAGTAGCCATTCTAGTAGGTATGAACTGGTATCTCATTGAGCTTTTGATTTGCGTTTTCCTAATGATTAATGAAGTTGAGCATATTTTCATGTGTTTTTTTTTTTTTGGCCATTTGTATATCTTCTTTGCAGAAATGTCTATTTAGGGTCTTTCTCCATTTTTAAAATTGGCTTGTTTGTCATTCTGTAATTGAGTTCTTGGGGTTTTTAAAAATATATTCTTGGTATTAAACCTTTATCAGATATATGATTTGCAATTATTTTTTTTCCCATTCTGTAGTTTATGTTATCACATTCTTGATACAGTCCTTTGCACAAAAGTTTTAAATTTTGATGACGTCCCATTTATCTTTTTTTTTTTTTTTCTCGCTTATGCTTTGGGTGTAAAGTCTAATAAACTAATGCCCAACACAAAGTCCTTGAAGATGCTTCCCTATACTTTCTTCAAGGAGTTTTATAGTCCTGGCTCTTATATTTAGGTCTTTGATCCATTTTGAATTGAATTTTGTATATGGTGTGAGTTAGGAGTCTACCATCATACTTTTGCAAATAGAGAACCAGTTTCCCCAACACCATTTGTTGAAGAGACTATTCTTTTCCAGTTGAGTGGTCTTTCTCCCCTTGTTAAAAATCGTTGTTGGCCATAAAAGTGAGGGTGGATTTCTGAACTCTCAATTAGACTCCATTGTTCTATAAGTCTGTCCTTGTGCCAGTGCCATGCTGTTTTGATAACTGTGGCTTGTAATAAGTTTTAAGACCAGGAAGTGTGAGTTCTCTAACTTTGTTCTTCATTTTCAAGATGGCTTTGGCTATTTAGGGTCTACTACTCTTCCATGTAAATTTGATGATTTCCATTTCTGCAAAGAAGGCTGTTGGAATTTTGATTGGGATTGTGTTGAATCTATAAATCACTCTGGGCAGAATTGACATCTTAACATTATTTAATCTTCCAGTCCATGAACACAGAATGTCCTTCTATTTGTATAGGTCTTCTCTGATTTCTTTTAGCAGTGTTTTGTAGTGTTCTGTGTACAAGTTCTTTACATCCTTGGGTAGATTTATTCCTAGATTCTTGTAGTTGCTATTGTAAATGGAAATTTTTCTTGATTTCTTCTTTGACTTGTTCATTACTAGTATATGGAAATACTACTGATCTATGGATGTTGATCTTGGACCACACTACTTTACTGAATTCATTTATTAGCTGTAGGAGTTTTTTTGTGGACTTTTCAGGATTTTCAGTATATAGGATCATGTCATCTGCAAATAAGTTTGTGTCTTCTCTCTTTTTTTCTTCATCAGCCTAGATAATGGTTTGTCAAATTTATTCATCTTTCCCAAAATCCAACTTTTGCTTTTGTTGATTTTTCTATTGTTTTTTTTAATTCTCTATTTCATTCATCTCCACTCTAGTCTTTATTTCCTTCCTTCTACTTGATTAGGATTTGTTTTCTAATTCTTCCAGTTTTGTGGTTAGGACTCTGATTTAAAACCTTTCTTCTATTTTAATGTAAGCATTTAGAGTTCTAAATTTCCCTCCCAGCACTTCCTTTGCTGTATCTCATGAGTTTTGGTATGTTGTGGTTTCATTATCATTCACCTTAAGATATTTCCTAATTTCCCTTTTGCTTTCTTCTTTTACCCATTGATTGTTTAAGAGTGCATTGCACATGTGGTCTATGGTTGATGGCAAGGCCCCAGGATGTGAAAGTCCATTGAGGGTGATGGGCCACACTTGTGGGAGATGTTTGTGTGGGATGTGGTGGGAGGTGTTGGGAGGTGGGGAACATGGGAGTTCCTGTAGGTTCCGTGTAATATTTAGGTAATCTAAACACCTCTTAAAAAAAAAAAAAAAATATATATATATATATATATAACATTTTTGTAAGCAAATGCACATATATGCATATATATTTATATATCATTTTACAAATATTGGTATGTATTGTGAAAATTTTGATTTTTACCCACAATAAAAAATAAATAGATTTAAAAAAAAAGAGTGCATTGTTTAATTTCCACATATTTGTGGAATTTCTATTTCTCCTTTTTAAAAAAAATTTAGCTTCATTCTATTGTGTTTGGAGAAGATGAATTGTAAGCTTTCAATATTTTTTAAGTTTGTGACTTGTTTTGTGCCCTAAGATATGGTCTATCCTGGAGAATGATTCATGTGCACTCAAGAAGAATGTGTATTCTGTTGTTAGGTGAAGTGGTCTAGATATGTCTGTTAGGTCTAGATTATTTAGTTATCATTCAAGTCTTCTATCTCCTCTGTGATGTCCTGTCTAGAGGTTCTATCCATTTATTGAAAGTGGTGTATTAAAGTCTTCTACTATTAATGTAGCATCATTTATTTCTCCCTTCAAATTTGTCAGTGTTTGATTCATATGTTTTGGGGGCTATATTGTTTGATGTATATATATAATCATTATGTCTTCTTGTTGAATTGTACTTATCAGTGTATAATGACCATCTTTGTCCTTAATAACAGTTTTCTAAATTTTTTATTGAAGTATATCATTCATACATGAACATATACAATTAGTGCACAGTAAAAGTTGTGAACTTACAAAACAAACATGTGTATCATCATGCAGGGCTCCTGTACATCTCCCCACCACCAACATCTTGCATTGTTGTGAAACATTTGTTACAAACTATGAAAAAGTATCATCAAGATACCAATAATAACTATTGTCAATATCTTACATTTGGTGTATTTTCCACCCAACCCACCCAATTATTAACACCCTGTATTAGTATTACATATTTGTTATTATTCATGAGCGAGTGTTCTCATATTCTATTAAGCACAGACCATCCTCCATTACAGGATTCACTGTGTTATACAGTCCCAAGCTTTGTACAATCCACTCAAAGTGTACACTCAGTGGCTCTCACTTTGATCACAGAGTTGTGCTGTCATTACCTCAGTCAATTTTAGAACATTTTCATTACTACAAAAAGAAAAATCCCATACCTTTTTATACCCCCTATTGCTGTTCCTAAGAATTGATATAACATCATTTTTGCCATTGCTGCAAAAATATTACCATATTACTGTTAACTATTGTCCATAAGTTACATTAGTTGTAATTTTCCCATGTATCCATAAGTTACATTAGTTGTAATTTTCCCATGTATCACCATATTCTTAACACTTTGAAAAAGAGCATCATTCCTGTATTTATACTATTAACCACACTCTTCATCCACTGCCAAAATCGGTATATTTATACATTCCCTAGATTATTCTCTAGCTTTCTTTCATTTGACATTTATGTCCACAGACTAGTCCTTTCAGCCACGATCACATTTATAAATTAGCAGTGGTAGTTATACTCACTATAATGTGTTACCATCAACTCTGTTCATTTCCACTTTTACAATAAACCATATTAAAAATTCTACATATATTAAGCATTAACTCCCATTCTCAATCCACATTCTATCTCCTAGCAATCTATATTCTAGAGTTTACTTCCGTGAGTTTACTCATCCTATTTAGTTCATATTAGTGGGATCCTACAGTATTTGTCCTTTTGAGTTTGGCTTATTTCACTCAACATAATGTTCTCAATGTTCATGTATGTTGTCATATGCATCCTGATTTCATTTCTTCTTACAGCTGAGCAGTATTCCATTGTATGTATATACCACATTGTGTTTATCCATTCATTGCTTGATGGACCCTTGGGCTGTTTCCATATTTTAGCAATTGTGAGTATTGCTGCTATGAACATCAGTATAAAAGTGTCAATTTGCATCCTCGCTTTCAGTTCTCCTAAATATATTCCTAGTAACAGAATTGCTGGATCATTTGGCAGTTCTATATTCTGCTTCTTGAAGAACTGCCAAGCTGTCTTCCATAAAGACCATACCATTCTACATTCCCACCAACAGTGATGTAGTGTTCTTATTTCTCTAAATCCTCTTTAGAACTTGTGGTTTTGTGTTTTTATTTTTTTAATAATGGCCATTCTATGAGACATGAGATGATATCATTGTAGTTTTGATTTGCATTTCCCTAAAAGCTAGTGATATTGAACTTTTTTTTTTCATGTGATTTTCACCATATGTATTTCCTCTTCAGAAAAATAACTATTCAATTTTTTACCCATTTTTATTTGGATTGTTTGTCTTTTTATCATTGAGTTGTATGATCTTTTTGTTTAACATGGATATCAAACTCTTAGATATGTGGTTTCCGAATATTTTCTTCCATTGAGTAGGCTGCCTTTTCCCTTTCTTTACAGTCCTTTGAAGAACAAAAGTGTTTAATTTTGAGGATGTTCTATTTATCTATTTTTTTCTTTCATTGCTTGTGCTTTGAGTGTAAGGTTTATGAAACTACTGCCTACCACAAGATCTTGAAGATGTTTCCCTACATTTACTTCTAGGAACTTTATTGTTCTAGTTGTTATATTTAGGTCCTTGACCCATTTTGAGTTATTATATAAGATGTGAGATAGGGGTCCTCTTTCTTTCTTTTGGATATGGATATCCAGTTTTCCCAGTACCATTTGTTGAATAGACTATCCTGGTCTAGTTGGATGGGCTTTATAGCCTTGTCAAAAATCACTTGATTATAGATGTAAGGTTATTTATGAGTTCTCAATTCAGTTCCATTGGTTAATACATCTATCTTTATGCCAGTACCATGCTGTTTTTACCACTGTACCTAAGTAATATGCTTTAAAGTCAGGAAATGAGAGTCCTCCAACTTCGGTCTTCTTTTAAAAGACATTTTTGGCATTTTGGGGCCCCTTACCCTTCCAAAAATTTGATAAATTTTTGATAATTTTTTTTGATAAGCAAAATAACCTGTTGGGATTCTTATTGTGATTGCATTGAATTTGTAAATAAGTTTGGGTAGAATTGACATCTTAACAATATTTAGTCTTCTAGTCCACGAACACGGAATGTCCTTACATTTATTTAAGCCTTCTTTGGTTTCTTTTAGCAATGTTTTGTAGTTTTCTGAATATGGGCCATTTGTATCCTTGGTTAAGTTTATTCCTAAATATTTGACTCTTTTAGTTGCTATTATAAATGGAATTTGTTTTCCTGATTTCCTCCTAAGCTTGATCATCAGTAGTGTCTAGAAGCACTGCTGTTTTTTGTGTTTTAATCTTATATCCTGCCACTTTGCTGAACTTGTCCATTGGTTCTGGTTGCTTTGTTGTGGTTTTATTTGGGATTTTCTAGATTGGAGTTCTTAACATTTTTTGTTCCATGGACCCCTTTGCCAGTTAGGTGAAAACGACGATGGATCCCTTCTCAGAATGTAGTGGCAGATAGTTTTATGACACTCAACATTGGAGGTCATAGAAAATAAAGATAAGTTGATTTTTTTTTTCAATTGAAGCTCATGGACCCACTGAAATCTCTCCATGGACCCCTTGGGTGTCCATAGACCCCTGGTTAAGAGCCCCTGTTCTAGATATAGGATCATATCATCAGTAAATATTGAAGATTTTACTTCTTCCTTTCCTATTTGGGTGCCTTTTGTTTCTTTTTCTTGCCTGATTGCTCTAGCTAGAATGTCTAGCACAATATTGAATACCAGTAGTGACAGTGGGCATCCTTGCCTTGTTCCCAATCATAGCAGGAAAGCTTTCATTATTTCACCATTGAGTACAATGTTAGCTGTGGGTTTTTCATATATGCACTTTACCATGTTGAGAAATCTTCCTTCTACTCCTATATTTTGGATTATTTTTTATCAAGAAACTATATTTTGTCAAATGCCTTTTTTGCATCAATTAAGAGAATCATGTGATTTTTCTTCTTGAGTTTATTAATGTAGTTTATTACACTAATTGATTTTCTTGTGTTGAACCAACATTGCATACATTAGATAAAACCCACTTGATCATGGTGTAGAATTCTTTCAGTGTGCTTTTGGATTATGTTTGCAAGTATTTTGTTGAGGATTTTTCCATCTATCTTATAGAGATATTGGTCTCTAATTTTATTTTATTTTATCTGGTTTTGGTATTAGGGTAATATCTGTTTCATAGAGTGAGTTTGGTAGCATTCCTTCCTGTTCAATTTTTTAGAAGAGATTGAGCAATAATTGGAATTAGATCATCTTTAAATGATTGGTAGAGTTCACCTGTGAAGCTATCTGGTCCCAGGCTTTTCGTTTTAGGGAGATTTTTGATAAATGTTTCAATCTCTCTGTTCATGATTGGTTTGTTGAGGTCATCTATTTCTTCTAGTGTCAGTGTAGGTTGTTCGTGTGTTTCTAGGAATTTTTCCATTTCATCTCCCTTGCCTGGATTTTTAGTATACAATTGTTCATAGTATCCTCTTATAATAGCTCTTCTTTCTGTGGAGTCGGTGGTAACGTCCCCCCTCTCATTTCTGATTTTATTTATTTGCATCTTCTCTCTTTTTTTTTCTTTGTCAGTCTAGATAAGAGTTTGTCAATTTTGTTGATCTCAAAAAACCAACTTTTGGTTTTCTTAATTCTTTCTATTTTGTTGTTGTTGTTGTTGCTGCTGTTGCTCTCAATTTCATTTATTTTTGTTCTGATCTTTATGATTTCTTTCCTTCAGCTCGGTTTGGGATTAGTTTGCTGCTGTTTTCCTAGTTCCTCCAGGTGTGCAGTTAGGTCTTTGATTTTGGCTCTTTCTTCTTTTTTTCAATTAAGCATTGAGGGCTATAAATTTCTCTCTCAGCACTCCCTTTGTGGTATCCAATAGATTTGGATATGTTGTGCTCTTTTTTTCATTCATCTCAAGATATTTACTGATTTCTCTTGCAATTTCTTCTTTGATCCACTGATCATTTAAATGTATTTTTAATCTCCATATATTTGTGAATTTTCCCTTTTTCTATCCATTATTGATTTCTGGGTTCATTCCATTATCAGAGAAAGTGCTTTGTATAATTTCAGTCTTTTTAAATATATTGAGACCTATCTTGTGACCCAATATATGGTGTATCCTGGAAAAGGGTCCATGAGCACTGCCGTTTTGGGGTGTAATGCTCTATAAATATCTGTTAGTCTGGTTCATTTATTGTATTATTCATGCTCTCTGTTTCTTTATTTATCCACTGTCCATATGTTCTATCTGATGCAGAGTGTGGTGTATTGAAGTCTCCAACTATTATTGTAGAGGTTTCTATTTCTCCCTTCAGTTTTGCCATGTGTGCCCCATGTATCTTGGGGGCACCCAGGTTAGGTGTGTAAATATTTATTATAGATATTTCTCCTTGGAGAATTGCCCCTTTCATTAATATATAATGACCTTCTTCATCTCTTATAACAGTTTTTTATTTAAAATCTATTTTTTCCAATATTACTATCACCACTCCAGCTCTTTTTTGATTGCCATTTGTATGGAATATCTTTTTCTAACCTTTCACTTTCAACCTGATTGTGTCCTTGCATCTGAAATGAGTCTCTTGTAGATAGCAGACAGATGGCTCATATTTTAAAAGTACATTTGGTCAGTCTATCTCTTTTGATTGGCGTGTTCAATCCATTAAATTACTGTAAAGGAATTTCTTACTTCATCCATATTATCATTTGGCTGTCCATTTATATATCTTACTATTGTCTGTCTTTTAACCCTTTAAGTTACCTTACTAATAATCTTCATTTCTACACTCCAAGTCTCTTGCCTTTGTCTTTCCTTTCAGGCTGTAGCACTCCCTTTATTAGCTCTTGTACATCCGGTGTTTTGGTAATATACTGTGGCAGTTTGAGATTATTTTATGTATCCCAAAATGAAAAAGATTATGTTTGTCAACTAATCTATTCCTCTGGGGGTGATACTCTTTGATTGTATTAAATTCAGCTGAGATGCCTGATTAAATTACCTGTTAAAATTAGGGTTTTTGTCTTGTTTTGTTTTGTTTCTTTTAGGAGGTACCAGAGATTGAACCTGGACCTTGTACATGGGAAGCAGGTGTTCAACCACTGAGCTACATCCATTCCCCATTACTCCATTAGGGCCTTCCTTTTTTCTTTTCTTTCTTTTTTTTTTGGAGGCACCAAGGATGAACCTGGGCCCTCCCATGTGGGAAGCAGGTGCTCAACTACTTAAGCCACATCCACTCCCTCATTAGGGCTTTTTTGAGTCAACCACATCAGTAAGGCATGGCTCAGGTTTAGCCCCCACCCCCTTGATTGGTCTAATATAAATGATACTCACATGGACAGGCAGACACAAGAAGACACACAGAGGTGAGAATTTTGTCATTGTTGATCCTGCTACATGACAAAAGAGAAGGCTCAAACAGCTAAAGCCCCTGGGAGAGATGAACCATTTGCCTGATAGCTTACAGCTGATCTTGGAAAGACAGCTGAGACTGATATAGAAAGTCCTGAGAGACAATCCCTACATCAGCCTGCAGCTGAGGTTGGGAAGAAGCTGGACCCATGGAGCCTTGAGCAGAATAGGAAGCCCAGAAGGGAATGGTGAAACCCAGCAGAGATTTCCTACCATCTTGCTTCAGCATATGGCAACTGATTTTGGTGAGAGAATACCTCTTATGGTACCTTGAGCTGCACTTTTCACAGTCTCATAACTGTAAGCTTTTACCCCAAATAAATACACTTTACAAAAGCTGACAGACTTCTGGAACTTTGTATCAGTACCCTTTTTTGCTGACTAATACACATACTATCTCAGTTTTTGATTGTTTGTTTGTGAAGACTTTATACTCCCCCTCATTTTTGAAGGACAGTCTTGCTGGATACAAAATTCTTAGCTTAAATACATCATACCACTGTCTTCTCACCTCCATAGTTTCTGATGAAAGAGTGGCATTTAGTCTTCCTGAGGTTTCCTTGCATGTGATGCACTGCTTTTCTTTTGCTGCTTTCAGAATCCTCTCTGATATTTGTCGTTCTGAATAGTAGGTATCTCAGAGTAGGTCTGTTCATATTTATTCTCTTTGGGGTGCATTGTCCTTCTCAGATATTGATATTTATGTCTTTCATAAGGGTTGGGAAGTTTTTGGTCATTATTTCCTCAGAATTCTTTTTGTCCCCTTTCCCTTCTCTTCTACTTCTGGGATACTGATAATGCATATGTTTGTGAATTTCACATTGTCATTCAATTCCCCAAGACCTGGTTAAACATTTTTTTCCCATTATTTTCTCTTTCTGTTCTCCTGTCTTTTCAAGTTCAGATGCTCAGTCCTATAATTCACAAGTTTTGTCTTCCACCATTTCAAATCTATTGTTATATGCCTTTAATGTATTTTAAATCTCATCTATTGTGTCTTTTGTTTCTATAAGCTCTGTTACTTTTCTTTGCAGGCTTTCAAATAGTTCTTTATGCTCACCCAGTGTCCTCTTAATAACCTTGATCTCTTTCGTCATATTGTCCTTCAACACCTTGAATTGGTTTAGGAGATTTGTGTGATTATAATTGATTAGTTGTCTCAAATCCTGTGTCTTGGCAGGATTTTTGGTTTGTTCCTTTGGCTGGGCAATCTCTTCCGGCTTCTTATTATTGCTTGTAATATTTTGCTGATGTCTAGGTATCTGAATATGTTGGTGAATTGTACTCTGATGGACAATTTCTCTCTCTTGCCTAGTCACTTTGTTTCATAGTGCTTTGATTTTTTAGGTCAATTTATTCTATGTCTTATAATTGACCAGCTTAAGTTATCAAATATGACCAGGGACTCACTAATGGGGCATAGATCCTCTCCAAGGGGTCTGGGACAAGAGACTCCATAAAATGTTTTTTTTCTCCTAGTGGTTTCTGGGTGGTCAGCAGATGACATTTGTTGTAGAAAGAGGTGTCTCTTTCAACCTCCACTTGCCCGTGATTCTGACTTGCCTGAGCTGATATTCAAATTGAGCTCTGTTGGCCAAACTCACTGAAGAGAAACCACTTTCTGCCCTCCTCCCCATCCCCATGATCCCAGGGAGGAAGTTATAAGATCCCCTATCATTTGGCTGCAGTGAGCCATGGGTATTATCCTGGTTTTTAGCTTTGAGGGTGGGGGATGGATGCTATTCCTGGCTCTGCAGGCTAGGAACTTGTGGTTTTTTTTACACCTTCTTCATCTTTCTGTTCCTTGCCCTCCAGGAGGATATGCAACACTATCCTGGTCTGAAGATCACCAAAGCAGCTGCACCAGACAGTTTTTTGCCCTTCCTCAAATTTTTTTTTTTTTTGTGAGACAGTTGAGCTTTGCCTATCTATTCTAATGCTGTCTTCCCAGAAGTCAATAATATTTGTTGACTTAAGTCAAAATATCAGTGGATTAGTCAGCCAAAGGGGTGCTAATGCAAAGTACCAGAAATCTGTTGGCTTTTAAAAAGGGTATTTATTTTGGATAGAAGCTTATTTCCAGTTGCAAGACCCTAAAGAGTTCAACTCAAGTTTACTTCCTCACCAAAGTCTGTTGCCACATGTTGACGCAAGATGGTGGGTGACCTTTGCAAGGGCTAGCCTTCCTCTTTCTCTTAAGGCTCCATGGGCCCAGCTTCTTCCTATCTCAGTTGTAGGCTGGAGGGCTTGTTTCTTTCCAGACCTTCTCAGCTGCTCAGGGCTCTGGTCTCTTCAGCTGCAAACTATCAGGCATACAGCTCATCCTGGGCTTTAGCTGTTTGAGCCTTCTCCTTTCTGTCACATGGTAGGATCGAAAATCCAAGTTCTCTCCTTTTCCATGTCTATGGAGCTGTCTTTCTTTCTGTGCCTTCTTCTGTATGTTTTCTTGAGTGAGTGTACATTTATATAGCACACCAAGGGAGCAGGGGACTTAACCTGAGTTACACTCTACTGACATCTAATCAAAGCCCTAATCTAGATATAATTTAATCAAAGAAATCTCAGCTGAATCTAATACAATCAAAGGGGATCAACCCAGAGGAACAGGCCAGTTTACAAACATTATCTCTCTTTTTGGAATTCATAAATAATCTCAAACTGTCACAATCTGTTTATGTGATATTAGTATAGCTTCCCCAATTCTCTTCTGCAGGTATATTTCTTCCATCCTTTCACTTTCAGCCTACTTATTTGTTTGACTTTAAATGAGTCTCTTAGAGCATATAGTTGATAATTGGCATTTTGCCAGTTTTTTGCCTTTTGCCCAGAAGTTTTAATCTATTTACATTTAAAGTAATTCCTGATAATGCAGGACCTTCTTCTACCATTTTTCTATTTAGTCTTCCTAAGTTTTATACCTTTTTGTCCCTTAGTTCTTCTATTAATGCCTACTTTCATATTTATTTGATTTTGTTGTATTATGCTGTATTTAGTCCCTTCTCATTTTTATTTGAATACATTTCTCATATATTTTCCTTGTGCTTATTATGGGGTCAAAATTTAACTTCCTAAATATATAACAATCATATTTAACTTTAATAGAATATACATAAACTCTTCCTATATCACTCCATCCCCCCTACTTTTTTGTACTTGTTACAAATTATATCTTTGTACATTGTTGTATTAGTCAGGGTTCTTTAGGGAAACAGAACCGGCAGGAGATATCTGTAAATAGCATGAGATTTTATAAAATTCTCTCATGTGACTGTAGGGATGCACAAGTCCAAATTCCACAGGGCAGGCTACAAACCAGGGGCTCTGATGAATGTCCTTGATGAGTTCCCAGGAGATGTTAGCTGTCTGAAGTGGAGCTGGGAATTCTCTCTCTGAATGCTGAAATCACTTCCCCTTTTAAAGCCTTGTGATTGTATAAAATGTCACTCATTGTTGACAGCAGTCTCCTTAGTTGATTATAGATGTAATCAGCCATCTATGCAATCAACTCATTGATGATTAAAGTCCATGGAATGTCCTTATATTACAATTAGCCCAGTGCTTGCTTGACCAAACAACTGGGCACCAGTTGTTGACACATTAGCCTAACCATCACAATTGTGTATCTAAACCATTGATATATCATTACTTTTTATGCATTTGCATTTGAGTACCTGTAGGATGTTAAAAGTGGTTTTATATCCCAAAAAATACAGTTGTATCAGCAGTTATAATGAACCACATGGTTATCTTCACCAGAGGTCTTTATTTCTTTATGCCATTTTGAAGCTGTTGACTATGCTTTCCTTTTCTGAAGAACTACCTTCAGCATTGCTTGTCATGCTGTTCTCATGGTAGTGGACTCACTTAGCATTTGTTTATCTGGGAGTGTCTTTCTTTTTTTAAAATCCATTTTAACCCCCCCCCTTCCTGTTTTTACTGTTTTGTGTCCATTCGCTGGGCAATTCTCTGTGTCTGTTTCTGCCCTCTCTTTTCATCCTTCTCCCCCTGTCTTCACCAGGATTCAATCCCAGGAATCTCTGATGTGGAAGAGAGGCATCCTTCTACCTGCACCACCTCAGTTCCCAGTTTTGTTTTGTTTTTTGGTGCGTCTTGTCTTGGCTCTCCCTTGTGTCACTCTCCTGTTACATCATCATCTTGCTGCATGGCTTGGTGGGGCCTCGGGGCTCACCTGCTCGTGGGGCCTGATGGCACGCCTTCTATATTTTTCTTTATCTTACCTGGAAGTCCTGGGGATAGAACCCAGGTCCCTCCATATGGGAGGTGGATGCCCAACCATTTGAGCCACATCCACACCACTGGCAGTGTCTTAATCTTGCTCTTTCTTTTGAAAGTAAGTCACACTAGATATAGAATTCTTGGTTTGCAATTGTTTTCTTTCTTCATGTGAATTGTTTCCATGTTTTTTGATAGGAAATCAGCACTTAATCTAAATGGGGTTCTCTTGTACATAATATGGTCCTTTCCTCTTGCAGCTTTCAGAACTCTCTCCTTGTCATTTGCATTTTATTGTTTCATGAGTATGTGGCCCTGACTGGGTGTATTTTTCTTCAATTTTTTTCCTGTTTGGTGTTCTCTGGGCTTCTTGGATGTCCATATTTACACCTTTTGCTAAGTTTGGGAAGTTTTCTATCATTATTTTTTGGAATATTCCTTCTACCCCTTTCTTTCCTTCTTTCTTCTCTTTCTGGGGCTCCCATAAATTATATATTTATCGTAAGTGGCTATTTTCACTTTTTATAATTTTTTTTTTTTCTGTTCCTCACCCTGAATCATTTCAATTGTTCTATCTTTTCATTTGCTGATTCTTTTTTCTTCTGCCAGCTCCAATGTGCTGTTGAAACACTCCTGGGAATATTTTTTTTCACTTAAAAAAAATTTATTGAAGTATATCATTCATACATGAACACACATGGAAAATAAGTGTATAGTAAAAATTGTGAACTTATAAAACAAACATGTATAACATCATACAGCGGTCCCATACATCACCCCACACTCCTGGGAATTTTTCATTTCAGTTATTGTGATCTTCAACTACAGTAATTCTGTTTAGTTCCTTTATAAAATTTCTGTCTCTTTATTGAGACTCTCTTATTGTTCATTAATTGTTTTCCTGATATCCTTTTGTTCTTTCTCAGTATTTGCCTTCATCTGCTTGAGCATTTTTAACATCATTTTTTAAAAGTCTTTGTTCAGTATGTCCACATTTTGTTCCTCTTTTGTTAGTATTTTCTGGATTTTTAACCTCTTTCTTTGGATGGACCATCATTTCCTGTTTCTTCATTTGCCTTGTAATATTTTGTTGTGCAATGTAGATTTTAATATTTTAAAATGTTAACTCTATGACATATTCCCTGAGATGTCTGTTTCTTGAGTTTATAATGAGCTGGTGATATGACAGAGGTTTTCTTCAGTGTCAGGAGCTAACAAAATCAAAGAAACCTAAGCAAAAATCACATTTCACTGTCTTTGCAAATTGACTTTTCTTTGGCTGATGCTCTCCCTCAGAGTTCATTTGTCCTATCAGGAAGTTCAGCCCAAGGAAATGCAAAGTGCAGGGTCCTCCCTGTCCTTTCGGGGCCTGGGTTTTTTCCTGGGCTTGTGCTTACTAGTGGTCTTTGGAATTCCTTGTTTACAGGAGTGTGACTGTCCCCTTTACTTCCCAGAGAACAGACCTTCTTTATCTCCTGGGTGTTTCACTAAATTACTTAAAGCAAGTAAGCCTTTGTCCCCAGGCCATGTGCTTCCTATATCATTTTCATTGTCTCAAGCCGCTTTTGCCTGGGGGTCAAATGCCTGTGGAGAGGAATAGGGCCAGAGAACCACCAAGGGGGTGCTAGCAGCTCCAAACTGCCCTAGGGAGGGGATGATAGAGGGGCCAGGAGGGGTACCAAGAACTTCCTCTATGGCTCCCCAAAACTGACTTTCCTGAGTCAGGAAATGCAGCCCTTCAACTGCCCCCACAGCTCTGAGGAAGCATACCCTTTAAGTCTCCTCTGCCACCTTTGTCCATCCGAGCTGGGCTGGGAGGTTGGGATGGGGGTATTCATAATACATCAGGGTTGGCATGCTTTTTATGTAAAGGGTCAAATAGTAAACATTTTAGATCAGGTGGATCACATGGTCTCTGTCACATAGTTTCTTTGTTTTTGAAAAAAAATCTAAGCTTTTGGGCTGTACAAAAACAGGTCACATCTCATGTCTATTTAGAGGATTGTCCTTCACATTGTTTATTTGCTATAGGGAAAGAGCTTTCTTCTGCAACATTCCACAGGGCTGAGTGAAGGAGAGAAACAGCTGTTGTCCAGAGGTGAAGAACATCTTCCCTTCACTCTCTGAATCGCCCATTCTGTTTTCTTTACTGAAGGAGAAATGAGGAGGTGCATTGTTTTTTTTGTGATTTTTGTTGGGGGACATGCATGTAAGACTCATCATTAGGCTGTTTTTGTTTGATATTCTGTATTAAATGGAATTGAAATCCATTCAGCATGTACTAAAAATAACAGCTAATATTCATTGTGTGGTTACCACGTGCCAGACCTTATTCTGAATGCTATAGATGTATTAGCTCATTTGGTTCTCCTCAGGCCTCTATGAATTAGATAATGTTATCATTCCCACTTGACAGATGAGGAAACTCAGGCTTCTATGAAAGCCTCAGAAAGATTAAATTACTTGCTATTGTCATAAAACTTATAAATGGCAGGTCTCAGATTTGAATCCATGTAGTCTGGCTCCATTTCCCACACTCTTAGTCACAATGCCATCTGTCTTGCTTTGCCACAGGGTTGCCAATTTAAAGTACCAGAAATGGGTTGGTCTTTGTAATGGGAATTTTATATAGGGTAAAAGCTAACAGTTCCAAGGCCATGAAATGTCCAAATCAAGGCATCAGGGAGATGCTTTCTTACCACAGTCAGCTACTGGTGATCCTGGTACCCTGCCATGTGGTGAAGCAAGATGGTGGCAGATCTGTGCTGCGGTCCCTGCCTTCCCCTCTGTGTTCATAATCTTCTGGAGCTCAATTATAGGTCATCAGGAATATGGCTTGTCTCCTTTTGGGCATCCTATCTCAGCCTTGGCTACTCTTCTCTCTTCCTGAGCCCAGCTGTGGCTGATCAGGCATATGGCTCATCTCTTCAGCCTTGAACTACTCCATGGGCACAGCTCCTTGGGGGCCTTTTTTTTTTTGTGCCTCTTGTGCTTTGCTGATTCTGGACTCCAGGACCTCTCTCAGCCTCTCAGGGCTTCTCTGTTTTCCTGCAGTCCACTTTCTCATATGGCAGGATCAAAATGACAAGTTGCTTTCTCTGTGTGTCTCTTCTCTGTGCCTCCTTTTTTAAGTAAGAGGGTGGAGACCCAGCTTGAATCATGCCTCACTGATATAGGCCGATCAAAAGTAATCTAATCAAGTGATCTAATCAAAGTGAATCTAATGCAATCAAAGGTACCACACCCACAGGAATAGATTACTTTAAGAACATAATCTTTTGGGATTCAAAAAAGATCTTCATAATAATAACAGAGGATATGGATAAAATATACCAAATGTAGTCTATGAACCATAGATAGTGGCAATATTCTAATGATGTTCTTTTGTAATCTGTAACAAATATTTCACAACAACATAAGGTGTTGGTGGAGGGGTGTTGTATGGGAATTCTGCACAACACGCATGATTGCTTTGAAAGCTTACAACATTACAACTTCTCCTGACATATAAGTTTGAATTTTGATATGTAACAGTTTTCCATATTTGCTTGGCACTAATGTCAGTCAAGATAAGCAGGATAAAGCTGCAGTAACAAATCACCCTAAATTGCTTAACAGGAGAAACATTTGTTTTTACATTCATCCTATACAGTTCAAATGGTAGAAAATTCTTCTCTACACATTTGCTCAGGATCCAGTTTGATAGGTTGTCTGCTGTCTTGTGTCTGCACCTTCTGGAAGAAGGAGCTGCCTCAGTTGCTGCAGCAGGGTAAGGCAGAACCTGGAGAATCTCACATGAACTTATCACTATGTCTGTCTGGAAGTAATGCATGTCATTTGTCACATTTATTGTCCATAACTAGCCACTTTTTCCCACCTAACTGAATAGAGATTGGGAAATGTGCATTAGTTTTTCTGTAATAGCACTTCATAATTTTCAATGCATCTTCATATACAATAACTTAGACCTTTACTTCACCTTTTTGAGGTGACAAGGCAGGTACTCTTACCTCTATTTTACAGATGAGGAAGCTAAGGTTAAAAGAGGTGTAGTAATCTGCTCCCAAAGAATGACAAATAATGGAAAGAACAAAGAATTTGGTTTAAAACAGATTTTGATTAAAAAATTTTTCTCTGTTGCTAACTTGTGGCAAATTACTTAACTTTTTGTTTTCACTTTAAAAACAATTTATTGAAGTATATCATTCACACATGAACATACATAAATATAAATATATAGTAAAAGTTGTGAACTTACAAAACAAATACGCATAATATCACACAGGGCTCCCATACATCACTCCACCACAAATACCTTGCACTGTTGTGGAACACGTGTAACAAATTATGACAGCCCATCATCAAAGTATTACTACTAAATACAGTCCATATCTTATAGTTGGTGTATTTTTCCCTCAACCCACCCTATTAATTTTTTTGTGCATAAACCCTATAATTTATGTATAATCAATGGCATTTGGTAAAATCATTGAGTTGCTCATTCATCACTTCAATCAAAATTAGAGCATTTTCATTACTCCAAAAAAGGAAAGAAAAACAACAAAACCCAAACCACTATCATACCCACATGTTAGTGCTACTAATTGTAAATCCAATGATGTGCTTTTACCATTTTTATTCATTTATAAACATTTATAAACAACTTTTTACCAATTCTTCACAGATTAAACCTCAGTTTTCTATTCTCTATTCTCTTCATAAAATGTGTTGGGTAATTTTCCCTCCTTTTCAATTTTTTTTGGAAGAGTTTAAACAGGATTGGTATTAATTCTTCCTGAAATGTTTGGTAGAATTCACCTGTGAAGCCATCTGGTCCTGGAATTTTTATTGGGGGGTGATTTTTGATTAGTGTTTCAATCTCCTTGCTTGTGATTGGTTTGTTAAATTCCTATATTTCTCATAGAGTCAATGTAGCTTGTTTATGCATTTCGAGGAATTTGTCCATTTCATACAGATTGTCTAATTTTTTGGCATACATTTTCTCATAATATCCTCTTATGATCCTTTTTATTTCTGTAGGTTCAGTTATAATGTCTCCCCTTTCATTCCTGATTTTATTTATTTGCATCTTCTCTCTTTTTTTCTTTGTTGGTCTTGCTAAGGGTTTGTCAATTTTATTTATTTTCTCAAAGAACCAGCTTTTGGTTTTGTTGATTTTCTCTATCTTTTTTCCCTCAATTTCATTTTTTTCTGCTCTAATCGTTGTTATTTAACTCATTCTTATTTTTTTTTAATATAGGCATTTAGGACTGTAAATTTCCCTCTCAGCACTCTCTTTGTTGTATCCCATAAGCTTTTTTTTCATTCTTTTTTCTCTCTGTTCTTCTGTCTTTTCAATTTCAGCTGTTCTTTCCTCTAATTGCTGATTCTTCCTTTGTATAATATAACTTTATTGATTAGCTGTTTCAAATCTGTTGTGTGCTTCTATTGTATTTTTAATCTCACTTATTGTGTCTTTCTTTCCTATAAGCTCTGTTATTTTTCTATCCAAGATTTCAAATTTTTCTTTGTGGTCACCCAGTGTAGTGTTAATGTCTTTTATTTCTTTAGCCATGTTGTCCTTCAACTCCATGATTTGATTTAGGAGATTTGTATGAACTTTATTGATTAGCTGTTTCAAGTCCTGTGTCTCATCTGGAGCTTTGATATTTTCCTTTGCCTGATTCTAAATCCTTTCTCTTTGTATGGCTTGTAATTTTTTGCTGATGTCTAGGCATCTGATTCTGGTGCTGAGTTTATTCTCATGTTCAATTTCTCTCTCTTGCCTAGGGATTTTCTGTTACATAGCTATGTGCTACCCCACTGTTCTTTGATTCTTGGTTCAACTTGTTCTATATATTTAGGGTTGCCCCAGTCTAACTGCTCAAACCAGAGCTAAGGACCCAGTAATGGGGTACAGGCCAGTTTCCAAGGGCCTTGGAGAGGGTGACAGTACAGGCACCTGTTTGCCTTTTTTATTTGTTATTTTTCCCTTTTCGTGCACTTTTCTGGTCTGGCCAGCAGATGATGCTCTTTAGCAGACCGCTCAGCTCAGACCCCAGGTGCTAGGGGGGAATGTATTCAGTATACACTGAAGCAATGTCTTCAGGGCTGGCCAAGCCTCACAATCTTTCTCAAATGCTCTTCTCCACCTTTGGCCAGCCACACTCTCCCTCCCTTTGCCTCTTTAGCAACCAGTCTGGGTATGGAGGGTATTTGAGAAGGCAAGTTATCTTTAGCTCCCTGCTGACTCAGGGCAAACAATGTTGAAGCCCCACCCAGCCTGGAAGTGTGACCAGTCCAATGCAGCTGATCAAGTTTGCTGGCTAAAATCTGAATTCCCCTCCCTCATCCCTTTCTTGGGGAAGAGGACCCCTGCAACCTCTCAGGCTGCAGCCACTGCATAGCTGCTGTAGTCTGCAGAGTGATACTTGCTCAGTAGGTGGTGGGATGGGCTCCTGCTGCTGCTTTTGCAGCTCTCCTCATGGGGTTTTTTAGCCAGCTGACACTTCTTTCACCCCTCTCTCTTCTGGATAGTGTCTCACCTTCCACTGGTGTTCTGAGCCCCAGAGCAGCCCTCCAGATAGTCTCTGCCTGTCCTATAGCTATTTTTTTTTCTGGGAGAGAAGTGATCCCTCTGCCTGTCTAATCCTCCATCTTCCCAGAAGTCTGCTTAATTTTTTTGAACCTCACTTTCCTGATCTCTGTACTGGGAAGACTTATCCCTGCCTTAACTGATTTTTAAAAAAAGATTAAATAAAGGCCTGTAATGTGCTTTGCATTATACTTGACTCTTGGAATAAGTTCAGTGAATTCCTAGCTCACTTTGACAATTTTCTTAAGGTTACATATTTTATTGGGACAGAACTGAAAGGCATTCGGGTCTCTAGACTCTGAGTTGAGGGTTTCTCCCTCCATCATTCACTGTGTTTTCTATAGAAGAGCATCCAAGGGAAGTATAAGACAGTGTCTACATAGGGCAGAAGTGAGTCTTTTATACATGAAACAAATTGAGAATCATATATGATTGTTCTTTTGAAGTAAAGTAAAGATGGTCACTGCTTTGGCAATTTAGAAAGGATGCCATGTGGCTTGGGAACATTAAGGAAAAATCAGAGTTCAGCTTAACTTGCCTGGTCTGTCATAGAGTCTTCTGTTATTTGTCCTCGAAAGTATGGTGTTATCCAGGGCCTCATCCTTTGTCTTTGAATCCTCCCATTCTGCATGCAATCCCAGGATAATTATAACCAATTGCCCAGTATTGTTGGTTATGTGAGGATAGCTCCTAAATCAAAACTACAAGTCTACCTCTTTTCACTGAGATTCCAGTCTATATTCTGACATTTCTATCTGATTGTCCCACAGATATCCTAACATGACCATCTCCAAATCTGAGCCCCTTACCTTACTTTCATACAACTACTCACTTTGTTATACTACTAGTTTCAGTGATTAGTATAACCATTCTTCCACAGGACAATCCAGAACTGTGGTTTCATATTAGGTGTCTCCTTTTCACCGACTCAATATTATCACCAAATTCTGCACATTCTAACTTGTCTGTAATATATCATTCCCTGCCTTCCCCTCTCCTCTCTTACCCATTTAGCTAAGCAACTCACTACTTTCAGCCTGGAGGACAGCATTTTTATTCAAGCTAGTCTCTCTGCTTCCATTCTGGCCACACTCAAATTCATTCTTTCAAGCCAGCCAGAAGGAATCTTCTAAAATGCAAATCTGATTGTGTCCTTCCTTCATTTAGAGTCCTTCAATGGCTCTCCACAGTTTTGGAGAATAAAAATAAACACTTTATCTTAGACACAAGGCTGTTGATGTCAGCCCCTGACTGCTCTCTAACTTCATTTCTGGGCAGACTCTCAAGTTCAGCATTCACTCTAGCCAGAGCAACACAGTTGCAGTTTCTTTTATGTTTCACCAGCTTCACATTCCTTTTGCCTCAAGTGTCCTTCCCCTATGTTTCCAGTTCCTGCTTGGCCTTCAAGACTATTCCAAAGAAATAATTCATCCCTGGTTTGATTTAAAACTCCCTCTCTATACTCCTATAATGCCCACTTATCACCTGGACTATAATTTTTGGTATATTTGTCTTTTTCTCCTTTTGACTGATAGGTTAGATTGGCTCTAGCTCCTGATTGAGAGTAAAGAGGCACACTCAGGTTATAAGAATACCAAGGGAAGAAGGGAGAATAAAAATATTTCATTGGTTGTATAGGCAAGCCTACTGGAGAAGTGGAGTGTCATTTATCATCATTTAGGTTATAATAACTTCGGTTGCTGGATAGCTTCATTTGTGAATTAATAGCAATCTTCTAGACTCAGCAGCAGCCCCGTCTTTGCTTCTCTTTTTCACCTGTCTTTCTTACTTTGCTTGCAACTCTAAATATATTATGGCTTATCAAAGCTGTTGTTAGGGTGTGACTTCTAATGTCTTGTGACTTCTGATTGTTATCTTCTCCTGATGTCTCTCCAATTTGGTTCCTCTCCACCCCTCTAGACTCTCCCCTCCTCCCCTCCTCCCTGTCCCTTCCCTTCTTACATACATACATACATACATACATACATACATACATACATACACAAACACATACATATCTGTCTCTCTTACATTCAATATTGCTTGGAAAGAGAATGTGACGGAGTTCACAAGTTACTATCCAACGCTGAGTATCCCTGTTTCATCCCTGACAATTGCAAAGAGAGCTCCAGCTCAATCAGCAATAGGCAATGTGGTGAAGCCCACCACAACAATCTATACATATGGTGTCCTTCAGCATGAGCCTGTAGGCATGGCAAAGACTCTGAAACATCTCAGAAGGGGATATTTTGAACTAATTAAGAGTGCCTTGGGAGCAGATGTGGCTTAAGCAGTTGGGCACCCTCCTCCCACGTGGGAGGTCCTGGGTTCAGTTCCTCGTGCTTCCTGAAAAAACAGAAGCAAACAACAAGCAAAGCAGACGACAAAACTAACTCAGGGAAGCCATTGTGGCACTGGCTTCACACATACAAGGTCCTGGGCTCAGTCCCTGGCAACCGGTACCTCAAAAAAAAAAAAAAAAAAAAAAGAGTGCCATGGTCCAAACAATTAAAATTATATCTGTGTGTTCAGTAAATGTTGAAAGACTAAATGAATTAATGCTGAAGAAAAATAGGACTTGACTGAAGGGGAGAAGGAGAACACATTGCTAGATGGTGAGAGAAGGGGACAACCATAAGCCAAATCACATATCTTAATTCATTATTCAGAAGGATTTCAAAATTTTCTACTTTACATAGCCCTGTGCTGGTAAGCATCTTCATGTTGAGTTTGCTTAGTCAACAGAGCTTTATGATAACTTGTGGACAGAAGCCTATAAAAGACTAAACTTGTTCTCTTTAATGGCATTAATTTAGAAAACTTGTCTCGATTACAGTATAGCTTGTGATGTATGATGTTTGTGTGTGTGTGTGTATTAGAGAGAGAGAGAATGGTGTAACAGCAATGTTAATTACACAATTTCCTTGTCATTATTCAGGTCTTCCAATTCTTGCTTGAATCACTTGAATTCCTTAATTGTTCTATACATAGATCAATCTGAGAAGAGAAAAGGGAAGCTCACTCATAGGAGTGGGGGTTGGAGGGCTGCTGCAGGAGTGAAGAGGCTGTGACCCAGTCATCACTAATGGATGGCTGCCTATTTGGGGATGTCTAAGACTTTTAGGTCTCTTAAAACAGATGAATGTAATTGCACAATTGAGGCAATTGTCTGAAGCTTTGGGTTAAAAATAACTTGTCTGCCTCAGTTTCCTGGACATTTCATATAAAAATTATATACATTTTTTCTGATGGATAAAGCTAATAGGCAAAAGGTGTTGCCTACAAGATGAAGAAATAACTGAGCTCTAACCTGAAACCTGCTGAGCCACTGTTGTTTTAGGATGTGCATGATGATTCTTGCCTATCTTATCCAGATATCTGAAACCTATGGGTATGTGGAAGTGAGTCCCATCATTTCCTTAAACTTTGGCCCCATTGAAGTATTAATAAAAGGAATGTGGGAGGGGTGTGCTGATGGGAGATCTCATCAGAAATGACATCCTGGCCATCATACCCCTGAGTTCTACCAAGAGGGCTCTGAGGATTGCAAAGATTGTATATGGAACCCTGTTTCTCCCATCACAAGGACTCCAGGAATTATGTATAGATAGGAAATATGCTTGGTGGGAACAAACATACAAAATTAGGGAAGTTTATTCATCACTGTTAAGCTGTGCAATCTTGAGAAAGCCACTTAGTCAGTCTGGGTACTTTTCCCTCATACGTAAAGAGAAGAGATCTAGATTAGATGGTCTCCAAGACAGATTTTCATCTCCAAATGTCAGTGTCTTACTTAAGTGAGCATAATGGTTCTTTCTTGGCTGATATAGAAAATAGCCCCATTGTCAGCACACACTTAACTGACCTCTATTTTTTCCCCTACATTCACATTCATTGAAGTTTGACTTTTGTAATATGTTAAGAGTTGAGTTTTGGTGGAGCAAAGGAAAAACAAGGTTTTAGGGAATGGCTTTTGTCTCCCAGACCGTGTCCCTTGAACTGGCTTTGGAATGAAGTATTAAAGAAGGAAGCTATTACTATTTTTCAAGAGAAGTGCTGTGATGCTCTTG
This sequence comes from Tolypeutes matacus, assembly GCA_026826555.1. Taxonomy (NCBI): domain Eukaryota; kingdom Metazoa; phylum Chordata; class Mammalia; order Cingulata; family Chlamyphoridae; genus Tolypeutes; species Tolypeutes matacus. The sequence goes on along the minus strand of JAKSZT010054215.1, from coordinate 27,618,796 downwards.
GCCCGAGCAAAGCATATGCAGAATGAGGCACAGGACTAAAGTCTTGTTGCCTGATTCCCACAGTACCCAGAGCTCCAAAGCCTGGGACTTTCAGGTCTTCCATAATCAGCATTGCTTATGTGAGCATTGGCATCTTTCCACCATTGTCAGTGGCAATAGCTCATTATCTCCAGGGGCTTAGCAGGAGGCATCCAATATGAACAAGAGGGAGCAGCAGATGAAATGGAAGAATGAAGCAAGATACTGGTAAAGAGGAACATATAGACATTCCTTGGGGATTCCAGAAGCACCCGAGACCCTTTTTGTGGAGTGATGCTCTGCTCTCAAAAGGGTATTGGTTCTTAAGCAGAAGGACATTTGTATCACAGAAGTATCATATTGTTTCTTTAATATATTTCCTGAGTGGGCAAGCCCAAATTTTGGAAAATTTACATAATCCCTTCGGATGTGTCATCTCTTCTTTTGGTTACTGAGGTTTCCCTAAATTCAAATTAAAAATTTCAAATAATTGATCTCCAAACTACCATAATCTCTTTACAGAGCATAACTGTTCTGCACTTAAACCAAATCTCATGCACTTTAATGATTAGTTCTTTTCATCCCCTTTAATTTATAAGCAAAATTGATTCTTCAGATCAATATTCCCACGGGCATAAGAATCTGGTTTGCTGGTAGAGTCTCAGTGGGCCTGTCTGAATTTTAATTGTTGCTTCTGATGGCTCCTGGGGCAGAGATACCATTCTTATTTTTAGTGCCAAATTCTGGCTACACATCAAAATCTATAGCAAAACACTAGAGTCATTTTTCTCAAAACCCTGAATAAAAGGAGATTAATCACATTTGTCTCCCTTACTACCTTTTCAAGACAGTGTATTTATTTCATGAAGCTGCTTGTTGATTTAACTTTTGAAAGCCTTAGCGAGCATGGAAGAAGACAATGGAAAAGCTTAAAAGGCCTGTGAAAATGTTCTATGTTTGGCACTCGCCCTACTCGGTGTTAATTTCCCTTAGTCGGGTTTTCATCAGCAGAGTGAATTGGGAAACTGAGGCAGTTGTTAAGAGCAGTGGTTGTCAAGGTGTGGTCACAAGATCAGTAGCACTTGGGAACTTGTTCTAAACGCAAGTCTTTGGGCCCCACCCCAGACCTTCTGTGTCAGAAACACTGGGGTGGGTCCCAGCACTCTGCTTTTTAACAAGCCCTCTAGGAAATTCTGATGCATACTCAGTTTAAGAACCATTGCTCTTTACAATTCAGTTGTAGAGGTTACTTTCATGTAATTTTTGAGGAAAAATTGTTTCCATGGCCTTTTCTTCCTCTTTCCTAAACCTTACCTAAGCATAAAAGATTCAGAATATAGCCCACCTCCTCCTTACAGACTTTCTCCTGGAAACTGAGAATCTATCCCCTGGACTTAAAACAAGTATTTCTATCGCTCCAGTCCCTCATCTAACCATCTCCTTACTGATGTTTGAGACAACCCAGATTCTGCACCACATAAATTCAGCAGTTAGTTGCTATTCTCTTGTGCTGTGTGAGATTTTTGTCTAATTTTTTGGAACCGTTCTTACCAATAGGGTTGAACACACAACAAAAAGACTTTCCACATCAATGATAAAAGTTATTTTAATGTGCTTGTAAGTGTCAGGAGCTAGTTGTAGCAGTTTGGCAGTTTGATATGGTTATGAATTCCAAAAATAGATATTGGATTATGCTTGTAAACTTGTCTGTTCATCTGGGCACGATTAAGTTATGATTAGGGCATTGACTGGGTCATGTGAGTAGGGCATTGAGCCCTGTCCCTTGGTGAGTGGGGTCTCAAAGGTAAAAGACATGGCAAAGGACAGAGTTGGAGTTTTCGAGTTGGAGTTTTGAGGTTGCACTTCTGATGAGGAAGGAGAGAAGGCCCCGGGAGGAGAGACGAGCCATTCACCTGACGGTTCACAGCTGGCCCTGTGGAGAGAGGCAAAGCCTAGAGAGCCTCACAGTCTACAGCTGACCTTGTAGAGGAAACAGAGGAGCTGAGCCGGAGAGAAACAGAGCCCTGTGAAGAGAGGAAGCCAAGAAGTCTGAACCCTGGCAAATGTCAGCAGCTGTCTTGCTCCAACACATGGCAACAAACTTTGGTGAAAGAGAAACTTGTGCTTTATGGCCTGGTAACTGTAAGCTTCTACCCCAAATAAATACCCTTTATAAAGACCAACAAATTTCTGGTATTTTGCATCAGCACCCCTTTGGCTGACTAATACACTAGGCTAACCAATTTACATCTTCTTCTGTTGGAGCCAAAAATACCCATTTTTTAGATGAAGAAACTAAGGCAGAGAGAAGTTAAACGACTTTGCCCAGGTCATAGAGGGAGAAAGTTGTAATACTAACATAGTCCCTATTCAGTACTGCTACTTGGAATTAATGAATAAATATCTGTTGATTAAATTAGATCTGCTTGCCTTGAATGATCTGATTGTGGTCTACATTTCTCTACTATATAGCTGAAAATGGAAACATAGTTCCTTTGATAAATAGTGGCTACACTTTCCACCTACCTCAAACAGGGCATATGCTTTAAATTTTCTCTGTAGTAGAAATGCTTGCATGGCAGCAAGAGAGCCAGTCTCTTGCCTAATGTTTTGGGAAAGAAGGCACACAGTCAGGTAACCAATGTTGAGATTTTAGTCTCTTATAGGCAAATCATTTATTTGATCCTTATGGGGCTTGGATTTATGATAGGGCTTCATTAATAATATTAAGTAAACCAGCTAATTTATGTCAATTTGGTCTGTTCTTTTATCACGTTGAGAGAGAGTGACTTTCAATATCTTTGTGTTTTCAGCTTTTTATTACTCATGTAGGAATAGTGAGCAGCTGTTGGATGTGTTAGAAATTAAATAGCTTTGGGATTGGGACATGAATTTGAAACCAAGTTTATGTAAGGACACCATGTAGGCATGTAAAGAAAACTTGACTGAGGCATGACGTGTGGGCCAATGGACTGAACTCTGGGAGACCTTGTATACATTGTGTCCAGGGCAAGAAGAATTTTTAATAGGAGGATACAATTTTCTTCTTAAGAAGAAAATGCTCTATCTCCTCTATCTTGGAGGGCAAGGCCTTTCCAATCCATCAGCTTCTACTTCTTCTCCCCAGGCTAATGTGATCCTGAAAGAATTCTTCCAAATCCCGGATAGCAGGTCTCCACAGAATAACGGGGAACATGGCTGAGTATTGTAGGGAACTCTGGAGTGGGAGTAGCTTCTGGGGCCATTTCGTCACTGTTGAGTTCAGTGACCAGGAAAAATGACTTAAAGCTTCCTTAGACTTTAATTTCCTCATCTGTCAAATGAGAAGACTATGCCAGATATTGTCTAGGACTGAGTTATCTGTTTTGAGGGATAGAATGAGTTCTTGAGATTGCCACTAGAAGAAGCAAATCAAAGACTTTGAGGTCACTATCAAGATTTATCATGACAAAATGGATTTTTGTCTGATCTAAGGTAACCTTCCTTATCATTTGTTAAGTAAAGCTGTTCTTTCTGTGTTTCTGTGATTACTTAGGCTGTCATAGTGGGTAAAGGCAGTAGGAGGGCTCCATTTACTTATTTTATTTTTAGTTATTTAATTTTGATTGCCAATTTAAATTCATCTATATAATTTTACTTAAATTCGTAAATGTAATCATATTCATGCTTTTAATTATCTTTTTTAATTTTTCAATTTTGTTTCCTTGATTTCCTCTCCCCAACCTCCAAACAAAATATCAACAACTTCCTCATTTTATAGTAACCCACATAACGATCTCTTGTGTGTCTTCTACCCATATTTTCCCTTTATTTATATGAGAAGCCTATATGCACACACATATGCAGAAACACCCATATTGGGTCTTTTTTTTTTTTTTTTTTTCTTTTTATGAGCCATTGTTTGGATTTTTAAAAAATGTTAGAAATGTTTTCCTATATCTTTTCTAACTCAACAATATGTCATCAAAATCTCATTTGATGGTTAATTCATTCTTTTAAATGGCTACATAACATTCCATGGTTGACTATACCAGCCACCTACTGACAGGCAAATACTTGGTTTCCAGTTTCTGGACATTCCTAACAACTGCAGAAGGTTTCCAGGAAGAATTAGGAAGTGCTAGATTAAAGACTTTATTAAGTTTTGATATCTATTTAATTATACTGTTTTCCACAAGGGCTGTAGCACTGTAAATTCTACCAACAGTTTATGAGAATACCTTTTTCCCACATCCCTACCAATATTAGGTGCTATAGCGCCTTTTAGTTTTTACTAGTCTGATGTAAAATGATAATTCATTGTTTCTTTATTGTGCATGTATCTAAATTTTCATCAATATGTATATCTTTTCACCTATTTCTTGGCCATTAGACATCTGTTCATAAATTGTCCATTTATATCCTTTGCCCATATATACTTTTTCATGCAGGATTATTTGTCTTTTTCCTTGGCAATTTGTAAATGTTCTTGATATATTAAGAAATTATCCTTCTGTCTTACATCTGAGTTACATTTGCCCACAAACCTTCAGGTATATAATATTGACTTTATTTTTGATATATTTATATTTTTTAAATTAAAAAAGTTGTGGGTATACAGACCAATCGTGCATAAAATACAGGTTCCCATATTCCACCTCACCAAAACACCTTGCATTGGTGTGGAACATTTGTTACAATTTATGATAGCACTTTTTGTAATTGTACTAATTTTTTAAAAATAGGAGTTACCTTTGCTACAATTGATGAAAAAATATTAAATATTTTCCATATGCTACCTTATTATTAACACCTTTATATTAGTATTGAACATTTGTTGCAATTCATGAAAAACATCCTTGATGAACTACTGTCCATCATCTACAATAGGGTTCACTGTGTTATATAGTCCTATGTTTAATCTTTTAATTTTTATTCCAGTAACATATATAACCTATAGTTTCCCTTTTTAACCACATTACTTATATAATTCAGTGCTGTTAATTACATTCACAATATGTGCTACTATCAGCACCATCCATTTCCAAACCATTATAATCAACCTAAATGGAAATTCTGCATAAATTAAGCATCAATTCCCTATTCTTTAATCCCAATCCATCCCCTGGTAATTTATATGTTAGATTCTAACTCTATGAGTTTGCTTATTATAATTAGTTCATATCAGTGACATCATACAATATTTGTCCTTTTGTGCCTGGCTTATTTCACTCAGCGTAATGTCCTCAAGGTTCATCCCTCTGGTCACATGCATCAGGACTTCATTCCTATTTATGGCTGAATAATATTCCATTGTATGCATATACCACATTTTGTTTATCCATTTACCAGTTAATGGACACATGGGCTGTTTCCATCTTCTGGCAATTGTGAATAAGGCCATTATCAACATCAGTGTGAAAATATCTGTTCAAATCCCTGCTTTCAGTTCTTCTTTGTATGTACCTAGTAGCAGTAATTCTGTATTAGCTTCCTGAGGGACTGCCAAACTGTCTTCTACATGGCTGCACCACCAGCAATGAATGAGTGTTTCTATTTTACCATATCTTCTCCAACAATTGTAGTTTTCTGTTTTTTTTTTTTTTTTTTTTTTTTTTTTAAATAGTAGCCATCTAATGGATGTGAAATGATATCTCATTGTGGTTTTGATTTGCATTTCCCTGATGGCAAATGATGCTAAGCCTCTTTTCATGTGCTTTTTAGCTATTTGTATGTCCTCTTTGGAAAAATGTCTATTCAAGTCCTTTGCCCATTTTTAAATTGGGCTGTCTTTTTATTGTTGAGTTGTAAGATTTTTAAAAATATTCTGGATTTTAAACCCTTATTGTATAGTTTCCAAATATTTTTTCCCATATTGTAGGTTGTCTTTTCACTTTTGTGGTAAAGACTTTTGATGGTCCAAAGTTTTTAATTTTGAGGAGGTCCCATTTATATATTTTTCCTTTCATTGTTTGTGCTCTGAGTACAAAGTCCAAGAAACCATTGCCGAACACAAGATCCTGAAGATGCTTCCCTACATTTTCTTCTAGGAGTTTTTTAGTGCTGGTTCTTTTATTTAGGCCTTTGATCCATTATTAATTAATTTTTGCATATGGTGTAAGATAAGGGTCCTCTTTCATTCTTTTGCATGTTAATATCCAATTCTACCAGCATCATTTGTTGAAGAGGCTATTCTTCAATTGAGTGGACTTGGGAGCCTTGTCAAAAATCAATTGTGGAAGTGGCTGTAGCTCAGTAGTTGAGTGCCTGCATCTCATGTACGAGGTCCTGGGTTCAACCCCTCGTACCTCCTTAAAAAAAAAAAAAAATCAATTGGCCGAAGATGTGAGGGTCTATTTCTGAACTCCCAGTTCAATTTGGTTGATCAATATGTCAATCCTCATGATTATTATGCTGTTTTACCACTGTATCTTTGTAATATGCTTTAAGTGCGAGGCCTCCAACATTATCTTTTTCAAGGTGTTTTTCGCTATTTGGGGTCCTTTATTCTTCCAAAAAATTGGTAATTGGCTTTTCCATTTCTGCAAAGCAGGCTATTAGAATTTTTATTGGGATTGCATTGAATATGTAAATCATTTTGGGTGGAATTGACATCTTAATGATATTTAGTTTTCCAATCCATGGACATGGAATGTCCTTTCATTTATTTAGATCTTCTTTGATTTCTTTTGGCAATATTTTGTAGATTTCTGTGTACAAGTCCTTTACATAATTGGTTAAATTTATTCCTAGACGTTTGATTCTTTTATTTGTTCTTATAAATGGAGGTTTTTTTCCCCCTTGATTTCTTCTAAGTTTGCTCATTATTATTGTATAGAAACATTACTGATTTTTGTTTGTTGATCTTGTACCCCACCACATTGATGGATTCATTTATTTGCTCAAGTAGCTTAGCCATTGATTTTTGGGGACTTTATTTATATAGGAATATGTCATCTGCAAATAGTGAAAGTTTTACTTCTTTCTTTCATGTTTGGGTTTGTTTTATTTCTTTTTCTGGCCTAACTGCTCAGTAAGAACTTCTAACACAATGTTGAATAAGAGTGTGACAGTGGACATCCTTGTCTAGTTCCTGATTTTAGAGGGAAAGCTTTCAGTTTTTCACCATTATGTATGATGCTAGCTGTGAGTTTTACATATATGCCTTTTTATCATGTTGTGGAATTTTCCTTCTATTCCTATTTTTCTAAGTGTTTTTATCAAGAAAGGTTTTTGTGAAATGCCTTTTCTGCGTTAATGGAGGTGATCATATAATTTTTTCCCTTAATTTTGTTAATGAGGTGTATTACATTAAATGATTTTCTTATGTCGAGCCCTGCTTACATACCTGGGATAAAACCCACTTGATCATCGTGGGTTTTAATGTGCTATTTTTGAGTTCCAAGTATTTTGAGGATTTTTGCATCTATATTTGAAAAATAAATTGGTCTGTGATTTTCTTTTCTTGTATCTTTATCTGACTTTGTTATTTGGGAGATGTTTGCATCATAGAATGAGTTAGGTAGTGTTACCTTCTCTTCAATTTTCTGGAAGAATTTGAGCAGTATTGATACTAATTCTTCCTGGAATGATTGGTAGAATTCACCTATGAGGTTATCTGGTCCTAGGCTTTTCTTTGTTGGGAGATTTTTGATGACTGATTCAAACTCTTTACTTGTAATTGGTCTTGAGGTCTTCTATTTTTTCTTTAGTTAGTGTAGGTTGTTTGTGTGTTTCTTGAAATTTGTCCATTTCATCTAGGTTGTCTAATTTGTTGGTGTACTATTATTCATAGTATCCTCTTATCCTTTTTATTTCTATGGGGTCAGTAGTGATGTACCCTCTCTTATTTCGGATTTTCTTTATTTTGCATCATCTCTCTTTTTTTCTTTGTCAGTCTAGCTAAGGGCTTGTCAATTTTAATGATCTTTTCTAAGAACCAACTTTTCATTTTGTTAAATCTTTTTGTTTTGCTTTTTATTCTCAATTTCATTTTTTTTCTGCTCTATTCTTTGTTATTTCTTTCTTAGTTGCTTTTATTTCCCTCTATTTCCCTTCTTTATGTTGTTTTAGTGCCACTTTATCACTTTACACTTTATATATCTATTATCAGAAAATATGGCTTTTTGTGTTCAGTTGTATTCTGATTCTTATGGGAATTAGCAAGTAGATTCGTATATTCAGGATAAAGCATTATTGGGTTTTGCATTTACCCTCTTAGTTATACTTACTGATAATCTTCATTTCTTCACACTACTCCAAGCCACTCTCCTTTTTTCTTCCTTTCAACCTATAGATCTCCTTTTAGTAATTCTTATAAGGCAGATCCCTTGTTGATGTACTCTTAATTTCCGTTTATCTGTGAATATTTTTAACTGGCCCTCATTTTTGAAGGTGCAGTTTTGCCAGATAAAGAATTTTGACTGGAAGTTTTTCTCTTTAAATACCTTAAAATTATCAAACCTCTGCCTCCTTGCCTGCATGATTTCTGATGAGAAATCAGCACTTAGTATTACTAAGGATCTTTGGTTTGTAATGAGTTGCTCTTCTCTTTCTGCTTTCAGAACTCTCTCTTTATCTTTGTCACTTGATATTCTGATTAATATGTGTCTAGGAGTAGGTACACTAGACTTTATTGTGTTTGAAGTATGTTGCACTTATTGGACAATGTCTATTTATGTCTTTCGTAAGTGTTGGGAAATTTTCAGCCATTTTTTCCTCAGATAGTCTTTCTGCCCCTTTCCCTTCTCTCTTCCTTCTGGGACTCCTGTGACATGTTTGTATGCTTCATGCTTTCACTAATCCTTGAGACACTTCAATTTTTTTTCTATTCTTTTCCCTCCCTGTTCTTTTGACTGTGCAATTTCAATTGTCCTGTCTTCTAGTTCACTGATACTATTTTTCTGGTCAAATCTGACATTGTATGACTCTAGTGTGTTTTCATCTCTTCTATTGTGACTTTCATTCTCATAATTTTTTCTGTTAATACTTTCAAATTCTTCCTTATGCTCAAACATTGTCTTCTTAATATCCTTTATCTCTAAATATATTACCTACCCCCCAGCATGGGACATGACTCCCAGGAATGAGCCTCGCTGGCACTGAGAGATTACTACTAAGCACCAATGAGCAATGCAACTGGAGAAAGACCTTGACCAAAAGGGGGAAAAAGCAAAGGCAAATGCATTTATATGGCTAAGAGACTTCAAAGTGAGTCAGGAGGTCATTCCAGAGGTTACACTTATGCACATCTCAGCAGGATCTCATTGACTGCCAAAGTAGATACTATCTCAAATAGCAGGGCTCCCAAGGGCTCTGGAGACATCCAGGCACTATAGTCAGGGCAAAGAGCTCAAGAGTTTGTGCCTTGCCAGTGGGTTCTACTTTGGAATTTATGCTCCCCATTGTGACAGAATTAGACTCGTGGTTTCCCTACATTTGACTCTTCTGTCCTCCTATTTGAACCTATAATTAGTACTAGAGTTGGTAGGTGTACATTCAAGAGACTTAAATCTTTGGGCTGTCCATATGCCAGGTGGGCCTCGAATCTCAACAGAGTTGCAACACCTACTCTCCAGTTCATTGTTCTCACCTAGGACAACTAACAAGGAGGTGATGATGGACAACTACCATACCAAGGAATCGAGAGTGTCTACAACTGCACGCAAGAGAATCCTATCCATCAGCCCTATGGGATCACAGCCCCCTCTCAATTAGAGGTGAAGTAGACATCACCATCCCAGAATCCTCAGGATTGGGGAAAGAACTATGGACTAAAGCAGATTTACTGGTATTCTACTATAGACTTATTGTGATTCTAGCAATGGAAAAAAATATATCATTGATGTGGAGGCAGTGGCCACTGGGGGTTCTGAGGTCAGGGAGAGGGAAAAATACGTGTAATATTGGGGGCATTTTCAGGACTTAGGAATTGTCCTGAATGACATTGCAATGACAGATATAGGCCATTATATATCTTGCCATAAGCTACAGAATTGGGTGGGAGAGAGTGTAAACAACAATATAAACTTTAATCCACGCTTAGTGGCAATGCTCCAAAATGTGTTCATCAATTGCAATGAATGTACCACACTAATGAAGGATGTTGTTAATGTGGGAAAATGTGGGAAGTGTGGGGAGCAGGGCATATAGAAATACGCTATATTTTTTATGTAACATTTATGTAACCTAAGTATTTTTTAATAATAATAATAATAATAATAATAATAATAATAATAATAATAAAGAATCCACTACTGACTACCAGATCTTGAAGATGTTTTCTTACATTTTCATCTAGTAGCTTTATGGGTCTAGCTTTTACATTTAGGTCTTTGATCAATTTTAAGTTAATTTTTGTGTAAGTTGTGAAATAGCATGCTCTTTCTTTCTTTTGGATATGGATATCTAGTTCTCCCAGCACCTTTTGTTGACTAGACTATTCTGCCCCAGCTGGGTGGGTTTGACAGGCTTGTCTAAAATCACTTGACCATAGTTGTGAGGGTCTGTTTCTGAACCATCAATTTGGTACCATTGGTCTATGTGTCTATCTTTATGCCAGTACCATGCTGTTTTTACAACTGTAGCTAGGAAATATGATTTAAAGTCCAGTATTGAGAGTCCTCCAGCTTCACTTTTCCTTTATAAGATATTTCTGTCTATTCAGAGCCCCTTACCCTTCCAAATAAATTTGATAATTGTGTTTTCCATTTGTTTAACAAATGCTGATGAAATTTTTATTGGGATTGTGTTCAACCTGTATATCAATTTGAGTAGAATTGACATCTTAATGATATTTAGTCTTAGAATCCATGAGCATTGAATGTTCTTCCAATTATTTAGTTATTTTAGCAATGATTGTAGTTTTCTGAATACAATTGCTTTGCATCCTTGGTTATGTTTATTCCTAAATATTTTATTATTTTAGTCATTTTTGTAAATGGAATTTTTCCCCTGAGTTCCTCCTCAGATTATTACTAGTGTATAGAGACACCACTGATTTTGTGTATTGAACTTGTATGCTGACATGCTGTTGAAATGGTTTATTAGCTCTAGCAGGTTTGTTGTAGATTTTTCAAGACTTTCTATGTATAGGATCATATCATCTGTGAATAACAAAAGTTTTACTTCTTCCTTTCTTATTTGGATACCATTTGTTTCTTTTTCTTGCCTGATTGCTCTAGCTAGAACTTCTAGCACTATAATGAAAAACAGTGGTAACAGTGGGCATCCTTGTCTTGTTCCTGATCTCAACAGGAAAGCTTTCAGTCTTTCAACTTTGAGTACAATGTTAGCTGTGGGTTTTTCATATATGGCCTTTATCATGTTGAGATAGTTTCCTTCAATTTCTATCTTTTTAAATATTTTTATCAAGAAAGGATGCTGTATTTTGTCAAATGCCTTTTCTGCATCAAGCAATAGGATCATGTGATTTTTCTTTTTTGATTTATTAATGTGGTGTATTACGCTGATCAATTTTCTTGTGCTGAACCACCCTTTCATGCCTTGTATAAAACCCACTTGATCATGATGAATAAGTCTTTTGATGCATTGGATTCGATTAGCAAGTATTTTTTTTTTTGAGGATTTTTGCATCCATATTCATTAGGAAAATGGGTGTGTGATTTTCTTTTTTTGGAATATCTTTATCTGTCTTTGGTATTAGGGTGACATTGGCTTCATAAAATGAGTTTGGTAGCTCTCCTTTTTGTTCAATTTTTTGGAAGAGCCTGAGTAAGATTGGCATTAAATCTTCTTTGAATATTGGTAGAACTCACCTGTGTAACCATCTGGTCCTGGGCTTTTCATTTTGGGGAGTTGTTTGATGACTGTTTCAATCTCTTTACTTGTGTCTAGTTTTTTGGAGTACAGTTGTTCATAGTGTCTCATATGATCACTTTTATTTCTGTGGGCTCAGTAGTAATGTTCCTGTTTTCAATTTTTATTTGGTTTATTTGCATTTTCTCTCTTTTTTTTGGTCTTTGTCAGTCTAGCCAAAGGTTTGTCAATTTTGTTAATCTCAAAGAACTAACTTTTGATTTTTTAATTCTATTTTTTTATTCTCAATTTCATTTATTTCTGCACTGATCTTTGTTATTTCATTATTTCTACTTGCTTTGAGAATAGTTTGCTGTTCTTTTTCTAGTTCCTACAGCTGGGTAGTTAGGTCGTTGATTTTAGCTCTTCTTTTTTAACGTAAGCATTAAGGGCTATAAATTTCCCTGTCTGCACTGCCTTTGCTGCATCCCATACATCCTGATATGTTGTATTCTCGTTTTCATTCATTTTGAGATATTTATTGATTTCTCTTGCAATTTCTTCTTTGACCCACTGATTATTTAAGACTTCATATATTTGTGAATTTCCCCTTTTTTCTGCTCTTGTTGGTTTCTGACTTCATTCCATTTTGATCAGAGAAAGTGCTTTGTATAATTTCAAACTTGTTGAATTTATTGAGATCTGCTTTGTGACCCAACATATGGTCTATCCTGGAGACAGATCCATGAGCAATTAAGAAGAATATATATCCTGCTGTTTTGGGGTACAATGTTCTGTAGATGTTTGTTAGGTTTAGTCCATTTATCATATTATTCAATCTCTGTTTCTTTATTGACCCTCTACCCAGATGCTTTCTCCAATGCTGAGAGTGTTGTATTGAAATTTCCAACTATTATTTGTAGAGATATCTATTTCACCCTTCAGTTTTGCCAGTGTTTGCCTCATGTATCTTGAAGCATCCTGGTTAGGTGCATATACATTTATGATTGCTAATTCTTCCTGGTGAATTAACCCTTTTATTAATATATAATGTCCTTCCTTGTCTTTAATAACAGTTTTGCTTTTAAAGTCTATTTCATCCAATATAAGTATAGTTACTCCAGTTTTTTTTTTGTTGTTGTTACTGCATACATGGAATATCTTTTTCCAGCCTTTCATTTTCAATCTCTTGGTATCTTTGAGTCTAAAGTGAATCTCTTGCAGACAGCATATAGATGGCTCATATTTTCTTATCCATTCTGCCAGTCTGTGTCTTTTGATTGAGGAGTTTAATCCATTAACATTCAACATTATTACTGTAAAGGCAGTTCTTATTTCACCCATATTGACCTTTGGGTTTTATCTGTCATATTTTATTTTCACCACTTTTTTGACACTTTCAGTTACTTTTACTGATAAAATTTTCATTTCTAACTCTCTTCCAAGCCTCTCTCTTCTGTCCTTCCTTTTCAGGCTGTAGCACTACTTTTATTATTTTCTGTAATGCCAGTCTCTTGGTTATAAGCTCTCTTAGTTTCTGTTTATCTCTGAATGTTCTAAACTTGCCCTCAGTTTTGAAAGACAATCTTTCTTGATATAAGGCTCTTGGCTGGCATTTTTTATCTTACTGTATCTTAAATATATCCTACTACTGCCTTCTTGCCTCCATGGTTTCTGATGAGAAATCAGCACTTAATGTTATTGGGTATTCCATATATATTATGCATCACTTTTCTCTTGCTGCACTCAGAATTCTCTGTCTTTGGCATTTGACATTCTAATTAGTATGTTTCTCAGAGTTGGTCTATTCAGATTTATTCTGATGGGAATATGTTGTGCATCTTGGACCTGGATATCTCTGTACTTCAATAGGGTTGGGACATTTTCTACAATTATTTCTTCACATATTTCTTCTGTCCCTTTTCCCTTCTCGTCCTCCTGGGACACCCATGACACTTATGTTTGCACACCTCTTGCTGTCATTTAGTTCCCTAAGACCCTGTTCAATTTTTCTCCAGTCCTTTCTTCATCTCTTCTTTTGTATGTTCACTTTCAAAGGACATGTCTTCAAGCTTACTGATCTTTTCTTCTGCCTTTTCAAATCTGCTGTTATATGCCTCCAGTGTATTTTTAATTCCATTTATTGTGCCATTCATTCCCATAAGATCTGCTATTTTTCTATGTATGCTTTCAAATTCTTCTTTGTGCTTACCCAGTGTCATCTTAATAATCTCTTTAGCTGTCTCATTGAATTTATTAATGAGATTTGTTTGAACATCTATGATTAGTTGTCTCAACTCTTTTATGTCATCTGTAGGCTTATCTTGTTCCTTTGACTGGGCCATATCTTCCTGTGTCTTGGTATGGATTGTAATTTTTTATTGGTGTCTTGGCATCTGGCTTACTAAATGTATTTATTATGGGAGTGGTTTCTCTCTCTAGTTTAGGGCTTTCTTGCCCTTTCTCCCGTGCTGGTTGTGTAGTAGGAGCTGATGGTGTAGTTGGTATTGTAAGCTGTTGAGTTTGAAACTGCCCGTGTTGCCTCAGGAACTGATAAAGCCTCTTCTACCTTTCTCCTCTGCCAGGGGTAGGGACAGAGCTACAGCCATGTGTGATAGTCCAAGTTGTGCAGGCCAAGACCATTTGTAGTTGCCTGGAGAGACTTATGAAGCTTCACACCCCTTCTTCCCCTGCCTGGGGTAGGTTGGAGCTGCAGGTTTGGGCAGCAATCTATGCCGTGTGGGTCCAACATGACTGTAGTTGCCCAGGTAGACTAACACAGCCCAGTACCCCTCCTCCACTGCCATGGGTGGGGATGAACCCTCCAAAGTGCCCAACAATATAATCCTTGAATGTGCCTGCAGTTGTCCTGACAGGCTGAGAGAGTACTGTCCATTCTGCTCTTTAGGGCATGGGATGAAACCACAGGTGCCTAACAGTTCAGTCTGTGTAGGCCGAAAGTGCCTGCCTTTGTCCAGAAAGGCTGAGGAACATCAGCCCCCTCCTGTCCTATTAGGGGGTGGGGGTGGATCCACAGGCACCTAATTGTCCAGTCCATGCAGGCCTGGAGTGCCTGCCACTGCCTGGAAAGGCTGAGGAAACACAAACCCCCTCCTGTCCTATTGGGGTTGGGGGGCAGATCCACAGGCACCCAACAGATATATTGCTGGATTTTCTGTTCTCATATTTCTAATTTTTTCATTCTTTATCTGGAAAGGCAAATTCCCTTTCATGGCTGCTGCTTTTTCATAGATTTTCTTGTCTGTTCTCACTCAGGCATTTGTCCTTTCATCTTAGTTTTTCCCTAATTGGAAGTGAATTAATTGCATACTAATTTGTGGAGAAACGAAATTTCTGTTATAGTGAGTCTTCCATATAAGAACATTGTATTCTTGTCTTTCTTATTTTAATAATAATCTTATATTTATTTTCCTAATATTCTTGAATTTTATCCATGTAAGTCATATGCTGCCTTTCTATTACAATCTGTTCCTAATTATATATTAGTTTTGTTCAGATTGGAAATAAAATATATATTTTTTCCATTTCTTTTTCTAGTTACCTTTTGCTAGAATACAAAAAGATTAATTTTTATAAAATTTTCAAGCATCCATCCACCTTACCAAATTCTCTTCCTAATTTGATGAGTTTCCCCCTACCCACTAACATCTCATGAGTTTTCTAGTTATAACATCATAATATCAGCTACAGATTTTACCTTTTCTTTTTCAGTGTTTATGTAAGTTAATTTTTTTCACCTTATTGCATTTACTGAAACTGACAAGTCAATTTTAGATAATAATGGTGATCATGGATTTCTTTTTTTAATTATTGATTTTTAATTTAAATTATTTTGTTTTTGTTGCTTAGGGTATTAGTGGTTGATTTTTGATAAATGAACTTAATTAAATATAAGTAGTTCATTTTTAATCATATTAGAGTTAAACTCTATTGGGAATGCCTGCAGAATTTTTTGAAATGTTTTTTTAGCATCCATAGGTGGAATAATTTATTTTTCTTATTTTTATTTTTTTGATGTGGTTGATTATGTTAAGAATTTCTTAATATTAAACATGATTGCATTCCTGGAATAAAATCAGCTTCTTTATTGTGAATAATATTTGATATATTACTGGATTTTGCTTTATAAAGTTGTATTCAGAATTTTTATTTCTATATTCAAAGTGAGATTGCTCCATAGTTTTCTCTTTTCTTATACCATCGTTTTCAACTTTAGGTAAAATGTTATTCTGGTTTCAAAAATGAATTGGAGAGCCTTCCTTTTTTTTTTCCCCTATTATTTAGAATAGTTTTAATTTTTTATTTTTTAAAGGTTAGATTTAAAACTCCTCTTTCTGGAGTCAACCTCTCTCTACCCTTCTCCCCAAATTTATTAAAATAAGGTCTTAGTTCTAGTTTTATTCTTTAATCATAAAGATTTTTAAGGCTATACATTTTCTTCTCAATACTATTTTCAGTACATACTGTAAGTTTTAGTATGATGTCTTTTCTTTTCATTTGCTTTATAGAGAAATTGCAATTTTCATTTTAATTTTATATTTTAGCCAGAGCTATATATGTTGTGGGGTGTGTGTGTGGGTATGATTTATAAGTTTGAAGCAGCTAATATGTTTTGGTCACTTGATTTTTTTTTCTAATTTTAATGCCTTATAATAAAAGACTATAGCCTATAAAATACCTATTAGTATTTTTAAGGTTTTCTTAAAATACTTTATCAAATTTTTGTGGTCAGATATTTGATTAATTTTTGGAAACATTATAAGGACACAAAAATATATTCTCTATTTGAAAGATTTAACCCTTTTGTATTATTTAGTTCTTTATTTTCACTTTTGCTTATGTTTTTGATTTTTATTCTACTAGAGTTGACTAATTTGGAGGGGGCTACATTTAAGGTTCCCACCATAATTATATGCTTTATCATTTTCTTCCTGAACTAATAGACTTTGGTTTATGTATTTAGCTGGTATGTTATTTGGATTACATAATTTAAATTTAGGACAATTTTTAAGTTGTTGCTTTTATCATTCAAATTAACCA
This sequence comes from Tolypeutes matacus, assembly GCA_026826555.1. Taxonomy (NCBI): domain Eukaryota; kingdom Metazoa; phylum Chordata; class Mammalia; order Cingulata; family Chlamyphoridae; genus Tolypeutes; species Tolypeutes matacus. The sequence goes on along the minus strand of JAKSZT010054215.1, from coordinate 27,601,981 downwards.
TCTTTATCCTGTTTAGTGTTTTTAATCTTTGAACTAATTATTTGGATGAATTTTGCCTCTTCTGTTTTCATTTTATTTTTATTTCATTTTATTTTCCCTGGAATGGAATCCTTTTCCCCATTCCTTTATCTCAAACTTCTTTATCACTTTATTTTATGAGTGTTTCCTATATTTAGGGTCTACTTTTAATCTAATCTGACAGTTTCTTTTAATGGGAGAATTGAGTCTATTTTCATTTAATCCTATAACTTTTATGCTTGATTTTGTTCTTTTTATCTTTCTTTGTTTATTACACAGTTATTGATTTCTCTCTTTTACTTTTTCTCTGTTTCTGCCATGTTGCTACCTTTTCTACTCATTCCTTTGCTAGTTTGGAAGAACTTTTCCATTCACTAAGAAAGACACCCCTTTTGCTGCTCTTTTAATGAGATACATTTGACTCTGTTATAAATTTGTAAACAGTGCACCAGCTATCTCCTCCAGTAATGTGTTATCTCCCCCCAAAGTGTTTTGATTACCCACTAACCCCATGCCATAGGATAATATATTTAAAATATTTTTACTCCTCCTGTGTCTTCCCCTCATTTATTCTCCTCCCACCCCAGGAGAATTGTGGAGCACTTTTACCTCTCCACCTTCCCCATTCCTAACTGCCAAACTCTTCTCAGGTTAGATTTTCTCTTAAAGTGTGTCCTTTGTGCCTCAAGAGCTTTTTTAAAATTTTATTTTAAGCACTTCTATTACACAGTCCCAGAGACAAATGTGTCCTTGTGCATGGACACATCTCAATAATGAGCCTTAATTGATGGGAAGACTAGGCTTAGATGCCACTTGAGTAAATAAGACAATTTCTCATGTAAAAAGAAGGAAGTCAGTGCAATTATGATTTATAATGGACATTTCAAAAATATTTTCCAGGAGAGGCAGACTTCTATGTTTTTGGATCTGTAAGTTTCTGAGCACAAGGCAACTGGGTTACTTTAGACCAAGGTTTCTCAACCTTGGCACTCATGAAATTTTGGGCCAGATAATTATTTGCTGTGGGGTGGGGACTGTCTTGTCTAGTGTAGGATGTTTAGCAGCATCCCTGGGCTCTACCCAGTAGATGCCAGTAGCATCCTTTCCCCACGTTGTGACAATCAAATATTTCCAGACTTGTCACATGTCCCTTGAGGGGCAAAATCACCCCCAGTTGAGAGCTGATGCTTTAGATTTTTTAGAGTTAATTTGTATCACTGCAGGTCTGACAGTTCTGCCCATTGGTTGTTCTAGATATGTGCTAGGGGCAAGTTCATCGAGGTCAGATGTACTTGCGTGACCAACCATCTGATTTTCTCAGACTTGTTGAATAGATTCCTGGGACACCAGAAAGTCTTGTGAAAACTGGGGTGAATCAGTCACCCTGGTGTTGTCATCCTTGGGCAATCCTGGTATTATACAATATAGAATTGACTCAAGAAGACAGTAGAGTAAGGTACGCTTAGCCAGAAACACAGTTCTCATTTTTCATCCTTCACCATCTTGGTCTAAGCCTCTTCTTCAAATTCATAGTTTTGAAATTATAATAAAAATCCTTAGACAGTTATCTCTGGAAACCATACTAACATATCCCTAGAAAGCTATAAGGCCTATCCTAGTCCCCTTTAGATGGAATCATAGCTGTGGATTACAATATCCTTCACCATTGCTTGCCAGTCTTGAAATCTCTGTTCTGGTTTATTTGTTGTTTCATTAGTTTTTTTGTTGTTGTTGCTGTTGTTTATTTGTTTTTAACAAATCAATTTTATTGATACATATTAACAAACATACCATTCATCAGAAGTGTATAATCAATGGTATTTGCTATAATTATATAGTTGTGCATTCATCACCCCAATCACCATTGGCGCATCTTCATCACTCCAACAACAACAATAATAAAACAAAAAACAGACAAATAAGAAAATTCTTCACCTCTCAATCTCTCCATACCTCCCCCACTGCACACAGCTGCTGTTTCTGGCATATTCCATCTAAAGTGTATAATCAATGGCTTTTAGTATAATCACAATGTTGTACTACATATTGTATGATTCTGTTTATATAAAATGTAAATATAAATAAATTTATAAAGATGAAAGGATACTGTAGGTCTGAGGAAGGAATGCTAAGGGGTGTGGAGTCTTTCTTTTTTGGAGTAATGAAATTGTTCTAAAATTTTTGAGATGGTGAATGTACATTATTAGTTTTTATAAAAGAAATTTTCCCCAAGTATTTTCCTCATTTGAGATACTTGCATAAAATACCTTCTGAGTTATTGCAAATCCTTGAATAACTTTATTTTAGCCTCATAGTCAAATTGTAACTTAGCTAGGTGTAGAATTCTTGGTTTTCAATTCTTTTCTCTCATGAGTCCTTTTCTCAGGATCTTCAGGTTTCCTTGGTTGCATGTGAGTAGACTGATGCTAGTTTGATTACTTTTGATTTGTTCTTGTAAATTTTTCTCTTGTCCTTGTTTTATTTTTTTTTAATAAGCATATTTTATTCTTCCATGCTTATTATCTCTTTATTGCTCTTACCAAAGATTTAATCTTGTGATAGTAGAGAGACCAAGTATTAGGGGATGAAAAGGAATGCCTTCAGCTTTCTTTAGCCTAAGTTCGAGTATCCATTTTTTTAAAACAAACATTTTGTCTGGTTTTAAGGAATTCTCTATTAGTTCACTTAAAAAGTCCATTTGTTATTTTTCTGGAAGCTCTGCGGTCTCCAAGCAGCATTGTGACTTCTTCTGAAGTCCCACTTCAGAGGAGGTAGGTGTGGGGGGGTACAAGGTAGGACTTCCTGTCACCCAGACTCTGATAATTCTGAAGAACATGAGATTCCCTGATTGGGATCCTGAGAGTTTTTAGAGTCAGGATGCCATCCAGGGGGTGTTTTCATGCAAGTGTGACACTTGGAAGGATTCTCTACAAAATTTAGATTCTGAGTCTAATGTCCAAATGGCTTTGGTATACACACCCTAAATGCAGAGGGGATTCCTTCTCTCTAAGAGCTGAGCTCTTCTTGCTTTTTTATCAAAGGAATTTTTTAAAGCATGTTTTATAATAATCCACCTTCTGAGGAAACTAGAGGTGAGACAGAAATCAAGCAAAACTCCTTTGAAACCTCCATGATCTTACTGCTGGAAATGGAAAGGAAAACAGGTCAATTCAACACTTTCAGAATACTGGGAGCCATCAAGAATGTACTGATGACTTTATTCAATGCTCTCGGGTCCCCTATTTTTAGGTGAGTGGCTTTGAAGGTGAACCCATCCTCTAGGTCCCTGCGCTTATGCTACCTTCACCAGTAGCACCTTAGCAAGAAACGGTTTCTTCCTGCTCTGAATCCTAAGAAAATTCAGGTCACTCATATGGCACTCATGCTGCATTGAATCTTGAGTTACTTTTGTTCACAACTTCTTTTTTCCTTCTAGGAGATACTTGTTATGGGCAGGGGCTCTCTTATTATGTCTGTATTCCCCTCAGCCTCTAGCTCAGTGTCTGAAGCACAATAGGTACTCAATACTGACGAAGAGGTGAATAAATGACTGAGAAAAGAAACTTGATTCTCCTATTTGGTATTTATTTTTTCTTGGGACCAACTCTCTTAATTTATTTGGCAAATGTTAGTTTTAGGTCTATATCCTCTCCATTGCTATATGCCTTCAAGCCATCCATAGTTTTTCTTCTGCTAATTTAGTTTGGTGCTTATTTAAATCCAGATAAGAAAGATCTTGCATTAAATAAGCCTCCAGGGTGTCAATAAACATCAAGTAGTTATAAAGTATCTTCTAACCATTAATTTGCATTCTGAAAGTCTTCCAATTTCTTTTTTTCCTATTTCTCATTCCTACCTCAGCCTCTTCTTTACTACCCCATGGCCATCCTCCTTGCCCACCCCCATAATCAAGTGCATTATCTGCTATTTTGTTTATGAATGAGTACTAATATTATGCCCCATTTCTGTTAATTTCCTTAGCTTTTGTTTTTGTTAAGATTAAAGACACTTCTTCCTCTGGTAAGAAAAGCATCTTAATAGGATATAGATTTTAACGTGGGCACAGAGACTAGGAGAAAATTGGGGTTTTATAAGATTCCACTATATCACAGGACTTTGAATATACATCTATGAGTTACAATGGAAAACATTGACTGGGGTATTAATCTTTGGCCCCTTCTTATTTTCAAATTATATTAAAAAATTCTTTATTCTGATCCACATTTAAAAATAAATAAAAAACATTTTTCAAGTTCTAATGATTTCCACAAAGAATATTCCCTTAGCTATAGGGCATAATTTCTGAGCTTACATTGTGGTTGGATCTACATACTGATAGGGTTCTCCATAAACTCTTGGAAAAGAAGGACAACTAAATACATGGGGAATTTGGGAGTCTGGTACAACAGGACATCAGTTAACTGTTATGTTTATATTCCCTATTGGTTAGTGCAATTCTTTTGTTTGCACAAAAGAGAAATCAGCTCAAACTAGTTAAGATACAGAAAGAACTTACTGACTTTTCTGTACCTGTTGTAAGGCCAAAAGTATAACCGTGCCTCAGATGGCTGGATACAATTACTGAACACCACCAGCTCTTCTTTCTTCTTGGCTTCTCTATGCTGGCTTCTTTGGTCCAGCTTGCCTTCCTCCTTAAGGAAGCTCTGATGCCCTACATCTCTCAACTTTGCCTCCGCAGATGTACTGAAAGTTAATCTCTTGGCCCAAATTTTAAAATTCCTTGAGCAATATTGGTTGGCTCATCTTAGGTGAGATTCTAGGCCTGGTTCCATTAGCAGTCACTCTAGGACAGTGCTGGTAAGTCCAGATGTCGCTCATATGTTTAAACCCCCCTGGTTAAAATAGGGAAGGGATAATTTCCCAGAAAATTGGAGCTGCTGTCCTAAGACTTAGTATTAGAAGTCTCTTTTTTTTGTGAAAGGAAGGGAACAGGTTTTTAAGAAAAGCAACTTTATGAGAAGAATTTTTATGGTATGAAAACAACTTCTTGCTACCTAGTAAGAATTCTAGGGATTTTTCTCTGAAGGTTGATTTACTGTCTCTTTTTCATTGAACTCCAAAAATACAATGTCAGGTATAAAATGGACATTTAGTAAACCCTTGGAGGCTTGACTTAGAGGCTTTGGCATCTGAACCCCACAGTCCCAAACATAATCATATAAAGGAGGCTTCAACTTTTGTGGAATATCATTCATGAATTCTAATGTCTGTTGAGTCATCTTGTGTGTAAGATTCATGATGGGAGGAAATGGGAGGTAAAGACAGGGATGTCAAGCTCAGATAATGCAGGGCCTTAAATGTCTTGATTAAAAAGATCATGACTTGGCAGGCTGGGTCTGGCCCTCCCAGTGTATTTAACCAAGTGTTTCCCCTAAGGTCTATAAAATAGTCAGCTTTGATATCGTCCAGATTTAAACTTCTGTTTCTTGGTCAAAGAAGGTAAATGAGCATTTGCTGATAATAGTGATTCTTGGTGTGTTTCGTTTGGAAAGAGATTGGGAAAGTGAACATATAAGGTGAGAAGGAGGGTGTCCCAGCTTGTCACAATCGCTGGAAATCATGCCAAGAGAACCAGCACTAGAGAAATCTCCACAGACTCTTCTGTAGAAAGAAGGAAATCCTTCATTAAATGTTAGGTTAGTATGCTCCAAAGCTTACAGTGTCTTGCCATTTAAAATATCTTAGTAGCACTGAACTGAATTAATTCTTATGGGAAAACTGAGACTCTATCCCACTGTTCCTTATCATAGATTATTAGCATTAGAAAGACCTTTATGTTCATCTATTTTAGTGGTTCTCAAAGTTTATTATGCATCTCAGTAACCTGAGAAGCTCATTGAAAATGCAGATCCTTGGGTGCAAACCAGACATTCTGGTGCAGGAGGTTGGTGGGAGAGGGTGGTAAGGAATCTGTATTTTTGACAAGCAAGCCATGTGATTTGATACCACCACACTGAGAAATACAAGTCTGGCCCAAACTTCCTCCCAAAAGGTTGCCTTCTCTGCCACTAGGCATGTACATTTCTAAGCTGAGTGATCACTTGACAGGGAATTTGTGGAGAGGATTCAAGGACAACAAGTAAAGCTTCAATTAAATAAACTTTGAGTTCTGATACTCTGCATTCTGATCTTTTCTATAGCATTAATGACTGGTGAATATCCAATCTCTTGTAATATTTCTAGTGAAACAGTGCTCCCTACATTACAAAATTGTCTATATTATTGGCTAACTCAAGTTACTTGTTATTTATTAAACCAAAGTTGTCTCAACACTGCCTTAGTGCTACTTTTCATTCCGTCAAAGAAAAACCTACCACTTTTTATTTCTTTCAATGTGGCCTTTTAGATATTTAAAAACATCTATCATGTCATACTAAGGGTTTTGTTTTCCAAGATAAACTTCACTAATTATTTAGTCATTCCTTACAGGACATGGTTTCCAGGTTTCAGACTGCAGTTTCTCCTTTAGACTTGTTCTAATTATTCAAATATGCATTTAACTAAGTCCAATAAACTATCTATAGTCTGACTCTGGGGAAAACTAGGGGCTGGGTTTGAGGGGTTGTGTATGTCGAGGGGGGAAGAGGGAATGGGGACAGAGTTAAAGCCATCACACCTTCAATCTGGACACTATACTTCTTTTGAGTCTTTATAATATGGCATTTGCCTTAAGAAAAAAAAAAGTCACATATTTGGCTCCCATATAGTCCGTGGTAAATAAAAATCCCTAGATAATTTTTTTCTATGAATTACTATCAGTCCTTTTTCCCTCATTTGACTTGAATATTTGTTTTTCCAAACCTAAATGAAATCATGGAAATTTTGTTCTTATTTTGACCAGTAGGACATCTTTTACATCATTCTTTCCTTTCCCAGCAACAATTTTCTTGGTGTGACCTGTACATAGAATAATTGCTAGTCTATCTAAAATTTTGAAATTTGGTTGCTATTGTGGGGGATTTTCCTATTTGCCTGCAAGGTGTGATATATAAGGCTCCTTTAATATTGATGAATTGGTATATGGGAATTCTTTTTCTTAATTCCTGACAAGCTAGGGAACATTTAGGTAAATTCCTCTGATACCCGTCTTTCCTATGTCAGACCATTACAGGTCTTTTTTATATACTTATTTTATAGTAGATTAAATGGAACTTGTATTTTCTTCTTCATCACTAAGTCTCAAGGGCCCTTCTGTGTAGTTTGTGTGGAGCACAAATGCCATTTCACTAATGTTATTATTATTCTAAGCAGGGTAGATGACTTGCAGTTAAGTAACAACTTAGAGAAAGATGAGAATGAAATTAATATAAAAATTTGTTCAATGTATTTTTTGTTTACTCTACTTAATCTGTTTCAAATGAAGCTATGCTTATTTTAAATTAGTAGGTTTACCAAAAGAATTTTCATCAAACATTGAACATTATACACCAGTGTTCGTAGTAGCATTACTTACAATTGCCAAAAGATGGAAGCAACCAACGTGTCCATCAACTGATGAATGGATAAACAAAATGTGGTCTATACATTCTGCTTTAGTTTTATGAGATGCTTAAGCAAATACCATGAAATAGGTTGGATTAAACAATGGAAAGTTATTAGCTTATGGTTTTGAGTCCAAGAAAGAAGTCCAGATCAAAGTATCATCAAGGTGATTCTTTTTCCCCAAAAACTGTGGCTGCTAGTGATCCTTGATCCTTAGCTTGTGACATGGCAGGGCACATGGTGGCGTCTCCTGGTATCTCCCTTGCTTTCTGGGTTCCATTTATGTTCAGCTTTTGCCTGCCCCCTCTGTGTCTTTCTCTCAGTCTGAATTTTATCCCACTTACAGGACTCTATAATTCTCCTCAGGTCAGTTAACTGAGTTAAAAATGGAAGTCTGTAATGAAGCTAAACAATTGTATTAAGTATTATACTGTGTGCCTCCATTCTTAGACCAGGTGGGATGGTGTATGGGTGAAGGCTTTGGAGTCAGGACAAATTTGAGTCTGAATCTGACTTCTGACATTCATCGTTGAGTGGCTATCATTTGACAACATTCCCTGGGAGCCAGTTTTTTTCAGTTGAATACAATTAGGTCTCTGGATCCTCAACCGAGCAAAGGCTCCGGCCAAATATTTGAAAGTCCAGATCTAAATCTAGCAGGTTCTGGAGAGGGAATTGGTTTCCTCAGGGGTGGTAGACTTCCTTCATGGAAGGGGAAAGCCAGGGTGGGTGCTCGCTGGTGGTGCTGAAGCCTCTGCTGCCTTAGGTCCCTCCCGGGCCCCAGCTGGCTGCTCTGTACCATTTGGGGGCCTGGAACACTTTCTCCAAAAAAATTCTGAGATGCTTCACTGAGCAGCCTCCCATTTGGGGGTAATTCATTTCTTTCATTTCTTTATCAGTCCAGGTAAGACATTCTTTAGGGATATTTAGTATTTCAAAGAGGCATTTTCTTTGCTTCTTTTCTTATCTGTTGTTGGCTTGTAAGTTCCTGTGCTGGAGTGCAGTGATTCTGGAGTACTGTGACAGCTTTGCTTCAGGCTCATCTTTCTCCTTCTGCCCTGATGGCTGGCCCCCTGATTGCATTTTCTTATCCACAGTGACCCCTCCTTCCCCTGGGTCTAGGCTCTCTTTCCATTTTGACAGGTACCTAAAAAGACCTGAAGCTGAACCACACAGCTTCCAGCTGAGGGTGTGACTTAACCTGGAGTTAAGTCTGGTCAGGGAAGGACGCAGTCATTTAGACCTCTACCCTTCTCCACACTCCCTCCCTGAGGGACTCTGTGTTCTCATCCTTAAAAATTTGTTGGTAGCCCAATGACCTCCCCATCCCTCTTTTAGGGCCCCATTTAAGCCCTTCTTATCTAAAAAAGGATTCAATACTCCTCTCTCCTTGTCTCCTCAGGGTACCTGAGTGTGAACAAGCTAACCCAAGGGTTGCAAACTATAGTCCACAAGCTGAAAATTAATAGAATACAACCAAGTCCATTCCTTTACTCATAATCTATGGCTACTTTTGTCCTACAATGGCTGAGGGGAATTGTAACAACAGAAATTGTAAAATATTTACTATCTGGTACTTTTAAGAAAAAGTTTGCTGACCCCTGGGCTAATCTCATGAAAAATGAGATAAAATATCAATGACAATTATGGCTACTGGAGTTAATCATCACAGATAACATATTTTCACTTTAGGACCTTTGCTGTTTAAAGGCAAAGACTTTAGCAAGGAACAGAATCAATGAAAGAAATGTATAGGGCACAGCAGCGCAGTCCAGGGCACTCTATAATTGCTGGGAGGTAGCTGCCTGCTACCTTACGGCACAGTCTTGAATGATGTGTTTTAAGGGTTTTCCAAGTGCTCTCCCCAGGCCATCAGCATCTCCTGGGAACTTATTAAAAATGCAAATCCTCAGGCCCTACTCCTGATCTGTTGAATCAGAAACTCTAGGGATGGGGAAGGAGCAATATGCTTTTACAAACCCCCCAGGCAATTCTGAAGGACTCCAACATTTGGGAACAACAGGAATAGGTATAGGGTTTTTATAAGCTTTAAGGTATTAGAAAATTATAAGGTTTGTAAGTTAATTGTTATATGTTGAACCAGTCTTGATGCTATAGAACAGGGTCCATGAGCTTGTATTGAAATTCAAAAAATATTATTTTGTGGGGATGTGTTGGTGTGGTGTGATACATTTATTAAATAATACACAGTGTAGTGTGGACTTAGGGGTCCGTGGTTTTCACCTGACTGGCAAAGGGGTCTGTGGAACAAACAAGCTTAAGAACCCCTGCTCTAGAAGGAAGAAGGAGGAAAGAAATTAGGCTAGAATTCTTCTTCCCTTCTGGCCTCCAAGAAGAAATGTCCAACATGCTGTAACTGGAAGCACACAGACCTAGGTTCCATATGCCATCACTGGCTTGTGTTGTAGCTTGGGGAAAATTACTTATTTCATTGTAGCTTTAATGTACTCTTTTGGTGGACCAGAGATTCTCAATTCCCATGCCCAGCTTACCTAGAGAAGGTTTATCAGAATTATTGCAGAAGTGGGGAGGGTAAAGTTTGGCAAAACATTTTAAAAATTCGGTGTTACTATTGTTTTCCAAAAAAATTTTTCTGAAATTATCATTTGACAAAATCTTCCTGGGGATATGCAAATTATTTACTCTAAAAGCATATAGAGAACATGAATTTAAAAATAAAAATTTAGGAAGCACTGTAGTGGACTGTGAAATCTTAAGGAATTCTCCAGGCTCTGCCAGGAGACTCTTCATGTTCCCAGTGCCTGGCACAGTACCTTGAGCACTGGATGTGCTCACAATATAGTCATAGAATGAGCGAATGAATAAATCTGTTAAGAAACATTATCATAGTGAGGCTGGAAAGAGATTCCTAAGCACAGGAGGTCTATTTTCAAGACTATTTTAACACATGTCAAGGTTATATACCATTATGATGGATGTGAATAAATAGGTATATTACAGAAACTGACAGTGTCTTTGTCTCTTGCCTATAACCCATTACCTTGTAAACAAGACTCTTTCTCCCTCTCACCACTTTATAGCCACCAAATCATGGTAACATTTGAAATGCAATTCACTTTTGCAATTTGATAGCAGCTCATCTTTGACAAATAAGGTCTCCTGCCAGTGCCCTTCAGCCCAGATGACTTCCTGGTGCAGCAGAGGAAGATGGTGTGGGTGGGCAGTGTTACCTGGCTGGTCACCCCTAGCCCAGAACCAAAGCAGAGGAGTAGAAATGCTATATGTAGGCTTTCAGTGACTCTGTGCTGTGGCTGTGGGCGAGAAATTGAAGAATGATAACGAGGCTTAAAGGAGAGAAAGAGAGAGAGAGTGAGCCAGAGGGGTCGGGGAGAGAGAGCGAGAGCTAGCACGGTGTAATCTTTTTTTTTTTTTTTTTTTTTAAAGATTTTATTTATTTATTCATTTATCCCCCCCCTTGCTGCTTGTGCTCGCTGGGTCAGCTAACCACGCCATGCGGGCGGGCTTGCCCTCACCAGGAGGCCCCGGGAACCGAACCCGGGGCCTCCCATATGGTAAACGGGAGCCCTACTGATTGAGCCACAGCCGCTTCCCACGGTGTAATCTTAAACTCTGCTGAACACCAGAAATTTTGGAAATAGTCCAAGTCAGTTTGGGGTAGATTGAGCTGCTGCTAAAATAATTTCAGAGAAAATCTAGATCTCCAGGAAACAGCTATAAGTGTATAAGCAAAAGTGAATCCAAATAAGGTATCGATCTTATTTCCTGCGCACCTCTCTTCTGGTGATAAATCACCCTTATCTCAAAAATTGAAGCTTGTGGCCTCTTGATGAGAGAACTTTATTTCTTTTTTTTTTTTAAAGATTTTATTTATTTATTCATTTATGCCCCCCTTGCTGCTTGTGCTCGCTGGGTCAGCTAACCATGCCGTGCGGGCAGGCTTGCCTTCACCAGGAGGCCCCGGGAACCGAACCCGGGGCCTCCCATATGGTAAACGGGAGCCCTACTGATTGAGCCACAGCCGCTTCCCGAGAACTTTATTTCTTGACCATGAAGTTTAACATAAGGTCATCCATTGTGTTAAGGGTGAAGGGCCTTTTCTATGATTGGTGTGGAGTAGCTGAGGGCATGGCAGGGCCATCTCTTGGGGCCCCATGTGTGGCAGCAGTGGGAAGTCTCTGTGGAGAACAGCTGGGTTCCTTTGAGCAGCTATCACTCTGGCATGGCCACAGCAGAGGCAGCCACATGGGGCATGGATAGGCTAGAGCCTGTGCTGAACACAAGGGACAAACACTACTGGTTGCCGAACAGCGCTTAGACTCTTCTGCCTTGTCCACAAGTCTTATTTTGACTAGATAGCAATACACTCAGAAAAAGTGGTCCTCTCAGGGCCGTTCTGGGGCCCCAGGTGACGTACCATGATTGATCTAAACTAATCATGGTTTTCATGCTCTGTTCTTGTGATTGGTTTAGTATGTGATATAATTCTGGCCTTTGAGACCTAAGGAGAAATTTGCTACAGGCTCCTAGGAAACTTTTTCCTTCCTAGTTTTTGTTGTTGCTGTTTGTTTGTTTGTTTCTTTTAAAGGAAGTGGGGGTTTATTGCTGCATGAGAAAAATGTGTCCCCTCTCCTCTTTCAGAATCAGCGGAAGAAGATTCCACTGGTCCTGGATCTGTGGCAGTCATTTTGTGACTGTATTAGTTTCCTAGGGCTGCTGTAACAAATTAATACAAACTTGGTGGCTTAAAACAACGGAAATTTATTCTCTCATGGTTCTGGAGTCCAGAAGTCTGAAATCAGTACCACTGGGCCAAAACCAAGGTGTCAGCAAAGCCCTGCTCTCTCTTAAGGCTTTAGGGGAGAATATTTGCCTCTCCCAGTTTCCTTTGGCTGCTGGCACTACTGGGTTGTGGCCACATCACTCCAATCTTTAAGGCCAGCATCTTCAAATCTCTGCTTCCTCTTCATATCCCCTTCTCTGTGTTGTCAAATCTCCCTTTGCCTCCCTTTTATGAGGAAACAGGTGGTTGTATTTATGGCCCATCTGGATAATCTAGGATAATATTCCCATCTCAAAATCCTTAATTAAACCATATCTGCAAAGACCCCTCCCCCCCTTTTTTTGCCATATAAACTAATATCCACAGGTTTCAGTGATTAGGACGTGGCTACATTTGGGGGCCATTTTCAGTCTACCACAATGACTATGAGGGGAAAACCAGAAGAATGACTCCAAAGTCTATCTGGAAGCCTAATGTCACTGAACTTCAGAGTTAAGTAACCCTAGATATACCTATCTCTAGACTTCGTTTTACATGAGATAATTTATTCTTGCTTTTTAAACCCATGTTTGTTCAGATACCTTGTATCTGTATTTGGACCTAAAATACTCAACTGGAAAAAACATTAGAAATAACTTCTTGGAAAATTGTTAAAATTTTGAAGTGGGCTGATTTTAGCACATGAACTAGTAAGGGATAAGCAAGGATTCGGCACTATTGACATACACTGGTCTCTGTCCCTCCAGTTGTAACAACCAAAAATGTCTCTAGACATTCCCAAATATCCTCTTGGGTGGGGAGGAGCAAAATTCCTCCCAATTTGGAACCACTGGCTAATGCTATATACTGGTGTTATTTAACAGAAATATGACTTTATTTTGTAGTGAGGTACATGAGGTGAAGATATTCTGGTTGTATTTTGGCTGAAGAACACAATTCTTATCCTTCCACCTCCTATTGAGGGAGCTAAAGTAGGTTTATGTGGAGAATATGACTGGATCATAAATGCCACAAGGACAACCACACAAGGGAATAAATAAGTTGAATGGATTCAGGTATACTCAGTTAAAAGTTACGGTATGTCTTGTTATATGAACATATTCATTCAGATGTTCTATTATGTCATCCAGTGTTGACTGTGCATAACATACCTGGAAGATCAGGAAAGTCCCCAAGGACTGTTGTGTTTTTATGATGTTCTTTTCCCACATTTTACTCCATAGCCTTGCCAACTCCTATGGCCAGGTCGATAAAGACTCTTCTGGTTGTGGAATAATCTCCAAGGGTTTTTTTGTTTTTGTTTTTTTGAGATACCAGGCCAGGTATTGAACCTGGAACCTTGTATGTGGGAAGCCAGCGCTCAACCACTGAGCCACATCAGCTCCCCTGAGTTGGTTGTCTCATTTGTTTTGCTTGTTGTTTGTTTTTCTGTTTTTAGGAGGCACCAGGAACCTAACCCAGGGCTTCCCATGTGGGAAGTAGATGCTCAACCGCTTGAGCCACATGCACTCCCTGAGTCAAATTTTTATATCCTCTGTACTTGTTTTGCTTATGGCAAGTAAAACTTGTACTTGCTTTGATTGGTAAAATCTGTATGAGCTTGGCATCTGCAAGTACTTCATCAAGTCCCATCTGTATATGGCTGTTCAATAAGCCCGTTTTTGCAATTTTGCTCATGGTTACTTTGAACCATCCTGTGTAGCTGAATTGCATGCATCCTTTGGGACCTAGCTTACATTTATGTTCAACATACTATGTTTCCTTGACAATTCTAGCCAATACTAAGGTCACAGTGACTCACAATTTTCACTACTGCTTTGTATTTGCCATTTGATCAGAGATTTGAGATTAATCTATACTTTGTATTTTTCCTTAACTGTTTCATGCAAGTAATCCTTGTTTCCTCAGATGAAGCCTCAGCTCCTTTAAGGAAGGACTGTCTGTCTTTGCTATTATCATCCTTAAATCCCAACTCAAGCAATCCATATTTATAAGAGAGCTGGGTACATAGGAGTTATATGATAGGAAAAGTACTTGTTGAATTTGATCTGAATACAATAAGACTTATAAACTAGGATGCAGCCTAGACTCACTGCACCTGGAAAAGGCTGCCTTACCAGTGAGATGACCAGTGGTTCTTAGCTGGGAACCCTGTTGTTAGAAATTTACTGGATACAGTAGTTTTACTCCAACTTGGGACATGCTCAGTTTGTACTGTGGAAAAAAATGTTGACAAAAGAATATTACATGGTATATGAAAAATCTAATGGCTTTAAGAGGCTTGATTTGCTGAGCTTTGTGCACAATTTATTAAAATCATTTGTGTCAGTGACTATAAGCAGTTACTAAACTTTCAGTGTATGTTTAGTTCAGCTCAGAAGCCCAAAAGGAGAATTTCCTGCAAAAGTAGACTTCTAGAAATGAGAGATTTTATCTCACAAGGAGGCTTTGTTAGGTTGGGGAAGAGCAACCTTCTGTAAGGAAAACTGGCTTTTCTGAAACTGAGGGGCATTGCTTCTCTGTGAGCTTTCAGCAATATTAAATGGAATTTACACATTTCATTAACTCTAAGACATTTCACAAATGTTTTAACATCTAGGAACTTGGGATACATCTTGAAATTATAATAGGTCCATGGTACTGGGCTATAGTGGGCATTTTTGGACATGTCCTTCCATTTATTTATGTCTTCTATAATTTCCTTTAGCAATATTTTATAGTGTTCTGTGTACAAGTCCTTTACGTTCTTGGTTGGATGTATTCCTAGTTATTTAATTCTTTTAGTTACTATTGTAAATGGACTTTTTTTTCTCAAATTCTTCCAATTGTTCATTACTAGTGTATAGGACTACTACTGACCCTGGGGTGTTAATACTGTATCCCACCACATTGTTGAATTCATTTATTAGTTCTAGGAGCTCTGGTGTAGATTTTTCAGGATTTTCTGTAAATAGTATGTCATCTGCAAATAGGGTAAGTTTTACTTCTGCTTTGCAATCTGGAAGCCTTTTATTTCTTTTTGTTGCCTAATTCCTCTGGCTAGAACTTGGAGTACAAAGTTGAATAACAGTGATGAAAATGGGTATCCTTATCTTTTTTCTGATCATAGAGAAAAAAAATTTAGTCTTTCACCATTAAGTACGATGTTAGCTGTGGATTTTTCATATATTCCCTTTATCATATTGAGGAAGTTTCTCTCTTTATAGTTTTCTACATGTTTTTATCAAGAAGGTGTGCTGGATTTTGTCAAATGCCTTTTCTGTGTCAATTAAGATGATCATGTGTTTTACCCTTCATTAGGTTAATGTGGTATATTATATTAATTGACTTTATGTTGAACCACCCTTTCATACCTGGGATAAATTCCACTTGATCCTGGTTTATAATTCTTTTTAATGTGCTGTTCGATTTGGTTTGCTAGTATTTTATTGAGGATTTTTGCATCAATAATCATAAGATATATTATTCTATAATTTTTTCTTGTTTTATCTTTAGCTGCCTTTAGTATGAGATAATGATAGTCTTGTAGAATGAATTAGGAAGTGCGAATTTTTTTGGAGATTTTGAGTAGGGTTGGTGTTCATACTTTGGAATGCTTGGTAAAATTGCCCTTTTGAGGGCAATCTGGTTCTGGGCTCTTCTTTGTTGAGTGGTTTTTGCTTACTGATTCAATCTCCTTGCTTTGTTATGATCTTCCATTTCTTCTTCAGTCCGTGTAGGTAGTTTGTGTGTTTCTAGGACATTGTCTATTTCATCTTGGTTATCTAATTTTTTGGTGTAGAGTTGTTTGGAGTACTAAAGTTCTTTTTATTTCTGTGAGGTTGGTAGAGAAGTCCTCTTTTCATTTCTGATTTTAGTTATTTGCGTCTGCCTTTTTTTTTTTTCTTCATCAGTCTGTTGATTTTATTGATCTTTTCAAAGAACCATTTTTTTTTTAATTGTCTATACTATTTTTTTTTAAATTCTCTATTTCATTTATCTACACTCTAATTTATTTCCTTCCTTCTGCTCACTCTTTTGGTTTAGTGTGCTCTTCCTTTTCTAAATCCTTTAGTTTTGAGGTTAGGTCTCTCATTTGAAATCTTCTTTTTAAGTGTATCCATTTAGAGTCATAAATTTCCCACTCAACACTGACTTTGCTGCATTCCATAAATTTTGGTATGCTGCATTTTCATTTTCATTCACCTCAAGATATTTCCTAATTTCCATTGTGATTTCTTCTTTAACCCATTGGTTGCTTAAGAGTACATTGTTTGGGGGTCGGATGTGGCTCAACTGGTTGGGCGTCCATCTCCCATATGGAGGGACCCGGGTTCGCTCCCCGGGACCTCCCGGTAAAAAAAAAAAAAAAGAGTACATTGTTTAATTTCCACATTTGTGAATTTTCCATTTCTCCCTTTGTTATTGATTTCTAGCTTCATTCCATTGTGGTTGGAGAAGATAAATTGTTTGATTTCAATATTTTTTCACTTATTGAGACTTGTTTTGTGCCCTAATATGTGGCCTATTTTGGAGAATGATCCATGTGCACTTTAAGAAGAATTTGTATTCTGTTGCTGTTGGGTGAAGTGTTTTATATATGTCTGTTATGTCTGGTTGGTTTAGAGATTTGTTCACATCTCTGATTTCCTTATTGATATTCTGTCTACATGTTCTGTCCATTATTGAAAGTGGTATATTAAAGTGCCATACTATTAATGTGACACATCTGTTTCTCCTTCAAAATTTTCAGTATTTGCTCCATATATTTGGTTACATCTTCTGGTTGAATTGACACCTTTACCTGTGTATAATGTCTGTCTTTATCCACCATAACAATTTTTGACTTAAAGTCTATTTTATCTGATATTAGTATTGCTACCTCACCTCTCTTTTGGTTACTACTTGCATGTTTCTTTTTCCCACATCTGTTCACTTTCAAATTAATTATGTCTTTGAGCTATATATAAACAGCATATAGTTGGCTCATGCTTTGTTAGCCATTCTGCCAATCTCTGCCTTTTGACTGGAGAGTTTAATCTGTTGACATTTAAAATTACCACTGGTAATGCAGGACTTTATTCTGTCATTTTGCTATTTAGTCTTTGTGTTTTCCTATTTTATTCCTCAATTCTTCTGTTAATGCCTATTTTCATATTTATCTGAAGTTTAGAATTGTATCATATTTTGCTCCTTCTCTTTTCTATCTGGATATATTTTTTAAAATCTATTTTGCTTGTGGTTGCTATATGGATAAAATTTAACATCCCAAATATATAACAATCATAGTTTATTTGATACCAGTTGACTTAAAGAGTACATACCTACATTGTCCCCATTCCTTTCTGTCCCCCCACCATTTTTGTACTTGTTACAAATTATATCTTTATACGTTGTAAGTCCAAAACCATTGAGTCCTCATTACTTTTTAGTCATTTGTATTTTAGCACCTGTAGGTGCTAAAATACACAATAGTATTGGCATTTATAATTACACAAATGATTACCTTTTGACACAGATCTTAATTTCTTTATGCTGCTTTGAACAATTGTCTAGTAGCCTTTCTGTTCAGTCTGAAGAACTCCCTTTAGCATTGGTTGTAGGACAGGTCTAGTGGTGATGAACTCTTTCAGGTTTTGTTTATAAGGGAATTTCTTAATCTTCCCACTGCTTCTTTTTACTTTATTAGAGAAATTATGCATTTATACAACAATTATGCATAAAAGGCAAAGTTCCCATTTACCCCCCTATTATTAACACCTTGCATTGGTCTAGAACATTTGTTACAGTTTATGATAGCAAATTTTTATAGTTGTATTCTTACTATAGTTCCTGGTTTAATTTAGAGTTTTTCTGTTTATGTAGTATAGTTCCACTTTTTATAAAAATTTTATTCTGTCACCATATTCTCCCTTATTTTTTGAAAGAAGGTCTTGCTGGATATAAAATTCTTTGTTGGCTATTGTTTTCTTTTAGCACTTTAAATATTTTGTACCACTATCTTCTTAACTCTGTGGTTTCTAATGAGAAATGAGCACTAAATCTTATTGGGATTCCCTTGTACATAACTTGCTGCTCTTCTCTTAAACTTTTCGAACTCTTTCCTTCCTCTTGTCATTATTGGACAGTTTGATTACTTTGTGTCTGGGCATGGTTCTCTTTGAGTTTATCCTGTTTGGAATTTGTTGGGATTCTTGAATGTACATATTCATGTTTTATTAAAAATGGTTAGTTTTCTGCCATTATTTCTTTGACTATTCCTCTGTCACTTTCTCTCTTCTCCCTCTAGGACTCCCATCATGCATATATTGATATGTTGATTGTATCCCACAGATCTCTTAAGCTCTTTTCATTCTTTTTTATTCTTTTTCTTTCTTCTACTCAGCCTGAATCATTTCAATTGTCTTGTCTTTGAGATAGCTGATTCTGTCTTCTCATAACTCCAATTTGCTATAGAAACCCTCCAAGGAATTTTTCATTTCAGTTATTGTGTTCTTCAACTCCAGTAGTTCTGTTTGGTTCCTTTTTTAAAATTTCTTTCTTTATTGCAATTCTCATATTGCTCATTCATTGTTTTCCTGATATCCTTTAGTTCTTTTTTTATATATTTTCCTTCATCTCCTTGTACATACTGAAGATCATTTTTTAAAAGACTTTTTCCATGATGCCCACAGTCTGGCCTTCTTCATTTATGTTTTCTGGATTTTTACCTTGGTCATCATTTACCCTTTTTTGTCTTGTACTCTTTTGTTGCACACTGTATATTTTATATTTTAAAATGTCATCTTTGGAATTTATTCCTTTAGATATTTGTTTCTTGAGTTTACATCCAGCTGATATATGACATAGATTTTCTTCAGTGTTAGAAATAAACAAAACCAAGCAAACCTAAGCGAAAATAAAAGTACCTTCCAAAGTTTATAAATTGGCTTTGCATTGGCTTGTGCTCTCTGTAAGAGTTCAGTCCTCCTATGAGGAAGATCATCAAAGTGAATGCAAAGTGCAGGGTTCTCCCTGTCTTTTCTGGGCCTGTATCTTGTCCTGGACTTATGCTTTCTAATGGTCTTAAGTGTTCCCCTGTTTATAGAAGTTTGAATGTCCCCTCTACTTCCCAGGAAACAGGCCATCTCCCTCTCCTAGGTGTTCTACTACAGGACTTAAAGCAGATAATTCTTTTTCAGCTTCAATTTTTTTCTTGTACTGCTTTCATTTTCTCAAGCTGCTTTTGTCTGGGGGGGGGGAAATTTGGGAGATGGGTCAAACTGGAGAGGAGTTTCCCAAGTCAAGATAGCAGGAACAAGGCCAGGGATCCACAAAGGGAGTACTGGCTGGCTCCAAATTGCCCTGGAAAGAGGATAAATTAGGGGCCAGGAAGGGCTTCACAGTTCCCTGAAGCTTCACTTTTTAGCCTCAGCACCTGCCTTGCAAATTCATCCCTTTAAGCCTCGCAAATTCATTCCTTCAACTATCCTCTGCACCTCTGAGGAAGTATATTGTCTTTGTCTCCTCTGCCAACTTTATCCCGGGTGGTCTGCAACAATGACTGCCCTCACATCCAGATCCTCAGTGAACCAAAGTTGATATACAAAAATGGTAATCTGTAATCAGACATGCCCCTTCCCCCACCCATCTTGGAGAACTGGATTTAATGTTTATATCTGGCTTCAGCAAGCTATGCCAGGGGTTGGACTTCACTGCTGCTTGCTGCAAAAGTGGGATGTGGACAAAAGTAGAGACAGCAATTTACCAGTATTTACTGTAATTTACTAGCCTCTTCTTCCCACTCTTCCCTGGACACTGTACAGTATTCTACTAGACTCCACAATTTTGAAATAATCGATTCAGATAATTCCTGCCTGTGTAATAATTGTTCTGGTGGAGGGACTGATTTCTGGAGCTTCTTACTCTGCCTTCTTCCCCACTAAGATCTCAAGGGGACTTTGATGATATGAAAAAACCTAGTCAAATAAAATTATTTGCATACAATAAAAAAGACATTACCTTAAGATTCAGTCATAGAATTTAGGAACTGGAAAGGGATCCTGGGTTTTGGTATCCTTAATTATGACTTAGTCCACATATTTATCCATTGAAGGATATATATTTTTTCCTTTCTTTCTTTTCTCCTTGCTTAAGATTTTAGTGTTCTAATTAATTTTGACCATTGATATTCCATTGCTATCATTAGTAAATAGATAATATTGGTGGACACTTGATGTTTAGCAGGACTACTTTTACACTGAAGCTTCAGCTGCCCTGCCAACCATGGTTCTGTAACAGAGAGCTTCTCAACCATGTGCCATGAATCAGCTCAGGTAAGGGAAAATATTCATCCCCTGAGCCATGTGGGTGTCCAGGCACCCAAGGGCCTAGGGTGACCAGAACAGCCTGGTGGGTTACTTCTGACCATGTAGAGCCTCCATTTTAATTCCCATGTTGTACAAATATTATCTTTTTCTTTGTATCTTAGAAAAAGTTGACATGGTAAAGGGTAGAAAGCACTTCTCTAACAGACTGATTTCCAGAGTCTGCTCCAAGAAAATATGGGATGGACAAAATTAGGGTCCCCAGAGCCTCCAAGACCTTGCTACTCTTTGCACAGTTTATATCCAAAGTTGTCTAGCTCATCAATGCCTCAAGTAAGAGTCCATGTCATTACTGCACCTGTCCAGAGGCATTTCTTTCTACATTTGCAGGTATGCCCAAGGACACCTGATTGGAATCTACATTCATTTTCCCAAAAGATGAGAAGGAAGAACTTTGACTCTCAAGTAGATTTAACACACTGCAATAAAGCATCAATTCTAAAAAAGTTGTCCTTCAAATATGACCTCTGGCCCGGCAGCATTGGCATCCCTGAGAACTTGTTAGAAAGGCAAAATCTTGGGTCCTACCTCAGATCTATGAGGAGAAAAATCTGGGATGGGACCCATTCATTTATCCTTTAACAAGCCCTCCAGATGATTCTGATAATTGCTTAGATTTGAGAACCATTTTGCCCAGAACACAAAAGGTAACAGAATAAACAGAAGTTGTGTTCTCTTGCCCAACAGACTCTTGCATTTGAGCCCCGCAATAGGTGATATTGGGCAAATTACTTAGCTTTGCTGGGCCTTCCAATGTAAGGTAAGAGCATTGGGTTAGTTCTTTTTTTTGTTGTTGTTCCTTACATGATTTTTTTCATGACGTTTTTGTGTTTTTTAAAGTCTCTACGGTGCCGTGAAACACCTTTCAGCAGAGTAACTAATGTGGGATTTGAGTGGGAGTTGCCATCTTTTCAGGATTCTTTATGCTGAGGAAGGAAGGACTTATCCTCCTATACTGGCATAGCAAGAGTTAGCCTAAAAGGATGTTTCCTGCTTGATGACTAGAGGACTAGTATGAAAAGCTTGAGGGCCTTGGACTTCATTACTATTTTTTGGTTTATAATTCTTGCCCTGATACTAACTCTTTTTTTTTGTTTATTGGTTGGATTTTGATATTAACTCTTATTGTGATATCAGGCAAATCTAAAATAACTCTCTGGCTCTCTGTTTTTCTACCCATAATATAGGAAATCAAATAAGGTAACAAGGTTTTATGTTTCTAGTAAAGTAATCATAAGATAACAGGAGTCTAATAACTGCTCCATTTTCATTCCATTTCAATTCAAATATTCTATTCTCTGGAATTCTTGAGTGGTAAAGATTGCTTTGCAAACATCGAATCTTTTTTCCCATATTATTATGCTGGTTCCTCAGGTTTTCTCTGGAAGGGAAACATTTGTTGACAGCAAGTTCGTGTTCTTGCCAGCTTGCATGGTTGTCCTTATCCTGTGAAGCTTGACTACCTGCCTCTAAGCCAATATTTAATGACAGTGCTAGACACTTTTGAGCATTTGTTGCTTATATGTACCAGCAGTTGGATTCCCATAGCCTCAGACTTCCCCTCTAAAGCTGCTGGCCAAATTACATAATGTACCCTTGTACAAATGGGAGCAACATGAACCTGCAGCTATCAATCAATGTCTTCCTGAAATTAAAATTGTCCTATAAATGGGGTATTAGAAGCAACTTTTTATTTTTAGTGTTTACATATTATTTTATTTTTTTCACACTCACTTTTTTCAGACTCTTGCAATTCTTAACACCAACTATTTCCAGACACTTTCCAGTAGGTCATCCTATTTAATTCTTATGATGGTCTTAGGAGATGGGTGGGGTCTTAGATATCTAGAGCTGCCATAACAAAGTATCACAAACTAGGTGGCTTAAAACAACAGAAATTCATTGTCTCACCTTTCTGGAGGCTACAAGTCTGAAAACAAGGAGTCAGTCCATGGGAAAGAATCTGTTCCTTGCCTCTTCCAGCTTCTGGTGGTTACTGGAAGTCCTGGTGTTCCCTGGCTCAGAGCTGCATAACTCAATCTCTGTCTCCATCACATGGCTGCCTTCTCTCTGTTTGTGTCCAAATTTCCTCCTCTTATAAGGATACCAGTCATATTGTTTTAGGGCCCACACTAATCCAGTTTGGACTGAACTAATAGCATCTTCAAAGATCCTCTTTCCAAATAGGGTCTCATTCACAGGATCAGGTTTTAGGACTTGAGCATATCTTTTTGGAGGACATCTTTCAGTACATAACAACTGGTATTACCTCCATTGAAGATGAATAAACTAAAGCTCACTTTGAGTAACTTGCCCAAGGTTACTCAGTATGTGACAACCAGAATTTGAACCCAAGTGCTTTCTTTGCAGGGCTAATGCTCTTTCCACAAAAGCAAAGTTCTCCTAAATCTTATGTCTATTGGGTAAATAGCTTTAGTGTTTGCATAAGGGTTTCTCGGATTCAGGAAGGTGCTGAGATGGTGTTAAAATTCAAGTTTAATCAATCAACCAATTAGTATTTATTGAATGACTTCTGGGCAGAAGCATTGCACTTGGTGCTATGGGAAATAAACAACTACAGAAAATGATCAAACTGAACAAAATGTAGTGAAAGAAGAAACACACATGCATAAAGTGATGGCTTGTCCTGTGAGGCATCAATAAGTATTCCAGATGAGAGGTAGAGGCAAATATCTCATCTGAACTGAGATCAGGGCCAGGCAGCTCTCTTGCAATCAGGTGCATCAGGAAAAGATTTATACATGTGATGGGCTTTTCAGGTTCAGCCTTGGTATGTCTATTAAGTTTCTACTATGTTTCTGGCATTATCTAATTTTTACAACAGTCCTGTCCCATTTTATAGTTGGGTAAACCAACTCTCAGAGAGGTGAAATGAGCATCCCAAATACGAAAACTTGACAAGAAGCAGAGCTGGGAATCAAACCTAGGTCTTTTGAATGGAAGTATGATGTTCTTTCTGTGACATCGTTTATTAGATCTATTTCTATAAAGGGCTTGTTAACATTTATACTTTCTGCAGAGTAGTCTTGTAATCATTTGCTCTACATTGATTAGTGTCACCCTAAAGTTCATGTCTACCTGGAACCTCAGAATCTGCTCTTAATTGGAAATAGGGTCTTTGCAGATGTAATTCGTTCAGATGAGGTCATACTAGATCAGGGTGGACCCTAAATACAATAAGACTGAAGTCCTTATAAGAAAAGGGAAATTTGGACATAGACACATGGACACGAAGGAAAGACAGCCATGTGAAGGCAGAGGCAGTGATTGAAGTTTTGCTGCCACAGGTCTAGGAATGCCTGGGGCCACCAGGAGCTGAAAGAGGTGTCAGAGGGAGTGGGCCCTGCCAACACCTTGATTTCGAACTTCCAGCCTCCAGATGTGTGAGAGAATAGATTTCTGTTGCTTTAAGCCACCAAGTTTTTGTTACTTTGTAATGTCAACCCTAGCAAACCAATATATCATTTAAGTACCAGGAAACAAGGCTTTAAATACCACCATATTTTACTCATTTTTTGAGAATTTCAAGGGGTTATATATGGAATGGCAGTTTCCCTTTGAAGGAAAGCCTTTCTGTTTTCTTCTTTTTAAAATCTTAAGGGGCTATGACAGTGGTTTTTCAGGTAAGTGTTTGTGTGTTAAGGTTCATACTCATAGAGCATTAGAAAAACAGTTTAGAGTTTTGTACAGCTCTTCAGAGAGACCTGTTTCTATCCTCTAAGTCCTTCTCCAGGTACTAAATTGCCTCTTAAGGAAGGAGTTGAAGACTCTGTGGAGGCTGCTGAAATCTCTGGGCAGCCTGACACAGCCGTGGGCCTGGCATGGCAGAAGCAGGCCTCCCAGGCACCAGAGCCATCAAACAGCTCATTCCACTGGGGAAGCACAACCCTTCCTTCTACCTGGGGAATCACAAGCAAGCTCAGGCCAAAGAGCAATTTCGAACCATTTCAGCAAGGTTAGGCAGTCGCTAAATAGCCGATCCCTGGGGTGGCGCTAGGAGCCTGGGAGGTAGACTCTGTTTGGGATGCTTATCTGCAGACAAGCATCAGCCAGCAGGGCTTTGAGGGGAAGCAACAAAACAAGATGGTGAACGAGCTTTTCTTACTGCATGGAAAAGCAAATGTCAGCAGAGCCCTAATGAAATGAACAGACCTGAAAGGAAACACAAGCACTAACTGTTTGCTTAAGAAGAAGGTATCCAAGGGGATATTTGAAGTGCCTGTTTTTAGGTTTTGTTTATAAAGAAATTTTTTTAACAATTGAGGATGCCTTTTAAAGCAGGAGTGTAATCTTTTGGATGAAAATGCCTAATAATATTCTAAAAGATTAATATAAGGAGATGCTTTCTGCTCAGAGAACTTCCCATAATTGATCAAAACTGTATTTTCATAAAGCCATAGGAATGGTCCTAATTAAAAAATATCAAAATAGAGTAAAATGTCAGTTTGAGTCCAAAAAAATTGGAAAAATTGAAATCCTAGAATACCTAGCACAAAGATATATATATATATATAATAAACACTCAAGAAATATTTATGGATAAATCAATCTTATTTTTTCCTTCTTGAAGGATTTTTATCAGAATGCAAATCTCCGTTCTGGATTCATGTAGTACCTCTATTTTGTTAACCTTAGTGTTAATTTTATTATATTCTACTTTGTAGAGAACTGTTAATCCATACTGTAATTCAATTAACAGGACTACTTAACCAAAATTTCCCATACCTGCAACATTATGGTTAACTGGACATAATGTATGCATAATTAACAAATAAGAATATTTCAAAATGGGTTAAGACGAGTTTTCCCTAAGGAGTCACTCTGAGAATGCAAAGCACTGTTGGCTATTATGCTAAAATACAAATGGGTCACTGCTTCCTACTACTTAATTTCACCCTGTTTAATTAGCCTAGATATCATAAAAGTTGACCCCTCCACATTCCAAAGGTATTTTGAAATAACATAAATATTGAGTGGGAAGTTGGATTGCCCATTTTGCTTGACTTATAGGTAGAGATAATAAGGCCTATAGAAGGTAAGCAATTAAGAAATAATTTAAGTAATTAAATAGTAGACCCATAAGGAACCTTGGTAATTATCAAATGGAGCCAACTTTCTACTTTTTTTAAATTAGAGAAGTTGTAGGTTTATGGAAAACTCAAACATAAAATGCAGAGTTCCTTATACTACTCAATTACTAACACCTTGCATTAGTGGTGGTACATTTCTTACAACTGACATTTTTATAGTTGTGCTATTAACAATAGTCCATGGTTTACATTAGAATTTACTGTTTGTATTGTACAATCTTATTTTTTTTTTCAATTTTGATTCTAACATATATGCAACCAAAAGTTTCTCCCTTTTAACCACATTCAAATATATAATTTAGTGATGTTAATTACACTCACAATGTCGTGCTACCCTCATCACCATCCATTACCAAAACTTTTCCATCAACCCAATTAGACACTATATTTTAAGCATTAACTCTACATCCCCTCCCCACAACCCTGCTCTTGGTGACCTGTTATAGTTTCTGAATCCATGAGTTTTCTTATTCTAATTATTTCGTATCAGTGAGATCATAAAATATTTGTCCCTTTGTGTGTGGCTTATTTCACTCAACATAAGGTCTTCAAGGGTCATCCATATTGCCACATATATCACTACTTCATTCCTTTTTACAGTTGAATAATATTCCATTGTATGTACGGCGTTTTGTTTATCCATTCATTATATAGATATTTAGATTGCTCCCAGGTTTTAGTAACTTGAGTATTGTTTCATTTTCCTACCACCACCAGGCAAGGGATATGGTTCTTTCTGCCCTCTCTGAGCTATGCTCTACAACTCTCCTTTGACTTAGGACCTTTCCTCCTCTTTTCTTACTATAGTAGTCTTCTATCTCTTCCCAGCTGGAGTAATTTACATCCCCACTTAGATAAGACCCACATCTTCTTATCATGACCTCTCAATACCTACCAACATTCAGGAAGCATTTTTTCTCTTGTTCACAATTGTTTCCATTCCTTATTCTACATTTATTACTCAACCTACTCCATATAGCTTGCATCTCTTCTTTTAAGTGAACTCATCCATAGTGTCCACTTTCCCTTATGCAGTGACACCAAAATCTTTCTTTAATCCAGAATTCTTACATGAACTCCAGACCATATCCACCTGCCTACCAGACATTGCCATCTAGATGTACGTTAAACTTGGAACCTCCCAGACAAATTCCTTATCTCTCCCAACTCCTTCTCTTATATTCCTTTAGAATCTATGAAGTTACCCGAGCCAGGCATTTAAGCCATCATCTTCTGTCTTTCTCTGTCCCCTGTTGATTCTACCTCCCAAATAATACTGCAGTGTATCCCTTCCTTTCAGTTCCGTTGTGACTGCCTTACATTTTTTTTCTTTTCTGGAATTTTGTAATAGTATACTAACTCCACTCCTTTCTTCCAGTGTTGCTCCCTGAGGTCTATCTTTCATGCTGCTCAAAGTATGATTTTTTTCCTAATACACAAATCTCTTCCCTTCACCTTCATGTTTACAATTCTTTAGTGACCCTCACGTGATTTTGGATTAAGTAAAAATTCCTTTCTATGATATGTCTCAGTTTTGTATTATAGCTGATAGAACTTACAAATTTAGAGATTTATTCATGGATGTTTGGTCAGAGGGATGGTCTGAGTTCACTGCCAGGAATGTAAAACCCCTACAAGCTTTCCATGACCCCCCTGGGCATGGGCTGCCCCCTGAGACGTGCTAAGTGTGGTTAAGTTTGTTGTCCTGTACACAGGGATAGACTGCCAGTATTAACCTTACCCTCTCCACTTCGGCAACTTCACCCTTTGCCCAGATATAATGTGCTTCCAACGATGAAAGCAGCATTTGGCACTTATTGAAAACAAGCAGTTCTCTGACTAGTAAATTTATTAGGATACTCTTAATATATAGTTTATACTATTGGCCTTCTTGAGATTTCTACAGGGTTGTACACTAGCGCACATCCTGGGAATCAGATTCAAGGGCTGCCCCGTCTGCTGTCAGATTCTCTGTCACTTGTTTCCCCTTTATTATTTAAAGTCAGGTTTATTGAGATATAATTTATATACAGTAAAATATACCCTTCAGGCCTGCAGCTCCATGCATTTTGAAAGATGTTTTTATTGGTATAACTATCCATCACAGTTAAGACATACAACATTTCCATTTACCAGACAAAATTCACTCCTGCCTCTTTGCAGTCAATTTCTTCCCCACGCCCTGAGTCCCTGGCAACCACTGATGTTATCTTTTTGGCTCTTCCATGTTATATAAATGGAACCATTCAGTGTGTAGCCTTTTGATTTTGGTTTCTTTCATTTCGCATAGTGCATTTGAGAACTATTAATGTTTTGCTAGTGTTGGTAGTTTGTTCCCTTTTATTGCTGAGTAAGATTTCACTGTGTGCATTTCATATTTCATTGATGTGTGTGTGTGTGTACGGCTCTGTGCCCATTCCTTACCCAGTTGATGAGCATATAGTGTGATGGACACACTAAAGTGGCCCCCTGCTTCCTGCCTTCTTGTGTTCAAGCCTTTGTATAAGCTTCTCCCCTTTAGTGTGGAAGGATCCTGTGACAAGCTTCTAAAGAATAAAATATGGCAAAGCTGATTGGATATCACTCCCATGATTATGCCATGCTGTGTAATACCCCATCTTACTAACATACTTCTTTTAGGGCAGGGGTTCTTAACCTTTTTTGTTCCATGAACCCCTTTGCCAGTCAGGTGAAAACCACAGACCCCTTCTCAGAATATAGCAGCAGATGGTTTTATGACACTCAACATCAGAGGTCATAGAAAATAAAGATAATAAGCTGGTTTTTTTCAATTCAAGTTCATGGACCCCTTGAAATCTTAACCCCTGGTTAAGAACCCCTGCTTTAGAGACTCTCCTTGCTGAATTAATAAAGTAAGTAGCCATATTGTGGAAGCCTACATGGCACAGAGCTGAGGGTGGTCTCTAGGAACTGATGATAGCCTCCAGATAACAGGCAGCAAAAAGCTGGACCCTGGGTACTATAGAAGCAAGGAAGTGCAACCTGAGTGAGCCTGGAAATGATTTCTTCTCCAGTCAAGCCTTTAGATGAGAATGCAGCCTAGGCAATACCTTGATTGTAGCTTTGTGAGAACCTCAGCAGCCCAAACTTCTGAGCCATAGAAACTGTGAGATAATAAATACACATTGTTTTAAACTGCTAAATTTGTGTTAGTTTATTATACAGCAATAGAAAACTAATACATATTGGTTGTGTCCCGTTTTTGGTGATTACAGATAAAGCTGCTATAAATATTTATATACAAGTATGGGTATTAGCGTATATTTTTATTTCTTTTGTGTAAATACCTAGAAGTGGGGTTGCTGAGTCATTTAGTAAGCTTATATTAATTTTTTAAAGTAACTGCCAAAGTACTTTCCAAATTGGCCGCATTATTTTACATTTGCATCAGCAATGTATGAGAGTTCTAGTTGTTCCACATCCACATCAGTATTTGGAATTATCTGATTTTTAGAATTTTAGCCATTTTAATATGTGTGAAATGATACTTCATTATTGTTTTAGTTTGCCTTTCTCTAATGACTAACAATGTTGAACCTTTTTTCATGTGCTTATTTCCATCCATATGTCTTCTTTAGTGAGGTATCTATTCATATCACTTGCCCATTTTTAAAAGTAGTTGTTTTCTCATTATTGAGCTATAACAGTTTTTTGTGCATACTGGATAGTAGTACTTTAATAGTTACGTGTTTTACAAATATTGTCCCCAAGTCTGTAGGTTGACTTTGCATTTTCTTAATAGTATCTTTCAAATGCAGAATTTTCTAGTTTTGATGAAGTATAATTTATTACTTTTTTTTCCTTTTGTGGATAATGGTTTTGGTGTCATATCTAGGAAGTTTTTGTCAATTCAAGGTCAAAATGATTTTCTCTTATGTTTACTTTTAAAGGTTTCATAATTTTGTGTTTTACTTTTAGAACTGGGGCCTATTTTTTTTTTCATAATACTTTTTAAAAAAAGATACTTAGATTACATAAGTGTTACACAAAAAATATAGGGATTCCCATATACCCCACTCCCCACACCTCCCACACCCTCCCACATAAACATCCTTCATTAGTGTGGCACATTCATTGCAATTGATAAAGACATCCTGGGGCTTTGCCATTAAGCATGGACCATAGTTCATATTGTAGACCACACTCTATCCCACACAGTTCTACATGTTATATGATGATATAAAATGGCCTATATCTGTCATTGCAGTGTCATTCAGGATGATTCCCAAGTCCTGAAAAAGCCCCCATATTACAACTGTTTTTCCCTCTCACTGTCCCAAGAGCCTCCAGTGGCCACTGGCTCCCCATCAATGCTGTAATTTCTTCCATTGCTAGAATCACAGTATGTCTATAGTAGAATACCATTAAGTCCACTCTAGTCCATAGTTCTTTCCCCAATCCTTAGGATTCTGGGATGGTGATGTCCACTCCACCTCTAATTGAGAGCGGGCTTATAACCCATGGGGAAGATGGATGGGACTATCTTGCTTGCAGTTGCAGACTCTCTCTGTTCCTTGGGTTAGTCATTGTCCATCATCATGGGACCTATTTTGAGTTACATTTGTACAAGGTACAAAGTATGAATTGCCTCAATTTTTGCATAAGGGAATTTAAATTATTCCAGCACCATTTGATGAAAAGACTACTCTTTTCCATTGAATTGTCCTGGACCTTTGCCAAAAATCAATTTAACACAAATATGTGGGTCTTTTCCTACCCTCTCTTTCTATTCCATTGGTCTATGTGTCTCTGTCTTTTCAGCAGTACAACACTGTTGTGATTATTGTGGTTTTAAAATCAGGTAGTGGATGTCTTCCAATTTCCTTCTTTTTCAAAATTGTCCTGGCTATTCTCATTCTTTTGCTTTTCCATATAAATTTTGGAATCAATTTTTTGATTCTACAAAAGTGCTTGCTGGAATTTTGAATGGGATTGCTTTGAATCTAATCCATGAACATAGTATATATCTTTTAATCCAAGTGTTCCTAACATTTTTGTTCTACTGACCCCTTTGCCAGTTAGGTGAAAACCACAGACTCCTTACTAAGTCCACACTATACTGTGTATTATTTAATAAATATATACATCACACCAACATGTCCCTACAAGAATAATGTTTTTTTGAATTTCAAATCAAGCTCATGGACCCCTTATTAAGAAGCCTTGTCAATCCATGAACATAGTATAGTATAGTATTTTTTTTTTGGATATTTGATTTCCCTAATCTATGTTTTACAGTTTTCAGAATCTTGCATATAATTTTATATTTATTCCTAAGCATTTCATGTTTGATGTTTCTGTAAATAATATTATATTTTAACATTTAAATTTCTAATTATTTTTGCCAATACATAGAAATACAATTGAGTTTGGTTTATTGACCTTGTATCCAGCAACTTTGCTAAATTTGAATTTAGTTCTAGGAGTTTTTTTTAGATTCCTTGTGACTTTTCAGATGGATAACTATATCATCTGTTAATAGATATTTATTTTTTCCTTTCCAGTCTCTGTGTCTTTTATTTTCTTATCTATTATCACCCTGTCTAGGATTTAATATCAAGTATGATGTTAAATAGGAGCTATGAGGGCAGATATCCTTGCCTCATTTCCCATCTTATGGAAAAAATATTCAGTTTCTCATGATTTAATATGATAGCTATAGTTTTTTTTTTTTTGTAGATGCACTTTAAACTGTTGATTAAATTACTTTTGGCCTCCAGTTTCTGAGGTTTTTAAAAATCATGAATGGATGTTGAATTTTTCAAGTGATTTTTCTACATCTACTGGAATGATATGGTTTTCTTCTTTAGTCTGATAATATAGTAAATTACATTTATTGAATTTTAAATGTGGGAACAACCTTACATTCCTGGGATAAACCTCACTTGACCCTTTTATATGTTGCTGGCTTTGATTTAGTATATTTTGTTGAGGCAGCTACTCTTTAACTTCATCTTCCGCTATGTACCTCATATTCAGCTCCTCTTACAGTGCTTATAGGTCCCTCACCTGTAATCACTCTCACACCTTTGTCAAACAACTTTTGGGGTGCCTTCTCAGCCCTCCAACTGCCTTCTTCATTGACAATTGTATACTCCTGTCTGTTAAGAGTTCTGAGTCAATTATGTTTGTACTATATGACGCTGGTTGGATCAGGAGTGGACACTTGACTTAAGTTGGACCAATCACGTTCTCTTTCTCAGGAATTTGGATTTGAAATTAAAAGACACGGGTTAGTTTGTGCTGATTGTTATAAATCCATAACATAACAACTTAGGATCAGGTAGTCATTTGGGGGCAGCCACATTCAGCCAGTGTAAGCATAACAGGAATGCATGCCCTCAGTGGTTCTCTTCTCATTCTTCTAGACTCAAGGTAGGCACCTGACTCTTCTCTCAGCTAGAGTCAATATTTAATTAAAACACTTCCTTACATCTTCCATCACACTTATTACATGTTATTATAGTACTTGAGTTGGATTCTGAACTCTAGGATTTTGGTCTTTTGTATTTTGTATCCCCTGTGCCTAGTGTTTGACCCATACTTATATGTTGGTAAATGTTTGGAATGAATGGATTAATCCACTTTACTTTTAAAACCACCCCAAGTGCCTTTTTTCACTCATCTTCAGGAAACAAGGGTGAGAGAGGTAGCACTTCTAACTTCCTTTTTGTCTCTGTCCTCTAGAGGCGTGGCTCTCAAACATAGTAACACATTAGAATCACCTGCTGCCCAGGCTATACCCTTACAATTGAATCAGAGTGGAAGGAGAACCAAATCAGGATTTTTTTTTTTTTTTCAAAGAATCACCTGGGGAGAGGAGGGGATTAAACAATACTAATGCCTGGTTCACACTCCCATAAATGCTGATGTAATTGGTTTGGGGTGTGGTCTGAGGCAGCAAGTGTTTAAAAAGCTCCCCAGATGATACTAATGTGCATCCAAGTTTGCGATTCACATCCCTAGGAGTGTCCTCATTATCCGGTTCACAGAGCAATTCTTTAGAAACTGAAAATCCATGGCAGTAATGGATTTACTCCTGCAAGACTGCATGGTAGCAGGTGGGGAAATCTGCAATTCAGATAATATGACCTCATTTTGTAGGCCATGGAACTTGGTACTAATCACATTTGTCTGGTGCAAAAATATGTTCTACACCTGCCCCAAGTTTCTTCCTCTCAAAAACTGTATCACAACCCTGGTCATTGTTCTCAGGAATCCATAGCTTGGTATATAAGAAGTGGGCCACAAATGCTATAGAATGGCATGTAGGAAGCTGCTGACAGAAGCATCCCACACTGTTTTTTATTGCATCGTCCTTGGTTCTGACTTTGGTCACAAAAGCAGTGACTCTACATCTTGTTGCTTCCTGTTTTGACTTTAGGATTTAATGGTGTTTCTTTGCTTAACATACAGCAATTAATGGCGTTTACACTGGCAGGGAAAATTATTGCTATTACATTGTTTTGAGACACAAAGTAAGGGTAAGAAATATTTAGGCTAGTAATCAAGAACTTATCTTCTGATGAGTTTGACTTTCCCCTTTTTAGCTGGTTTTATGCATGGCTGCTTTCCAAGACTGCTCAATGGGTTACAGCTGACAGAAAGGAACTAAAAATTATGACCACTTTATGGAGGGATGGCAAAGCTGCAAAACAGGCAGAATATAACAGTGAAACAATCCCGCAGTGGGATATCTTTGATCTCAGCATTCCATCTAGGCATCCCTTTGTAATTTGCCTCTTGAGCATCTTAGAATCAGTTCCTTTGTACTTAAACCTACCCTTGTGACTCGGCTACTATGGTTTTACTATTTGATTTCTCTGTAATTGTCCTTTGAACTCAACACTGATCTGTCTCTGGTACTTGATTTTGTGACATCCAAAGGCTTTTTCCATGTAGTTATTGGGCAAACCCTTACAAAGCAGTATCATAACATAGTTCCTTAACAACCCAGTGTTTCAGTTGCAAGTAGCTAGAATATATACTTCTTGCCTATTCCTTGCTCCACTTCTAGCAGCTGAACAAAATGATAGTCCTTTTTGAAGTACCAGTCAAATCTCAGTAACTTAATAAAATCAATGTTTGCTTTTCACTCAAATTCCATGTCATTTGCTAGTTAGCTGGGGCCTCTGCTCTGCTTTAACTGCTCTCAGAACCAGGCAATGGGGTAGCCACTGTATAAAACACTGCCAGTAGCTATTGCAGAAGGAAAGATGTAGAAAATTAGGGGCCAGCTCTGTCCAGGCATGACATGTGTCATTCCTCATATTTCATTGGCTAAAGCATATCATATGACCATGATTAATTCCTAGAGGGCAGAGAAATGTAATACTTTCTGTGCCCAGGAGGAGAAATGGAGATAAATGGGGAACACAGCAGAATTCTGTATTGGTCATTGTGATAACTGTTTGCCTAGAAAAGCACTGAAAATTACACACAAACAATGCCTAATGGAAGAAAGATACACATATCTTAAAGCAACACTCTAAGTTAGAAGCCCATCAAGGATCCCCAAAGATAACCTTGGAGGTTAAGTAGGTGAGTACACACATGATTTTGGAGGCTATATACCTAAACACTTAGGGCCCACATTTGAAGCCTGTATGCATAATTAACATTTAAATTTAGAGCCAACTAATGATGCTACTAGAACCAACTAGAAAGTTCAAATTTGAAACCCTCATGCAATAGAAAAAGTAATTGGGGTTCAGAGAGGGGAAGGAATTTTTCCCAATATTCTACAGTGATGAGTCATAACTAAAAATACACCCCATTTCTGATCCTGGCCCAGCACTATTTGTTTTGTATAGTATTATTTGCCTTAATTTATTGATTTCAAGAAAAGTTTGTATAGGAAGATTCTGATATCTTCCAACTACAGCAGCTATGGACTTAGAATATGTGAACTTTGAACAGATGTGCTTCCAAGTGTTCCTTTTGTGACTGCTTTTTGGCTGAGGACACTATCCAATTTCTAATAGGATTTATGTTTCATTGCTTATGGGTTCTAAATGTTATTTGTGGTATGGAAGTTTTCCTCAGTTTTGTTTAATGGATGAGCTGACTTGCTCAATATTCTAGTAATGTCCTGTAAAAATATAAGTTTAAAATACATAATCCAGCAGCATGTGGGAAAATTGTTTTTTCAGGAGAAATAAGTTCACACCAATCAGAGGATAGAATTAGTCAGGCTTGACCCGCTAAATTGAATCAGTTATTTAGCATTAGATGTTCCCAGCATTGACCTTTTTAATGAGAAATGGGTCTATTAGGTCTGTTTTACTCTGCTGTAAACTATTTTATGAATTTGAACAAGGCTTTCCATAATTTAAATACATGTAAAGATCTGGGGATGGGTTAGGCTGAGACTAAGTAAAATTAGCTTTTGATGGCCTGGCCAGGTGGAACATGTCTAATTTGTTAACTTACTGACTTTCTTTCTTTCCTGAGCCAAAAGGCTCCAAAGACCAGACACTAGTGAATAACTTTTATATAGAGAAGAATAAGACCAAAGTGATCCAGCAGAAGTTCTTTGGAAAAATCTCATGAAGTATGCAGTCTGTCATGCTGGGTGAGGACAAAGCATCTGGGCCTGTTTGCTTTCATGTCACATCCACAACTCCTGTCCTTAAATGCAGCTTCGGGGCCTGACAACTGGAGTTGACTAGTTAAGTGGGTCTTAAGTTCCATCTTTAAAATCGCCCAGCTGTTCTCTTTTCTCAAAAATAAAACCAACCCAGCTGGTGGGTGGGAGTTTCCCACTGTGACCCAGGAAGCTGAGGGCTGGAGACAGGTGTGGATGGGAAAAGCAAAGGGGAGGAGGGAGCAGAAAGCGGGAGGCAGGGGCTGTTATCTCCCAGAGTCTACTTTCTTCTGGTCCACTGAAGCACTGTGGGTGGGGCTGCCCAGGGAGAGGAAAATAGAGGGGGAAAGAGGCTTATTTCTTGCTGCACTCTACAGAGGAATAGGAGTAGAGGGACAAGGCATAATAGAACACATTAATTGGAATCGTTAGTCTAGCTCCAGAGCTCTTTTTCTGATAATTCCTGAGGCAGCAGGATATAGATAACATATGACCTAGACCAGGAGTTCTTAACAAGGGGTCTGTGAGCTTGAATTAAAAAACAAAAAAAAACAAAAACAAACACATTATTCTTGTGGGGATGTGTTAGTGTGGGTATGACATATTTATTAATAATACACAGTATACAGTGTGGACTTAGTCAAGGGGTCTGTGGTTTTCACCTGACTGGCAAAGGGGTCAGTGGAACAAAAAAGGTTAAGAACCCTTGACCTAGACCATGACCTTAAAGACCACCCAATATCATTGGGGAGACGGTGTAACACTATAGAAAATATATTACAAGTAGTGTCTGTAAGCATGCAAATCCTTGTTTACAACACCACTGAAAATGCTGAATGCACCTGAACAAGCCACTTAACCTCTCTGTTTCTTTGGTGCCACTTCTGGACTCGCACATACACACATGGATATGAGTAGCAGACAATGGATTTCAATATAAATGATTTAAGATTTAGAGCACACATGCTCATTGCCCTGGGAAATGGGGGAGGGGGAAGTAGCCTGATGTGCTCTGACCCTCTTTCCAGCATGGCTGCTCACAGGTCAGGGGAAGAACACTGAGGTTCTACTATGGCCTTTACTCTTCCCATTCCCTTCCTCTAAGCAGAGCCCTTCCCTGGTCTCCTGTCTTTGGGGTCTTTTATCATAGGTAGAGCCTCACGGCATTCCCTTTTATATGCTCCCTTTACCTAGTGCATTAGTGTATTTCTTCAGGCCACCTGATCCATCTAAGGTGACAATGTATCTACTATAATAAAGCAATCAGCATTATTAGAAGGTGTATAAGTCAGCCAAAGGGGTGCTGATGCAAAATACCAGAAATTGGTTCCTCTCTTCCCAGGGCTGGCTTCTCTCCAGGCTCAGCTCCTCTGTTATCTCCGCAAGGCCAGCTGTAGACTATCAGGCAACCCTTTCTGTCTCTCTCCCTGGGGCTTCTGCTGTGTCTAAGGCGCTGTCTCTATTCCTCTGTGTTCTTCTCCTGTGTGTTCACTTCCCTGGGCTCCAGCTCAAAACTCAGCATCAGAACTCCAACTGTGTCCTTTGCCGTGTCTTTTCTACCAACCAAGGGGCGGGGACTCAAGGCCCTACTGACGTGGCCCAGTCAAAGCCCTAATCATAATTTAATCATGCTCGGAGTAACAGACCAGTTTACAAACATAATCCAATATCTATTTTTGGAATTCATAAATAATGCCAAACTGCTGCAGGAGGTGAGGACTAGAGAAAAGATGGCTGCTGTCCCTTATCCTCCTCTTTCCAAGATGACAAATGGTATAGTAGATTCCTTTGTGGTTTAAATCAAAGAAATGAGATCAGTGACAGGAACTGAGGACTAAATCTTGAGGATTCCAATCATCCTTTGAGGATTTCTGGGTGGATTCAAGTGGGTTGCCCTGTATATATGTATGTATAAACATCATACAGGCTGGTCTAGACTTGGGCCGGGAAACTTGGGTCAGGTTTATTCCTTGCTCTGCTACTGCTGTGTGGTCTTGATGAGAACTTCCATCTCAGTCCCAGTTTTCTCATCTTTAAAAGAGAGACAATCTTGTCCTTTGTGCCTGCACAGCGTTGCCGTGAGGATGTACTGAAATAACATATGTGAAAGCACTAGCTGTAAAAAGCAACACATATAAAGTATTATCATGAATGCTGGTGACAGAGGGCAAGGCTCATGAATGGGTTAAAATGCAGATTTTTGCATGGGTATGTCAACAGAGTGAGTTTTACTGTAACTTGGTAGCTATTTCCCCCCAGGTAAATTTGCAGGTGGGGGAGGATCCTAGCTCCTAAAGTGGGGATGGGGAAGGATCCAGAAGAAGAGGCTGATCAGTGTTGAGAACTACTTTTCCTTTTCTCTCTCTTCCTCCTTCCCTTAACCCGCCTCCACTGCTCATCCATTTCTACCTCCCTCTCACATTTTTCCTCTCCTTCCCTCCAGGCAGAGGCTGTGTTTTCCAGCAACATCGGTCATTGTCAGTGTCAAGTTGCCGAGTGTGGGGCTGGCCTGGAGAGTGCAGGGGAGTGTGCATGTGCTAGGAGAGAGCTGGCACCATTGGGCAGGGGGCAGAATGTAATTAACCTGCCCCGTGTTCAGGAGTCTGAGCTCCACTCTCTGTCTCTTATGAACTGCCCTCCTCTGATGTCAGCAGATGAGCTGGGGTGATGAGACAGCTGTGCATTTGGAGGAACAGCTGGCCTAGTCTGCATCTGCCTGGATGCTGTGACAGTGAATGCATGTCACAACCTCCCTTCCTCGTAAAAGGCTTGACCCACTCACGATTTCTCTGGCCACAGCATCTTTTGACCCAAATTGTCGAAAAATGCCAACATCTAATACATTAGGCTATTTGGGCGACTTGGCCAGTAACCCCTGGCCTCAGGCCATAAAGATGGTGCAATCAGGGAAATGCTGAAAGGTGAAACAAGAGGATTATGCTCTCTTGGAATTCGCAGAGGGGATACAGAAATGATACTTTCTTTGCTGGGAAGAGGAGTTATGGCTGGTCATGGTGTGTTGATGGAGAATACCTGCAAAGGCATCTGGGGGCTCTGGAGGGACCTTTGCAGAGTAACTGTTTTATCTGAAGTCTCAGGAGGAAGGGAGCACAGGAAACAGTCTTTGACTTCTATGTCTGGAAGGTAAACTCTGGTTGCAGTCAGGTGGGCCTCAAAACTCAACTTTACTCCTTCTGAAACTTAACTTCCATTTAGGTACAGATGTGCGCTAGGATAACCTATTCAAACTTAAATCCATAAAGAAAACCAAAATCAGATAAATAGCCAGAACAGCAGCTAGAATCTAGGTTTTGCATTTTAACCTGGAGTTATCAGGGTATTGCTTTATTTATTCATGCATATATTCTTTTATTTATCAAATATTTGAGTGCTAAGATATACTAGGCACACCACACATAATCTAATACCTCTTGTTCTGTCCCCACGAAAAGTCAACTCAAATGAGGATTAACATGTTAATACCTCAGGCAAAGGCACTCTGGTTTGGGGGAAGGAGTCAGTTGCAGGAAGTACATTTTGAATAGGCTGTGTATTACACTCGAATTTATGGCTCAAATTCTACCCCACCTCTGCTCCACTGGACAGAGAATCCCCGAATCTGCTTTAATAGATAACCCACCTATAATGCTCATCATGGTATAGAGAAAATGTTATGGGAATGAAAATCTTGGGGCCTTGGCAAGACAACTGCACTTTTCTGTGCCTTGGTTTGGTCAGCTTTCAGCTGAAGAGGTAGGATTTAAGAGGCTAGGGGACTGTTTAAGAGACTAGTGGGAGAGCTTTGTGAGAGGAAGAGAAGTGTATCATTTGACTCCAGCCATAGCAGAGCAGGAGGCAAATGTGTGTGTCTGGATTTACACATAAAGCAGAAAGCAGATGGCCATGAGGAATCTTGTCCAGTGATGCTTTGAGCTGGTTACAAACTTTATTAACAAAGAGTAACCCACTTTGCTTTCTTCATTGAAGCTTCTGCTTCCTTAGTCTCAATATTAGCCTGGAGAGAAAGGCAAGCGAATCATCTATCACTCAGGGAAAGTTTGCTGGTGTCATCTGCCTAGGGGGTGGGTCTGGCTACATACCACACCCTGAATTCTAAGGGCTTAGAGATATGAAGGCTAGTCAGATTTTTACCAAGTTATAGAACAGGAAAAGATGAGCTAAGATAAGAAAGCCACTGTGTCCTTGGTGCAATGGTATTAGCGGCTCCCTATCATCTAAGAGATTTTCTCTTCTCTTCCTCTTGTACCTGTCCTGACTCTGGGAGCAGCATCCCTGTGCTCTGCATTGTCCATTGGGGGAGAGGGGAGTGTCCATGAGGATAATAAGCTTCCCAGGCCCTGCTCTGAACAGATCAAAGTTGTATGATGCCCTGATGGTGTCCAACTATCCAGAGAGACTCAAAGTCTACACTTCTACAAGTGCACTGATTAAGTAATAGGATGTTGGGTAGATCAGAAGACTCATTACCATGTACCTTTGCCCAGCATTTTACAAGGTAAAATCAGATTTCAGTGAGCATCAGGGCAGCTTTACACATGAAAATTAGGCACTGGGTGGGTAAGAGAAGAGAGGTGCTTCTCTTTTGGATTGGGAATAAGAGAGAGGCTGATTATAAATATATGCATGGGTTTTATATGGTTAAGCTTGCTGAGTAAAGAACTATCCATGCTGCCAGGCCCAGGGCAATCTCCCAGTTGGCTGAGTTCTCAGGATGGAGAGCTCTGCTGGCTCCAGACATCCCATCTGGCCTCTGGAACATTTTCAACAGCATTGCTTATAAGTTATGCTTTATAGGATATGGCAAGAAAGAAGTTTTGCTAGACAGATGCCTGGCTGCAGTCAGGTACCACACCCTAAGGCCATGCCTCTCCCTACACACAGCTCTGCAGAATTGTTATTCTGAGAACTAACAGCAGAAACTCAAACAATTTGCTCAGTGTGATCCCAAGTATGGTGACTGGGAGTAGAACAATGTTTTAGAGGCCCACGAACAATGTGACTGCATGATAGCCTGCTACAAAATTCCAATAGCAGCCAGCTCAGCCTCAATCCAGGAGGAATGAAATGTTCATTTTGAATAGAGGGTTAAAGTATTGGTTGGAGTCAGTATCTTTAGATGCCAAGTCCAAGTCTGATTTTGCTGTCCATACATATGATTAGTCATTATTGCAATTTAAGAAACATTTATTTAGGACCAGTTACATCCTAAGCTGAAGAGATGAGCAGGAAATACTTCTGGTCTTCAAGAGTTTAGCATGAAATCTCTCATTTATTATTCACACTACCTCTTCAAGTGAGGTATACTATTAACCCATTTTATTGATGAAGAGCCTAGGGACACAGATGTAATATTATTTGTCCAAAGCCCCACAATTAAGAAGCAGTGGGCAGGAATTAAATCCAGTCTGTCTGCCATTAGAGACTATACTATTAGCCAGAACTCTCTGTGCATCTCTGAATGTAGGCATGTGGGTAGTTCTCTACACAATGGTGTGATCTGATGCACTCAGCGAAGGTCATCTCTTCATATCTGTCTTCCTTCTGCAAGTGGTCTCCAATCCCACCATTTAAGATGAAGTCTTTTGGGTTTAGAATTGCTCTGTCCAGATTCCTCTTTTAACAATCAAATATTCCCAAGAAAGTAATTTTGTGGATATGTTTTGGGGTTGTTTATCCTGGGACTGCAGAAACACAAGAGTCTTGGAATGCTGAAGGTGAAGACGAGACGCAGAAAGCACTGGTGGGAGTAGAATAATTGAGCACAAATTTCAACTGATTTGCAGTTTAGATAAATGTGTTACTGAGAGAGTATTCTTCTAAGACGCTGTCACAGAAGGGGATAGAAGAGGCAGTCAACCACCTAGTGAAAAAGTCTACTTACGAGTTTGATAGCATTAGTTCTAAATTCCTTTGGGTTCTGCATAAAGTTTTGAAGCTGTATTTAGAAGTGCCATTTGTAGATCTCACTTGCAACAATAAAGATAATTTCTAATTGTATAGAAAGCAAATTGCTACCAGAAAAACATTTTACAATTGTCATGTCCAATGCCCCTAGTTTAATTGAATGGGTAAATAGTTTCTCAGTTACTTTTTTTTTTTTTTTTTTATTATGGGTAAAAATCAAAATTCTCACAATACATACAAACATTTGCAAAATGATACATAAATATATATGCATATATGTGTATTTGCTTACAAAAATGTTATTTATATATATATATATATATATATATATATATATACATATATTTTAAGAGGTGCTTAGATTACCCAAAATATTACACGGAACCCACTGGGATTCCCATGTTGCCCACCTCCCACACCTCCCACCTTGATGGTATTCTCTTGTTCTCAGTTACTTTTAAACCCCCAAATGTCAATTTTGCAGAATCCATTTGGCCCTTTCCATGAATATTTTTTGAGCATTTTAAGAAAAGAGCTGCAAAATGTCTAAGAAAGCCTAGTGCTGAACATAAGAATGAAACCATTTCCCACCGAGAGCTCAGTTGACCGTAGGCCATCCTGTCATGTCTCATTGCCTCAATCTCTCCATGAGCCAATTTACCTCCCAGGGATCCTGTGAGTATTACATACACACACTTGGACAAAAGTAGACAATCTTAATGCCAAAAGCATCCAGTGAGCTCTTTGTAATTTTGTGCCTCTAAGTGTATATGTGTGTGTGGTGGTGGGAGTTATCTTCTTTCC
The DNA here is from genome assembly GCA_026826555.1 of Tolypeutes matacus. NCBI lineage: Eukaryota > Metazoa > Chordata > Mammalia > Cingulata > Chlamyphoridae > Tolypeutes > Tolypeutes matacus. The sequence continues at coordinate 27,559,885 of JAKSZT010054215.1, read as the reverse complement.
AAACAGACATAGCTTCATAAATCTCAAAGAAGCAGGCCCTGCGTACCAAGCTAATTCCAATGTCCTCATCCCCACATCACATAAGGAGAGCATCCAAAACTAGCACTTTATTTAAGATGGAAAGAATACTGTACTAAGTTCACAAGTGTTTTGAGTGTCCCAATTTTAAAAAGAGGAAAAATATGAGCAGAGAATTAAATGACTTGCCCTAGGTTACTGATTGAAGACATGATGGAACTTAGGTTAGAACGAAAGTCTAGTTTTACAATATTCATTCATCCAACATCAAGTCTGGTGCTCTACATTCAAAATGAATCTAAAATCTAATTACTTCTCACCACCTCTACCACTATCACGGTGTCCCAAACCACCGTTCTCTCTTGCTTTCATTTTTGCAAAAGCCTCCCAGCACATCTCACGTATGCCTGCGGTCTCGAGTCTATGTAGCAGAACGATCCCTTTAAACTGTTAGATCTTACCTTTCTTTGCTTAGAATCTGTCAGTGGCATTTTAATTCACTCAGAATAAAAGCCAAAGTCTATTAAACAATTGGGAATGCCCTAAACAATCTGATCTCATCTCCTACTTTTCTCTGCCTTCTTCACTCCAGTCCAGCCAAATTCACCTCTTTGCTGCTTTATGAACTTGCCAAGAATACTCTCCTATCAGGGTCTTTCCATTTCCTGTTCCTCTGCCTATACTGGTCATTTTCTGGGTGGCCACATGTCTTGTTCCATCATTTCCTAAAGGTCTCAGGTCTTCCTTCATCACCCTATATAAAATAGCACCTCTCAAATCATTTGTCCTCATGTTCCTTATTATACTGCATTTTTCTCCATAATATTTATACCCTTAAAACATGATTTATATTGATATGTGTGTTTTTTCATTGTTTGTCTATGCGAGAATGTAAGCTCCATGAGGCATGGTCTGAGACTATTTCCTTCAGTCCTATATCCCCAGTGCCTTAAAAAGTGTCCATGATGTAGCAGACACTTAATTATGATTAACTGACTGAATGACTCAATTTCCTTATATCTAATGGGAAACAAAAATAGTGCCTCTGCTGCGCTTTATATAGGGTTTTGTATGGTAATATGAGATCCTAGAAGTGAAAGTGCCGTACTTAGACTCTGAAGTACTATTCACAAATGTGAGTTGGGTTATTATCTTTATCCTGTGGTCTGAGGTGATCAAAGGTTAGAACTTTATTTTAGTTTCAAGAGAGTGGGGTGGCGTGCCCTGTGTAAGTTTGGGGTATGCTTGTGGTAGAGCTAATTTAAAATGTGAGAATCTGGGGGTTTGAAAAGCTAATAAAAGTTATGTAGTACAACAACTTATTTGATATTTAAATGTGTTCCATTGTATTTCTGACATCCAGACTGTGCTTAAATGTTCCAAGGGAGCTCATTAAACTCTTCTTCAAGGCAACTCATTGTGGTGATGGGTATTTTAGTTGCTAGAAAATAAGCTTGTACCTACTTTCCTGTAACATCCACACATTGTTTCCTTCCCACACTCTGGAATCCATGCTGAAATCTTCTTTGCTCTACCTCCCAGCCATCTCCATCAGTTCATCTTGGCTTGGGACATACCCCATCCCTACTCAGGGCACTAGAAGATCTGGAGACTGCTGCTGTCTGAATGCACTAGACAATTCTGATAAGAATGGCAGTGATCATTTAAGCTACAATTCAGGAAGAATGTGTGCCAGCTGCTTCCCACCAGGATTCCCATTAGCTTGTCATTTCCTTGTGCTCCTTTACTGCTTTCATGACAGGGACATACCAGCTATCAAACCTTTCCTCCAGTTCCCCATTTAGAGTCATTGTCTCCCCTCAAGTTCCCCTAATTGCAACCACTTGTTCACTTCTCTACATCTTTGCTGTCATGCTCTGTGTACTTTTCTCTGCTAACACCCTCCCTCATTATTTGCAGAAGGACAGATTATTTTTCACTTTCTGACAAACTGACCTGATCACCCAGTGACTTTCTTGGCTCTTCCATTAACTGGCTATGTGACCTTCGGCAAGTCATGTCTTCTTTCAGTGACTACTTATTCTCTCAGTTGTTTTTTTTCCCCAGCTCCAAAATGTTGAAGTTAATATTATGAGTGAGTCTTAGTTCTAAAAATTAGAATTAAGAAAACCTTTTAGATTTGAGGCTGATTAAGAATTCAACTGAATAAGTATTTATTGAATACCAGCCAGGGACATATATTGTTCTAGGTACCAGAGGAGTACAGAACAATCCTAGGCTTGCTTTCTAAATAATTACCATCTTCTTAGATAGATAATGCAGGTTGTTTTATTCTCCTAGCTATTAAAACAAATACTATGTAATGGGTTGGTGTAACAACAGAAATTTATTGCCTCAGTTTCAGAGGCTAGAAAGATAATTTCCTCTTGGGGTTAGTATCTTCTGGCTGGCTGGCAAGCTTTGGGATTCCTTGGCTTTTCCATCACATGGCAATGTACATGATGCCATCTTCTCTCCCAGGTTCCATTGACTTCCAGCTTCTGGCTGTTCCCCATGGCTTCTCTATAAGGCCTTTAGTAGTAGGATTAAGACCCATCCTGATTCCATTGGGCCATACCTTTTTTGAGCTAACTTCACCAAAAGGTCCTATTTGCAGTGGGTTCCCAACCACAGGAATGGATTAAGATTAGGAACATGTTTTTTCTGGGTCATATAGCTCCAAGCCACCACACATTTGTAAAACAAGGAACTCATTAAATTTCAGAATTAAATTCTACTTGGATAAATAAAAAAAAGGAACAGTTGGTTATTTGTATTAGAAACTAGAATTTTCTATTGCCTCTGTGTGGCTTAGCTTACTGATAAAGTGCACAGAATTTGGAGTAGGATTACCTGGTTCTGAAACTTAGTTCCCTTTTTATTAACTAAGTGGAAACAGAGTGTTATGTAACCTCTCTGTTCTCCAATTTCTTTATTTGAATATAGATATGATAATAAAACTGCCTAATATATTTTGGACATAGTTTTGGATACAGGAGAATAAATGAGATAATACATGAGCAAAGGTCCTGGCACAAAGTCATCAACAAATGGTAAGTCTTAATATTGTTGTTGGTGTCCTTAATTCCTCCCCATATTACAGAGTCTGTCTTGCATTCGTTTGTATTTGTTCTCCTTCTCTACTTGTGTTTTAGTATTTCATACTACAGTGTTAACTATCTTAGTGCCCTGTGAAGTCTTAAGACCTTTTCAGGATTGGAGAGAGGTTAACACTTGATTTGTGATCTTGGAAGACTTGTACTAAAGTTGATGGAGTCATGAGCTTGGAGGTGGAGGGATAGCTCCCTAGATATCATGGTAATTTAGGGTGATATAAATGGTGTAAATAGAAAACAAATCAAGTCCCCTTAACATATATAATACTACTTTAAGATATATCCTTGCAGTAAACAACAGAAGTAACTTCCTTTATATTTTGGGAAGAAGAATTGAGTTGGCTACACAAGGGCATAGCTCTTTTGTGAGGGGGCAAGGATGTTTCTCCTTTCATGATGTAAGAAATGCTACAAGGAATAGAAGGAAAATGCTTTCATGCTAAAGGCATAGTATTCATGCCCTGGGTATGGTATCATAGTACTTAACCAGAAGAAGGGCAAGGGTAACCACAAAATTGAGATTTAGACACACTTAATATTCTTCTGATCAATCACGCACATTAGAAAAGAAATATTGTTTGCTGGCCATGGTACGTCTTGCCCTAAAGATTATACTGCTTTTACAAGCTCACAGCATCTCACTCTCTCCTGGAGGAGGAGACAGATGTCACACTCTGCTGTCAGTCTTCCTCCCTTACATGTCCACAGTTTCTGGGAGGTAAATGGTTTGATAATAGCGAGAAGGCCTCCTGTAGTAAGAACCCCTCACTCCCACTTACATGGAGAAATCCATCTATTCCATATATCCTTAAGTCAGAATTAAGTACCTAGTGGCTCCTTTTTCTTCTATCTTGTGGGCATGCAAAATGCCCATTCAAGAGAAAAGAACAAGTGGTTGGACTCCTTTTTGCTTTCCTTGCTTCAGAAAATGTTGGCACAAATAGTACAATGTGCAGCTTCCATGAACCAAAATTCAACTGACAAAAGGCTGTTTAAGAGTCCAAAGGCTTTGTCCATTGGACATATAATCTTCGTCCAATGAATTCTGATCCCAGACAGAGACAGAGGGCCCCTTTACTCAAGATGAGTTATGTAATTAGCTTGTGGTCAGATTTAGGAGTAGTTGTGTGGCTATTGGAGTTAGCAACAATGGAGTTGAAAATCCTGGCTTTAAGCCCTAGCTTCACTTCTTCTAGCTGTGTGGCCTTGGACAATAAACTTAGATTTTAGCACACTAATGTCCCAATTTCTAGATGGTCATATAATACCTTGAAAGGTCATTGATGCAATCAACCTCACAAACTATAAAAAAATTATATAAAATATAATAATGATACTCATTAGTATTATAGGCAAGATAAAGGTATCAGAACCAAGAAGAATTGGAATGTTAGTTACAGTGAGATAAATGATTCCTTTAATCTTGAGCAGTGCAGGTCTATCTGCTTTTTGGATCAATTTATTTACTAATTTATTCGCCAAATAGTTCCTAAGTGTCTAACTGCCAGGCATGCTGCTAAGCGTTTAGATCATGATAGTGAACAAGGCATATACTATCTTGTTCCTATGAAGCTCAAGGGACAACCACTTTCAAACTGGTCCATAATTTTTAGGGCCATGAATCAAATAATTCCTTGAAAGTGGAATCATTTCAGTACTTATTCAATGGCTATTCATTGGAAGTCTTGTAAAGTGTATTTCTATATGTTTTGGCCACTGATCAACTTAATCATTAAAGTCTCTTCCAAGTTCTTTGCATAGAAAGATTCCATATAAATAACAAAGTATAATTGTATATCCAGGGACAACTGCAGTAATAAATTGATATAGCTATAAATTGCCTTTTCAGGTGCCTGAAGACCTTGTTATATTTTTTGATCAAATATATGCTGGAGTCTTCATACACAAGTAATAGTTAATATGAAAAAATATACAATGAAATGACAGTTATACTCTGACAAATCTTGGAAAGAATTGACATCCCTAGAGAGGAATAGAACACCATAAAATGTTGACATTTTATGATCCATCCATACATTGTGAAGGAAGATGAAATGTCCTAGTATTCTATCTAGGTTAGATCAATATGAATTTCTCAAGCTTGGTGTAGAGTTAGCATTCTTCAGGGCAGGCCAAAACCAAATGAACATGAGTAATATTTTGTTCAGGGTCTTAGGATACATAAAAATGTCTTCCAGGTACACAATTATATAGTGCCTAAAAGGTCAAAGAATGAATCATTCATGAAATTCTAAGTACTGATATTACATTACTGAACTGAACACATTGTGGTATATTTAAAGGGACTGTGATGTATACAAAGCTCATTCTTCCTCTGAGTCCTCTACTTTTTGGGAACTCAATGATACATTTATAAGTAATCTGATTGGGTCTAAATAGTAACTATTTTTTAAGTAAGTTGAGTATTAGGCTTCTGAAGGGATTGAATATTTAGGAGTTGCTAGATAGGACAGCTCCATTCCGTTTTCACAAAGAAATTTACATCTCTATGAAGAGGAATTATTGATTAAATCCACATTTAACATGTTTACTTATAAAGTCTCAACATGCTTTGGTTCTGTATTCTGGCAGTGAATGCATATACTTCTTTAGGAAACACATTTTGGGATACAAGGTCAATGGTGGACAGTATGCAGGCAGAGTAATCCCTATAGGCATACTGGAGTGTCAGTGTATTAGAGCCAATTAAACAGGAGACAACCTGAAAGACTGACCTAGGAAATACCTTTTGGGCACACCCTCCCAAAATTTGCACTCCAGGTAGAATCAGCTTGGGACAACTAAATAGTGTTAGAAACAAGTCAAAGTAGCCTGCTTTAACTCATAAAGTAGAACATCCAGGAGAGGGAAAAATGTCTATTTCATAGGGACTAGAAGGGACATATGAATTCCTATAAATGGGGGATTTCCTAAGGCCACATGCAATCACAAGCCCAGAACAAGACACAGGTTCAGAAAAGACAGGGAAGACCTGTACTTTGCATTCTCCTCAAGCTGATCTTGATAGGAGGCTTAACTCTGAAGGACAGCACCAGCTAATGCAGAGCCAATTTGCAAAGATTGTGAAAGGTGCTCTGCATTAATTTGTTTGGACTTGTTAGCTTCTGGCATTCAAGAAAATCTCTGTTATAACACTAACTGGAACAAACTCAAGGAAAATACACCTCAGGGACTACATCTCAAAGTTAACACTTTAAAAATACTAAAATACACAATGTTCAACAAAAGATTGTAAGACAAAAAGAAAGAAACAGGAAATGATGGCCTAATAAAAGTAACAGGATAAAAATCCAGAATATATCAATGAAGAAGATCACACTGTGGACATACTGAACAAAGACTTTTATATATATATCTCCTCAACATGAGCAAGGAGAGAAAGGAAAATACAGAGAAAGAATTAAAATATATCAGGAAAACAATGAATGGAAATATGGAGGTCTCAAAACAGAGAGAGAAATTTTAAAACAGAACCAATAGAAATAATAGAATTTAAGAATAACTAAAATGAAAAATTCCCTAGAGAGTTTCCAAAGCAGATTGGAGCTGGCAGATGAAAGAATCAGTGAACTTGAAAACCAGATATTAGAAATGAGTCTGGTTGAGGAAAAGAAGAAAAAAAAAATTAAAAAGTAAAAATAGACTAAGAGATCTATGAGGCACCATCGAATGTACCAATATAAGCATTATGGGAGTTGCAGAAGGAGAAGAGAGAAAGAGGCAGAAAGAATATTGAAAGAATTAATAGTAGAAAACTTTTCAAACTTAGGAAAAGGCATGAATATGTATCTAAGTAGCCCAACAAACACCAAATAGGATAAACTCAGAAAGAAACATGCCCAGACACATAGTAGTCACTGTTGAATGCAAAGGACAGATAAAGCATTCTGAAAACTGCAAGAGAAAAGAATGCATTATGTACAGAGTCCCAGTAAGATTAAGTACTAATTTCTCATCCAGAACCATGGAGCCAAGAAGGCAGTGGGATGAAATATTTAAAGTGCTGAAAGAAAACAATTTTCAACCAAGAATTTTACATACAGCAAGCTTAAGTTTCAAAACTGAGGGTGAGATTAAGATAATATACAGATTCGGTGCCATCCCAATCAAAATTCCAATAACCTTCTTTTCAGAAATGGAAATGCCAACCATTAAATTTATATGAAAGGGTAAGAGACCTCAAATAGCAAAAAAGCAAAACAAAACCAGAAAAAAAATTTAAAAAGAATGACATTGGAAAACTCACAGTTGTCAATATTTAAACTTATGACAAAGTTACTGTGGTCAAAACTGTATGGTGCTGGCAGAAGGACAGACATAGAGACTGATGAAATGGAAATGAGAGTTCAGAAATAGATCCTCATATCCATGGCCAATTTATTTTTGACAAGTGTACCAAGTCCACTCAATTGGGAAAGAATAGCCTCTTCAACAAATGGTGCTTAGAAACTGGATATCCATGTGCAGAAGAAAGAAGGCTGATCTGTATCTCACACCACATATAAAAATTAACTCAAAATGGATCAAAGACTTAAACATAAGAAGCAGGGCTATCTCTATGTTCTCAAAGAGAGGGGTGAGAATCTCTTGAGAGCAAGGGCGGTGCCTAATAGGGAAGGACAGACCAGTGTGTCACGCTCCCAGTGTTGTTGCAAGTAACTATGAATCTTGTCCTTCAAGGAGTGAAGGCTGGTGATTGCTGTGGGTCCCGAGGGGAAGGGGAGGGAGGAAAGAATAGATGGAACAGGGGGCATTTTGGGGGCAATAGATGTGTTCTACATGATCTTGCTCTGATGGATACAGGCCATGTTAAATGACATCAAAATTTATAAAAGTGTATGGTCAAAAATGTAAACCAATTTGTAAACCATTGGCCATGGTTGGTAGCTATGTTTCAATATTTGTACATCAGCTGTAACAAACATACCATCCACATATAAAATGTTATTAATAGGGGAAGGGGGAAAAGGGGAAGGATGCTGGGCATATGTGAGTCCCTTATTTGATATGTGACTTTTCTGTAACCTAAAACTCCTTTGAAGACATAATGAAAAAAGTAAGACACTGGGGGAATAAACAGAAGAAAATGTAACTGTACATATAGGGCAACAGATCTTACAGTGATGAAAGGCAATATGTCAAAAAATATTTTTAAATATTTTTTTCATTAGTTTCTATTATCCCAAATTAAAAAAAAATTGTATTTTATTTCTAATTTTTAAAACTATCATTATTTCATTTTCTCATTAATTGTATTTGGCTATTTTATTAGCTTAATTTTTTAAGAAGTTTTGGATCACAGAAAGGTTACAACTGTTCAGGGGAGGATCGTTGGTGTGGGGTATCAGTGTTGGGGGATACATGGGAGGAAGCTCACCTGGGCATACATATAAGGCAAATAAATGTGTTCAAGTGTTCATGGGGTTTTGTCATGGTGGGTGGAGATTCATGCAATAACCAAAGGAATATCAAATTCCCATCTTAGGGAGCTCTGCCACATTCTCTAATGGAACACCAAGAATCCCCTGAGTACAGGGGCAATGACTAGTGAAGGAGAATGGCCATTGACAAGCCCTCAATATTGATGACTGTGCCTATGAACCTTTACTCTTGAAATGGAAACTTAGCCTAGTATTATAGGGTGCCTAAGGGTTGCCTCCTGGGAGCCCCCTTGTTGCTCAAATGTGGCCTCTCTCTAAACTGAATTAAAAATATAAATATATTACCTTCCCCACAGCGTGGGACATGACCCACAGGGATGAGCCTCCCTGGCACCAAGGGATTACTACCAAGCATCAACTAGCAATGCAACTGGAAAAAGACCTTGACCAAAAGGGGGAAGAGGCAAACACAAATGAGTTTATATGGCTAAGAGACTTTAAGGTGAGTTGGGAGGTCATTCCAGAGGTTATGCTTATGCATGTCTCAGCAGGAGCTCATTGACTGCCAAAGTAGATACTACCCCAAATAGCAGGGCTCCTGAAGGCTTTGGAGACATCCAGACAATATAGTCAGGGCAGATATCTCAGGAGTTTGGAACCTTGCCAGTGGGCCCTACTTTGGAATTTATGCTCCCCATGGTGACAGAGTTGGACTGTGGTTTTCCTACACATGGCCCTTCTGTTCTTCTATTTGAACCGATAATTAGTACTAGAGTTGGTAGGTGTACATCCAAGAGACTTAAATCTTTGGGCTGTTTTTTCATGTGCCAGCTGGGCCTTGAATCTCAACGGAGTTGCAACACCTACTCTCCAGTTCATTGGTCTCACCCAGGACAACTAACAAGGAAGTGATGATGGACAACTACCATACCAAGGAATCGAGAGTGTCTACAACTGCAAGCAAGAGAGTCCCATCCATTGGCCCTAATGGATCGCAGCCTCCTCTCAATTAGAGGTGGAATGGACAATCACCATCCCAGAATCCTCAGGATTGGGGAATGAACTATGGACTAAAGTAGATTTACTGGTATTCTATTATAGAATTATTGTGATTCTATCAATGGAAGAAATTATATCATTGATGTGGAGACAGTGGCCACTGGAGGTGCTGAAGGCAGGGAGAGGGAAAAAGAGGTGTAATATGGAGCACTTTCGGGACTTGGAATTGTCCTGAATGACATTGCAACGACAGATACAGGCCATTATATATCCTGCCATAACCTACAGAATTGGGTGGGAGAGAGTGTAAACTACAATGTAAACTTTAATTCATGCTTAGTGGCAATGCTCCAAAATGTGTTCATCGATTGCAGTGAATGTACCGCACTAATGAAGGATGTTGTTAATGTGGGAAATGTGGGAGGTGTGGGGAGCGGGGCATATGGGAATCCCCTATACTTTTTATGTAACATTTATGTAATCTAAATATCTTTTAAAACAGAAAACAGAAAAAAAAATATCACAAACTTTCAATTAAAATCCCTAAAGAATAACTGAATGTTCACCTCACAGTCTGAAGCCAATTGGTCATCACCTCCCAAATTCCTCAAGGATATAACAAATATAAGGGTGGGGGGGGGGATGCAACTGTGGATCAAAGTAGACTTACTATTTTTGTAGAACCTGTAACATTGATATAAATATAGTAGTTACCAGTGATTCTGAGGGGAGGGAGAGGGAAGAATATGTGGAACACAGGGCATTTTCATGGCATTGGAAATGTTCTGAATGATAATGCAATGAAGGATACAGGTCATTATACATTTTGTCAAAACCTGTAAAAATGTATGGTGAAGTGTAAACCACAATGTAAACTATAGACCTTGGTTAGTAACAATGCTTCAATATCTTTTCATCAATTGTAACAAATGTACCACACTAATGTAAGATGTTATTAATAGGGGAAAATGTGGGAAGGGGAGGGGTGGAACATATGGGAATCCCAATAATTTCAATGTAACTTTTCTGTAATCTAAAACTTCTTTAAAAATAAAATTTATTAAGAAAAGAAAAAAAAAAAGCAGGGCTATAAAACTCCTTGAAGGGAAGAGGATGTAGCTCAAGTGATTGAGCTCCTGCTTCCCATGTACAAGGTCCCTGGTTCGTCCTAAAAACAAACAAATGAAAAAACCAACTCTCATGGGGAGCGGACATAGTTCAGTGATTGAGTGCCTGTGTCCCATGTACAAGGTCCTGGGTTCAATCCCTGGTACCTCCTTAAAAAACAACAACAACAAAAACTCCTTGAAGAATATATAGGGCAATATCTTTAGGACTTTGTGTTGAGCAATGGTTTCTTAGACTTTACACCCAAAACACAAGCAACAAAAGGGAAAGTAGATCAATGGGACTTCATCAAAATTTACCACTTCTATGCATCAAAGGAATTCATCATGACAGTAAAAAGATAACCTATAGAATAGGAGAAAATATCTGATACAGGTTTAATATCAAGAATTTATAAAGAAATCTTCCAACTCAACAACAAAAATACAAACAACCCAGTTAAAAATGGGGAAAAGATTTGAATAGACATCTCTACAATGAAGATATACACATGGCCAAAAAGTCAATGAAGACGCTTAATATCATTAGCCATTTGATTTTGCAAATCAAAACTACAATGAGATACCTTTTCACACCCACTAAATTGGCTACTATAAAAATAAAATAAAACCCCACAAATGTTGGAGATGATATAGAGAAATCGGTACACCAAATTATTGTTGGTGAGAATATAGAATGGTGCAGCTGCTGTGGGAAACAGTTTGGCAGGTCCTCAGAAATTTATGTCTAGAATTACCCTAAGACCCAGCAACCCCTGTTCTAGGTATATACCCAAAAGAATTGAAAACATGGACTTGAACAGATATTTCATAGCAGCATTATTCACAATTGCCAAAAGATGGAAACAACACTTGTCCACCAAGAGATGAATGGGTAAACAAAATGTGGCATATACATGAAACAGAATATTATTCAGCTATGAAATGGAACAAAGTTCTGAATATATGTGACAGCATGGATGAACTTTGAAGACATCATGTTGAGTGAAATAAGCCAGATATAAAAGGACAAATATTATCTCATTTACATGAAATAATTAGAATAAGCAAATTCATGGAGGCAGAAACTAGAATACAGGTTACCAGGTCTGGGCTGGGGTAGGGAACGGGTAAATAATTGGTAAAGAAAATTGTTTGGGGTGATAGAAAAATTTTGGTAGATGGATGGCGATGATGGTAGCACAACATTATGAATGTAATTAACAACACTAAATTATATATCTGAATGTGGTTAAAAAGGAAAATTTCAGGTTGCTTATATGTTACTAGAATAAAAATTTTAAGAAATAACAACCATAGAATTATATAACACAAACAGTGAACCCAAATGTAAACTATGGAATATAATTAATAGTACAACAATAATCTCTCATCCATTGTGACAAAAATATCACACTACTGCAAAATATTAAGAAAGGGGGTATGTTTAATGGGAACACTATATTAATGCATGATTTTTCTGTAAACCTACAACTTCTCTAATAAAAAATAAAAATAATCCAATCTGTACTTGCAGATTGTATGTCCTTGTGTATTTCAGCTGAAAAAAACAGACTCAGAAACATTAATGTCACATGGTTAATTATGTGGCAGAGCTGGGATTTAAATTTAGGGCTGACTGGTGCCAAGATCTATGTTCACTGAATTCATGGTAGTGTAGAAGGTTTCCAGTGATCGTAAAGGAGAGAATGGCCAACTGTGCCTGGAAGCCATGTTCTTTGTGATTACACTTTTAGATAAGTTTTGAGTGGCTAAGATCCTCTACTTCCAAAGAAAGGATTTAGGTTGAAGGTTTAGGTCTGTTTAACCAAGGCTGGAAGAGCATAGAGAAAACTAAGCCTGCTGCTGAGGCTCAAAGTCATGTCTCCATACTCATCTCTCTGTCTCAAATTGCCCGTAGTCTCAAAAAGATAGTATTAATCCATGAAACTGTCCATGAGAAGTTAAGGCCTTTCACTATTATTTACACTTAAATATGTGAGCTTTTTCATGAGTGCTTCTTAAGGGTCACCACCTCCTTCACAGGCCAGTGATACTGAACATGCAAATTGATTTCAAGTCCTGGCACTACCCATAACCTTCCTAATTGGATGAAGATGCAGAAATCCTGGTTTTGAAGAGGTCTTTATGGACAAATTTTTGGGAAATGAGAATGTGCTCTTAGTTGTCAGAGTAATGCTGTGGTAATCTGCCATCCTCAATATTTTAGATACTAGTGAGAGAAACTTTTGGCAGCAATTCTCTCACAAAAATAAATAATTCTTCAGTTAGGCCTTTTTGAGCCAGTATAGCAGCTGCCTAAGATAATGCAGAAGTAAAATCAGGCTATAATTAAATGAGTACCTTATTATACCAGAAACAGAAATATTGGGCTTTAGTTTTTGTTATAATAGATTTCTGGAATACTTTTGACCCCTATGAGGGTTTATAAGGTATTCCCATTGGTCTGTGCTGCAAAAAGCAATCAGCATGTAGGTAATTGCAGCAATGAAGGAGTTAACCGAACCGGAAACTGGCAAAATGAGAAGCTGGCAGCAGATGGTGTTGTCAAATAGAGGTATAATTGCCTTTTAAAAAATCCCTTCAAAATAGTTTCTCAATCTTTAGGTAACTTAGATGACATTTAGCAGGCTCTGGAAATCACTTAAATGGGTACAGAAATAAAAGAATTATAGAGGAAAATGTCACCATCTGAATTTGTCTTGAGTCTCATTGAGTCAAGACATCTGAGATGCTTGTTAATACTTAGCGACTATTTACAGCCCATAGAATAGAAGTGTCATTGTGGCATGAAGTTTAGCTCTTTCTGTGGTGAGGGTCTTTTGTGGCAGTCCAGAGAATTTAATTGATTTAGTGCTCTAAAATATGAAGTCTGTGGGAAAAGAAAAAGGAAAAATTATCTTAAATTCAAATATAGACAAACTCACTGGAGCTCTAAGAGAAAGGTAATTAATGCAATTGGAAACTACAGGAAAAATAACCCCCTTTTACCTTCTCTAAGTTTGTCACTGTTACTGACTGTAGCACAGCAAGCTTTACATATAATGTGCTTTTATAACATTTAGGAACATTGATGATATCAATGGGGATCCACAATTTTTTTGAGGGGAACAGAGTATATATGAAAAACTTAAGAGGTAGATTCATAAAAATTTAGATCTAAGACAAAGCTGCAATTATTAAATTTTTAACTTCTTTTTTTTACAGGTAGGGAAAATGAAGTACAAAGAGGAACTAGAACTAAAACTTTGATCTGGTCTCATGGATGTAAACACTTTGCAATTACTCAAAAATCTGAAAGTATTTCATGGTCAAATATATCTACTCAGAGAGGCAGAAACAGGTCAGTTATTGTACTGTAACCATGAATACAAGACAATTGTGCCATGTAAAATCTTAGGCAGATGGTGGTGATGAGCACACAGGTTTGAAGTATATTTGGGATCAAGCCCAGGCTCTGCTCCTTATTAACTTAAACACAGTGACTTAAGCTCTTTACTATTGTTTCCTAATTTGGTCAAGTATACAGTCTCTGCCAGGGCCCAAGAACTCTCTTGCAATGATGGAATCATTATATGCTGAAGTGGGCGTGGCTTTGTTTGCAATTTCTTGGGACCATGGCTTTGATTCTCCACTTGTGGCTTTCCACAGGCTCTATGCAGCATTCTGACTGGTGACAAATCTTTTAAGTGTCATTGATGTGCTAGGTCATAAGTAGCAAAGCTACTTACAATGAGTCTGGATAAGCTAAAGAACTTACACTTACTCTAGGACAGTGGTTCTCAAACTGATCCCCTACCAACAGCATCAGTACCATTTGGAAACTTATTAGAAATGCAAATTATTGATCTCCACTGTATACCTACTGAATCAGAAACTCTAGGTTTGGCCCAGAAACCTGTTTTAACAAGCCTTCTAGGTGATTTTAGTGTATGTTAGATTTGAACATCACTGCTCTAGGGAACACTCTAAGCTTTCAGTATCACCTGATAAATGGATCAGAGAAGCACATCCAGATGTGGAATATTTTGCCATTGTGATCCAAAGAGTCCCTAAGATTGTGCCTCTTTCTTAGGAATAGGAGGTTCAAGGTAATGGCTATTTGTGTTCTTCAGAGTGTTTATTAACATGGATCAGATCTTTCCCCCAGATAGTCCACTGAGATAGCAGAACACTGTTTTCATGAGATTCTTTCCAACCTGCTGGTCTGTATGCATTTTACCATGGCATTTAAGGAGACTGTTAATTTCTGTTTCTCTATCTTCTTTCAACACGAAGTCATCAACATGTTGGATAAGCATGCTATTGTGTGTGATGGTAAGATGATGAGTACTCCTGCTACCTCAGTTGTGGTACAGAACCAGGTAGTTGCTATAACCCCAAGAGATGGTGAAGGTGGTCCACCTTCTGCCTCTCCCATGGGAAGCCAAGCTGCTTATGGTTGCTTCTCAGGTCCTGTCATCCATTATTCTACTCAGCCTGTGCTGCCTCTGGAAGAGAAATGATGGCAACTGGCTGCAGCCACACAGGGATCTTAGTATTTCTTCTGAAATAAGAAAACTGTTATTGACTGCGATGACTTTCCCCAGTATCCCTGGCATATAGGAAATAATACTGGAATTCCAGGATCCTACTATTCTCAACCTCAAAGCATTAAAAAAAAATGTCTTCTGAGTCCCCTCCTAGGGGAAGATAATTGGCTCACATGTAATAAATTCACTCTAACATTCTTCTCTCTCCAAATTCTGTATTCCTTTCTCTATATTTATATTAAGGAATTTGGGGCATCTCAACTTCACTTAGCCTAGACTATTGTTGAATACAGGATTTTTGTCAACCAACTGAGTATATAATTGGAACCACTCCCAGTTGCTTATGTCAATACATTGAATTTGGTGTTTCTGATAACTGCGCTAATATTGACACATTGACCCCAATTTCAAAATCAACTTTCTCCTGCCTAGTCTAGTGTCTACAGAATCAATTCCCACATGTTCTCCAGGTTTGTCTAATGTTACATATCAATAACAATTGATATTTTCTGTTTATGGCTAAGACTTCTTTTCTAGGGAACAATTTATATTTTATGTCATAAAATATCTCAATTATGTGTTTGAAGCTATAGGAGGGTATTTGGGTAGGGCATGTGAAGAACTGGATACCATTTACAAGGTAGAGGTCATAATCTGGGTGATTATAGGTCTTCAAGCAAGGAAGAAATGGCTGTAATGGGTAAGGGAGTAAAAGTTGCTGCTTCTACTATGGAAGAAAGGGCAGATATGGAGTGTTAGGTTATTGAGGGTCATCCATACCTTTCCATATTTTCCCATTCACATTCTCTATATTCCATTCTTTCCTGTCAATATTTCAACTTCTGTAAAGAGCCCTGGTAAGGTTGTGCATTCACCTGATATTGTTCAGCAGTCCGAATACCAAATATTGAGATTGGTTTTTTAAGTAACTTAACCTTGCAGCTGCAAGAGATAAGAGATTATTTTAGTACGGTGACAGTGAGTTCCTGATTTTATTTTATTTTGCCTGTGCCTTGAGCCAAAAATGTAGTACTTTGAGCTGGTCATGCTAATTCTTTAAGTTGAACAACTTGGTTAGATGCATACCCCATACTGTGCAGTCTTATAATGTCTCAAGCTCTTCATATGGCTTTATAACAAAAGCCATATGGTCCTCCATGTCTTGCCTTCAATGGACACATCATTCCAAGTGACCACAGAAGATAATTTCCATTTCTCCACAGCATACCCCAGGCTGCCAGATTTAAAGAATCATCACTTCCCAGAGGTCCTATTTTCCCTTTTCCCTGAGGCCTTGTTGCCTGTATCAATCATGTTTCTTAATTGCAAACAACATAAACCGATAAAAGCTGACTTAAGCCCAAAAGGAATTAATTAATGATCCTGGAAGTCCACAAAGTCTCTAGACCAGGCTTAGAAGCCACATAGTTAGAAACCATGTAAAAATCTTATTGTTGCTCTTGGCGTGCCACTTACCTCAATGACACCGAGCACTGTTGTTAGAGCCACTCTCACTGCTGTCTCTGGAGAGTGGCTTCTGCTGCTGCTACCACTCTGGGTAGTGCTCTGTACATTTTTTTGTCACTGGATCCCCAGGCAAGGTTTGACATGGCTGCATAGAGTTGATAAACCCTGGCTTACCTCCCCATGCTCTGGTTGTGGGAGCTAAGAAAGTGAGTACTTGCCATTTTCATCTTCCAAAGGTAGTCTGTGTCTCATTTCAAATCACATAAAGTAGGCAATTTCTAAACCTAGAAAAAGGGATCAGATCCAAGATAGCCAAAGGAAAACGTCTATCCTACTGTCTCATAGATTTGTTCAGAAATATGGCGTAAGATAATGTTTGTAAAGCACCTACACAGCTCCTTGACATATAGTAAGTTATCAAAGTAGTATAAAATACACAATGTAATATATGCTATTGTTATATACAATGAGTGACAGTTGTACTATGAAAATCAGATATTAGACAAGGATTCTAAATACTGTCTTTATAAAAGCTTTCATCATGGCTGCCTTGTGTTTGGGAGTTTAATTAAGACTGCCACCTTTGGTGGATGAAGGGAAAGTTTGCCAGTCATGGCATTGTACTCTGCATTCATTCAGCAAATAAGTATTTGCCATTTCCTGTTTCTTTCTTCTTTAGACAACTATACAGAATTGTGGGAGAATACAAAGGAGAGTATTCACTACTCTACCCCAGATGGTTTATAATCTGAAAAGAGAAAATATAGAAAGACACGGACATTTATTGAGTATTCACTATGCACTCTTGTTGTGTTGAACACATTCTCTTCTTCACTCCTCTCACTAGTTCTTTTGGATAGCTGTTATCTCCATTTGATAGGAAATGGAACCTGAAAGGATTAATTAATTTCCCCAAGGTCATGCAGGTAAAGAAGGGAAAAGCCTAGTTCAAGCCCAGGCCTGGTCCTGATTTGAGGGAGACAAAACCCAAAAGCTAGAAAAGCAAGGAACAAAAGAAATAAGGTGGGAGTTAAGAGTTTTGCCCCAACTGAAAAGATTCTGAGTGTAGCAGTGCCATAGAACCTTGAAAGGGGATTTTGGCAGAAAAACTGTGTGGATTTTCTTTAAATTGTCAAGAGTACCATGAGTCCATTCCTGGAATATTGGGTGCCCCTCCTATCACTGAATCTCCTAAAACCAGGTATTAGTGCCCAGGAATAAAAGGTCAGGTAGGTGGTCTGAATACCTCTCCTTGTTTTTAGATGAAACAGCTGTGGAATCAGGCCCTTACCAGTACCCCCTCACTTCCCCAGCACACAAAAGCTGGTAAGAACTAATCATCTGGATGACTATTTCTAGACCCAATTTACTGGTGGGTTGTTGGTCTGGTTCACATTGGCCCAAGGTCAAGGATTGAACTTGCACTTGACTGACAGCCCAGTAGCCTACTCGTATTGGGCCTGACAGAGGGCAGTAATCACAATTTCTCATTAAAGCCACACATGTGCTCTGGTCAGAGGTAGACAATTCTACTAGATGGTTGGAGTGATGTTGGAGTAATGGGGGGTGGGTAAGCATTGTGAGGAGGTATTGTGTTGGTGGTAGAAGTATAATGGTAGCATCTTGGTGGTGGAAGTGGCAGTGAGGGTGTATGGAAAGTGTGTGTGAGAGTTCTTATCCAAAGTGAAGGTTTTGATGTTCTTATAATATTTCTGAAAAAAATTTCATTAAATAACTATGCCAGAGTGACTCAGCATTTGGTAGGTGGAAATATCTTTTATCTTTATGTTACAGAGCAATATGTATGAGGACATACTTCTTTCCAGAAGAGTTAGGAGTTTAAAAATTCTCCCTGTCCATAATAAACAAAATGAATATCCTGAAAAGTTTTGCATTTTTCTGGGCATTCTGATGCTTTCAAATAAACTTTTGTACCTTTTAAGAGAAATAAAAACCCTTTCTTGCATCATATTTCCTAATTTTAGCTATATATGTCTGTATTTATGTGTGTGTATATGTATATACACACACACGCACACATATAATAGAGAGCTGTGTCTACCTACCTACCTACCTACCTATCATCTGTCTCAAAGGTAGCCATAGGACTTCACCTTTACACCTGAATTCTGGATTCTTGGCCTAGGGTGCTCTTGCATTTGCATTTTAATTTGTCTGGGAAACATACAGCATTTATTGCAGTGTGTGCATCTTCTAGGAAGTATTATTTGTATTTGTGCCTATACAACAGGCATATTGAATTCTAAAAAGATATCCTTATACTTCAATTTCTCCCCATTCTGCAAACTTAACACACAGTGTCAATGTATACTTTGAGTTTGAAAGAAAATTGGGGAACAGTGTGGTATATAATTGAAAGATCCTGGTTTAAATTTGGCTCTTCTGTTTATTGGTTGTATAATTATGAGTAAAAAAATGCAACCAAGTGGATGCTCAGTCTCTTCATCTGGAAGATGAGGTTAATAATTCTTCCTCTTTAAGGCTGTTGAGATGAAATGATCATGTATATAGATGTTGCCTAGAGTAATATTGGGCATTTAGCAGTTGCTAATACAGTAGAGTGTCTGAACTGGAAGGAGTCAGAGAGTTCATAACGTAGACTAGCCTTCTCATCTTGCAGATGAAGAATCTGAGGCCCAGTTGGATGAGATAATTTACCCAGAGTTTTAACCTAACTAACGGTAGAGTTGGAAGTGGACTCTAAATTGCTAGATTCCTATTAAATTCCAAGGAAAAGAAGTGAATGTTTTAGTGTCAGAGAGCAGACAACCAAGTCATAGTGCAAAATAGAAAGCATTTCAATTTACATTTCCTGAGTTGGAAGGAAATTCCATCATATTAGTAAAGCTTTCCAAATCTGATTTCCCTTTTGGTTTTGGGGATATAGGTTTGCTACCTGATATATGAGCTCTGCTTCCAGGATTGCCAGTTAACAATCAATTTTAGAAAGCCTGAGTCAACTTCTTTCATTTAAAAAATGTATTGAGGTATAATTTACCTACCATAAAATTGACCTCTCTTAAGTGTATAATTCAATGATTTTAGTAAATACACTGAATTATGCTACTATCACCACAATCTGGTTTTAGCTCATTTTCATATGATCCCTCATACCCTTTTATGATTCACATTTCTCAATTGCAGCCTTAGGCAATTAGTAATCTACTTTCTGTCCCTCTATATTTGTCTTTTCCAGGCATTTAATATAAAATGGATTTATATACTATGTTATCTTTTGTGTCTGGCTTCTTAGCATATATTTTTGAGGTTCACCCATGTTATATCATGTACAGTATTTTGTTTATTTTTATTTCTGAAACTTGGTTGACTTTTGATATAGTTTATATTGATGTGACAGGGAAATGGGAGCCAAGAAAAGGTTTTAACCACACCAAATTTGCTACCTGATAAGCCTGACTCTATGGAGGTGCCCACAGAGCAGCTTCCCACAGGGAATTCACCAAGGTTAGTCCTCTGGCCCTCTTCCCAGGCTGCGGGAGGAAGTGTTTACATCCTTGTCTCTGATGATTATGCCACTAAATGGTTGGAAAATTGCCCAAGTAGGAGGCAGCAGCTCAGGTTCCAGCAGGTTAATAACAGCCTTGAAGTGCATATTAGTGAGCGGACAGTGACACACCTGCCATTGAACTTGGGAGTTTGGGGAAAAGAGTAAGTCCTCATTGCTAGGCCAATGTATAAGTGCTATAGCTGGGGGTAATACTGGCAGGGGGCAGCTGTGTTTTCTGGCCATACTCCTTGTGAGAAGGAAGTAGACTTGGGTAGTGGGTCAGCATGCATTTTGGGAGTCAGACATGGGTGACCATATGACCTTGGGCAGCTTGTGAAGCCTCGTAGAGCCTTGGTTTCCTTATTTAAAATGGAGTATATTGTACATACCTCATCGAGTTGTTGAGGATTAAATAATATGATGCATCCAAAATTCTTAGTAAATAGAAAATATTCAATAGATGTTAGCTCTTAATTTTTACTTGCTTGGTACTAGAGGGTCAAAACTAATTTTGAGTTTTTATTGGCTTCTTTTCTAAGTGTATTTAAACTAATTTTATCTGGAATTAGTAAAGTACTACATTTATAAAATATTAAAAATGTTCAAAGGATTAACAAAAGGAGTGTTTTACCTTAGAACTAATAGTGATTTGCTTTCTTTTTTCATGACTTTTTGCCTTCCTGTCTGCCTTCTCTCCTTCCTTTCTTCTTTTGTTCCTTAATTCCTCATAGTATAAGCATAACTAAATTAATAATATATGTATAATTCCAATAACTAATATTTATTGTGCTTGATATAGCTTATTAAAGTGTTTTCCATAACCTTACTTCATTTGATCCTTACAGAACTCTGGAGAGAATTATCATTATCTCATTTTAGAGTGTGAGATAATGTGATATGTCTAAAGTCACACAGCTCGCCAATAGTGGATTTGCCTGCATTATTAGATATGGGAATTAGATATGGAAACCAAATTCTCAGTCTAACAGGAGAGACAGGTATTTAAATAATTATCACTGATGTAAATTTTAAATAGTATGTTAGAGAATGGGAATGGCAAGGAGGGACTTTTAGGCAGAGGGCACTGAGGGGACAAAAGGTGCCCTTTTGTCCTAAGCCAGCCCAGCAGGGGCACTGACAGGGAAAGTACAAAGGAAATCCTGACACACTTCCAGAATTAGAGGACCTTACATATTTTCAAAGGAGTAGAGGACAGCAAGCCACAGAATATTTCAGAACCTCAGAGATTTGGCTTATAAAGCACCAGGAGGTACCCTCCTTTGATTCTGCTCATTTCCTCAGAGCTGGGTGGAGTCAGGGAGAAGGAAATGAAGCAAGCTCAGCTGGTAGAGCCAGCAGAGCCTGGAGGGGAGCAGAGGAGAGGCAGAGAGGGAGGGATGGGACAGGTGCCATGTAACAATGTTAGGGTTATACGTGGCTTCCATGAATGGGAGCAAAATTTGACCTTCCAATGTTGAAATTTTAAAACAGAGAAGGTGGCAGCAGCCCTCTAATGGAGTTAGGGACATATGACAAAGGCCAACATAGGAATAATATAAAATGGTAAAACTTTAATAAAAAATCAACTATAGAAGAGTGTTTGAAAGTAATAGGTCAAAAATAATGTGTAGCATCTGACAGTATTGATTGGCAGTAAAACCTTAAAGAGCAAAGGGCCTGAGTAGAAAGTTCATGGATGGTGCAGTCAGGAGTCTGCTTCCCATCCCACAGCTAGACAATAAATCAGGGAATACAATGGATACAGGTCACTTTATGAAGGAATGTCTTTAAGCCTATGAAAAGAAGGTTCAATGGACCCTGAAATGTCTGTCTGAGACTGTATCTGCTGTGGTCAGTGCTGTGTGCCCAGTACCGGATAGTAATGGAATTTAGGAAGTGAAGGTTTGTTGAATGGTTTGTTGAAACTCTGGATAAGCAGAGTGATAAAGGACAATTCAGAGATGGAAAGTATAGCAGCAGGAAGGAGCAGGTTGTGCTAGTATGCAAAGGGGACCTCTACCCCAGTTGGGTTGGAGGCTGCTGCTTGTCTGGGCCTGAACTTCTAATTGCTAAGGTGTTCTCATACTCATGAGTCATGGAAAAATTCCTGAACTGCTCCCCTTGACCTGTTCTTGGCATATAGCCCTGTCTTCTCTTGATACATGCCAACTCTTCTTCTGTTTCTCCCTTCTGTTCACGTGTTGATCTTTGGATTAGACTCCCTTGTTCCATTCAGACTGGAACTTAGCTGCTCTATACTTGGTCCCAGCCATGCATCTCTGGAGTCTCAACCCCACTTACGCCCTGGACACCACATCTGAGAAGTATCTTTACCTGTATATCCCTGGACTCACAGGTGTGGTCTAAGCAGTTTGGAAAATAATGGGATACAAATATGGGCTCATACATTACAGAGCTAGACATAGGGGTTTGTACTTAAAGGGAAAGAAAAGAGGAAGCCATTGAGAAGTTTTGTTTTGGAAAAATTAGTCTGTAAATTCAAGCACTGTTTTGATTACTGGAGATTACTATCCACCATTTCCTTAATATTGAAGTGATGAGGTATCAACCATATAAAAATATAATCCTTGAAAGTACTGTAGGACTTAAGATTTATGAAGAATAAGACTGCTACACTATAGTTCTTCCATTCATTCACTTAATAATTGTTTCTTCAGTGCCTACCATGTGCAATGTGTCAGGCTTCACAGGGTAATACAGAGAAGACTAGAATTTGTACTTCTCCCCCCAGAATTCAGTAGGTTGTGGGGACTCACTAACTGGGTATACTTAAGTGAAATGCAAGGTAACAAATGAAAAGAGGTGGGTAGAGAGATCAGCCCCAGTGGGAGATTACAAAGCAGAGTGAATTACCTGCACTGAGGCTTCCCTAGCAGTTGCCCCAAAGGCGTTGCTGGGGCATTCTAGATCAAAGCCTTCCTGCTACCTGACCCAGGAGTGTGGCTCACAATGCCAGTGCCCACCTGCACCTCCTGACAACTACTATTCCAGCTTGCCAGGAGGATTGGCAGAAACGTGCAGTTGTCTCTTCTATAATTAACCCTGCTGTCTGCTCTCCAAGGTACTGAACTGCCTGGCAAGAGGCTTCATCAATGACAGCTCAACAGTACATCCTCCTGTATGACGCCCTTTCAATGCAGGAGGTCTTATTTATAAACTCTGATATATTCCTGAAGGAGATTTCTTCTCTCCCAAAGCAAGGAAGAACAAGGGCTTTTGCATATTTGCAATCACAGAAACCCCAAAATGAAAGTGGGAAGACTCATTAAGCTGGATAATTTGTCCCCTGGAGTCCAGCTGGATGCTTTCTTCCTGTATGTTTGTCCATTCTCTGTTTGCTGAGGCCCAAGAGGTCAAATCCCAATGCCTTCCTGTCTCTAGTGTCTCTTCCTGCCTGCTTTTGGCATTTAATTCATTTCTATAGCACACATGGAATATCTGTTGTTTTCTTATGACTCGGTAAGGTGAACTAAGATACAGTCCCTGTTGCTGAGATTGTTTACATTATTTGACTAGGCTGCCATGTCTTTCTCATTCTTTCAGGTACTGATAAGTATTTGGAAGGTCACCGTGCTTTCCCCTCCCCAAACTCCACAGTATTCATACAATGTTTGTATTGTAGCATTTGCACATGTGTCCTTTTTATCTTTTGCTAAACGATGAGTATGTTGAAATAAAATATAAGCTTGCAAGCTGGAGCGATAGTTTAAGCCATAGGCCTTGTATGGATTCACTGTGGAACCTTACCCTCTTCAATCTTCATCTCCCTTAAGTATAAGATATGCCTGTTATGAGGATGAAATTAAAACTGCACAATGCTGGCAGCAAGGTCTGGACTCAAGGAATGTCTGTTCTCCATCCTCTTCCTCTTTGTCCTTGTAGTTACAGGGATGGTGCTTCGTCCATTTTGTTTCCCTTTCAACACCTCATCTGAGTTTTACACATGAAAGACTCTGAGTAAAAAAGTCCTGTTGATTAAGACAAGAGTGAATGAATGAATGGATGGATGAAATCTTTTTTTTGTTTTTTTTGTTTTTTTTTGAAGGGTAGGATAAGAGGAGGAGTGCAGTCAGGCATGGGAATATGAGGAGAAAGCAGAGCTGAAGGAGGGCTTTTCCCTGTGGGGTCCTGAAAGCCACCCACTCTAGTGTGACGAGCCCAGGATATCCAGAGGTGGAGCTGCCGGAGGGCCAGTGGTAGAGCCAACAAACAGGCCAGGGTCTGCTCAACAGTGAAGGAGGCAGTTTGTATGAACTTGACCCTTTGTCCAGGCATCCAGCTTGTACAGGTGTCTGGCTAATCTCTGGATGCCTACTCCTTCCCACTGTTAAGTCTCACTGTTCCTTGCTCACACCAATCACTGCTTTCAGCACTAACTTTAGACCTAGGTAAGAGCGGCACCTTCCCTAGGTCCTGCACTTCAGATGTTTCCCAAAATTATGAACACACACACACAATATTTTTTTTTATTGAGGGAAAATTCACATAACATGAAATTAACCATTTAGTACATTCACAATATTGTGCAACCACCACCTCGACCTAGTTCCAAATCCTATAATTCTAAACATCCACCCACATGGCTATTACTGTTCAGGCCTCAGGGTAAAAGTTCTTCACATCTGTTGCACTGGTGTCTTCAAAAAAAGGTGACTGGGAAGGAATTTTGAAAATTTGTTGCTTGTGACCCTGCTGGTTGAGAGACAGATTCTGTTTTGTCATTGAAGAAGGATCTGGGTAGAGGTGCTTAGAAAAAAGGCAAATTAATTAACTTGTCAAACCCTTCCTTTCAGCAGTAAATTCTTGCATAATGAACTATCATTTCTCAGTAGTACCAAATGTCCATATTCTTACCTTTTCATCTTCTAATTTGTACTTCCAGAGGTACTTAAGGATTAGTCAATATTTTTAACAGTCACACATTATAGATAAGAAACATTTTGCAATATTAAGCAATTCATATTATTTATAAAGTTCATTTCTATAGGTTTAGATATTATGTGAATGAAGCATAATACTGATTCTTTACATTACTTTATGGGTCTAGTTATTCCTCTAAGTGACAGTGAAAATCATGATGTAAGTGATAGTGTAATATATTTTGAAATTGAAATATTTTAGTATTTTCTGTTAAATGATGACTTATTCCTTGTGACCCAATGCAATGTTTAAACATGGTCCATAAAATTCATCATACATTTCTGAATCTACATATTGCTTTGAAGTTGGTAATTCCAGTTATCCAGTTCTAGGACAGG
This sequence comes from Tolypeutes matacus, assembly GCA_026826555.1. NCBI lineage: Eukaryota > Metazoa > Chordata > Mammalia > Cingulata > Chlamyphoridae > Tolypeutes > Tolypeutes matacus. The sequence goes on along the minus strand of JAKSZT010054215.1, from coordinate 27,534,416 downwards.
TTCAGCATTTGCACTTCCTTAAACTTTGTACAATAGTAGCCTTACTCACCTCACCCTAATCACAGCATTGCTATAAAGAGTCAGATAGTAAATATTTTCTGCTTTGTAATCTTGTTGCAACTTCTTAACTCTGCCAAGAAAGCACCAAAGCAGCCATAGATAATATGCAAATGATTGGGCATGGCTGTGTCCCAATACAATTTTATTTACAAAGCAGGCAACCAGCCTGATTTGGCCTGTGGGTTATAATTTTCTGACCCCTGGTTTAAACAACAATATTTATTTCTTTATTGTGCTGCAGAGCCAGTGTGGGTCACTGTGGTTTCTTCTCCATGTTTCCTCTTTCTGAAATCCAGGTTGATAGAGCTGCCATCATCCTGAGTATTTGCTTGTTGCTGTTCCAGAGGGAAGAATAGCACTAACTTTAGCAATTGAGTGCTCAGAGGCAGAAGAGACACGTATTTCTGCTCACAGTTCATTGGCTAGAATTAGTCACAGGTCCCCTCTAACCACAAAGGGGCTATAAGAGATGTGAAAACAGTTCAGATTTGTTGGTATGGGAGCATGGAGGAAGGAGAGATAAAAGCCAACTAGTGAGTTTGGGCAAGGCTGTTCTGGGCCTCCAAGCATGGGTGTGTTTCACAAGTCTACTTTGATATTAGTATACACAATAGAGCTTATTTGATTTTTTTTTTTCAATTAGAGTTAGTGTATATATTTTCAATCTTATTTTTAACCTATGTCTTTATATCTTATGTTGGTTCCTTGTAGACAGCTTATGATTGGCTTCTGCATTTTAACTCATTCTGAAAACCTCTGTCTTTTAACTGTTAGAGCATTTAATTTAAGGTAATTTTTGATATGGATGCTAGATCATCTTGCTACTTGTGTTCTATTTGTTCCATCTGCTTTTTTGTTGTTGCTGTTTCCATTCTCTGTTTTCCTGTCTGCTTTTGAATTGATTATTTTTATGATTCTCCTTTATCTCCAATTTTAGGTTATTATTTCCACCTATTTCTAATTTTTGTGGTTTTGCTATGGTTTATAACTTACATTTAAAAATTTTTACAGCCTGCTTTTAAATAATGTTATATCACTTCATATATGGTGTAACAAGGTTAAATAATTTTACTGCCAGTTACTTTAATTTTTGCTATACATTTAGTTTTTACATGTGCTATATACCCAAACTACATTGCTATTATATGTTTGTGATAGATAGCCAATTATCTTTTATGGAGACTAAAAATAAGCAAAACCAGAATTTTATATTTACATTCTTTGAACTATTTTCATTTTTTAAACATATGTAGATCTAAGTTTCTGTAGTTCAGGTCTCCTAGTAATGAATTCTATAAATGTTTGTCTGAAACAGTACATTCATTGTTGAAAGATATGTTCATTGAGTACAAAATTCTTTGAGGAGTTTAAAGAAGCCATTCCATAGTCTTATAGCATAGGTTGCATAGATTTTGACAAAAAAGTCTGCCATATTTCCTATATTTGTTTCTCATGTGTGTGTATGATTGTTTTCTAGCTGCCTTTAAGAATTTATTTTTATTTCTATGGGGCAGTCGTGACTGCCTCCCTTTCATTTCTGATTCTATTTATTTGCATCTTATCTCTTTTTTTCTTTGTTTGTCTAGCTAGGGGTTTGTCAATTTTATTGATCTTCTCAAAGAACCAGCTTTTGGTTTTGTTGATTTTCTCTATTTTTTTTTATTGTTGTTGTTGTTCTCAATTTCATTAATTTCTGCTCTAATCTTTATTATTTCTTACCTTCTGCTTTTTTGGGATTGACTTGCTGTTTTTTTTCTAGTTTCTCCAGTTGTTCAGTTATATCTTTTATTTTAGATATTTCTTCTTTTTTAATATAGGCATTTAGGGCTATAAATTTCCCTCTAAAGATTGCCTTCGCTGTATTCCATAAGTTTTAATAAGTTGTGTTCTTATTTTTCTTTGTCTCAACATATTTACTGATTTCACTTGCAATTTCTTCTTTGACCCACTGATTATTTAGGAGTGTGTTGTTTAGCCTCCACACATTTGCTAGTTTACCTCTTTTCCTGTTTCATTCCACTATGACCTGGGAAGGTGCTTTATATAATTTCAATCTTTTTATATTTATTGAGAGCTGCATTGTGACTTAACATGTGGTCTATCCTGGGGAAAGATCCATGGGCACTTGAGAGGCATGTATAATCCGCTGAGTTTGGGTGCAACATTCTGTATATGTCTGTTAGGTCTAGCTTGTTTATCATATTGTTTAAATTCTCTGTTTCCTTGTTGATCTTCTGTCTAGTTGTTCTATCTAATGATGTGTGAGTGGTGTGTTGAAGTCTCCAATGATTATTGTGAGATGTCTATATCTCCCTTCAGTTTTGCCAGAGTTTGCCTCATGTATTTTGGGGCATCCTGGTTAGGAGTGTAGATATTTATGACTGCGATATTTTCCTGGTGAATTGTCCCTTTTATTAATATATGATGGCCTTCTGTATCTCTTATAATTTTTTTGCATTTAAAGTCTGTTTTGGCCGATATTAGTATAGCTACCCCTGCTCTCTTTTTTGGTTACTATTTGCATGGAGTATCTTTTTCCAACCTTTCACTTTCAGCCAGTTTGTATCCCTGAGTCTAAGATGAGTCTCTTGTAAGCAGTATGTGGATAGCTCATGTATTTTTATCCATTCTGTAAAGCTATATCTTTTTATTGGGGAGTTTAATCCATTCACATTCAATGGTATTACAGTAAATGAATTATCTACTTCCACTATTTTATTTTTTGGTTTTCATATGGCATATCTTATTTTCACCGGCCTTTTTACTCTTTTGGTTATCTTTTCTGCTATTCTTTCTTCTATACTCTCCTCCAAGCCTCTCTCTCCTGTCTTTTTTTTTCAGGATCTAAGGCTTCCTTTAGTATTTCTTATAAAGTTAGATTCTTTTTTATGAACTCTCGATCATAAGAGGATATTATGAGAAACTGTATGCCAACAAACTAGACAACCTAGATGAAATGGACAAATTCCTAGAAATGCACAACCTACACTGACACTACAAGCAATATAAGAACATAACAAACCAATCACATTTAAAGAGATTGAGTCCATTATCAAAAATCTCCCAACAAAGCAAAGTCCAGGACCAGATAACTTCACAGGTTATCTGTGAATACCAAGCATTTCGAAAAGAATTAATACCTATCCTGTTTAAACTCTTCCAAAAAATTGAAGAGGAAGGAAAATTACTCAACACATTTTATGATGCCAACATCACCTTAATACCAAAGGCAGATAAAGACACTGCAAGAAAAGAAAATTACAGACCAATTTCTCTAATGAGCATAGATGCAAATATTTTCAACAAAATACTTGCAAATCTAACCCAACAGCATATCAAAAGACATACATTGGGGGCAGATGTGGCTCAAATGGTTGGGCATCCGTCTCCCATATGGAGGGACCTGGGTTCAATCCCCGGGACCTCCAGGTAAAAAAAAAAAAAAAAAAAAAAAAAAAAAGACATACATCATGACCAAGTGGGATTTGTTCCTGGTATGTAAGGCTTATTCAATGTAAGAAAATCAATCAACGTAATACACCACATTAACAAATCGAAGGAGAAAAACCACATGATCATCACAATCAATAGAGAAAAAGCATTCAACAAAATCCAGCATCATTTCTTGATAAAAAAAAAAAATACTTTGGAAGATAGGAATAGATGGAAAATTCATCAACATGCTAAAAGGTATATATGAAAAACCCACAGCCAACATCATACTCAATGGTGAAAGGCTGAAAGCTTTACCATCAAAGATCAGGAACAAGGCAAGGATGCCCTCTGTCACCATTGTTATTCAGCATTGTACTAGAAGTTCTAGCTAGAGCAATTAGACAAGAAAAATAATTAAAAACATCCAAATAGGAAATGAGGAAGTAAAACTCTCACTATTTGTAGATGACATGATTCTATATTTAGAAAATTCTGAAATGTCTACAACAAAGCTACTTGAGCTAATAAATGAATCCAGCAAAGTGGTAGAATACAAGGTCAACATGCAAAAATCAGTAATGTTTTTGTACACTAGTATTGAACAATTTGAGGAGGAAATCAGGGGAAAAATTCCATTTACTATAGCAACAAAAAATCTCAAATACCTAGGGTCAATTTAACCAAAGAAGCACAGGCCCTATAGGCAGAAAACTACAAAAAAATGCTAAGAGAAATCAGTGAAGACCTCAGCAGATTGAAAGACATTCCATATTCACGATCGGAAGACTAAATATCATGAAGATGTCAATCCTACCCAAACTGATTTATAGAATCAATGCAATACCAATCAAAATTCCAACAGCCTACTTAATAGAAATAGAAAATGCCATTACAAAGTTCATTTGGAAGGGAAAGTGCACCAAAACAGCCATAAGCATTCTGAAAAAGAAGAGTGACATGGGAGGAATTTCACTGCCTGACCTTGAAACATATTACGAAGCTGCAGTGGTCAAAACATCATGGTACCAGCATAAAGATAGACATATTGATCAGTGAGATAGGATACAGAGTCCAGAAATAAACCTTCACCTCTATGGCTAACTGGTTTTTGACAAACCTACAAATTTCATGTTAACAGGACAAAACAATCTCTTCAACAAGTGGTACTAGGAGAACTGGATATCTATAGCCAGAAGAATGAAAGAGGACCACTATCTTACTCCCTATACAAGAATCAACTCAAAATGGATCAAAGACCTATACATAAAATCCAGGACCATAAAACTACTAGAAGAAAATGTAGGGAAACATCTTAAAGATCTCATGGTAGGTGATGGTTTCTTGAACCTCACACCCAAAGCACAAACAACAAAATAAAAAATAGATAAATGGGACCTTCTCAAAATTAAATACTTTTGCACCTCACAGGACTTTGTCAAAAGGGTGAAAAGGCAGCTCACTCAATGGGATAAAATATTTGGAAATCATATGTCTGATAAGGGTTTACTATCCATGATATATAAAGAGATGTTACAACTCAACAATAAAAAGACAAATGCCTGGATTAAAAAATGGGCAAAGGACTTGAATAGACATTTGTCCAAAGAAAAAATACAAATGGCAAAAAAAAAAAAAAAAAAAGAACAAATGGTCAACATCACTAATGATTAGGGAAATGCAAATAAAAACTACAATGAGATATCATTTTACACCTATCAGAATGGCCACTATTAAAAAGACAGCACTACAAGTGTTGGCGAGGATGTGGAGAGATAGGAATACTTATTCACTGTTAGTGGGAATGTAGAATTGTACAGAATGTTTGGCAGTTCCTAAAAAAAGTGAATATAGATTTGCCATGTGACTTGGCAATAACACTACTGGGTATATACCCAGAAGAACTGAGAGCAGTGACACAAACAGACATCTGCATACTGATGTTCATAGCGGTGTTATTCATGATTGCCAAATTTGGAAACAAGCCAGGTGTCCATCAACCGATGAATGGATAAACAAACTGTAGTATACTCACACAATAGAATATTATGCAGCTGTAAGAAGAAATGAAGTCGTAAAACATATGACAACATGGATGAACCTGGAGGACATTATGTTTCATGAAGCAAGCCAGACACAAAAGGACAAATACTGTATGATTGCACTACTATGAACTAAATATATTTTGTAACATATTGTATGATTCTACTTATATAAAATGTATATATAAATTAATTTATAAAGATGTAATACGATTAGTGGTTATGTACGGCTGGGGAAGGCATGTTAAGGGGAGTGGAGTTTTTCTTTTTTGGAGGAATGAAATGGTTCTAAAATTTTTTGTTGTGATGAATGCACAACATTGTGATTATATTAAAAGCCATTGATATACACTTTGGATAGATCATATGGTATGTGAATATATCTCAATAAAACTGCTTAATTAAAAAATGCTGATCACATAAAATGCTAGTGAGGGTAGTAGAGAAGTAAATGTGGCTATAGAAGTGCAACTTAAGGGTTCCTTGTGGTTATGGACATGTTCTGTATTTTGACTCTATCAATGTCAATATCCTAGCTGTGATATTGTATTATACTTTGGAAAGCTATTACTGTTGGGAGCAATTGGGTAAAAGGTATATGCAATCCCTGTGTTATTTGTTAAACCTGCACATAAATCTATAATTATCTTGAAATAAAAAAGGTTAATTTAAAAATTAAAAAAATCATGAAATAACAGAGTGCTAAAATTAAGTCTATAGAAATGTTCGCAAAACCTGTTGTAATTAGATTATAACACTTTATAGAGATACATTTTTTAAAAAAAGGGAGACACTATGTTCATGGATGAAGATTCAGTAGTGTAATGTATGGGAGCCATCTATATTATACATGTTTGTTTTGTAAGTTCATAACTTTTATCATATACTTATTGTTCATGCATGTTCATGTATGCATGATATACTTCAAAAAAATTTTAATGAAAAAATTAATGCAATTCCAGTTAAAATTCCAACAGCTTTCTTGGTGCAACTTGACAAATGCATTTAAAAATTAAATAGAAATGCAAATGGCCAGGAGAAGACACTCTTTAAAAAGATCAACATGGGAGGACTTGTGCTACCAGATATGAAGATTTATTTTAAAGCTATAGTAATTAATGCAACATGTTCTTGGTGCAAAGATAGGTATATAGGCCATTGACCCAAAACGTAGGCATTAGATACCAACCCATACGTTAATGGATTCTTTTTTTCACAAAACATTAAACTTTAGTTAAAAAAAAGAATTTTTATCTTAGGTTTTCAACAGTTTGAATATGAAGTGTCTAGCTTTTTGGGTTTTTAAAAATATTTTTGTCATTTGAAAGGTGGTATAGTGGCTCTATAATTAAGTTGCAGATTTAAAACTGCTGTTACCTTTGTAAATCAAATTATAGGAGTTTTGTCCTGATATATCATCATTCCATCTGCAATGGAACTGGAATCCCATTGATCTTCTAGTTATCTTTCATTTTCTTCACAGTTCACAAAAGAAAAATGTGAAATTTAGTGAATGCGGTTACTAATACTGTCTGGAGATGAATCTTATTTCAACAAATTTAAATTATGTTTTCTCACCAAAATATGATACAAGTTGAAGACACCTCACTCTGAAATTGGAAGATATCACCACTCAAGTTTCTACAGTGACTCACTCAGTTGAACTCTAGGTTACTACCCTTTACTTTGTTCAACCACTTGTGGGGGTATGTGTTTTTTTTTAAATGTTGGGAAATGGCTTTCTAACTACTGTTGAATGTCTGTTTTGGGAAGGTATAACAAGAACATAAAAGTTTTTGGGTAGGGAGGGGATGAGCAGTTGAAATACAGGGGCTTCTTTGGGAGTTGGAGGTTGTCCTGAGTACTGTTGTGGCAATGGATGTAGGCCATTTTAAATCAGCACACACCACTCAGAACTGAGTGGGAGAGAGTGTGGTCTACAGTGTGAACTGTGGTCTATGGTTGGTGGCAAGGCTCCAGGATGTGTAAGTTCATTGAGGTTGGTGGGCCACACTGTGGGAGATGTTTGTGTGGGATGTGGTGGGAGGTGTGGGAGGTGGGCAACATGGGAATCCCAGTGGGTTCCGTGTAATATTTTAGGTAATCTAAGCACCTCTTAAAATATATGTATATATATATATATATATATAAATAACATTTTTGTAAGCAAATACACATATATGCATATATATTTATATATCATTTTACAAATGTTTGTATGTATTGTGAGAATTTTGATTTTTACCCATAATAAAAAAAAAATAATAATAATATATATGAAGGAAGAGACTGGTTATCTCCTCCCATATAGTTGTGCTGGTGCTCTGTGACCTTGCAAATTAATTTTTCAAGGTTTGCTTTTACTATGATTTTCCATCAACAAATATTTAATTAAGAGATTTTCTTCTACTAGTCCTTGTAATACTGTTAAATGTTTCAAGCAGAGTATATTATAATATTAACTGCATTATCATAAAAAATAAATTTAAAAAATTCTATGTTTGCTAGTTCTAGCATCTTGAGTCATTTCTGAATCTGGAACTTTTAATTTCATTTTATCTTAATAGTGGGTTGTTTTTACTTGATTTTGTATGTATTTTGTAATTTTTGATTGAGTGCTGAACATCTGTGTAGAAAAGTAGATACTGAGGTAAGTAGTATATAGGCCTGGAACTGGGCATGCCTCTTCTGCTGCAGTCTGCTAGTGTGGTATATTGACTAAATTTAGCCAGTAGCTGAGCTTGGTTTGTGTTTTGTTGTTGCTGTAGTTACCTTAGGTGCACCAATGACTTCAATTCCTTACTTATTATTTTGGGTGGAGGCTGGTTTGCTGGAGGTTTTTTCCAATGTTCCTGATTAACCCCAACTTTAGGCCTTACCTGTCCTTCTCTCAGAGAAAATCTCTCTCCATATTCCTGATCTTCCTCTGGCAGTGGACTGTTGTTGGCTGTTACTTTGTGCTTGCCAGCCTGGTGGTTGAGGGCGGGAGTCATTCTTTGTTACTCTGGTCCAGCCTCAGTCTCAGTCCATCCTTATGTTCCTAGGTCTCAGGAATAGGCCCTTACCAAAGACCTCTAATTGCCTGAAGCCATATGGTTTCCTGCCTTTTTCCCACTCTTTCTCCTATTTTTTTCCTGCAGCTACAAAGGATCTTCACCTGTGTCCTAGGGACCATGCAGTTAGATAACCTTTCTCTAGCAGTTTAAAACTTTTGTTTCTTAGGGGAATAGGAGTTCAGGCAGGGCCTCTCCCCCTTTTTTTCCAGCAGTAGCCACACCCCTCCTCAAAGCTCCCACTACTAAGGAAGATTTTCTCTGCTTTCTTGCATTGCCTCCAATCTTTCTTATAAGGTCCATTGGAAGTCATTGGAGAAAAGCCTGCAAGTGAACAAGAGCTCACTTTGCATTTGTGGCTCCCATAATTTCTATACTTTCATACAATCCCACATTCAACATTTAGTAATTCATTAAAATTTTTAGCCAAATTCCTTGTTTCCATTTGTATGGCAGTCCTATCTTTCTCTGTGCTCTGCCACAGGTAAGACAGTTCCAAACTTTCCTCATATTCAGGCTAGTTCATTGCCCTGCAATCTTAGCACTCTGATGGACTCAAACAAATTTATGATTTTCTAATCATAATGGATCTTCCTTTTTGCTATGATGAGAACAATGCTCTCCTTAACATTCTATATCCTATGCAGAAACCAGAAATCTCTTGTTGTTTTGGAATGACATCTACTACCCCAAGGACTATGTTCTGTTTTACACACTTTCTGCAACATTGAGTGAGAAGATCATTTTCTATGGCTTACCTAGAATATCTAGTTCCTAACAAGAAACTGAGCAATAAACATACTTTCAACTTATATAAAATTACTTTGTCAAATTATTCCTAAGTAATCACATTTGATTGTGTACTCTTATGTAGTTAAAAAAAAAAAAAACACTGCTTAGATGTCTAAAGACATAGGTCATGTTTTAATCTCTGTTACTTTCTAGCTTTGTGATCTTTGAGCAAATCACTGTACCTCTTTGGTTCTCAAATCCCTCTTATGTAAATCACTAGGTTGCTGGACTAGTGATTTCTTTGGTCTACAATCTACTGTAATATATATAATTATATATAATATAATTATAATATAGCTATTATAGCTATAATACAGGCATTATTAATCTCATTTTACAAATAATTAAAGAAGAAGTCAATATTATGCACTTCAGTGTTGAATTCTAAGTACAACCAAGTACTGAATTGTGGAGCTTGAGCTTGTTCTTGAAGGAGGGCAGGGTTAGATCAGAACAGGGAGTAGGCAGTACATTTTCAGCATAGAGAATTCCAAACCAATGAAATTGTTTTATGTCTGTATCGGGGGAAGGCCTAATTCAAATAATCTAAAATATGCTGTATAAGTCACATGCTATTATGTACTCAAATTATTGAAATAATTTGTGTGTGTGTAAAAGAGATGGGGGATATTAAAGAGTTGTAGATGGAGTGCTTCTGAGGATCAGAAGAGTTAGAATAAGATCCGAGGCCTTTCAACTTCCACACCAATGTTCTTTTCACTAAATCATGCTTCCTATGTGGAGCTTGCTTTTCCCAAAAATCAGAGCTCTCTGGCTTAAATAATCAGAGCCCTGTGGCTCAGGAAGTTTCTAGGAGATTGTAGTAAATACTCCCTAAAGTCACCTTTATGACCAGTCATGAAATTCAGTCCCAAAGCCAGCTCCTCTGATTCACCTTTCAAGGAATGCAGGTCTGGGTTCAATGGTCTTGAATCAGAGGTTATCCCATTTGCTCCAAAGGAAGTGTGTGTGTGTGTGTGTGTGTGTGTGTAGGCACGAGCCACAGTGCTGATGATGACTGTACATGAATTCACTCCCACTTCTCCCTTAGCTTACCCTAAATTTATTCATTCTTTAAGATCAAATTCAAATCTTACCTTCTATAAGAAAGCTTTCATGATCATTTTCACTCCCATTTCATAACTCCTATAATACTGATGTATTACTCAAGTGGTTTACTTTGATAAATTACAAAAAATTGATTTGTTAAGGAATTCATTTCATATTTCTACCTTTGACATGCTCAGCAAAGTAATTTTATGTACATAAGACATACTCACCAAATACTTGTTTTCCAGTTTATTTTTTATTGGGATTTCAAATCCATAAACCAACTACTATATTCCAGGCATTTTTCTAGACACTGGGGATACAGCACTAACAGAAATAGGCAAAGTCCCTATACACAAGGAGCTGAAGTCACACAATAAACAAATTAGCAAGCAAAAACATTCAAATGGAAAGTTGTGAAGAAAAACAAAGCAGGTGAGGGATCTAGACAGTGAATGAAGAGGTATGTATCTTATTTTATACAGGGAAGACTTCTCTGAATAAGTGACATTTGAATAGAGAGCTCATAAAAATGAGGGAGCAAGTCATGAAGATCTCTAGAAGATTGTTTCCATGGTAATATTGTACAATTGTGATATAATATATGATAATATTGCATTACATTGCATTCATGAATATTAAGGGTAGAAAAGAAAGGTTGAAGTGATTGTGCTATCTCTGTTTGCTCTTGATTAGGGATTTGAGATAATTTGTGTTGAAGAAACCCACTTTTCCTGTTTCTAGAAACCAGAGACAATAGAGATGGAGAATTTGTGTCTTATGTGAGTGATCTTTTTAATAGCATTCCCAGGGAGCAAGCCTTTTCTTTCAAAAGGATGTTGCCTTCTAAGAGGTATATAGTTAGCTCCTACCATACTGAATTCAAGTGGAAAAAATGGTAGAACGGCAGGAAAGGGCAGAGTCTAGGGTAGATTGTGCAGTTGATGGCCAGTAGCAGAGTAAAAAGTAAAGCAAGCAGAGGACCTTAGCCAAAAACAAAACAGGAAAATAGATTCAAACAAAGACAGTAGGCCCAAAGGGGTGACAGCTAATTAACCAGCAAAACAAGGAGCTAAGGCTCTTGGAGCCATTATAGGCCAGAGCAGTTTATATAAGTGTAACTGAACCTGGCCTAGCAGTTCCCTGAGTGAGGAGGGATTTTGCCTAGTTTAAATACAGATACAGGAAGACAAGCTATTTTTATTTTTTATGTTTTATGTAATGTCATATATATTATCATTTCATTAAGTGAATATAGAATAGCTTGTTTCGTAGTTAAGAGCTCTGATTCTGGAACCAGCCTGCCTGGGTTAAAAGCCTGGCTCCACCCCTCTCTAGTTCTGTGATTTTGGCAAGTTATGTCACTTCCCTGTGTCTCAGCTTCCAAATCTGAAAAATGGGATCATAATAGTACATATCTCCTAGGGTTGTAATGAGGAACAAATTAATTAAAGTAGCTGAAGCAGTTAGATGATCTTGTCTATTATTTGTATTAATTCCTCATGATTATGTACCAGCTTAGCAAGCTCATTGTGACACCTAAATTTGCATGGACCTTACTATCCTTTTTTTAACTACCTTGATGTCCAGGCTGAGAAAGATAGCCTGCTTGAATCTACCTGTATATAATGACCAGACAGGGGACGGAGATCAAACCATGTTATTTTTACTTAAGAGGGGTGACTACAATTATACCATTAAAATTTTACAATTAATCATTTTAGGCAACAGTCACAGGCTGCCTGAAAGTTGTAATGATAAAGGTATTACTAAAAATAATATAAGCTCTACCAGGACAAATACTATGTCTATCTCAGTTATTGTAGTTCAGTGTCAGGTTTAGTTATAGAAGCTCAAAGAAGATCAGTTAAAACAATGAAAACATGTGTATTTTAACCAATTAACAGAAACTGCCATGGCCCCACTGATGTCAGAATGACTTTCAGATCCAATTTTAAAAACATAAGACAGGAACAGTCACATTTAGATCAAGAAAGTAACTATGCCCAAGTGCTATCACCTTGTTTTGATCATTAACTTTATTCACCATACTTGGATTGTTATAAATATGTGGAAAATTAAATTTTCTCTCAAAAATAATACCTGGCCTGCTGATGGGTTATTTAGACAAATATGTTTTGGGGAGTGAAGAACTTCTAAATAAGATCTCATACAGCTAGAATTTAAACATGCACGGCACTGCGGAAATGATGGTGCAGTCTTCAGAGGTAGCAATTTGAAGGATTGAAGGGGAGAACACTCCTTTGGATGTGCAATTTCTAGAAAACTTGTTAAGAGGTCAGTTATGATATTGTCAAACCTTTCATTGCCTCTCTGAGAAAAACAAATGAGAAGAGACCTGTTCAGAGTGAATCACTGAAAAACTCTGAAATCTGGAGCCCTTAAATAAGGGAATATTTATAAATTGAACTTTATTCTGTGTGTTTATTATTATATTAGTCTTTTGGAAAGGAAAGACCATCAAGTCCTTGCAGACTAGATTTTGGCATAGGGCTATAGAGTTGATATACCCTGGAGGTAAGACAGTGAAATTGTATTGCTGGCCTTGACACCTGAAAGCAAAGTGTTTCTGGTGGTTTTTACTATCAGGTATTGAGAAAAAAGCATTTGCAAAATCAGTAGCTGCATACCAAGGACCAAGGGATGTGCTGTTTTGCTTAAGTAAAATTACCAGGTCTAGAAGAGCAGCTTCGATTGGAAGCTCCATCTGTTTTCTGTACAAGTCATATAGGAGAACTGAATGGGGATATGGTAGGAATCACCATCCCTGTATCCATACTTGATGGTGGCACTAATCTCTGCAATCCCTCCAGGAATGTGGTCTTGCTTTTGGTTTACTATTTTGCTAGATAGAGGCAGTTCTGCTGGCTTCCACTTGGACTTTCCTACCTTAATAACCCTCATTCCACAAGTCAGAGAATCAGTGTGGTATTTCTGCTGGTTACTGAGTATGTCTGTTCCATATGCATTGTGGAAATGGAATAACCACAGAATGGGTTTGGGGGCACACTAGATTCACTGTGAGATGGACCTTAGCTAAAATTCCATTTATCAACTGATCTCCATAAGTCCTTATACTGACTGGTGGTCCACAGTGACATTTTGGGTCTCCTGGAATTATTATCCAGTGTCTAATAATCCCTGAAATGCCTGATCATTTCCCTTTCCCCAATGTGCAAATAAAAGGCCATATGTCCCTTTAAGGAAAGCTGGGAAGAAGCTTAGCAGTATAAATTTTTGGCAGTGTAGCACAATCCTACCCCAAGGTGACCTGGCTCTCCTTTCATTCAAACTTTTGGGGTCTGTAAACTGTCTCAACTATGGGAATTGATTGAGGTGCTGTTTTTGTGACTCATCTTAGACTTTTGTTCACGTGACCTAGCACTGTTCTGCTTATACAGATTAAGAATTTAGTAGACTGGTCATCTACTTACTTCTATGTACCTCATGATCTATGAGCCAATGCCATAGGTTTCTGCAAGTCAGACTATTCTCATTACAGCTTTGACTCTACTGTCCATTATGGTAGCCTTGCCCACCTTGTCTTTGATGATTAAATGCTGCCACTTAGCTTTTGCCAACCTGGAATCTGATAATTCCTATTGTGTTTAAGGATCCAAGTTCAGCTGTTCCCAGTGTTGCCAGATTTTTTCTAGGTTCTTGGCTAAACTGCAAGAAATGAATTTCAAGAGCAAGCCATGTCAATTAGGCCAGTAATTTATTAAGGAATGGTGAGGAAAGAAATGGGAGAAAATAAAAGATCATGGGTCCCAGGTAGAGAGGAAGGGGCTGAAGAGTGATAAAGTCGTCTGACTTACAGACTACAATTTCCCATTATAAATGCCCAGGTTTTACTTGCCTGGCCACCATGGCAGGGGAAAAATGGCGAGAGCCGGAGAAATGGCAAGAGCAGGGTAGAAAGCAAGAGCAGGACTGGCTTGGCCTTTGTGCTTGCTTTTTAAACCATTAATTATTCTGCCCCTTTGCTAATGACATAGGAGGAGTCCAGCTGTTTGCTGTTTTGATTGATTACCCCACCCATCAATCCCCCGGGAGGGCTTAATGATAAGGCCCCTGGAGAATATCCAGGGCTTCTCCTGGCTTCCAGAGGAAATCTTATTCTGAATGGCAGTATCTCATAAGAGTCTTCCAGCAGCCATCTTGGGGATACTAGAGGACATGTGTTAATGGTGGCAATTTTTCTGCCAGGTTCCAGATCTGTCTATTGATTCTCTATCTAGCCTGCTTCACCACAGTAGTCTCTGACCCACAGAGAAGAATATACATGAATCTCTTCAGGGACAATGGAGTTGCTTTCACAAATGTATTCTTTGCAGTCCTGGTGAAAGATGTGTCCTCTGGGTATTCCTGGGATGGGTGAGCAGGTCTTACATGATAAGTTCACTCTAACATTTCAATCATTCTAAGTCTTTGGATCTCCTCATTTACATTATTCCAGGACAGTTCTGGCATTTTGACTTTAGGCAGTGTGGGCCACTTTTTGGTCCATGTTTCAGCCAACCACCAGAACAAACTGTTAGAGCTCTTTCTAACCCCTTATGGCACAACACTGAATCCATCATATCTGCTTAGTGGGCCCATATAATAAATTCTACCTGAATACAACTTTATATTCTTTCCACCATTATCCCACACCCTTAATTGTCATCCCCACACACATTCCCCTGATTTCTGTTTATGATAACTGGAAAACTCATGCAGTACTTTTGGAGAATAGTGTACCTCCTCACGGTTCACACATTTTACCTCACCTTTTGGGGCCTGTAGAGACTTCAATGTAGTTTTAGGTCAGGAAGAAAAGAGGGATGGTAGAGGTGGGTCATGGGAAGAATTAGTAGTGTCTTTCAAGCAGATTACCTCAGGGCATTAGAGTTTCATCTGATGAAACAAGATTAATCTCTTCAGATGGAGGTGTGAGGGCTGTTTCCTCAGGTAAGCAATTACAGGTTTATTACACACAGCAGTGTTAATTTGGTCAGTGTTAATTTGGCTGATTCCTCAGGGCAGATTGGAGGTTGGGTGACTGCTTTCTTAGGTCAGACCATTACAAGTTTAACTAACAAAGATGACTCACCAGAATCTAGAGTTTCAACCACCATCATCAGTATCACCTAATATGTCTCCATTCCAATTTTCAGTATTCCATTCCTTCCCAATCAATGCCCTCACTTTAACAATAGACAGTTGGTTGTAATTCAGCCACTTGCACAATGAGACTCTGGGTCTGGCTTTCAGAAATCTCATATCTACAACTATAAGTAATAGTTTCTTTCAGAGTACAAACAGAGACTTCAAAGTCCTTCATGCAGCATTTGAGCTGGAAATGCAAAAGCTTGAGCACATCCTTGTCTTTAACAATTTTACCCAGCAAATTTAGGAACAACCACCCAACAACATTATATTTTTTAACTCTACAAAACTCTAAGGTAGCAAATACACTGTCACCCAGAACCTTGCCTCTTATAAGCATTTGAGTAACAGTATTCAATGGTGATATTTTACATACATAGTCAATTCATGCCATGGACTATCAGTGCCATCTTGATAATTGGGGAGTCATTAGTGTCTTTTAATCTAATCAGATTAGAAAACAATTCCAAAAGCCCCAGAATCAACTCAGAAATCTCATCCTTAAGACTGTTTCTCAACAACCACTCTCACTACCAAAATCTGTTAGTCAAGGTTCAACAGAGAAATAGAACTGACATGATATATATATATAATATATTATATAATATTAAGAGACTTTTTTTTTTAGGAATTAGTTCATGTGTCCATGGAGATTAGCAAGTCCAAATTACATAGAGCAGGCCTCAAGTTGGGAACGCCAATGAATTCCCCAGGAGAAGCTGGCTGGCTGAATTGGAGATAGAAAGTCTTCTTTCTGATTAATGAACTCATCAGTTCTCCCTTTAAGGCCTTCAACTGATTGAATGAGGCTTATCTCATTGCTGAAGGCAATTTCCTTTGTTGACTGTAGATGTAATCAGCCATAGATGTGATCAACTGCCTAATGATTTAAATCTTTGAAATCCCCTCACAATAGCAGTCAGGTCAGTGCTTACTTAACCAAAGGATTGGACACCATAATCAAGCCAAGTTTATTTAACCATTTCAATTATCTATCTAGAATTATCTTTTAAAATCCATCTATGCAATATTTGAGAATTAATAATTGTAGTTCCAGTTTTTTTCTCGATTCCATGATTTAAATGATTTTATGAATCAGGGCTCTATGCTCAGTCTTATTGGTCCTTGCCAGGTTGGTGGTCTGATCCATTCTCAGGAATTAGATGATCAATACAATTTTGTAGTTAAGATGACCAGATTGATTATACAGTAAATAATCAGAGCTAATAGAAATTACCACTTGACATCAGCCAATATGCCATTTTAAAGATGAAATTCACCACAAAGTGTTTATTAACCACAAAATGTTTAATATAGTGCATAGTCTATAGATAAGGAATAATAGTTATTATCTGGGGTAGTGGTTCTCAAACTTAGTTTGTATCAGAACCTCATGGAGGGCTTATTAAGATGGAGATTGCTGGAACCCATCTCCAGGGTGTCTAATTCAGTAGGCCTATGGTGGAGACAGATAATTCACACTTCTAAAAAGTTCCCAGAGACACTGATGCTATGGGTTCATGGACACACTTTAAAGATCACTGTTCTAAAAAATAGGCTTTATATTAGTTGAGTTTAAAGTATCAAACAGATATGGATTATAAAGGATTATTTTTTCAACCAAAAGAGATTAGAGCTAGTTATACTTAGGTATAGGTATAGAGGAGTATGAAATATGTAATGTTCATACCCCAATACTTGAATATCAGGTAGGGGAATCTTTGAGCATTTATACCTCCAACCTCTTGTTTGATAATCAGAATTTCCTGTTAGTGAAACATAAGAGAGAGTGAATTTCAGTTGAGGCATTGCAGATAATGATGTTATTGGTAAAGGAGAGTTCTATTTTAATGAAATAAATATGCAGTAGTAAGTATTAGCAATGAAATGTTGCACATATGTTCATTTTATAAGTATTTCGACTGCCCATGCATACAATAATATGCTATACACTGAGAGTATATAAAAGACTTGTAAGATTGTCTACAAACCCACAACCTAATAAAAGGAACATGTTCCAAACATATGGAGTGATCAGTAACAGTAGGAAGCAATGCATTATTGGAGCCCTATTGGGTGGTACTGAGAATTTGCTACAGAATATAGAGCAGGAGGAGATGGGGGACTTGAATATACAGGCAAGGCTCCACGGAGGAGCTGGTGTTTGGCCTTCACTCAATACCACTCATCAAATAAATCCGATAATTGAGGTGACTGTGCTCACACAATTTCTGCTGTTCACATTTCTTATGGGGAATATTCCCAGAGAACTGAACCAGATTAATTAAGATGCTCAGAGGTTGGCACAATTTCTGAGTAGATCAACACCACACAAGATTTCAGTGTAGCTAACTGGTGTTTGTTCCTGCTTGAAAAAGCTGTGTTTGTACAACTGGGGCAGACTCCAAAAGAACTGAAAGAATTAGTTCAATTTGCCGAGGTCTTGTCATCTAATCCTAGAATTAGGAATAGGACACACCCAAATAAATAGAAATATGTGCACATATGCAAAAATTGTGATTATGATTGATAAATGTAACTTTATTTTCATATGATCAAACTTTGATTAAATAAATAATTAACAAGTAATAGAACACAGGTCAGGAATTTTATGGTGGAAAGTGAGAGATGGGAAATGTTTATAAAGATATCAGTGGTTCTCTAGCATTTATTCATGGCCCAGTGCCTCAAAAATCATGTGCAATAGTTAAAAATAACACAGAATCTAGGCTCCATCTTCAGAGATTCTTATTCAGTGGAATGTGTCATGGAAATCCGTATATTTTAACCAGATTATTTAGTGATTTTGTTGCTTAGCCAGGTTTGGAAAATATTGGTCAAGATATGGGGGAAGGTACAATATCCCAGTAGCAGAACATTGAGCTGCAGATGGACAATTCATTTCCTAGTTACTGTAGGGAAAAGATGGCTGACAGGGGGTCTTTAGCATTTTCTGCAGCATGGCACAGTGGAAGAGACTAGGCTTAGAATCTGCTGGACAGGAATTTGTTTGTACACAGAGTGCTCAGAAGAGTGTCTGACACATAGTAGGAGCTCAGTACAAATGTATGCAATAATGAAAAAAGACAGCTAGCCATTAGTGAATCATGAAATCAATTCATGAAAGTGCTTTGGACAGTTCGAATGCACTATTGAAATGTGGATAGTAGTGTCACTGATATTGTTGTTATTAATACTAATTTTATTTTTTAACCAATCAATTCTCTCTGGCCACCATAAACGGCACACTCAGGTGACTTCACTGTGCCATAGGCTGATATACAGAGAGCCTAAAACACTGTTATTATCAGCTTAATATGATATACAATTTTATGTTCCCCACTGAAGATGTAGTGAATCAAATGCCTGTCATCACTACCTCAGCCACTACTGCAGACCCAGAGCTGAGAAGAAGAGAGCATATCATCATGAAGCTACTCTGGCCTCTGTGGTCACACCCCTTATTCCTGACCACTGAGTATTTTTAATGAACATACAGCAGTAATCTTCATTCATATAATCTGTGCCTCAGTGTTGGAGACATGAACTAAGCCTGTGGGTGGGACGCACCCTGAGGGCACAGCACACAGATTATCCTGGAAAAGTGGTAACTGGGAAATAAATGATAACGGCAAAATGCTAATGCCTCAAATGAGCTGAAAATGATGATATAGCACTTGGAGCTCTCTGGTTCTTCTTGTGATGAGGCAGTACCTATCATTAGCTTGATATATAAATGTGCCTTAGAGAAGTCTTGCAGGGATGTTTGTCTCTCTCTGATAGAATGAATTCATTAGCATATGGCAGCCTTCTCCATAGCCTTCTCCAGTGACAATTACCTGAGGATGCATGTGGATCACTTTTGCCCAGATATCACAATGTAATTGTGCTTAAGGGGGCATTTTGACAAATAAACAAACTAATTATTTTTCTCCATCTATAATTGCAAATTAATTGAACAATTAGTAGTAATAGCTTATGAATGTACATAATGAGGCACCTTGCAGCCCAAAGCACTATACCTACATCTCAAAATATGAGCACCGATCCTTCCACCACTGACAGACAGACTTCTCTGGGGTGGGTACAGCAGCTGTTGAACAGCCATGGTAACCCTCTCCATTGTTTTCAGGCAGTAGAAGGAGAATGGCGTAATCAGCTGAAAGAGAATAACTCCCCAAAGAAGACAGCTAGATGATATAGCTGGCCCCCATGTGTGCCATGGGATAGTTGCAAAGAGTGGCCACTTGACACTTTTGGGGCAGGGAGGGGATGAGTAGTTGAAATACAGGGGCTTCTTTGGGATTTGGAGGTTGTCCTGAGTACCGTTGTGGCAACGGATGTAGGCCATTTTAAATCAGGACACACCACTCAGAACTGTGTGGGAGAGTGTGGTCTACGATGTGAACTGTGGTCTATGGTTGGTGGCAAGGCCCCAGGATGTGTAAGTCCATTGAGGGTGGTGGGCCACACTTGTGGGAGATGTTTGTGTGGGATGTGGTGGGATGTGTGGGAGGTGGGCAACATGGGAATCCCAGGGGGTTCCGTGTAATATTTTCGGTAATCTAAGCACTTCTTAAAATATATTTATATATATATATAAATAACATTTTTGTAAGCAAATGCACATATATGCATATATATTTATATATCATTTTATAAATAGTGGTATGTATTGTGAAAATTTTGATTTTTACCCAAAATAAAAAATAAATAAAAAAAAAGAGTAACTACATATTCCTTTGGTTGATTCCAGAAAGAGTTTAACATCATGACGGAGAGTAAATATAAATTTAAATAGAGTAAAATTATAGAGTTAAAACTAATGCTAGAGCCAACTTCTACACCTCTATATTTTAAGATGGGATGTTTGTTGATTTAGGAGCTTCATAAGGAGGATAGTGAGGGTTAGGGAGAGGGTGAATCCACATTTTCATATTAAAGCAGCTCTCTCTTAATAATCAGACACTTTGATTGCAAGCCACCATATGATTGTCAGAAGTATCATGCTGTGATTGGAATAGCTCTTCAGGTCCTCATACTATCAAGCAGACCCAGTGACACGCCTGCTTTCATCCTGCTGACAGCACATAAACACAGATCTGTTAAAAAATGCAATTAACATATATCCCCTCTCTGGACAGATGCTCCCAAGTGCTAGTGTTGAAATACACAAGTCACAGCACTGTGGATTTTAAGTATTTTCAAATGAATGAATATCATTGTAATGTCTTCCTTTGTTAGAGGTTGATTTATGTGAAATACCCGAGTTTTGTGAAGGGTTGTCTAATTTCCCCAAAAAGTGTGTATAAATAAATATCATCATTATTACTTTCTTCATATCACATGCATAAAGTCCTATGTCCTCGCTGAGTGCCAGAGAATATAGCAGAGGCAGAGCTAGACTAGTGAAGAGCCTTACCTTGACCTAAGATTGTGATAGATTCTCTTCTAGGAGAGCCCCAAGAAATAATTACTATCCTCAATTTGAGGCCTGAATTAAGCTATTTTTTTTTTTTGTTGTTAAAATTCTGTGGTTTCCTTATTCTACCCAAATATTATCTAAACTTGTTTGTAACATGTTCCAATCAATTCATTTGGCTTTTCTTTACCCATCCAACATATTATAACTGTTCTCCCTTCCTTTTAAAATATCATCCGTTCAATGCATCTTTTCCGGGTTTATTGGAATAGTCATCCCAAAACACTGCTTCCACAATCTCATTGATGTATTATACATCTCTCATGGTTTTCCATTGCTTCCCAAATAAAATCCAAATATGCCACTCTAGATTCCAAAGCCTTGCACAGACTAGTGCCAGCTTCATCTCCCTAGAATTATGTTGCCAGTTTTCCCAGGACAAATACTTCATTCTAACCAGACTGATTACCATCCCTTGAATCCTCCACATGAATTCTGGTCTCTGAATCCTTAGTTTATTTTTGCTTCCACCTTTTAGAATACCCTCCTCTTTATATTCTAATTCTCTATACAAATATATGTATCTTTTAACATTCCACTTAAGTACATACCCATTACTTTGTGGGAGATAGAACACACCGGTCTAGTGGGACATGAGTCAAACAAGCCAGGGAGCAGAGGGCTTGGGAGATCAAAATTGGAGTTCAGAACCCAGCATGAATTAAAGGCCCTGGAAAACTATCCAGATTCTCATATGGATATACTCTAGGAGTAGGGACTAGAAGTAGACTGAGCTTATCAGGTGAAAATCAGCCATGAATCTGCTGAATACCTGATTAGATTGAGATAATCTGAACCCCTGCTACTGCCAGAAGATAGAATGTGTTCTCTTTGGATGAAGATAAGTTCATCCAGAGCCTCTATGAATTGTTATACATAACCCTGATTCAATCAATAATTACCAGGTGTATCAAAAACGCCTGCAATGGAAGACAATAGACATACCCACAAGAGATCCAGATATTGAAGTTGTCAGGCACAGCCTTTAAAATAACTGAAAATAATATATTCAATAAAATAGATGGAAAGATGTTGAGTTTACAACTTTATTTATTAAAAGAATCAAAATTGAAATTCTAGGAGAGAAAAATTCAATAATGAAATTAAGACCTCAATAGATGAGGTAAACAGCAGATTGGCCACAGTTAAAAGATTAATAAGTAGGAAGGTAGGTTAGTAAAATATGCCTACTGGGGATGGAAAGTATAGACAAAAAGTAAAAAAGACATAAGGGACATGTTGAAAAGACATAAGGGACATGAAGATACTTAGATTCCCATAAGGAAAAGAGAGAGAGAATGGGAAAAAGCAATATTTGAAAAATTATTATCTGAGAAAATCCACTCCTAAAGAAAGATGTCAATACACAGATTCTAGTACCTCTATAAAGCCCAAACAGGATTCAGAAAAATATCCATAGGCATATTATTTAATTGCTAATAAAGTGAAATATAAAATCCTAAAAACAGCTAAAGGAAAAAAGACTTACTAATTTCAAATGAGCAATAACAAGATTGACAACTAAATTTTCAAATGAGATGAAGCCTCTACAGTGTCAGATATAAAGTCATTTTTAAATCACTGAAGGAAAATGACTGGCAACCTAGAATTCTATACCCACTTAAAATACCCTTTAAATTTAAAAATATAATAAAGATATTCTCAATCACATAAAATTGAATTTGTGGCCAGCAAACTTATCTCATCTTAAAAGAAATAATGAAAGTAGTTCTCTAGGTAAAAAAGAACCGATTCCATTGGGAAATATTGTAACATAAGATGGAATGAAAACTCTAATAATGATTCTTAAAGAGTTTACAATATATGTAGAGTTAAATTACAGGAAAATACCAAAAACAAGCCTGGAGGTTGGTAAATGGAGTTAAAGTGTTTTAAGGACCATGCATTATCTGTTTAGTGATAACCCAGAGAATGTGTCCTGGGTACCATTAAATCCATCTTATTAGTGGTCATTATAAATTAGTAGACCCTAATAAGTCAGTATGTGTTTTGTAATCTCTAGTGTAACCATTAAAAGGATAATTAAAGAATGTGTAACCGCCAAGAAAATAGCGGGACAATTAGAACAATAAAAATACTTGTTAATCCTAAAGAAAACAAAAAAGAAGAAAATGAAACAAAGATCAGATGAGACAAAGTAAAAAAAAGAATGTGGTATATCTATGCCCCAATATATCAGTAATTTCATTAAACATAGACTACTCCATTTACAAGAAAATAAATCACAATAGATTTTAAAAACCACAACAACTTTAAGATGCTTATGAGATACTCGTTAATTGTATTGAACCAATAGGTCAAAAGTAAAAGGATGATGGAAATTATATACAGAACCCCTGAGGTGATGTTAATGAAAATGACAGAGTAAGTAGATCCAAAGCCCTGACCCTCCAGAAAAATACTGAAAATAATGATCACAATCAACTTTGTCAAAACTCTATGAAGTAGTCAAAGACTTACAGCAACCAAGCAACCAATGAATCAAGAAAAAGGCAACTTAAAAGTAGTGTTTTGCAGTGTTTTTATTTGCCCTTGCCCCATCTGCTTGCTGAGTGTGCCAGCAGTCTTGAGGATAGCCTACATTCTCAGTATAGGACCTTGTTCCCTGGTTCTGGAGGGAGCAGAGTATATCTTGTTTCCTAAGAATTGCGTTTGTCTGTTTTGATCTGCCTGGGGGTTACCTGAAGGACTGATGCAGCAAAAATTCAGCAAAGTAGCAGGATACAAGATCAAAACACAAAAATCAGTTGATTTTTTGTAAATAACAATGAATAATCAAAGAAAAAAGGAATTTAAGAAAATAATTTCCATTTACAATAACATCCAAAATAATAAAATACCTAGAAATAAATTTAACCAAGGAGATGTAGGGCATGTACACTAAAAACTACAAAACAGGGAAGCGGCTGTGGCTCAATCAGTAGGGCTCCCGTTTACCATATGGGAGGCCCCGGGTTCGGTTCCCGGGGCCTCCTGGTGAAGGCAAGCCCACCCGCACGGCGTGGTTAGCTGACCCAGCGAGCACAAGCAGCAAGGGGGGGGGATAAATGAATAAATAAATAAAATCTTAAAAAAAAAATAAATAAATAAAAACTACAAAACATTGCTGTAAAGACCTACATAGATGGAAAGACATCCCATGTTCATGGATTGGATGGCTTAATACTGTTAAGCAATCTATAGATTGAATAGAATTCCTATCAAAATCCCAGAAATATAAAACTTGATCTTTTGAATTCATATGGAATTGAAAAAGGCATTTAATACCCAAATCAATCTTGAAAGAGAAGAGGAAAGTTAGAGGATACACACTTCCAAATTTCAGAACTTACTACAAAGCTATAGTAATCAAAACATTGTGGTAGTGGCATAAGGATAGACATATATACCAATGGATATAATTGAGAGTCCAGAAATGAACTCATACATCTATGGCCAATTGATGTTTGACAAGGGTACCATGACGATTCAGTGGGGAAAAATATTCTCTTCAACAAATAGTGCTGGGACAACTGGATATTTGCATGTAAAAGAATGAAGCTGGACCCCTACCTCATACTATATACAAAAATTAACTAAGATTGGATCAATGACCTAAATATAAGAGGTAAAACTATAAAACTCTTAGAAAACATTGAAAGCAATCTTTATGACCTTGGATTTGGCAATGGATTCTTAGATGTGACACCAAAAGTACAAGCAGCAATAGGAAAAAATAGATTAATTGGATTTCAACAAAATTTTTAAAAAAATTTTTGTGCAAAGGACATTATGAAGAAAGTGAAAGACAGCATATAGGATGGGAGAAAATATTTGCAAATCATATATCTGATAAGGATCTAATGTCCGTAATCTATATAGAACAACAACTCAATAATAAAAGGACAAACGATACAATTAAATAGTTTGCAAAAGATTTGATGAAGCATTTCTCCAAAGAAGCTATACAAATGGCAAACAAGCACAGAGAAAAATGGTGAGCATCATTATTCACTAGGGAAATGCAGATACAAACCACATTTAGATAACTTCTTAACACTCTCTTGGATGACTATAGTAATAAAAAAGGAAAATAAGCTTGGCTTGCATGTGGAGAAATTGAAATCCTCATGTACTGCTCTTGGAAATATAAAATGGTGCCTGCACTGGGAAATACGGCTTGGTGTTTTCTCAACTGTATTTGCTGTGGGCAAAGTAAATTTTAGATCAAGAAGTATTACTGTGATGGTTTGGAACTGTTTGTACCCCAGAAAATCATCTTCTTAAATGTAATCCATTCCTGCGGTGTAAACCTATTGGCAGTAAGACTTGATGGGGTTACTTCAGTTAAGGCACGGCTCAGGGTGGGTCTTAATCTTCTTACTGGAGTCCTTTATAAACAGGATGAATACAGAGAAAATGAAAAGCAAAGCCATGAAGCAAGAAGCTGAAATCAAGAAACCTGGAAGAGAAGGGAGAGACAAGAAAATGCTGCCTTGTGCGTTGCTATGTGGCAGAAGAATCCAGGATCACCAGCAACCAGTCTTCAGGAAGAAAGCATTGTCTCGATGATGCCTTGATTTGTACATTCTCACAGCCTCAAAACTATAAACGTTAAGCTAATAAATTCCCATTGTTAAAGACAACCCATATTATGGCACCTTCTTTCAGCTGCCTAACAAACTAAAACAATTGCTAAATATAAAGAGTGACATTTCATAGCAAAATATTCAGTCTGACAGGAAAACATGGCCATCCTGAATTTGTATGTACCTAATAACTCAAAAATATAAAGCAAAGATAAAAGATACTCAACCACACTATAAATTATGAACATATAATAAAAATATTTTAAATCCTAAGGATTTAGAACATTTATCTCTTATGATCCCTTTCTTTGGAAGATATTACATGCTCAAGAAAAGTGAAGAATTAATCCAAGTAAGACAATGACATGGGATTCAGGAAACAGTGTCCTATGGTGAATAGTTATAGAAAACACCCACTCCAGATTGGAGCAGAAGGGCATTGGCTCTGGAAAAGATATCTCTCAGACAAAGAGAGGGGGGGTGCTTATAGAGTACCCCCATAGAATACTTGTCGGGGAATTAAAATATTGTTATATGGTAGACATTGGAGAAGAATAGAAGGGAAAAAAATAAAACCGGGGACTGGAAGTTACAAAAGAAAAAGCTGAATAAGAAAGAAAACAGAATATTCATGAAATCTTGCTTGTCCCGACAGTGAATAAAAATTGCATAGTCACAATAATGGAAACCCTTTTGTAGCTTAACTAAAAATAATAAACTAAATAAGGATGAAGCAAGAGAAGCTATTTGTATAAGAGCTCTAAGTTGACATCTGTTAAAGTAAGGCAAAGAGAATATTTAAAACTGATAAATAATAAATATTATTTAGCAATATAGAGATAACTACGAGAAGAAAAAAGCCTAAATAGTGCATAGTGGTTACCTCTGAGGAGTGGGACCAGGGGTGGGTTGAGTTAATTCAGAGGGCAGGTTTTTCCCTCATTTATTTGTTGTTTATTTCTTTGAGAAAAATAAAAATAAAATAATACTTAAATGGGAATTGTAGCATGCTAATTATGGGAAATCTGATAAGAAGAAAAAAAGTCACTGTAATTCTACAACCCTCACTGTTCAGGTTTTTTCTTCAGTTTATTTATAAAACACCCACAGACATACCCACTCACATTGTTTTTTAAATAAAATTGAAATTACATTGCAATACAGTTTTTGTGCCTAAAATTTCATGCTGAATATTTCCCTTTTTTTATCTTATAAATAAAAATCATACATTTCAACGTCTTTTCAATTTTGCAGCATATAACTGTTAAGATTTAATTTCACCATTAACCAATGGTTGAATATTTAAAGTGCTTCTAAATTCAGGATTATTATAAATAATGTTGCAAAAATATCCTTTTACATAATCATTACATATCCTTTAACATGATCAGAGATCATATAAATAATGGAGCAGTAATTTTCCTTTCTTCATAAACATACTGATTATTTCCTTATGATAAATACTTAAAAATAGAACTACTTAGTCAAGTATGTGAATTGTTTTAAACTTCATGATACATAACAGTGCAAAATTGCTTTGCATGAAGGTTGAATTAATAATGACACTATTAGATGTCAAATTGAGTGGAAAAGAGGAGACTGATGCTGAGGGGAGGGATGGATCAGAGTGGGCTGGAGTGGGCAGGCAAGGCCCTGTGCATGAGCTCATGTTCAGCCCTCACATCCTTTGGGGAATGTGTTCTGCACCATTGACCAGTGATGCCAAAAAGAACCAATAAATGAGAAGGAGATGCATTTTCCTGCAATTCCTGCTTCATATATATATCTTTTAATGAAGAATGTTCCCCAAGAACTGGAACCGGTTAATTAAGGTGCGAAGAAGTCTGGCACAATCTTTGCACAGATCAACACCACTCAAATCATCAGTGTAATAACATGGATTGATTTCTGCCTGCAAAGGCTATGTTTATACACTGGCACAGAGTTCAACAAGACTGATGGAGGAAAAAATGAACTGGTATTTGTTCACTTTACTGCAGCCTTATTATCTGGTACAGCCCAAAGGCTATAAAGCTGTAAATATGAATATGATTATTATTAATATAACTCTTCATTATCACATTATCAGAGCTTTGGATTTTAAAAAAGCGATTAACTGCAAATAAGATGCAAATTGGAAAATTTATGATGGGGAGTAAGAAATGATTCCAGAACAATGGCCCATAGACTAGTGGTCTCTGAGCCAGGTGGAACTTTTAAAAGAGATGCACTTGGTGTAGAGTAGGGCTTAGAAGTCTGCATTTTTAACAAACTCTCTAGGGCATTTGGGTGCATGAACAGGTTTGAAATTACATATCTTGATCATGGGAGACTACACATGAGTGCCCATTTCACTTTACTCTTATCAACTTGGACGTTATTATAAATATGTGTGTGTGTGTATATATATATGTGCATACATTTTTGTTTCTTTATACCAGTTTTATGGGTCAACTAGAGACATCTTGGTATAGATGTAATTTGCATTTCTCTTGGTCCTAAAAAGAATGAATATTTTAATATAAGTATTTTTTTGTATATTGAAATTAAAATCTTAAATTGCTTACCCTCATTTCTTTTTATATTTCTATCAGTATATTTGTAATTTTCTTTATTGATTTGTAAGGGCTCTTTAAATATTAAGATTTATTTTCCCTTTCCTAAGAACATGGAAATGAAAGAAATAACATTCCCTAAAAGATCAATTTAGGAATTAGCATATAATAGATAGGAGCAGAAATATGAAAACAGCTTTGAGAGAGAATATTGCCTGTCTGTCAATTTGTATCATATCTAAGAAATGATCGTGGCCTTCATAAGCTTGCCTATGTGAACAAAAATGTGAGTTCAAGTGGTAAAAGTGAGGTGGCCCAGTCAACGTTATGGTCTTGAGAGCAGATTTAGCCCTGACAACACATTGTTAGCCCAATGTTATCAAACATTCAAATCATGCAACTTGATTTGAGGTCATTCTCCCCAAGAAACTCCTTCATTTGGCTCCCTGTATACCTGTAGAGAGGATATGTGCTTTGCAGAGAGCTTGAGGGTTTGATCTCTCAACAGTTTTGATTATCATTACAAGTTAATAAACTGGCATCTGGATTATACTTTGCATCCTGGGCAAGAAGTGTGGGAGTTGGTATTTTAAATTGACTAGTTCCTACTGCAGTTAGAGTTCCTGTTATTAATGATTTAATTGCCTTTCCGATGTTATACATCACTCTCATGAGCTTGGTAAATACGCGTCTAGCCTTGATAGATAGATTACTCTCAGTCAGTAACAAACAAACAAACATCATGAAACCATGAAGTTCAGGCTCAAGACTGCTACATTCACTCTAAGGCACTCTTCTGGAGATAGCCAGTTCCTTGGAGACTCATCTTTGCAGCTCCTTGCATTATATGATCCTTTTATGAACATCAATAAAGGTTAGCATTAATCCGGAAATAATTTTATAGTTTACTATTTGTCTTCTACTTTGTTTATAGTATTTATGGATACTAAAAATGCCATATATGAAATGCATTTTTGTATTCATAATTGTATGACTATGCCTACATTGCCTGTTTAACTGGGTGTTCCATGAGTGCCCAAGAAATGCTTGATACCAAGAAACTTATGGTCTCTGGATTTTTAATTTAAATACCATATCAATAATTCTCCATACTTCCTACTTAATTCTTCCCAGTGAAACCCATCTTCTTTGAGCAAAAAGGGAAGTGGTAACATAAACTTGAGGCCAGAGTCCAGTCTCTGCTTCCATCCACTCTTCATGTCCTGCCATCTTTAATTTTTACAAGTATAGTTCTGGTAGATTCAATAATATAAGATTTGGCATGATTTGTGCAGGAAACTATAAGCAGTTTGGTTATTTTCTTTTTTTTCAACAATCATTTTTACTGATATATATTACTAAAGCAGTTTGGTTTTGATATAGCAAAGTATGTGGCACTCGATTAAAGAGGAGGCTGGAGCATTGGGAAGCATGCCCTAATGATATGTGTTATAACTTTCAGAATTTATTCTGTAGGCAGGTGTGTGGCAACGTGAGATTTTCACTTTCAGCTAAATGCAGCAACATTTGGGGGAAGAAGAGAGACCAGTCAAGAGTCTGTTGCAATAGTTCAGGCAGTAGTGAGGGCTTGCCCTAAGCCAGAGGAAGGAGAACTCCAGAAGGGAAGCTTTGAAAAATAATATTGGGAGTAGGGGGCAGGTAAACATTAAACCTTTTGAAATGCCCCCTTTTTTTGTTTTAATTTGAGGGTGGTGTTTTAGGGGGAAGTACCAAAAAGCCTTTATATATCAACGCTCAAATCGGTAAGAGGCCAAACATACTTCAAAGCATTTGTAACATCCTCTAAAATTTCCTACCAAACACCTAGACACAATGCCCACTTTCAAAGTCACTAGGTGGGTTAATCCAAGAAACATTACTGAGACGTCTAGGCTTATTTTTAGGGCCCCCTGCACCTTACTTCCTCTTTTTTTCTCCTTTTTTCTTAACCATCACATATGAAGCATCTTCTGTTTTCCAAATAAACTCTAGCACCATTCACTTCTTGGCATCTTTTACTTCCTTTCAACATTGACTCCTCACAATTCCATGTTCTTCTTCTCTCCTGTTTCAGGGTCCTGATATTGGGAAGAAAAGCTATAATAATTTAGCAATGTGCAAATTCATCTGTATTTCAGCTCTCTGGAATTGCCTTTTGGAAAAGATCTCAGGAAAAGGAATCCAAAGGAGCTAAATCCTAAAGGTGGAATACCAGCATCTTAATTGAGAAGATATATTTTGGGATAGAAGGAATGTTCCATCAAATACCACAACTTTAAATGTCAAATATTTCCGTCTGGTCATTATTACTCTCAGAAAGGAGCCCACGATCCAGGCCCTGCCACGTGCTTTCTTTGCAAGACTGTGAGGACACAGAACATTTGAGTAACCAAAGATCTTATTTAGTTTTAATCCACTGAGGACAAAATAACCCTGGTAGTTACACAATTAACTTTGTAGACTAGAAAACTAATTCAGAATTCCAAAGTCACTGTACAGCTAAGAGCAAGAGTTAAATTTGGCAGCTAAGACAAAATTCACCCATACAAATTAAGGGTCCACTTATGCTTTCTATAGCTCATTTCATCTGCAAGGTCTATGCCTTCAGCTTCAAGGCTCACCTCACCCAGCTCAAGTGCCAACCCTGATCAAGTCACTTGTGAGATCTATAGAGGTCTCACCTAGGTCTGCAATTAGTCTTGTGGCCATAGGCCTGATTTCTCTGCAGTGATCAGCTTTCTGTTCATCTAGTCTTTGCCTGCTGTGAGAATCTGTGTGGCACAGTCTCTATGATGGGTTTCATCTCTTTATTTCTGCTTAGTACTCCAGTTCCCCTGCTGGAGTTGGAGGCTTGCCTTGAACTCCAGCCCAGTTGACTGGGGTCTTGTCAACATGCCTAGTACTTGAAATTCCCTGTAATTTGGCAGCTGGACACTGTCTCCCTTCGTTCTAGCCATTGACAGAGAGGTCTTATTCCAAATTAAATGGACCACCCAAACTCTGCGGCTGCCATTCACCTACCCCTGGGAATTGAATTTGCCTGGTGATTTCTTTCCAGCAGATGGGATCCTAATTAACATCAGGGCTGCTTGGAACTTATGGCCTTTTGGACTATAATATACACTGTCCTCTTTTCCGGGGTTGAGGGCAGCTCTAAAACCATTCAGCACACTTCCTTACCCCTGGTTCTACCCTTTCCCAGTTCCCTGTCTCCCACTCCTACCTCAACGCTATACATATCAAGGCTGGGCACACCCTGCTATCAACAATATGAAGCTAATATATTAATAGTTTCTGGTTTGTGAAAGTAGCTTTATCGACAACAAATTTAACAGCATGATTTAATATTTTTGCTGGGTCTATATTATGTTCAGCAAAGCATATAAACTTATGGAATAAAGATTTAGAGGGTTACAGTTCACTGCAATATATATGGAAGGCAGCAGTTGACAAATGAATATTACACTGTACTCCCTTCTAAAGTTCATATTAGAAATGCAGCCAGGAATGATGAAATGCTAAAAGATAAGTTGAAGGCACTCAGTATGAGAGCAAGAATGAAGGAAACAGACATCCATTGTTTGATTTGTCAGGCTTCTAAGGAGGAAAAAAGAGAAAAAAACCTCTAGGGTACTTGTCTTGTGAAGTAATTTGTATGGAAAACAATGGTTGAGAAGGGTTGAGGAAGAAGAGAGGAAATAATTGGCTGTTGTAAAGCACACTGTTTATCAGAGAAAGCCTTTAGTGAAGGCTTAATATGGTGCAGACTGAGAGAGCAGAATCTCAATAGTCCCCATCACTGGTTAACCCAGCATTATGCTTAATTGAGAATTACATTTATTTTCCATATCTGAGTTTCTAATTTGTAAAACACAAATTTCATTTGATGCAAATAAAAGGACTAGGAATATCTAATCTCCCCTTGAACAGTCAACTTTTCATAGTACCTCAAGGTCAATCAACAATAAACTAGAGAATATGCCAAGTTTATCTTTACTCTATGTTCTTCCTATTTAGGCATTTAATTATGCTCACTCCTCTCCTACTCCTCCACTGCCCCATTTTCTCCAGCCCCGATCCCAGATCCTAATGTCTACATGCTTTCCCCCTTTGTCTCAATCTATTCATTCCACCAATATTCTTTGAGTATTCTCATCTGCTTCCCCCACCATTTAAGAACTGGGCACTCCACCCTCTTGGGCAATGCCTCCCGCACTGGGATCCTGCTGCAAATTAAAAGACTCACCCAAATCTCAGACAGAAGCTACAAATTCAAGAGAAGGCGGGAATCAAGATAAAAGAATTAAGCTCTAATGCTTGCCTTGCAGTAGATCAGGGAAGGTTCTTTTGGAGTCAGAGAAGCTCTACTGATCCCATTAAGTCACTTAATATAGTTGATAGCTAATTCCTCCTGCTATGAAACCTGCAGAGCTGCGACCTAGGACTGTAGTAAAGGTAACTCTGGCCAGTCAACTCTCACTATTCCATTTAACTGTGATAAATCACGCCAGACCTGAGCCCAGGTCACCACTTTGTCTTTCTACAGCCAGTCCTAAGTGTGGGGCTAATGAAATTAGTGAAGTTCTTCCAAATCAGTTAGGCACTAGTTTGATTGTGTAATGGCAGCTGATTGGCTGCTGGCATTAGGTCTGTGATGATGAAATGATTGACAGGTTAGGCTGGGTTTCACATAGGTTATCTAACTGATTAATTTATTTCTACTTCCACACAAGAATTCAGAGAAACACTTTTATTTATTTACAAAAATTCTGATACCTAAAGTATAGTTTTAAAAGGGAATGGAAATAAAAGTTGATGAATTGAGGCCAAAGAAGCTTAAATACATGTCTTGGCAAAAAAATATCTGGAGTCCTAACACTAATTCTTAGGCTTTAAATAAATTTTTAAAGAATAATTTCCTAAAAACAAATATATGTCTAAACATGCTTAGATTCAACACGAATCTACCATAGCATGATATTTTCCTCTGTCACTTACATTTAGTCTATTTATGCTCAAATGCAGTCTATCAAACAGGAGGAAAGTAAACTTCCATGTACTTTGAAAACCTGAGCCAGGGGAATGAAATTACTTCTACCCTATTCCATATTTCATCCAGTTGGTCAAGAAACAAGTTTTTACAATGGGCAGAATGCTGTGGGGGATGACACTCTTTGTTCTCAGCTCATAATATGTACACAAGTATGTGTGAATGGAAGTTGCTGGCTTGCATAATTGCGGGATTGAGAGGAAGAGGGCACAGAGAGCTAAGCGATGCAGTTGTCTAGGACTGCTCGGTGACTTTATGAAAACTGAGCCCCAGGAGGGCTTTTTGCTCTGAGAAAGAAGGTCAAAACCAAATGGTTTCAAGGCAATTTATAAATGCCCGTGAGAAGCTGGTATCACGGCCACCTGGGATTGTAAAAGGCAGTGAGAGGGTGATTTTGCAGATGCTTGGCTGATTTTGAGGATATGAGCAATAGAAAGAATTCCTGCAGATCTGGATTTGCTAAGTGTTGATGATGCTGACAGCTTCATTCCATTCCCCTGGAAAACTCAAATTGAGGACCGAATGTCACTGCTGAACTCAGGTGAATGATTTAGCTTGTTTTTTATGAACCATGCCCCTGTGAAAAAGTAGAAGTCACAACCTCAGGGTGACATGCCTAATTTGCTATTTAGCTTGTTCATTGCTTTCCAATATTTGGAAACATCCACCATGTTCTATCCTGTTTCACCGAAGAAAGAACCAGTGCACAGTGGGATAAGGAGCAAGTGAGAGAAATTTGACTTCAGCAGAAGTAACTGGTCATGACAATTGTTTACGTGTCATTATTAGGCTGAGGGGGTCAATCAAAACCCTGATTTAAACAAAACTGTTATGAGGGAGTCATTACTTCTTTCTTCCTATTTTTTTTTCCATTTCCTTCATTCAATAAGGTTTTTTTGAATTACTAACCCTTGTCATTTGAGTTATCATGCTTAAAGCTCAAGGCTTATTAATTCAAAGGGGGAAAAATCAGGCCCAAAGGGTACTCAGAGAAAGAGGCAACTATTTAAACTGGGAGAAATCAGCTGAGATTTTATGGAACAGACATTACTTGGTCTTGACTTTGCAAAATGAATATAGAAAAATAATTAAAATAAACTTTTCATGATTTATAACATACAGAAATATGCACGTCTTAAATGTACAGGTCAATAAATTGTTTTGAAGTAGAAGTAAAATATTTTGAGCATCCAGAAGCCTCCATCAAACTTTCTGCCAGTCATTCTTCCTTCCTCCTTAACAGTAACCACTGTCCTGATATGTAGTGCCATGGACTAGCTTTACCTATGTTTGAACTTTATATAAATGTAATCACACAGTACGTATTCTTTCATGTTGGGTTCTTTTGTCTAATTTTTGGCTTCTCAGAGAGGCCAGTGTTGTTGCATATTGCAGCTTTTCATTAATTTCCATTGCTTTATGATATTACATTGGGTGTATATACCACAATTTATTCATTCACTCTATGGATGATAAAAAATTTGGTTGCTTGCAGCAATTGGGTCTTACAAATAATGATGCTATGAACATTTCTTGTACATGCTTTTTGTGCACACATGTATGCATTTTTTGGGTATGTATCTGAATGAAATAGTTGGTCATAGGGTATGCATATCATTAATTCCAATTGATAGTGTTTAGTTTTCCAAAATGGTTGTTGAATAGGATTAAACAAAGGACATTGTGGGGAAGGGAATTGGAGAAAGGAAATACTTCATGATGAAGAGGCGAGATGTGAATGAGCCAGGCATGCTCCAGGAGTAGTGAGTGTTTTAGGGTGACTAAAGTTTTTTGTGTTTTTTTGTTTGTTTGTTTTTTACCGGGAGGTCCCAGGGATCGAACTCAGGTCCCTCCATATGGGAAACGGACACCCAACCATTTGAGCCACATCTGTCCCCCGATGGCTAAAGTTTTGAGTGTATGATCAGCATGATCAGATCTATGCTTTGGGGAGAGGAGTCAGGATGAAGTCTCTGCAGGATAAGGTCTAGGGAGAAGGTGAGATTCTGAATGAGGGTGTTGGGAATGGAAATCAAGAGCCACATGGGAGATAGAATAGCTGAAGTTCCTATCTCTTCTGCAGCTCAGTTCTCTTTGGCAGCTGAGTTCTGGAACTCTGAAATTGCTGGGTTTTGCTCTCTTCTTCCCTTTTTTTCTTGTAACAACCAAGGCTATTGATGTCTTATAGAATTCCTTAATTCATTTCTACTCAGTAAGATTTTTATTCTAATGATAAGAACTTCTGTGTGGTTTTAAATAGAGATCAGGTGGAAAAAACAAGCTTAGGATAGGCAAGTTTATATTTGTAATGAAGGGTAGGGATAATCAGGGGGTTACACAGGGGCCTTTGAGGTTATAAATAGTGTTCTATGAAAAAAAAAGCTGCCCATTGAAAAGATGCCAAAAGACATTATGATTTCCAGTCCACATACTCAAATATTGGGAAGAGTCCTATCAATAGCAACTGCTCTGTTTATAGTTTTAATAGGAAAGGCTGCACAGTCTAAGAATAATTTGTATGAAGCCATATTAACCATTGATCACCAGAAGACTAATTTAGCCTGATTGTTTTATGATGGTATTAACACACTGTTAAGGGGAACAGATGGGTCAACAAAGCAGTAGATAATTATGTGGCAAAGAATGAATTCTGTCAGTGTTTTTTTGCCAGCAGCACAGAAAAATACATTAACAACCCCCATTCTCTCTGCCCTCCCATGTCAAAGTCTTGACGTAACTCCTATTTTTCAAAACGAATCTGACATCATGTAATATCTTTGGGGTTTGGGCTCAATTAGTTTTAGTCTTTGTGGTATGAGCCTGAAACCTAGGCTGAGGCAATCGCAATAAATATTTGGTAGACTCTAGAAGAATAATTGTATTCCCTAGCTACAAGCAATTACGCACTAGATGTATTCTTGTAAACCTTTGCAAATGTGATGAAAAACATGTTTTAAAAGACAAATAATTAAATGACTTCTTTCCTTTGGTGGCATTTAGGTAAAGGAAAATTAAAGCTTGTTTTTTCACTTAGAAGGAAAGGGGATTTTGTGCTATAAAAATTATGATGGTTTACCTGTAACCTGCTGGTACTCTTTCAGAAATCATGGGGAATGGGAGAGATGCCAGAAAACAAATGGGCATGGTCCCAAAATTTAAAAGGAGGAAAGGAATGGTTTTCATAAACTACAGTGGGAGAAGCTTAATTTCAATTTCTTCCCACCTTCTAGAATGAACTAATCATATGAATTTTAGATTTGGAAGCAATCTTAGCATTCATATTCTCCAATATTCTCCCAAAACAATAGCCTCTCTATGACATTCAAAATACTCACTAGCTATTTTTAAAAAATGACAACAGATAAAATTTGTTTAAAGTTTGTATGAGGTTGGGAAGCGGCTGTGGCTCAATCAGTAGGGCTCCCGTTTACCATATGGGAGGCCCTGGGTTCGGTTCCCGGGGCCTCCTGGTGAAGGCAAGCCCGCCCGCACGGCGTGGTTGGCTGACCCAGCGAGCACAGGCAGCAAGGGGGGGATAAATGAATAAATAAATAAAATCTTAAAAAAAAAAAAAGAAGTTTGTATGAGGTCAACAAAGCCTTATAAAATGGGAAGACTTGGACATTTACCAAATGAAAGAGTGAAGTTTTGACACTCTATCTTGAAATATTTATATATGGGTTAAAAGTAAGAGAAGAAAAGGACATTTAAAGAACTCCTTTAGTATCATTTTAATCTTTGTAACAATCCTGTGAAATGGGTACTTTACAGGATAGAGTCTTAAAACTGAGGCCCCAAGAGATTGTATAACTCCTATTACTTAAATAGTAATTGGTGATAATAGGTCTTTTAACTTCAGTTATTTTCCCTCCTATATCTCTGTATTGATATTCTTTCCACTGGGCTCAGCCCTGTGCCTAATGCAACAATTCTCCATATATGACCTGTGTTTTCGGCATGAATAATTCTAGTGATAGGGAGCTCATTTCCTATGATTTTAAATTTTTTCCCATACATTTATTTCTTATGTCTCTGGTTATTCTTTCCTGATCTCCTTCTGTGGCGGTCCATTTTCAGCCTGTACCATAGATGCCTTCCTTCCTTAGCCCTCTGCTTTTCTCAATTCAAATACACTCCCTGGTGCATATTGCTACTTGAATGGCTCATCTATCACCTGTACACCAAAGTCCACCACATTCATACCTGGTGCCCACATTGCCCTTCTGAAATTCATGTATCAAATGACACAGGGTTACGTGGGCATGATACTGAAACAATTTCCTCCACCCCAAATCGACACACATTCAATTGAATACTATTCAAATTTCATCCAGACACCCCATCTCTGCATTTCTGCACACAAGTCAGAAATGTAGTGATCATTTGTTATTTCTTCTGCCCCTCTTTCCTTATACAATTGATTAATCATTAATTTCTGCCACTTCTTGCTGAATATGTTCACATTACTTCCCTTCTCTCCACTCCCACTGCTTCTTAATTCAGACTCACCTCGTGATTTGCCAAAATCATGCTCAGCCTCAGAAGTCATCTTCTGAAGGGTACTCTTCCTTCTGTAGCCAGAACAGATTCTGGAAAATATTTATCTCTCCATATCACTCCCCTTATTTGTCAGCAATTCTGTCTCCTCTGAATAAAAGAAAACTTCTGAGCATGGGATAGAAGAACATTCATTCCTAGTTCTTGCCTTCTGCTTCTAAATGAGCGACTTTTCCCTCCTTCTGTACTAGCCATTGGATGTGATCATGGGCAAGGTGGCTGTCTTGTAATTGGGTATCACAGGTTCCTCAAAATGAATGCGTCTCTGAATCCCTTGAAAAACTTAAAAGAAAATAAGACTCCTGAGTCTCATCCAAGACCAACAGAACTAAAATGCCTGGTGTGAATCTGTATTATTAGTATGTGCCCCAGGTGATTCTGGTGCAGATTTGCATTTAGGAACCTCCCCTGGGATGGATAGGGGCATAGGAGCCTGTGCCCCTCTCTCATTGTTCTTACTCTGTGTTTGGGTAGGTTGCACAAATGTACTTGCAACAAGCAGTACATTAGATGAGGTAGATATTACGAGACATGAGACTGTGAGGTGTAGATTGGAATTTTGCTATTGGAAATAAAAATATTCTGAGAGCCATATTTTATTAAGGAAATCTTTCTGAAAATTAGGTCTTAGGTCAGTCTCTTGTAGCAACATTCTCTGCTCTGACTTGAATCTGGACAGTTCTATTACACAAGGTATGCAAGTTTGTTCTTTTAATTATGTTACCTACAACCTGCAAAATTGTACTCAGCTTCTCAAGGGAAAATGCTATTAAGACATTAAAAATAATTTCTTCACAACTAATTGAGGGCTGATGGTCACAGGGCACAGCTGACAGGAAGATATCAGGGGGGTGCATGTGTTGTCTCTTACCTGTAATGCTGACTCCCAAAGATGGCATGAGTAAGAAAGTATTCCTGAGTGCTTCAGTTCTCCTTATGGTCCTCTGTGCACACTGTGCTCTTCCTAACTCCACCTCCATCATTGAGCATGCTCACATTCTTTATGCATTTCCTTAAATCTTACCTGTGATTCAGGTTGTACCTTGAAAACTTCTATCTGACTACCCCAGCTCATACTCACCTTTTCAGGATCTGAATTAGTGAACATTGCCATGCAGTAGTCATTGTCATTATCTTGTCCTCCTCCAAGCAGTTATCTTTCACTAAGGGCTTGCTTTATAACAAGCATTGGGTTTAATGTTTACTTGAAATAGCAAATTTAATCCTGATGATAACCCCATGAATTCAGCATTATTTTATCTTTATTTTATAGATGAAAACGTACATAAATCTGGTAAGTTGTCCAAGATCACACAGCTAGTAGGTGGCAGAGCAGGAATCGAAGCCAAGTTTCAATGATCCCCAAGATCATGACAGGATACTGCTGCTTTTAGTTTCTTTGTGATGGTTTTATGTGTATTTGTTTTTTTCTCCCTCCCCCATATACTGAAATATCCCCAGAGAAACAATGTGAAAGAAGAAGATACTGAAGAGGAAATATGCAGATTCTTATTCCAAGTTTCATTCTCTGTTTCTCTACCACTTCTATATCACAGACGTCTGATTCCTGTGGGGCATTGTTCAAACTTCCTTGACCTTTGCCTTCTGATTGAATTTGGTCAATGACAGTCAGGAAAATGGAAGTAGGAGAAATTTGAGGATGGGAGAAGAGAGAGACCTGAATATTTCTTCCCTGCTTCATGTCTGTTTTGGGGTCCTCTTTGGCAGTCACTGCTTCCTTCTATTATTCAAATTTCAACCAGATGCCCGTCCTTCATGTTTTTCCTTTTAGTTCTTGGTGACCCCAGGTAACTTTACTTCTTCCCCTTGTTCCTCTGACCCTTTAGGTGGTGGCAGCTTCCCACCGTTGCTAATCTCTGGGTGCCTTAGAACCCTGGTTTTTGTCTTTTTCCCACACTTCTATTATTAATCCCTTCTGTGTTTGAACCATCTGTGGTTTATTCTGATTCCTGCTTGGACACTGTGCATCAGTTAGCATACTTGGGTTCTACATTCAGTCTTGCTACCATCAAGCCCAGGTTCTTCTTGTAGCTCCAGGTATATAAACCTAATTCCCCTACTGGACCATTACTGCTTAGATACCCTCCAGATGTCTTAAACTCGACATTTCCAACCCTGAGCTTATATAGTCCCACAAATTCCATATAGCAACATGTATTTCTTATGATGGTGACCTAGTTATTCCAGCCAAAAACCTGGATGTCAATCTAATCCTCCTCTTGCTCCTTCATCTCTACACAGCCAATATACCCATTAGTCTCTACATTCTTGACATCTCTAAAATCCACCTTCTCCTCTTCTTTCCCTGATACCACTGCTTCTGTTTAGACTCTCATTGTCTATCATCTGGACAATTAAATTGCAACAGCCTCTTAATTGGTTTCTTCAATTGCAGTCTTGCATATCAACATTGCTACCAAAGTGAACTTTCTTTTTAATTTAGAAAGTGAATAGATGCTTGTTGTGAAATTCCCAACAATAGAGATATTTATAGTTAAAAGTATTCTCTTATCACCATAAAACCACAAGTTAGTGGTCACTACTGAGTTTATTTTGAATAATTTCATTTGTCCTTGCATAGAAAACACACACATACACACACACACATGCATACACATAAATTTATTTATAAAAATAGTATATTAATGTAGTATAGGGATTTAGAACATATCATAGACAAGAGTCATCTTTTAAAAAATAAAATCTGATAATATTACCTTCTCCTCTTCTTAAACTCTTTTATGGGTTCCCTATAATTTTTAGGGTAAAGTCTAGCCTCATATATATAATAATTCAAGACCCTCCACTATGAAGCCCTTGCCAAATTTTCCAGCATCATCTCTTTACACATTTTCAATTTTATCTTATGGTCCAGCCATATTAAATGCTAACTTCTCCCTAAGAAAAAGATAACTTTCACACCCTCATTATATTTATTCAAACGTCTCCATTTATACAAATTTCAGAATGTCTTTCTGAAAGATTTTAAGTCCTTTGAAGAAGGGGCAATGGCAGAGAGACCAGTTAACAATTTCTGGCTTTCTGAACATCCAGAAAATTTGGAAAATATCTGATTACCAAATTAATTTTTATTTCTATTATCTCTCTCTCTTTTTTTTTTATATTCACAATAGTAGAATTTTATTTAAAGATAAATGTTAGCAGATAAGCCATTTTATATCTTCTGTTTTCCAACTACAGGTTTATAGTGTCATTAAAGTCATTATCAAAAAATTTATGATCAAATCTAGAATCTGTGCTTACTAAAGGCTATATGATACCATAAACCCTAGAGATGGTAATACCTGAACTGTCTTAGTAGAGGTGTTGGAGAAGATAAACTTATGTTTATAGAACTAAGTGATGACATTTCTTGATAAGCTTTAAGAAATATTAATCATACCATATGATTTGGAAAGATGGGAAGACAAATATATTAATGGAATCCAATTTAAAAGAAGATATTTTCATTTCTTGGATTTCAGCATCATGCACTTTAATTTTTCATTAACAAAAATAGGAAAAGGACTATAAACTAAT
This sequence comes from Tolypeutes matacus, assembly GCA_026826555.1. Taxonomy (NCBI): domain Eukaryota; kingdom Metazoa; phylum Chordata; class Mammalia; order Cingulata; family Chlamyphoridae; genus Tolypeutes; species Tolypeutes matacus. Next base: position 27,493,021 of record JAKSZT010054215.1, on the reverse strand, counting down.
AGAAATATCATATGCTACTTATAAGTAAAATGTCTCATTAATGCATGCTTGAGAAGGAAGCCTACATTTATGTTTTAGTACTCAAATCCTCGAAAAAAGTTATGCTCTACTGCAGAATTACCACTTCAAGAAAATAATGACAGTAATAATATACTACAAAAATATATACAAATGGCAGCTATGTAATTTGTATTTTTAACAAGTTAAATACATGCATCTCTCAATTTAATCTCCTGATGAACTACCTCCAATGTCAATATTAAGGAAGTCTTTAATTTTGTCATATAAAACCAGCACCAAAGCACCCCCTGTACCACGAAGGATATTGGAGAAGGCACCATGAAAAAATGCACTGATTCCCTCATGTTGGTATATCTTCACAAAGCAGTCCAAAGTTCCTTTATATTGTCGTTCAGCCTCACCACTCTGCATCATCATACGTCTTCTAACTGTGTCAAAGGGATAAGAGAGTATTCCAGAGCATGTAGTCACAACTTGAGCAATTAAAAAGGACACAAGAAATGGGGTTTCTTTTGGCTTTGGTAATAAGCCCTTGACTGTATCATAAGCTCCAAAGTAAGAGGCTCGGTACACGATAATGCCCTGAACTGAAACACCAAACCCTTGGTATAAACCAACAATTCCATCAGATTTTGCTATTTTCGTAATACAGTCACCTAAACCCTTGAATTGCCGCTCTTCAGGACCTTTTCCAATGTCAACACCTAATCGGGTTCGGGCAAAATCTAGCGGATATACTACACATAAGGACGTTGCCCCAGCAGCTCCACCAGAAGCCAGGTTTGCCAAAAACCACCTCCAGAACTGTTTTTCTTTATTGACCCCAGACATGAAAATTTGTTTGTATTTGCCCTTAAAAGCAAAGTTTAGAGCTTGTGTTAGAAAATATCGGATAACATTTGCCAAACTGCCACGCCAATAGCTGAAGAAACCCTGCTCACGGGGTCTCCGCATCAAGCAGTCCACCATGCCTTTGTACTGTGCTTCCGGGCTTATCTGCTTGGACGATGCCTGCACCTGCAGCAGAAGCTTCACCCGCTCGATGGGCGCCACCGCGGTCTTGGGTACCGCCGCTGCGACCCCGCCCGCCAGCAGGTCCTTCGCAAAGGACATGGGATCAAACAACTTTTCTGCCACCTTCTTCTCTGGCTTCTTCTTCGCAGGATGCATGGTGGGACTATAATAGTAAAAATGGTCCAAATGAACGCGTGAGGGACAAAAAAGGTAGAGGGAACCGCTACAACGTCGTATAGGCGGGAAAGCAGCACTCTGGACGCTGGGAGGCCAGTGCGCAAGGGCAGAAAGGGCTCTATTATCTCTTTATTTCTGTTTTGAATTCATAAACTAGATAGTGGTAGTTGAGGTAAGAAAATCTTTATATTTGGAAAAGTGTGTCTCTGAATGTCGTGCTTCATCCTCTATATGTTTTCACTGTTCTGCTTAAAATACCCACCAATAATAGACCTCAGACAGTAATTTTCCATGCCAGAAAATAAATTAAACTTGTTAAGATGTAATACTTTAAATTCTATGGTAGAATTTAAAATTCTTAAAATTTTATTAAGAGAAATAGGTTTTTAGATGTAGAAATGCTAATGTTGAGCTCTTTTGAAAATAGAGGTTTGGAATAGTAAACAATATGAAAGGGTAAATACAAATTAGAGTTTATTAGTATGTGTCATGCCGTAAGTACTATAAATTCATGTTGCAGGAAGGGTAGATCCACATAAACTATTTCTCTTTAAAAAGCCTTGGAAGAAGGTGTAAATTATTGCTTTCTTTTAAAAAAACAAGATATAGGATAAGAATAACTGCTTAGTTGATATATTAAATCCAATACCCACTTCTTACATTGGAAAGAATAAAATGGCAGGAGGACTAGTGTGGAAAAACTCCTTATCACTCATAGCTTACTTATTGTGGGAGTACCTACTGGGGTGCTGACAAGAAGTTTTAAATTATTTTTAGAAATTTAAATTTCTTTGTTTTATAAGGGAATATCTCTGATTTAATTCTGAGAGTATGAAATATTTCAGAGCGATTAAGACCAATTTAGCACAGTTTAGTGGTAATCCACACTGATATTTGTAGTGGACTAAGATATTTATATGAATCCTCACTCTAAAAATGTCTGTTTAAATAGTAGTGGTGTTCTAAATGTCACCTCCCAATACTTAAAAGACTGCTAGAAAGAATTTACAATGCAGACAGTCTACTTTCTAGAAATTTTTATAGCAACAACATCCCAAAAGCTGCCTTATAGTATGGGAATTTCTTTAGAGAGCTCCACTAAGATCTTAGGTGGAATAAGGATATGTTTCTCTTTGTCAACATGTGGACAGAGATTTTGAGACTAATTCTATTGCACTGTGCTGTCTGGAAAAGGTCAGAGACTTTCTTCTGGGCTCACCATAGCTACCAAATTGAGAATGGAGATTCCCTGTAGAATTAGCTTGTGAGAACTCTGATGAGTCTGTTCAAACGCTCACATTTTATGATTCTTTATTGTGCTAAAGGATGTAATAAAATGATGAATACTGCAAGAAATTGGCTAGGTAGCAGTTTAATCTTTATGGGTGAGTGGAATCTCACTTCTCAGAGAGAGATGTAGGGGGACACCCAGCATGAGCAAAGGCAAAGTGGTACAGAATTTCCTGGTGAGTTCACCATCATTACCTGTCAAGAATAAGGAAGACAATGGGAATGAAGATGAGGAGACTTGGATGCTTATTCTTTTGTGCCAACTATCTATGTAGTCCCATTTCCCTGAGCTTTGGCATCTAGGCTTACATATATGCATGTGCATGTTTGTGTACATGTACGACACATGGATGAACATGTATACTATGTACATGTGTACATACATGTATATGTGCTTCAGGGTTTGGAATTAAGGAATTGAACCACTCCAACTCTAAGGCTTGTTCTGACTCTCACTTCCAGGATCTGTATGTATTACATGAACTAAGATCTACTGGGGATCCTGTAGAATTGATGGTGACCATGATAGTGGTCCATATAACTAGTTAATGGGTTTACCTGAAAGGAGGAGTGGTCTCTGTGGCCCGAGGGGAAAAAGTGACTGCTGACCATCACACCTCCATTTTCAAAATATTGTGCTCAGTGCTTACTGGTTAAAAGTCTTACTAACTTTATGTTTGGCTGGTTTGGGTATCTATGTGCTGGTTATTTCCCCATGGAGGACATAGGAGGTTGTGTGTGTGGACTCTGAAGTTAGGGAGGATAAAGTAAAGAAGGGGAAATCTGGAGGTCCTAGATATTTTATCCAAGCCTGGCCTTGATTGCTTTGTATATTATCACCATAGAACATCTTCAGTTCAAAGAATCTAGGTCAGGTTAGACAGAGGCCTCTAGAGTGGTACTCTCAAATTTTGTCCATGGCCCTGTCCTGCTCAAAACTTTTATCAGTATTTTGAAAACTTATGTAGAAAGCAGATTTATTATACTTCAAGTGAAAAAATGTCAGAAGGATCATTAATGCTGTATATTCTCTTACTACTTAATATTCACTCCACATTATCCAGACCACTTGCTTCTGGCCATGTGACTATCTCCAGTCATGGGTCATGGGCAACACATTTATGAGATGTTGTGAGATTACCGGTTCTTTTTGACCCTACTGCAGTGATGTGGAAGGCTCATATGTATTTTTAAAATTTTATTTTTTATGTCAATAATACAAGTTACTCCCTTAAAAACAAGAAAATAACTACAATAACAGTAAATCTGCTTTGGTCTGTAGTTACACTCCCCCCCTTATTTTTTGTCATTCCTCAATCTTGAGGGATGTGGGATTATGTCTACTCTGATGGCTTCAGGCTGAGAGGGGACTTAGATATTATGGGACAGAGGAAATGAATTGTTTTTCTTGCAGTTGAAGATACTCTTTGTTTTGGGGATGGGACTGGTCCATTATGATTGCTATGTTGTCCAGGGCAAGCCCAAAGAACTAGAAGGTGGGAGCTGGCCACAACTCTTGAGTTTCAGGGCTCAACTGGCATTTGAACAAGCCAAAGTTTAAAGCTCAGAAATATATTTAACAGGTTTATTGAAAATTATAGGTTCAAATAAAAGAAGTGGAAGAATCATGATTAGAGGAATTATAAATGAGTATAACTAGGTTATACTGGGGAAATAGATTTTCATATATTCCCAGATAAGGCCTGCCAAGGGGGTGTTGATTTCATGAGGCCATGTGGCTGGCCTATGATGTCTGGACATCCCTAGAGCCCTTGGGAGCACTTTTTTTTTTTTTTTTTTTTGGTATTTTGTGTGCCTTTATTCCAATATCTACTGAATAAAAGACATCTTTTTCTGTGTCCATGATAGGGTACAAACTAAGGAAAAAAAAAAGATATATAGGACATGGAGGAAAACAGTTTTAGAAATTGGGTTGCTCAAGATAAGACAGCTTCAATTATGTCTCAATAAAGCTGTTTTAAAAGACAGCTTAGGTATTAGTATCCACAGTTTAGAAGTATAAGCATACTATATTGATTTTCTCAAAAGAATGTAATCTCATCTCATTTCATAACTGACCATTGGTTCCCAAACAATAATTTGAAACCACTTCTGAGGTTGCCACTCATGCTGTACTGTGAAGGGCAGTTTTAAAACAGAGCATTCTGGAGGCTTAGGCACTGCTCCTTACCATGCTTCAAATTCTGCCCTACATCCCACTATAACAAGGCAAAATGCATCTTTCTCATCGATGGAGGTGGCATGAGCCTGAGATGAGGAAGGGAAGAAAAAAACCCCAGCAATCCTGGAAAATGTCTGCATCTCAAACTCCCAGAGTATGGCCAGCTCTGGCCCTCTAACTAGTGAATATCCACAAAGTAGCCAGAAACTTCAGAGAGACAAACAGATAAAGGATTGTGTTTTTCTACATTAAACAAAAACCATTTATAACACATAGGCAACAATTATATACATTAGTTGAGTTTGTTTTATGTATCTGGCTTTCACTTTATTAATATGGGTTAAGGCACTTGAAACATTTACTTCCATAGGTCATACTGCATGTAAGCCAATAATCTTAGAAAATCTGCTGCCTAGTTCTTCAAAGTAAAAGTTTAATCTCACCCACAGTTCCCCTGCTTTCTATTTCTCTGGTTGTTGCTGCCTTAATTCTAACTCTATTTTTACCAGTATTTCTTGAGTTAACAATTTTAGTTAGTATCAGCCTTCTCACTTTGTAAAATAAGATCTTTAATTTATATTTAAAACCCAGTTTTCGTTTTATTTTTATTGGCTAAGAAAATAAAACAGAATCCTAAAAAAAAAAAAGAATGTTTGATCTATATGTTGCTGAGGCCAACATGTACAGACAAGAGAAGGGGAGCTTTATTTCTCTATGTCTTCCTCCTTTGACAGAGACACTTTTAAATCTCTTAGCCATAAAAACTATGTTTTATTTAATATTTCTCCCTTTTGGTCAAGGTATTTTCCAAATACATTGCTGATTAATGCTTGGTAATAATCCCTCAGTGCCAGGGGGGTTTATCCCTGGGAGTCATGTCACATGTCAGGGGGAAGGTAGTGAGTTTATTTGCAGTTTTACTTAGAGAGAAGCCACTTTTGAGTAACAAGGAACTTATCAGGAGGTAACTCTTAGTCATTAATTCTAATTAGGCTTCTTATTGTTATTATAGGAATAAAGTTCGTAAGTGTTAGCACTTGTTTGAGGGCTTGGCTTTTGGGAAAGATGTATATATTCCAGAGATTTTGCCATCTTATTTGAGAAAGTAGCAGGACTACCCCAGGAAGAAAGTTTAATATTTTGCTAGCTACTATATTGGCCTCTATCAGAAAATATGCCTATGGCAACAAGAATACATTTATATCCCATAAAAGTATGATTTAGGTGAATTTTCCCCATATCCCACCCTACTATCAACACTCTGTACTTGTGATGTATCTTTGTTATACCTACTAGAAGAACATTCTTATATTTGTATTAATAACCACACTCCTCAGCCACTACAGAGTTCACTGTGTTATACAGTCCCCTATCGTATCCTCATATATGTCCAACTAGGAACATATATGACCCCAAATTTCCCCTTTCAACCACATTCACACACACACACACACACACACAACTCAGCACTGTTAATAACACTCATATCACTTCCCACTATCACCTCCTCCATTTCCAAACCATTACAATAAAAAAATTATAAGTTCTGCACAGATTGAACATTATTTCACCGTTCTCTACTTCCATTCTATCTCCTGGTAACCTATCTGTCAACCTCTACCTCCATAAGTCTGCTCACTATACTTAGTTCGTATCAGAGAGATCATGTAATATTTGTCTTTTTGTGTCTGGTTTATTTCACTCAACTTAAGGTCCTCAAGGTTTATCCATGTTGTCACATGTGTCAATACTTCATTCCTTCTTATAGCTGAATAATATTCCATTGTATGTATATATACCACCTTTTGTTTATCTGTTTATCTGTTGATGGGCACTTGGGTTGCTTCCATCTTTTGGCAATTGTGAATAACGCCACTATGAAAGTGGTGTGCATATATTTGTTCATGTCCCTGATTTCAGTTCTTCTGGGTGTATACCTAGTAGTGGGATTGCTAGATCATATGGCAATTCTACACTTAGCTTCCTGAGCAATTGCCAAACTGTCCTCCTTAGTGGTTGCACCATTCCACATTCCCACCAGCAGTGAATGAGTGTTCCTATTTCTCTACATCCTCTCCAACACTTGTAATTTTCTGTTGTTTCAATAGCAGCCAGTCTCATAGGTGTGAAATATCTCATTGTGTAAGTATATTTGAAATGATCATAGTTGCTGATATGATTGCTTTTTAAAATCATTACTCAATTTCCAAATGTATCTTCTTTTTCATGATGATATTATTTTTATAGTATTTATTTTCTCTGTGTAGTTTCTTTCAAAACTTGATAAACTATTTATCAAGAAAGAATACTGAAATTTTTCAAATGGCTTTTCCACATCTGTAGAGATGATCATGTAATTTTCTCCTTCGCTCTGTTAATGTGGTGTGTTACTTTGATTGATTTCCTTATGTTGAACCATCCTTGCACACTTGGGATAAAATCCACTTGTTCATGGTGTATAATTCTATTGATGTATTGTTGGATTCAATTAACAAGTATTTTGTTGATGATATTTGCATCTAAATTCATTAGATAGATTTGTCCATATTTTTCTTTTTTGGTAGAACATCTGTATGTGGCTTTGTTATTAGAGTATTGTTGGCTTCAAAGAATGAGTTAAGTAATGTTCCCTTCTCTTCAGCTTTTTGTAAGCATTTGAATAGTATTGGCATTACTTCTTTTTAGATGATTAGTAGTCTTCACCTGTGAAGCCATCTGGTCCTGTACTTTTCTTTGTTGGGAGGTTTTTGATGACTGTTTCCATCTCATTACTTGTGATTGGTCTGTTGAGGTCTTCTCTTTCTTCTTTTATCAATGTAACTTCTTAGTGTGTTTCTAGAAACTCATCCATTTCATCTAAGTTATCCAATTTGGCATATAATTTTTCATAGTTTCTTCTTCTTATTTTTATTTCTGTGGAGTCAGTGGTGATGTCACCTCTCTCATTTATGATTTTATTTATTTTCATCTTCTCTCTTTTTTTCCTTATTAGTCTAGCTAAGGGTGTGTCAATTTTATTAATCTTCTGAAAAAACAACTTTTGGTTTTGTTCATTCTCTATATTGTTTTTATTCTCAATTTCACTTAATTCTGCGCTAATCTTTGTTATTTCTTTCTTTTGCTTGCTTTGGGATTAGTTTGCTGTTCTTTTTCTAGTGTCTGTAGTTGTGCAGTTAGGTCTTTCATTTTAGCTCTTACTTTTTTTATGTAGACATTTAGGGCTATGAATTTCCCTCTCAGCACTGCCTTCACTGCATCCCATAAGTGTAGACATTTAGGGCTATAAATTTCCCTCTCAGCATTGCCTTCACTGCATCCGATAAGTTTTGGTATGTTGTGTTCTCATTTTCATTTGTCTTGAGATATTTACTGATTTCTCTCAAAGTTTCCTCCTTGACCCACTGATTGTTTGTGTGTTGTTTAACTTCCATATATTTGTGAATTTTCCAATTCTCCACCCATTATTGATTTTTAGCTTCATTCCATTGTGGTCAGAGAAAGAGCTTTGTATAATTTCAATCATTCTAAATTCATTGAGACCTGTTCTATGACCTAACGTGGTCTATTCTGGAGAATGATCCATGAGCACTCAAGAAGAATGTATATCCTGCTGTTTTGGGGTACAATGATCTATATATGTTCATTAGGTATAGTTCCTTTAACATACTATTCAAGATCTCTTTTCCTTTATTGATACTCTGTCTATATGTTCTGTCTATTGCTGAGAGTGGTATATATTGAAGTCCCCCACTATGATTGTAGAGGCATCTATTTTCCCCTCAGTTTTGCCAGTGTTTACTTCATGTATTTTGGGACACCCTGGTTAGGTGCATAAATATTTATGATTGTTCTTTCTTCTTGGTAGATTGCCCCTTTTAATTAATATATAGTGTCCTTTGTTTCTTATAGCAATTTTTTGTTTAAAGCCTATTTTGTCTGATATTAGTATAGCTACCCCAGCTCTTTTTTTGTTATTGGTTGCATGGAAAATCATTTTCCAACCTTTTGCTTGCAATCTGTTTGGGTCCTTGTGTCTAAGGTGAGTCTCCTGTAGACAGCATATAGATGGATCATTTATATTTTTTAAACCATTCTGCCAATTTTCATCTCTTAACTGGAGAGTTTAATTCATTAACAATGTTATTACTTTCAAGGCAGTACTTCAACCATTTTATCTTTAGGCTTATGTATGTCATATTTTTGTTTCTCTTTTTACCCTTTTAGTTACACTTACTAATAATCATTCTTTCTACACTCTCCTCCAAACTTCTCTTTCCTGTCTTTTCCTTTAAACCTGCAGAACTCTCTTTAGTATTTTTGAAAGGCAGGACTCTTTTTGATGAAATCTCTCAATTTATATTTATCTGTGCATACTTTTAATCTCTCCTTCATTTTTGAAGTGCAACTTTGCTGGATACAGAATTCAGTACCTTAACTATGTCATAACCATTACCTTCTCACATCTGGTTTCAGATGAGAAATCGGTGCTTAGTCTTATCGAGCATCCCTTATATATGATGAATCTCTTTTCTCTTGCTGCTTTCAGATTCACTCTTTATTTGACAATCTGATTAATCTGTATCTTGGAGTGTATCTGTTAGGATGTATTTTATTTGGAATATGCTGTACTTCCTGGACATGTATATCCATATCCCTCATAAGAGTTGGGAAATTCTTTGGACATTATTTCCTCAAACATGCCTTCTGCCCCTTTTCCTTTCTCTTCTCCCTCTGGAACACCCATCATGTGTATATTTGTGCATTTTATGCTTTCATTCAATTCCCTGAGTCCCTGCTCAATTATTTTCCAATTTTTTTTCTATATCTGTTCTTTCTGTGAGATTTTGGATATCCTGTCTTCTAATTCACTAATTCTTAACTCTGCCTAATCAAATCTGCTGTTGTGTGATTCTAGTGTATTTTTAATTTCTTCTATTGTGCCTTTCATTACTGTAAGATCTGTGATTTTTTAATGTATGTTTACAATTTCTTTTGTATGCTCACCAAGAGTATTTTTAATATCCTTTATCTCTTCCTTCATCCCCTTAAATTAATTTAGGAGATTTGTGGGGACATCTTCGATTAGTTTTTTCCAGTTTCTACATCTTCTCCTGCTTTTTAGTTTGTTTCTTTGGGCCATATCTTCCTATTTCTTAATATGGCTTATAATTTTTTCTGATGTCTAGTTATCTGTTTATCTTGATAGTTTTAGTCTGTTGGTCAGTTTCTTTTGTGTAGGGCTTTATTTTTGTTTGATTCCATATTAAGGCTCTTCTTGGACACTTGGTTCCACTTATTGTAAATTTTCAGAATTGTACATGTTTAACTGAAAAAAGTGACAAGAAAAAAAAGGAGGAAGAAAGAAATGGAAAAACAACAACAACAACAACAACAACCAGGCTTCCCTCTCAGGCCACTGTTATCTGGCTAGGTCCCCTTTCTCTAGCTGCCCACTACCCCGGCACCCAGCTGGGCACCCCCTCCACTGGATACTTGCTTCAATTTTTATACCACCCTGCCACTTCTCCTATGCCCAGGAAGCCTGTCTGTCTTCCCACCACTTCTGGAGGATGACTGCAGCCTCCCGCTCCCTACTCTGCCGTCTTGGATCTCCTCATGAAAGTTCATATTTTAGATGATGTAGCTACAAAATGTTGTAGTTACTCAGCCTGGGACTTGAGAGACTGTTTAGATTAAAGCCCCTTGCTGAACCATTTCAGATAAACCATGTGAGCAAGAACCAAATTTTGTTGTGTTGAATCACTGAGATTTTAGGTTTCCTTAGTTATCACAGTCTTGACTATCCTGATTCATACACATAGATAGATAAGATAATTAATATTATAAAAGATCCCTAAAACGACACATAGTAAGTTCAGTGTTCAGGCTAAAAATAAATTCCACATGGGAAGGGATGGCTTAATGGTAGTTCATGTAAAAATCTATGAGAGAGGAGGATGGCTAAAGAAGATAAATCAATCGCAACATGCCAATTGTCTTCAAATATTTGAATTCTCATAGAAGGATCAGCTTAGTCTGTGTTGCTGGGTAGAAACAAGAGTGATATATGAAGAATTGTAAGGGATATATAGACTTAGGTTAACAAAGAATATTTTATCAAGGTGAGCTATTCAGTAGTGGATAGACTGCCTTTGAAATGGTGCAAGCTTAGGGATACTTGAAATAGTCATGCAGGGGCCTGATTTTCTACTTTATAAAAATTTCTTTAATACATATAATGTTGGTCTATAAAGTCCTTCCAGTGTTAAGACTGTACCAGTTTTTACATCAATTATGGTCAGAATATCAATAGCTATGTTTTGAGATAGGATATGTTTTCTTATTTACCAAGGAGGGAACTTGACTTGTAAAAACTTATCTATAATTTCATACATTCCTGTGTATGAGAGTTTGAATGCTGCCTACTGTCATAAAGCAAAATTGCATTAATCTGCTTTTGGCTCAACTCAAATGCATGATAGGATCAGGAAATTGTACTTTATGGTGGTGGATCCCATGTTTGGTCTAAAGGTAGTGCTGGCTGTTGCATAAGTATTATGTGAGGATTTTAACAAAAATACAGATTCATAGGTCTCATTCTGTGAAATTTAATTTACTGATCTGGTATGGGAACTGGGAATATGTATTTTAGCTCCTCAGATTACTCTGGGAGCCAGTGCTCTATAGAACTTAGCTGTTTCTCTGTTTCTGTGGGTGTTTTACTCTTAGATTTGTTTTATTCTTCATTTAATGCAGTAAGTTCCCTTTGAAATTTCCAAGCCTATCTGAAATTGAGCAAAGCAGTAATGGGGTTTCTCCATGCGGTGGTCCACATGTAGACAGAGAGAAACGTAAGTTCGGGGGCGTTGAGTGATGGTTTCAGAAGCAACCTGTATTAGTCAGCCAAAGGGGTGCTAATGTGAAATACCAAAAATGGGTTGGTCTTTATAAAGGGTATTTATTTGGGGTAGAAGTCCACAGATACCAGGCCATAAAGCGTTAAGTTTCTTCTCACCAAAGTTCATTGCCACATGTTGAAGCAAGAGAGCTGCTGGCATTTGCCAAGGTTCAGGCTTCTTGGGTTCCTCTCTTCCTGGGGCTGCGTTTCTCTCCGGGCTCAGCTCTTCTGTTTCCTCCACAAGGTCAGCTGTAGACTATCAGGCGAACGGCTCACTTCTCTTCTCCTGCTGCCCTCTCTCCAACATCAGAACTCCAACATCAAAACTGCTTCTCAAAAACTGCCTCCTCTGTTCTTTGCCTTGCCTTTTATATTCGATTCTCCACCCACCAAAGGGGTGGGACTCAATGCCCTACTGACATGGTCCAGTCAATGCCCTAACCATAACTTAATCATGCCCAGATTAACAGATCAGATTATAAGCATGATCCAATTATATTTTTGGAATTCATAATTATATCAAACTGCCCAACTGCAACACAACCATACCATCCTGAAGTATCATCATCTTTCTCTCTAGTTTTTTTTCTCTTAATTTTCTATATTGCATATTTTCCATGCCTAGTAAAAAGCTTTGCACATAGAAGACCCTTACCTAATATTTGATGAATGGATGAAAGAATAAACAAGCCATCTGAAATATTGTCAAGAGCCAGACTGAAATTCAAGAAAGCCAGTATATGCCACTGATATATGTGCACATAAATGTGTATTTATATATATAATATGACCCTGTTTGCCAGGGACAGTACTAGTTTACAGTTGTCATCCTGGTATATTTATTAATTGCACATACATTCACTTTAAAAAATATCACAGTTGAACAGTAAATATAAGGTTACCCCATTCACATGCAATCTCCTTAGGTCCTTTAGAATAAACTATTTGCTCTTGTATTTAATTCAAAGATTCTGGGCCATCTCTTTTTCCATTTTGTAGTAGAGTAGCAAATTTTAAAAGGCCAGTAGGGCATAGGGAGGCTCATTCTACCTATCAAGAGGTCACTCGAGAACATCATGTTTTATAGTATAAATGAAGTTCTACAAGGGAGGGGGTTACATGGTGTCTTTAAAATAATTTTAATCAAAATGATAACAATTTAGAAGAAAGTGTTGGTGTTTCAGTTAGCTGAAAAAATGAACCCTGAGTTTGTTCAAATGAACGAAGTATTATTATAATAAGGAGCATCTATTCCCATCTTCTGTGCACAATACATCTGGAGGATGGAGAAAGAAAATAAAGTGAAGGTCTTGGCTTTCAAGGAAATCATGAATTTAGCAAACCCTTTATTAACCACATTTCAGCTTCTGGAAATCATAATTCACCCTTTTTCTTTTTTTCTCTCTCTCCCTTTCACCTTCTTTCAAGGAAGAGAGACATGCCACACAAAATAAATTGGTATCATAAATTTAGTGATTTTTTCCTTTTTCTTTTTTAAGAAATAGCAAAATTTCCTCTTGATTTCTGGAGGTTGCCATGTTCTCAGCTCTCATTTAGTCCAATACTTTCTTTTCTTCCATCTCCAGGTGAAGGCAATGGAATTTGATACTCAAATTAATGATAAACCAAAGGACTTATGGCTTCCCAAGCCACCAAGAAAGGATTCATTTCTCCTCACTAGACTGTCCATTGAGATAGAAACTTGGGCTTAGTCATTAACTTTTTAGGTTTTCAGTGTCAAGCATTGAACTGGTTAACTCTGAGTTGAGCAGAAAGTTCAGCTTACCAGACTCCCTCCTTTCCAGATTCTGACAAACTTCCCCAGGCCCTGAGTGTTTTGGCCAAGTGTAATTTGCTGCAGGTTGGGATATAGGACATGCACATAATAAATAGCCATGTAGCTGGCAGTACTCAAGCCCTCCTGGAGTGGAAGAGATGCTGAGGTGGACGAGGGCAGGGATTACACTGGGTAAAGCTTTGAACTAGGGGAAGACAAAGGACTTCGTTGGTGAACATACTTTCACATCTACAAATGGGGGAAATCTTATTTTGACTCTTGATCTCTATACTAAAAGAAATGTTTTAAGTTGGAAAAAGGAAACCCAAGGAATAACTTGTCTAGTCTACTTATTTTGCCCTGAGCATGATGTGCTTTTTCCTCCCTCGTGCCATGCAAAATGAGTTCCTTCTTCCTATCAGATTATCTGACTCATACCCTTCCTTTAGCATCAACTTGACTTTCTAAATACCCCCACCAAGACTTCCTAATCTGCTCACAAAGCACCATCATCATTGTCTTCATCATCTTTTATTCAATTGAAGCAGTGGCTGTAGTTTTCCTTTCTCACAACAGCTTTAAAAATGTCATAGAGGCTCCTCTCTTTAAAATAGTTTAAATGTGTGCCTACCCAGAGGCAGCCACCCATGCTGAACACTTTTCCCAGCCTTTTCTGGCCTAATGAACCCTCGGATATTTTTTGGCATTATTAAATGTCAACAATAGGCTGGCTTCCCTCTGGGAACTCATTGATAATGGCAAGAAATCTAAGATTAGAATTGAGTTACCACACAAAATAGCCATTATTTATTGATAGAGGGGAGAAAAAGCTACTAAACATTATCCCAGTGTTCCTCTTTATCATTTATTGTCACTTTCTTCTTTTCCCTCCTCGAGGGCAGCCATTCTATCTTTGTACAGAGTAACATGTTAGAGAGACAAGTTTTTATTTCAATGATATTAATAATAGAGACAGAACATACTTATTTGCCAATTGTTTAAAAAGAAATTCAGGGTGAAAGAGGTTTCCTGCCCACTTACCTCTATAATGGGTTTCTCTGACTTTTTGAGGCTGGAGCCCTCCGGAGAATTATCAGGGGAGGTGGAAGAAAACTTACTCTGCTCCAGGTCCTGAGGTAAGTGCTTACATGCCTTATCTCACTTGGTCCTCACCGTCCCCAGAAGAAGTTGATATCATTGACCGCATGTTCCAGATGAAAGGACAGAGCACCAAGAGGTGAAGCTGCTTGCCCAAGCTCACTTGGCTAGAAAGGAAGGGATAGAGCTCGAATTCAAACCCAGCGTTGTTAGGTTTCAAAGTCTAATGTTATGCCCAGGAAGTGGGATGTGATGTGGGGTGGGGGGATGAGGCCATAGGATAGGAGGAGCAGCAAATGCTATCTTTGCACTATTTTGAGGTTCCTCAACCTTCTTTCAGAGGAATATGGGTGTCCTGGACTTTTCATCCATGTGAAGAGATTATGCAGGTTAATGGCTCTTCTACTTGCTTGTCTCTTAGGAAACGGGGATTTGAGAGAAGGACAAACTCTCTCAGGGTTCCAGAGACTTGGCCACCCATCCAGACTTGGCATTGCCTCTGGATTTCCATAATGTCTTTTATTCATCTGTGAAATGGGGATGCTGGCATGTGCCCACCCTGCAGGATTATTGTGTATCACACAAGGTAATGCCAAGGGCACTCAAGTTTGGCAGGAGTTTGGGTGGGATGACTTTTGAGATACCTTCCCTATGTTGCAGTTGCATTTCAAAACACTTGGAGAAGCATAAATCCCTTTATAAATGGAAGGGATTATTAAGAGCAGGGAGATGTTATACCAGCAGGCATGTGGAGGCTGCTAGATTCAACTCTGTGATTTTCTGCTTGATCTGCCTCTTGCAAGATTCTGAAAAAGCAGTAGAGGTTCCCCCCCACCCCTTCATTTTCTTCTATGGGGTATATTGTTTACCTCCCTCATGTGCCTGGACAGAGTAGGGGAGATATGAGTGATGTTTGGCTGGAGAACAGGGTGTAATTTATCTGTACTCACCCACCTTCAATGAAGAGAAAACCAGTATTCTATTTTCATATTCTCCAGTGGGGTTATTCTGGCACATAGCACCAATAATTTTATTTATTACATGTTTTGAATCAAGAGTTCTTCCCAGAATCATGCATCAATAAAAGAAATTGCCTTGTTCCTAAGGAAGTTGACTATAGATTGCTATGTGAACTGGCAATACTACTACTGGGTATATACCCAGAAGAACTGAGAACAGTGACACATACAGACAATAGCACACCGATGTTCATAGAGGCATTATTCGTGATTGCCAAAAGACGGAAACAACTCAGGTGTCCATCAACCGATGAATGGATAAACAAACTGTGGTGTATACGCACGATGGAATATTATGCAGCTGAAAGAAGAAATGAAGTACGAAGCATATGACAACATGGATGACTCTGGAGGACATTATGCTGAGTGAAGCAAGCCAGGCACAAAAGGACAAATACTGTGTGATTGTGCTATTATGAACTAAATATATTGTGTAAATTCATGGAGTTAATAGTTAGAATATAGGTCACCAGAAAATAGAATGAGGTTAGAGAATGGAAAGCTGAGGGTTAATCTGTGTGGAATTGGTAAAAAGTTGTATGTTAATCTTTGGAATTGAATAGAAAAGGTGAAAGCACATCATAGTGTTTGTGACTAGCAGTGCTATTATATGGGAATAGCAATAGTTGAAAAGGAAAGTCTAAGGTCGTGTGTATTACTAGAAGGAAACTAAAAAATGTAACGTGGAACTGTATAGCATAGTGAAACCTCATGTGAAATATGAATATGGGTAATATTGCATATATAAGACTGTTTATCTTTGAAACTGAACAAATGTATTTTAATGTTACAAGATGTTAATATCAGGCAAAAAGCCCTAACATTATGCAAAGTGAAAGAAGCCAGATACAAAGTACTACATATTATATGATTCCATTTATATAAAATGCAAATATGAATCAATTTATAAAGATGGAATTAAATTAGTGGTTATATAGTGCTGGGGAATGATAGAAGGATTGAAAGGTGGCTGCTAAAGGGTGTGGAGTTTTTCTTTTGGAGTAATGAAATTGTTCTAAATTTTTTTGTGGTGATGAATGCATAACACTGTGTTATGCTAAAAGCAATTGATTGTACACTTTGGATGGAATGTATGGTATGTGAATATATTTCAATAAAGCTGCTTTTAGAAAAAGAAGTTGCCTTAACTCTCTAGCTTTTCCTAGAAGCAACTGGCCACATTTTACAGACATTGAGGTTTTGGGGGCACCTGCTTATTTACAGCCTGGCGTAAACACAATAATTCCAAGAAGCTAAATTTGTATGAAATACTTTGCATATATTTCTCTGTACAGAAGCAATGGCATTTTAACAGCCCATTGTAATATACAAGGCAAGAATTAATTTTTTTCCTCTCTTTTCCTATGTTGTTCTAGATATAATGAGTGATTCAAATAACCAGGAAGGAGAAATCACCATGACCATTTCTTTAACACACAGTGGGCTCAATGTTCCAAGGCCATTAAATGTTGATGTTCAAGCAGCCTTTTAACACCTCAAATAAATAGAATTTAGCAATGCATGACACCTTCTCTCATAGCCCAGTTTTGTTAGCTTCTGTTTTTCTCTCCTGTTTTCTCAACCTGTTGTGGTACATCCTCAGGGAGTGAAGAAGCCTGAGATGACTTTGTTCCCTAAGGGATAAGGAAGGCAAAGTTAGAGCCAGTGTTTCAGTACCTCCCTTGAGCTGGCTCCCTTCCCTCTTGCGCCCAGATGCCCACCTCCATTCCAGTGGTATGAGGGACACATGCAGTCTCCTCAATATGCACAGCCCAGAAATGCTGCCAATCAGGGCTCTCCACCACTCCCGCCAGAGCCCGTAGCAAACATTTAACAGCGCATCACTGTCCGAGTCATCCCCAGCCCAGGCTTCACAGGACTCAGGATTCTCCAGTGCCTGGGACCTGGCCCTGGAAGGCATTCTTTTGACATTCATCCCAGACAGTGTTCATCCAGGTGATGCTTCAATTCCTCTTCCTTCTACTACCTTGTAGAAGAAGCACAAGCTTTTGGGATTTGGATGTAGCTGTATTCAAATTGCTGCTTTGCCATTTACTGCCGAGACTTATGAGAACTTACTCTCAGATGTTCTCCACAGTAAAATAGGGTAATAATTTAATAATTTTTTCCCCACAGGCCGGTTGATAGGACTGCAGACCTAAAGCACCTCAAACGTTGTCTGTACAACTAACATTAGGAAACTAAACATTGAAGATGATTAACGTTCTTGACTACTTAGAATATGCTTTCATATTCCCTTATATCAGGTGTCAGCAAACTATGGCCCACAAAACCTAAAGTATTTACCATCTGGCTCTTTACAGAAAACATTTTGCCTACCCTTGCATTATATGATTAATTCATTATAATTATGCCATGGGGGAGATATTAAACATATTACTCAGATGGAGAGGCTGAGGGGTTACTAGATACAAGTATAAAAGATAGGATTTAACCACAGATCTGGTAATTCCAAAACCTTTGTTCAGTCTACTAAACCACACTCCAATTTCCTATAGTATTTACAACGGGATGCTACAAATAGAGCAAATAGGAAAGGTAAGGCTAGAAAGAAGTGGTGCCATTTGGGGCATGGCATTCTAAGGGTCAGTCTGACAATATTTTTCTATATAACTTTAGTATATTTACTACTATTCCCTGATCCTGTACCCCTGTCTGATATTGCTAATTGATTAAGACACTATTATTATAATTGACTAAATTTCCTCTTGCTGAGTCAGAATTCTTCTGAATACAACTATCCAGAAAATATGTGAATCAATTGACATTGCTGCCAAGCAGGAGTAGCAGGGAGATATATGAGTATCTGGGTCCAGTGGAAGACGTTGATATAGAGTTAGCAGGGATTATAGTAAATTAAAGAAAACATGATTTTTTTGTTTATTTTACCAAAAATGTGGATTCTTCTTTGGAATTGGGTAATGGGTAGAGGCTGGAAGAATTTTGAGGTGCTTGATCAAAAAGGCCTAGATTACTTTGAAGAGATTGTTGGTAGAAATATGACACTTAAGCTACTCCCAATAAGGCTTTACATGAAAATGATGAATCTGTTATTGGAAACTGGAGGAAGGGTGATTTTTGTTTTAAAGTGGCAGAGAATTTAGCAAAATTGAGTTCTGAAGTCAGATGTAAGGCAGAAACTGAAAGTGATGAGGATGGATATTTACTAAGGAGATTTCCAAGCTAGGTGTGGAAGGTGTAGCCTGGTTTTTTCCTTGCAGCTTATAGTAAAGTGTGAGAAAAAAGGGATAAGCTAAGAACTGAATTCCTGGGCACAAAGAAACCAGAAACTGATTGTTTGGAAAATTCTGAGCTTCTGGAAAGTGAGTCCCCAAAGACTAGCCCTCCATGTGAGGGTCTAACTGAACATGGATCCAGTCAGCCATTTAAGTGCAAGTCTGGACTGGAGGTGCAGTTTATCCAGGAAGGACTTGCATAAAGTCCTACCGCCTGATGGTGTGGAACCCTGTGTACTACATGCAAAACTGACAAGTTTTTTTGTGAGTTCTGTTTAAACAAAAACCACTGCCAGCCTGGACTGAAGGGACAGAAAAGGGAAGATTGAATGAAAATCACATCAAGGGTAGAACCATGGAAGCTGAGGTCTGGACCAAAGACATCTTCTTGGGCCAAGAGTATGGGCCCAACCATGTGTGAAAGGGTGAGTCTGCCCTGTAATTCAGGAAAAGCTCTGCCACTCCATTGTTCTCAGAGGGTGGAGTCTATGACCCTGGGATTGGGATAATGCTTGAAGAGGGTGGAGCCTTCACCCCAGTGTTTGGGGAGAGCATGACTGCTGCACAAGCACTTGGAAGGGTGGATCTGTCACTTTATCAGACCTGGAGGACAAAACATCTTTCGATAGTTGACTCTCAGACCTTGAAATCTAATGGAGTAGGCCTTGCAGGGTTTCAGAATTGTTGGAACCCCCTGACTCCTGTTTTCCTTCCAATTTCTCCCAATGGAAATGGAAATGTTTATCCTATGCCTATCCCTCCTTTGTATGTTGCAAGTGGATAACTTGTACTCTAGGTTTCACAGGTCCACAGACAGGGGGGAATTGTGCCCCAGGATGGACTACATCTATAACAGATTTTGATGAGACTTTGTACTTAGTATTGTTACTGAAATGACTTAAGGCTTTGGGGTATTGTGATGGATTGAATGTATTTTGCATGCAAAAAGAACATGTTGTTCTGGGGTCCAGAGGGTGGAGTGTGGCAGTTTGAAGCTGTATGTACTACAGAAAAACATGCTCTTAAATCTAATCCATTCCTGTAGGTGTAAACCCATTGTAAGTAGGAGATCTTTTGGTGAGGCTACTTCAGTTAAGGTGTGACCCACCTTATCCAGGATGGGACTTAATTCTATTACTGGAGTCCTTTATAAACGGGATGTATACGGAGCTAGAGAGAGAGAGAGAGAGAGAGAAAACCACAGCCAGCAAGAAGCTGAAAGCAAGGAAACCCAGAAGAGACAGGGGAGACCAGCAGCCAGTCTTCTGGAAGAAAGCATCACATTGATGATGCCTTGATTTGGACATTTTCTTGCCACAAACTGTAAGCTAATAAAGTTCCAGGAAGCCAACCCATTTCATGGTATCTGCCTTGAGCTGCATAAAAAACTAAGTCACAGGAACATGTCTGAGACAGAGTAAGTGGTATATAAATGTTTTACTACCAGGTCATGATCCTTAATGTGTTTTAAATTCTAGAAATCAAAACCAACGTGGAGAGATTCTAGAAAAAGTAGAGGATATTATAATAAAAATTATGTCCAAACTATTTTTCTGTGCTGTGTGCTCCTCAGCACTGTTTCTTTTACCTTTAAAAGTCAAAGGTACAAATACATTCTAAGTCATCATTTTGTGCATTTATGCACAATGGCATTCCATCACAATGCATTTTATCCTGTCACCTCATGGATTTGTCAATAATAGCAAGACAGTGCAGTCCCATGGGAGAGCTTGCTGACCTGCCATTTGTCCTGTTTTTTTTTTTCCAGCTATAGCCAAATAGATTTTCTTGCCATTGTAGAAATTTGCAAAATAATTTATGCTACCCTAGTACTTTTCAATAATGTTATTTTACCAAAGCATTTAATCAGGTAGAGTAAAGGTCTCATTATGCCCTAAAGCATCACCAGTAAGAAGTTACCTTTAAATATTCAAAATAATTCATTCCAAGTTATAGGAAGCATTTGTAATGCTTATCCACCGTGTCCCAGGGATATCTGGGCAGTTGCTAATGAGCTAAACCATAGTAATGATGGTTATAGGGAGTTTTCTCCTATTTTCATGGTAGCCAGGTTGTCTTTCCTTCAAATATTGAAGGTGTGAGGGTAATTGTCTCATTCTCAATGTTTAAACATGACTCTAAAGGACAGTTTGGGTCTTTGGGCCCAGTGGTAAATTAAATTATTAACAGCAAGTATTAATATCCTTCACCCGCTCACCATGGGAGGCGTGTACTCACCACATTAATGTTGGGTTTGAACATGTGACATTTTTTTGGCTAATGGAATATAGACAGAAATGACAGTCAGTTTTGAGCCAAAGCTTTAAGAGGCTTTCCATGTTTTGGCTCAACAGTCTGGGGACTTCTGACCTTAGCCGTGAGAAGAACATTCCTCAGGTAGCTGCTCCCCTTCCCTCCTGGGCTTCAGACTGACACATGTAGACCAGGTGTAAACTGTTTTAAGCCACTGAGATTTGGGATCTTTTGTTGCCAGAATTATTGTGGTAATAGCTCTAGCATTAAAGACTCCTGGTTAGAGGAGGTTTCATGAATAGAATTAAAGCAGTCTGATCTTCATATATTGCTTGGGGCCTGGGCTATATACGGCTTGGGAGGAGGTTGGGCAGAGAACATCTAACCTGTGGTCCTACTACTTTTGATCAAATCTACCAATGCCCAATTGATTCTCAAATTGAACTGAATTGTGGCCGAGTGCTGCATGGTAGATTAGAATTTTTGTTACCCTGTGGATATCTATGTCTAGCTGGCCTTAGGTGATCCGTCCCCTAGACCATTCATTGATGAGGAGACATCAATGTAGTAAAAAGTGCAAAGGAATCAGATATCTAGGTTCAATTATCTAGCACAGTACTTATCTCTCTGAGGTTCTGTTTTCTCATCTGTAAAGTAGAGAGAATACTTCTCGGCAAGGTTTTTGTGTTTTAAAGAAGCATGTAAATTAAGTAAAATATCTAGTGTAAGACCTGATATAATCATTAATGACTGAATGATTTCCACCTACTAGGACAATACCAAGCACTTTTACATGTATTTGCCCTCATAATCATTTAAAAAGGAGATTTATGGTATTACCATCCCCTTTTTATGGATGAGGAAATTAAGGTAATAGAGTTTAAGTAACTTGGTCAAAGTTATACAGCTAAGGGATAGTTGAACAGAATTTTAACCTGGAGTATAATGTAAAAAGTTTTCAAGAAACTATTACATTCTAACAACAAAAACAAATAGGATAAACTACAAAAATCACAATTGAACAAAATTTTAACCTGTAGTATAATGTAAAAAGTTTTCAAGAGACTATCACATTCTAATGCAAGAACAAATAGGATAAACTAAAGAATCACAATTTTTAAACCCATCAAATGCCTGAGGATACAAAGAAAATTAAATCAACTAAGCTCCAGAAAAGAAAAAGCCCTTCCTGGGAAAGAAGAGTATTATGACTCTCTTCATGCCTAGGGATATGGGAGGAGGAGAATTAATCCCACTGTATGTGTGGCTAAGGAGAAACCAGCCCCAATTTTTTTTTCTTTTTAACAAATCAATTTTATTAATACATATAAAGCATAAATCAGTCCAAAGTGTACAATTAGTGGTGTTCGGTGTAATCACATATTTGCGCATTCATCACTTCAGTCATTCTTAGAGCATTTTCATTATGCCAATAATAAAAATAAGAAACAAAAAACAAACAAAACTTATCACCTCTCAATCACTCTATGCTTCCCCTGCTGTACATAGCTGCTATTCTTTTTCCTTCTCTCTAGTATTTTTGTATTTATATTTTGTAAAATCAGTCTTATATATGCAATATCACCCATATTCATGTTTTGCATCTGGCTTCTTCATTCAACATAATGTCCTCCAGCTTCATCCATGTTATCATATGCTTTATTTTTTCTTACCACTGCATAATATTCTGTCGTGTGTCTACACTATAATTTGTTTATCCATTCATCAATTGATGGACACCTGGGTGGCTTCCACTTTTGGCAATCGTAAATAATGCCACTATGAGCATCAATGTGCCATTGTTTGTTTGTGTCTCTGTTTTCAGTTCTTCTGGGAATATAACTAGTAATGGTGTTGCTGGGTCCCATGGCCAGTCTATATTCAACTTCCTTAGGAACTGCCAAATAGTCCTCCACAGTGGCTGTACCATTCTACATTCCCACCAACAGTGAATAAGCATTCCTATCTCTCCACATCCTCTCCAACATTTACAGTTTTCTGACTTTTTAATAACGACCAGTCTAATAGGTGTGAAATGATATCTCATTGTAGTTTGATTTTCATTTCCCTAATCACTAGTGATATTGAACATTTTTTCATGTGTTTCTTCACCATTTGTATTTCTTCTTTGCACAATTGTCTTTTCAAGTCTTTTGCCCATTTTTAATAGAGTAGTTTGTCTTTTTATCATCGAATTGTATGATCTCTTTGCATATTATGGATATCAAGCCCTTATCAGATATGTGGTTTGCAAATATTTTATCCCATTGAGAAAGGGTTTTTAATTTCTTGACAAAGTCTTTTGAAGAGCAAAAGTGTTTAATTTTCAGGAGGTCCCATTTATTTCTTTTTATTTCATTTCTCAGGCTTTGGGTATAAGGTTTAAGAAACTATTGCCTACAAAAAGATCTTGAAGATGTTTTCCTACAATTTCTTCTAGGAGTTTTATGGTTATTGCTTTTCTATTTAGGTCCTTTATTCATTTTTGTATAATGTGTAAGATAGAGTCTTCTTTCTTTCTTTTGGATATGGATATCCAGTTCTTCCAGCACCATTTTTTGAATAGACTCTTCTCACCCTTTGGGAGCACTTGACTGTCTTGTCAAAAATAACTTTACTGTGGTTGGGAGGGTCTGTTTCTGAGTTCTCAGTTTGGTTCCATTGGTCAATGTGTCTATCTTTATGCCAGTATCATGTTGTTTTTACCACTGTAGCTAAGTAATATGCTGTAAAGTCTGGAAGTGATAGTTCTCCAACTTTGTTCTTTTTTTAAGATCTCTTTGGCTATTTGGGGTCTCTTACCCTTCCAAATTAATTTGATAATTGGTTTTTCCATTTCTGCAGAAAAGGCTGTTAAGATTTTTATGGGGATTGCATTGAATCTGTAAATCAGTTTTGGTAGAATTGACATCTTAATGATATTTAGTCTTCTGATCCATAAACACAGAATGTTCTTCCATTTATTTAAATCTTCAGTTTCTTTTAGCAATGTTTTGTAGTTTTCTGAATACAGGTCCTTTACGTCCTTGGTTAGGTTTATTCCTAAATATATGATTGTTTTGTTGCTATCATAAATGGAATTTTTTTTCTAATTTCCTCCTCAGACTGCACATCAGTAGTGTATAGAAGTGCTGTTGATTTTTGCATATTAATCTTATATCCCGCCACATTTCTTAACTTGTCTATTAGTTCTAGTAGCTTTGTTGTGTATTTTTCAGGAGATTATAGATATAGGATCATATTATCAGTGAATAGTGAAAGTTTTACTTTTTCCTTTCCTATTTGGGTGACTTTTATTTCTTTATCTAGCCTAATTGTTCAAGCTAAAACTTCTAGCACAATATTGAATAAAAATGGTGACAGTGCAGCCCAACTTTTTACAGATTTTAATACCCACAGAAGGCCAGTCATCCAAATATTTCCCATGGTGCCTTCATTGAGTGCATGGATATAGCACACCTAATGCTAGGAGCAGAGAAGTTGACCGGCAACAGGACACCCACGAAGCATATTGAGCCTTCCCCGAGTACAAATTAGCAGGAGCCAGCCAAAACATGGCAGGAGCACTGAGCAAGATTGTACCTTGAAGTTCATAGGACTTTTATAATTGCAAGACAGTGCCACCTCCAAAGCCTGGGAATAGTCAGGAGAGCTCATCCTTTCTCTCTACCCTGCCTTTCATGCTGCATGGAGCCTTACCAAGTGAACAGAAATAGCCTGCTGAAGGTTGGACTAATGAAGAAGAATGAAATAACCCCTGTGCATAGCATCTTCACTGAAGGGTAAGGGTGGGGCAACAGGGTGGAGGGATTTCCTGAGCCCTGGAGAGTAAAAACTCCCCAGTGACTTCTACAAGGTTCTGGCTGAGCTGCAGAGCTGAAAGAGATCCCTGAAGTCCAGAAGGCTAATGGCTGAACTATAAAGCATAAAAATTTTCATGGAATCTTGGTGATGTTAAGATCCTAAGCTCTACTAAGGGAAAGTACTGATCTCACCATAAAAATATTTGAAGCCAGTGGTAGAATGAATCTTTCTAAAGCTGCAGAAAAGCCCAGACCCAGCTCATTAACAGATTTAATTGACTCAGCCAAACTGTTCTGATGGCCTGAGAGAGGAAGGCGTGTGACCTTACCTGTGGTAAACATTATTTACTTTAGTATCTACTGTCCAATGTCTGGCTTACAAAAAATAACCAGGAAACAAAGGGGCAGGAAAATATGACCCATAACCTGGAGTACAAAATAGTCAATAGAAGTAGAACGACAGAAAAAACTGATTAGCAGTCAAGGGCTTTAAGTAACTGTGATAAATATATTAAAGTGTCTGATGGAAATGGTGAGCTACTTGTATAAATAAATGAAAAATTTCAGTACAGAAATAGAAACCATATAAGAAGCAAATGGCATTACTAGAACTAAAAAATGCATCTGACAGAACATTTCAGAAGAAAGGATCAATAAACATGACAGGTCACTAGAAAGCAAACAAACTGAAATACAAAGGGAAAAAAATGAATGAAATTACTGAACAGAGCATTCAGTATCTGTGAGACAATTTCAAATGATATAATATATGGGAAATTCGAGTTCCAGAAAGAAAAGAGAGAGAATGGACAGAAAAAAATGTTTGAAGATATAATATGCAAAAATTTTCCAACATTGACCTAATACATCAAACTTCAGATTCAAGAAGTTCAGTGAACCTCACGAAGAATAAATATAAGTAAAAAAACACATCTTCAGACATCATAGTTTAGTTACTGAAAACCAAAATTAAGAAGAAAAATCTTATAAGCATCTAGAACAGGGCCAGCAAACTACAGCCCGTGGGCTAGATGTGGCCTGTAGAGTGCTTTCCTATAGCCCATAACCTAAGGATAGTTTTTCCATTTGTAACTGGTTGTTACATAAGTAACTGTATAATATCCTTTATTTTGCCTCTGAGTCTAAAAAGGCTAAAACATTTAGAGTAAAATTTTGCCAGCCCCTGATGTAGCAAAAGAAGAAAGATTATATTCAAAGGAGTAATATAAAGAATGTCAGCAGCCTTCTCATGAAAATAGTGGCGACTAGATGTCAATGGAAAAGCACTTTGAAAATGAAGAAGGGAATTTTTTAAAAAGGCAGCCTAGTCTGAAACTTTAAATTCTGCACCGCCATCCTTTGCCCTTTATCAAACATTTTGTTGTGAAGTACAGAGAAGCAAACCTCAATGATTTGCTAAGAAGGTGAAGTTAAACAGTGACAAGAATACTGACCCATCCTTGAATTAAAACAAACACACAAAAACAAATCAAAACAAAAAAAACCACCCACAAACATGTTAGGAGAGATGTGGCTTTGCAATAATATATGAAAATTGTACAAGGCTTTAAAGAGCAGGATGCTAAATTTTGGCTTCCAGTGTTGGCTTAGCTATTATCAGCAGCGTTATGTGGTGAGTACAACACTAGGAGTTAGGAGATAAAGAATCATGTCCTACCTCTACCTCTTCAGTGTTTGTATGATAATTCTCTCAGCTGTGGTTTCCTTGTCTGTAAAATAGATAAGGAAAAAGATCTGCCCCAAGGTCAAAGGAATGAAAGTGAATGTTGCAAGTGATTGAAAGACACTTTGAACACTCAAAATATAGGTTGTAATTTCACTGATAAAAGAACAAAACAATCAAATCTCTGGGGGAAGTGAAAAATGAAACCATTTCATAAAAATTTCTAGTTTTTAAAAAGATGAGAAAAATAAAAACAAGTACATTCTTATGTAACATAGATATAATTATAGAAAGCAAGGAGTGATTTTTTTTTTCTATTTTGTCTTAGGAAGACCACTCCAGCTGCATTGCCTTTGGATTGTCACATAAGAGAGAAATAGATACACAACAGTCAGAGGAGAGTGGTGAGTAGAATTCCAAAAGCCTTAGATGTAAAACACATAAAGGGATAGGGAAATGTCCCAGGAGGTAGCCTATCCTGAGGAAAAGAAATTTAGAAACCAAATAGAAAATCATAGTATTTAGAACAAATTCCCAGATTTTGAATTTTGGAATCTTAAGCAGCACGGTTTTGGGAAATGTAACTAAGCTGTATTAGTCTTGGTTTTAACACTTGTTAAATTGGATGTATTATCTAACTTAGGAATTAAGGAAGATAATATATACTAGTTACAGAATAGGTACTCAATAATGGCAGCTATTATCATGCACATGGTAGTTGTCTTCAAAATGTGCTACATGAATGCAGACAAAATAATTGGGCTGATTTTATATATAATTCTAAGATACTGGATCTAGAATAATTTAAACTACTTTAAACCAGTGGGGGCTATATGGAAATGGAGGTGTTGGCTGCTTCTCTTTGGTTGAGGGATTTAACCATAAGCTTGGTGGAAGGTATTCAAACATCTTCAGTGTGTGGTTGGACTACATGACTTTTATCTGACCATGAGCTCATATTTGGCCAGTATGAGTAAATAACATCATGAAACTGTTTTCTAATTTTATTCTCGTTACCCTGCAGAGTTCACACAATTATATACATAAAATTGAAAAGTTTCAAAGGGATGAGGAAAGATTTGTGTAGGAGCCTGGTCAGAAAAGCAAAGCAGGCTGAGAGCATGAGGGACACAATCAGGTTCTCCTACCAGATGTCAAACAAATTTATGGTGATTTGTCTCTACATTTCTGAGGTTCTTATTATGAGACCAGGAAAGCCCCATTGATCATTGAGGAAAGTTTTTAAGGTTTTACTAAATATCAGATGAACTTTTGGAGTTGTCTAATAAACACCAGGGAGTTTTATATTTTTAAAGTTAAGAGAAGGGGAACATTATGCTTTGTCATGATTCTGTAGAAATTTTATTTTTGAAAGGAGCAAACCTTACAATGGCAGACATGCCTGCAAAAATGACTGGAAATTGTCAGACTTGTGGATGTGTTGCTCTTTGTCTCACGCTTTAATAATGTACAGAAGTCTGACTTAAAAAAAAGGTCTCCAGTCAGGATTGTATCAGCAACAATGACTGAACTACAATGAAATGCATAAGGGGAAATGCTCTTAATGGAATACTCGAGGGCTATTTGCAGGACCTACCTGGAGAAGGAAAATACATTATGGTAAAAGAGTTGTTATGATTGCCTTACGACTGCCAGGAGATATTTTTTCCCTGAAAAGTTAATGTTTTTCTCTGACAGAGAGTTCCCAATTTTTCATGTTGATTAAATTGGAGCCTACACTGAAGGGATTTGTTATCATGTTTTATTTTTATCTGTCCTGGTTTACTCATATTTTCTTTCTCCATTTACAGTTACATATATGCAGGAAAAATGAGCCTTAAAATTTTAGGGGGAATCTGTACCTCATTCCTAGAGTCAGAGATTAATTTGGGGACTTCTTTAGCAAAACAACTAAATTACATACATGAAGTGGAGTTTTAAAATGTTTTTATTGTGGAAACATATATATAACATGAAGTTTGTGTTTTTAATCATTTTAAGTCTACAATTCAGTGATATTAATTACATTTACAATGCTGTGCCCATCCATTAACAAAACTTTTTCATGACCCCAAACAGAAACTCTGTATCCATTAAGTAATATCTCCCCATTCCCCTTCTCCGTAGCCTCTGGAAACCATTAAATCTTTCTGTCACTTTGAATTTGCTTATTCTAGATATTTCATATAAGTGAAATCATTTGTCCATACATGAAGTTTTTCATTGATATTACTTCCCTCTATTCCTTCATTCTCAGAAACATCTTTTCCCCCTTCTCAGATATCACATTTTAAAATTTATTTTTAATAGCTCTATTGAGGTATCATTCACGTGCCATACAATTCACCCATCTAAAGTGCACCATTCAATGGCTTTTAGTATATTCGCAGAGTTGTATATCCATCATCACAATCAATTTTAAAACATTTTCATTACTCCAGAAAGAAACCCTGTACTCCTTAGCCATTAACCCCAATCCCCCAACTTCTAGCCCTAGGCAACCACTAATCTATTTTCTATCTCTATAGATTTTCCTATTTTGGACATTTATATAAATGGAATCATAAAGTACATGGCACTTTGTGATTGACTTTAACTTAGAGTAACGTTTTCAAGGTTCATCCAGGTTATAGAATCTATCAGTACATCATTCCTTTTTATTGCCAAGTAATATTCTGTCATATGAATATACTACATTTTATTGATCCATCCATCAGTTGATGAACATTTGGGTTGTTTCCACTTCTTGGCTACTATAAATAATGCTGCTATGAACATCTGTGTTCATGTTTTTGTGTGCACATATGTTTTCATTTCTCTTGGGTATATATCCAAGAATGGAATTGCTGGATTATATGGTAAGTCTTTGCTTATAGACTTATAATTTGGGGAACTTGCAGAATGTTTGCCAAAGCTGCTCTATCTTTTAACATTCCCACTAGCAATATATGAGGGTTCCAATTTTCAATATTCTGGCCAATACTTATTATCTGTCTTTTGAATTCTAGCCATCCTAGTGTGTGTGAAGTGATGCCTCATTGTGGTTTTGATTTGTATTTAACTGATGGCTAATGATGTTAAACATCTTTGCATGTGCTTATTGGCTATTTGTATATATTCTCTGGAGAATAGTCTATTAAAATATATGGGCCATTTTATTATTTTATTTTATTTTTTTAATTAATTTATTTTTTTATTGTGGGTAAAAATCAAAATTTTCACAATACATACCAATATTTGTAAAATGATATATAAATATATATGCATATATGTGCATTTGCTTACAAAAATGTTATATATATATATATATATATATATATATTTTTTTTTTTTTTTTAAAGAGGTGCTTAGATTACCTAAAATATTACATGGAACTTACCGGGATTCCCATGTTCCTCACCTCCCACACCTCCCACCACATCCCACACAAACATCTCCCACAAGTGTGGCCCATCACCCTCAATGGACTTATACATCCTGGGGCCTTGCCATCAACCATAGACCCAGTTCACATCATAGACCACACTCTCTCCCACACAGTTCTGAATGGTGTGTGCTGGTTTAAAATGGCCTACATCCGTTGCCACAACGGCACTCAGGACAACCTCCAAATCCTGAAAAATCCCCTGTATTTCAACTGCACATCCCCTCCCTGCCCCGAAAGTGACCAGTGGCCACTGGCTCCACCTCACAGTTATAATTTCTTCCATTGCTAGAATCACCATATGTGTACAACAGAATACCATCAAGTCCATTCTAGTCCATAGTTCTTCCCCCAGTCTTGAGGGGACTGGGATGGTGATGTCCACTCCACCTCCAAGTGGGAGAGGGCTTATATCCCATGGATATGGTGGGTGGGATGATCCTGCCTGCAGATGCAGGCCCTCTCCATTCCCTGGGATGGCCGCTGCCCATCGTTGTCTCCTCGCCAGGTGACTTGGGTGAGTCCATTGAGCTGTAGGGTAGGAGTTGCAGCTCCCACGAGATTCCACGCACACCTGGCATATAGGTAGGCCAGAGGTTCCAGTCTCTGGAAGTATACCTAAAAACTCCAGCATCACATATAGGTTTGAATAGAAGGGACTGATCAACCATGTGCAGGGAGGACTTATTTGAGTCCAATTCTGTCACTCTCAGGAGCACAGATTCCAAAATAGAGCCCACTGATAAGGCATCAGTCTCTGGGGCTATCCCCCCTTATATAGGACCTGGGTGTCTCCAGAGCTCTCAGGAGCCCCTCTGTGTGGGGTGATAGGCACTTTGATGTTCTATGAGCTCCTACTGAGGTGTGCGTAAGCGTTACCTCTGGGATGACCTCCCGACTCTCTTTGAAGTCTCTTAGCCACTTGAACTCATTTGTCTTTACCTTTTCCCCCTTTTATTCAAGGTCTTTTTCCAGTTGTGTTGCCAGTTGGCACTTGGTATTAATCTATATAGGCCATTTTAAATTGAGTTGCTTGTCTTTTCATTATCGATTTTTTTCCATTTTATTTTATTTTGGGGGGAGGGTTAATTTTTTTCTTTAATTATTTATTATTTTTTTATTTTTTAACAAATCAATTTTATTGATACATATTAATAAAGCATAAATCCATCCAACATGTAAAATCAATGGTATTTTATATAATCACATAGTTGTATATTCATCACTTCAGTCATTTTTAGAGCATTTTCATTATTCCAATAATAATAGTTATAAACAAAAATAAAACCCCAACCAAACAAAACCCTCATCACCTCTTGATCTCTCTATGCTTCCCCTGCCATGCATAGTTGCTATTCTGTTTCTGTCTCTCTAGTTTATTTGTATTTATATTTTGTAAATATGGTCTTATATATGCAATATCATTATTGAGTTTTAATAGTTCTTTATATACTCTAGATACAGGGCCCTAGCCTGTGTAAAATATATATGATTTGCCAAATAATATCTCACTTTCTGTGGGTTGTCTTAAATCACCACATTTTATCATGATATTTTTCTCTCTGCTGACTAACATTTGCACATGATACCTGGAACCATAATAAATGTCATTCTTCCCAAAAACTATCACATTCCCTAATCTGAGCACCTACTAGGGACCAGTATTGATAATCAGGGATGCAATGTTGAGTAAACAGACTCAGTCCTGCCTTTGTGGTACTTAAAGTCTATGGTGGGAGAAAGAACTTAATCAAACATTAAGCAATTACTATCCTACTGCTGAAAATTAAAAATTAGATCATTTAATTTTGCATTCAGTTTGTTTCCCAACCTAGTAAAAGTGCCTCTTTCTGTTTATAGGCTTGATCTAACACATTCTCTCTTCATTAAATGGAGACATGTTTTTGTTCATGGAATTAACCATAGAATTAACCATTTTAAGCACATTTACATAAATTAAAGAACATTTAAAAGTAGATGTGTAGGGTTAAATCTGCACAACAGACAAGAAGTACTGTCAAGTTTGGTGCAAAAACCAGCAACTCCTCAAAAGCTTCTCCATTGTAAATTGAAGCAGAGATTTTAGAAAATATGGAGAAACATACTCTGAAACATAAGTGACAATGATGATGGGTCACATGAACAGGATTCCATCTGCAAAGCAGTGAAAGTTTATATTTATTACCCAATGGGGAAACAGGTACTTAGGAATTCTGATAGTCATGTTTTACTTAGGCCTTAGGTTGCCCTTTGGTTCTATAAAATGTTAGGGTAGAAAGGGAAAATTCAGGAGTCTGAGTATTGAGAAAGTTCAATTTAGACAAGAATTCATGTTTCTTGGGAGATAAACTCAAGTAAGCTAGAATTTCCTCTGATTTGGAAATGTGGCACCTACCTGGGGTAATACTGCTTATAAATTGTATATAAAGTAGATGATGATGATGGTGGTGGGGGTGGTGGTGGGGATAATGGGAAGGATAGTTCATTGCATTGCCACAGTGTTTTAGTTTGCTAATAGCTTCCGAGGTAATATACCAGAAATGGGTTGGCTTTTACAATGGGGATTTATTAGCTTACAAGCTTAGAGTTCCAAGGCTGAGAAAAATGTCCACATCAAGGCATCAGGTGAAGCTCTTTCCCAGAAGACATGGCTGCCAGTGATCCTGGATTTCCCTGTCACATGGTGGCATCTGCTGTCTCTCTCTTCTCCTCTGGGTCTTGTTGCTTTCAGCTTCTGGCTTCCTCCAGCTTGGTCCTGTGGATTTCTCTTTCCTGTTTTCTAATGATTTCAGCTTCTGGACTTTCTTTCTCAGCTTCTGGGGTGGGGTGGGGGGGTTGTTCTCTCTGTGTCTCTGCATGTTTCTCCCATTTATAAAGGACTCCAGTGAAAGGATTAAGACCCACCCTGGGTCATGCCTTAATCTCCCAAAGGCCCTTATCTGGAATAATTTAATCAAAAGATCTCACCTACAATAGATTCACACCCACAGAAATGGATTAGCTTTAAGGACATGATCCTTTTTGGGGTAAATACAGTCTCAAACTACCACATACAGTGTTTGAATTTTACAAAGAATTTTCTCACACTTTACCACCTGAACTTGAAAAGAGTCAAAATTGCTAAGGAAGGCTTCATTATCCACATTTCTTTAAATGTTTTATTGAATATAACATACATACAGGAAATGCACAAATCATTAGTATGTAGCTTGATGGGTTTTCACATACCAAACACCCCCATGTAAATAACTCAAGGAGCAGATTATTACTAGCATTATATGAGCTCCTCTTTATGCCCTTTTAGTCATTAATAACTTCAACATAACAAGCAATTGCTTTCTCAACTTCTAATATTATAGGTTGGTTTTGCCTTTGCTTAAACTCCACATAAATGACATCATATGGTATGTACTCTTCTGTGTTTGGCTTCTTTCACCCAACATTATATTTTGTGAGATTTATCCTTAATTCTCATTGCTGTATAGTGTTCCATTGTATGAATATACTATAATTTATTTGCTGATTCTAGTGACATTTGGGTTGTTTCCCATTATTGCATATTATAAATAACTTTTCCAGGAGTATTTTTGTACATGTCTTTTGCTGGGTATGTACCAAGGAGCAAAACTGCTGGGTCATGGTAGGGTCATGTTCAGCTTTAAACAATTATCAGAAGGGGCTGATCCGATTTAAATGCCCCACAGTAATATATGAAACTTTTGTTTCCACCAAATACTCACAAAACTCTTGGTGTTTTTGTATTGTTAAGTTATTTTGGTGGATGATTATTAACATTTTGAAAATGGAAATCTAGTGTACTGTCACAGGACAATCCTAAATCACTCCCCATTCCAGCCCCCGCAAAACTTTCTTTCTTACTTAAGGGGAACAAGGCGTCAAGGAAATAGATTGGGAACAGGAAAGCTAGGGAAGGTAGTAGCAGGCAAAGGGGAAAACCCTGTACCACTAGAGGAGGGACAGAGACACTTGTGAAGGAAGGCCACAGCCCCAAGACACAGGCCCACTAAAAGATCAAGGCTTAATCAGTAGACTGTAGAAGTCTTCCCTGTCCCTGCATCTTACCACACACCAACAGGGCTCCAGTACAATTAAAATGGACGACACTGGGGTAGCTGCATGACATAGATTTCTGAAGAGGAGTACATAGGAAGGCCCCAAAGTCAAGTGGGAAGACATAAATAAGTACACTAGAAGAATTTGAAATAATCAACATAGGCCAAGTACTACCATGGATTAACAAAATCTTACACTAAAGGCCTATTTACCTAAGTCCTTGTTATTCTGAAACATGTCCAGCTTTAAACAAAAAGTTACATGTCATGCTAAAAGACAAGAAAAAACAGTCTGACAAGAAAAGCATCAGAACCAGACAGATATGACACAGATGTTGGAATTTTCATTTAGGAATTTTAAATAAATATGATTATGTTAAGGATTCTAATGGAAAGAGTAGAAAACATGCAAGAACAGATGGGTAATATTGACAGAGAGAAGGAAACTCTAAGAAAGAATCAAAAGGAAATGCTATAAATCTAAAACACTATAACAGAAATGAAGACTTCCTTTGATGGGCTCATAAGTAGGCTGGACATAGCTGAGGAAAGAATGAGTGAGCTTAAAATAGGTCATTTGAAATTTGAAATAAAAAAACATACAAAACAAATCCATTTACAATATCACCAAAAATAAAATATTTAGATATAAGTTTAACAAATTATACACAGGATCTGTAAGCCAAAGATTTTAAACCACTGATATCAAAGATCTAAATAAATGGAGAGACGTCTCTATTCAAGGTTTGGAAGATTCAGTATTGTTAAG
Organism: Tolypeutes matacus; assembly: GCA_026826555.1. NCBI lineage: Eukaryota > Metazoa > Chordata > Mammalia > Cingulata > Chlamyphoridae > Tolypeutes > Tolypeutes matacus. The sequence continues at coordinate 27,458,282 of JAKSZT010054215.1, read as the reverse complement.
ATGTCAGTTCTTCCAACATGACCTTTAGATTCCAGGCAATCCCAATAATATCCCAATAAACTATTTTGTAGGTATCAATAAACTGTAAAGTTTATATAAAAAGGCAAAAGACCAACACAATACTGATGTAGAAGAACCGATTTGAAGGACCATCACTACCCAATTTCAAAATTTACTATAAAACTCCAGGATGTGTAAGTTCATTGAGGGTGGTGGGCCACACTGTGGGAGATGTTTGTGTGGGATGTGGTGGGAGGTGTGGGAGGTGGGCAACATGGGAATCCCAGTGGGTTCTGTGTAATATTTTGGGTAATCTAAGCACCTCTTAAAATATATGTATATATATATATATATATATATATATAAATAACATTTTTGTAAGCAATTACACATATATGAATATATATTTATATATCATTTTGCAAATGTTTGTATGTATTGTGAGAATTTTGATTTTTACCCATAATAAAAAAAATAATAATAAAATAAAACTATAGTAATCAAGACAGTGTGTTATTGGTGAAAAAGTGTACATATACATCAATGAAACAGAGACCAGAAATACACCCACACATATATAGTCAATTGATTTTTGACATATGTGCTAAGACAATTCAATGGAGCAAAAAGTGTCTTTTCAACAAATGGTGCTAGACAGATAATATCCATATGCAAATCACAAAACTAGATGCAGACCTTACACCTTACACAAAAATCAACACAAAATGGATCATCGACCTAAATGTAAATAGCAAAACAAACTTCTAGAAGAAAATCTACATGACCTTGAGCCTCATGATGAGGTTTTAGATAAACACCAAAAGCATGATCCATGAAAAAAAAAATTGATAAGTTGGATCTCATTAAAAGTTTTTGTTCTGAAATAAACACATTAAGAGAATGAAAAGACAAGCCAAAGACTCAGAGAAAAATATTTGCAAATCACAAATCTGATAAAGGACTTGTATCCAAAATATATAAAGAACTTCAAAAATTCTTCAACAGCAACACAATTGAAATAAATAGCGCAATTTAAAAATGGGCAAAAGATCTGAACAGACACCTCACCAAACAAGATATACAGAAGGTAAATCAGCATGTGAAAAAAATCCTAAGCATCCTTTGTCATTAAGGAAATAGAAAATAAAACAACAAGATACCACTATACATCTATTAAAATGGCTACAGACCAAAAAAATAAAAAACAAAACAAAAACAAAAAACAGCCCAATTTCTTGCAAGGATACAGAGCAATAGGGACTCTCCTTCATTGCTGGTGGGAATGAAAAATGGTGTAACTATTTTAGAAGACAAGTTGACAGTTTCTTACTATGCTAAACATAGTCTTACCATACAATCCAGCAATCACACTCCTAAGTATTTACTATACTGGTTTGTAAATTTATATCCACATAAAACCCTTCTCACAAATGTTTATAGCAACTTTATTCTTAATCACCCAAAACTGGAAGCAACCAAGATGTTTTTCAATAGGTAAATGGATAGACTGAGGTACATCAATAAAATGGAATACTATAATGAATGGATCGTAAATGAATATTGCTAAGTGAAATAATCCAGTCTGAAAAGACTATATGCTGCATGATTCCAATTATATGACATTGTGGAAAAGGGAAACTATAGAAATAGTAAACAGATCAGTGTTTGCGGGGAGTTTGGGGAGGGTGGATGGTTGAATAGGAGAAGAACAGGAGATATTTATGATAGTAAAGCTATAGTTTTTGAAAGGCAGAGGTGTATGTAACAAAGTAGTTGGAATTATAGGCATTTGGGCTACTGGAACTAAGTGAGGGTTGAGGCACAATTTTCTCCTGTCCCTCCCTTGTCCCCTCCACCCATCAGTTCTACCATCACCTCAATACTTTTCACACATGTTGTCCATAAGCTACTGAGATTTAACCTAAGCCTGATTTCTAGAGATTGTTATACTGGCTCATCTGGAAGCTCCTTATGGGAAGGAACTATGTCTTATTTGTTGCATACCTGTACCAAGGATAATCCCTTAAATTCATAGATACTGACTGTCCATTTATTCGCTGTTGAATGGTTGGTTGTAAGCATGAGGGTTTTCAGTCTTCAGAATACAAGTAAAGATCATTGCCTTGAGCTTCAAGTCCTTTTCTAACTCTGTTCCTGCCTCTCTCTTTGAAACCCTCCCTGGCATGTCTATTGCTATCTGTTGTTGGACCTGAATTCACTGCTTTCTAAATTATTTCTCATCAAGATGAGCTATTGGGATTTCAGAAGCATAATCAACAACTTAGAAAAATATCTTTTAAGAAATGCCTTTGAAGCAAAAGAGCAGTACAAATTGATCACTTGGAAAAGGCAAACAAAGGATTTCCCTGCAGAAAATAGAGAAAATGATAGCTATGCTTAGAGCAAACTCATGGTGAACAAATGGGAGTGAATACCCTCACTGTGAGAACGTCTGAGCTGGGTTCTGATTCTGGGAGGCAAACAGCAGAGGAATAGCCTGGCACATTAGCAGGTTCAGACACAAACCCCGTCCCCAGTTCTGTTAGATGAAGAGCCTTGAACACCAGACAGAGTCCAACCAATGTTGGGCAGATGAGAGCAGGCTGGGTCCTGAAGCACAGGACTGCAGAGAGAGGGGCCAGGAAGGCCAGACAGCACTACATCTGGGTAACTGGCCTGAGCTTGAGAGTTGGTGAGAATGATACCTGATGGTCACTGGGGAATGGAAGTTATAAAATTGTGATCTTCATTTACCCTGGTGTCTCTGTCTCTAGTGAAGACTGACCCATCCTAGACACCAATGTCATGCATCCCACTTGTAGGTTAGATAAGATAGGTCTACATGATAGCCCTTACTTAGCTGTGTGCTGTGTAAAACGAAACCTAATGTAAAACCACTTGAGATTACCTGTTTCTTGCTCACTGATGCTTGTGTGAGATCTACTTGAACCAGATACATGTTTTATTATGAGGCAGGAGAAAATCCTCTCTCCAAATTCAATCCTAGGTTGAATCATCCTAGTGAAGTCAGCTCCTATCAATTCCTAACTGTTCTGCTCTTACTTGCTTGGTAGGGATGAGACAGACCTTTGGCTACAGAGACAATTTAGTTTAAGACCCAGGATCTGTTAACCTCTAAACAGCCAGAAGACAGTGTTGAAAGCATGGCACATTCCTTATTCAGTGCACCTGCTTTCTAAAGCAGGTTTCTAATAAGCCTAACCACAGAGAAAGGCAATTATGGGTGTTGCTCCTATGATTTATAATGCAAATTGGATAGAACACAATAGATTAATTAGAGAACATGGTTTGAATTTGCATTATGCAGACAGTTACTGGTTATAATGTGATCGGGTTCAGGAACTAGCAACTTGGGAGCAGGAAAAAAAGTCATTGGCAAGATGCGTAAAGGCATACATTGCCAGTGTCTGGGTGGCTGGCGGCTCAGTTGGCCTCCAGTTCATTTTTTCCCTAGGGTATAGATCCTAGTCAGAGGAGGGGGATAAGGTGGGTTGAAGTAGTAGAGAGCAGTGTTTGAAGGCATGGTTCTATATTCATAGGTCACAAAAGAGAACTAATCTGTGGACTCAATTAAGTTCTCCTAGTCACTTTTTATTTTCTTTCAAGTGTTTACAGTCTTAGATTTAAATTGTATTATACGGTACATATTTATAGAAATTATGGTATCCTAGCATCCAGAGGCTTTGCAAATCAATCAAGAACAAAAACCTACACCTGCCTGGTGATTCAGGGAGGCAACAGGAGTTAATGGGAAGTAGATGGTGCCAACTGGTACAGAAACACACATTTCAACGTATATTATCCCCCACTCCAATCTCCCAACTTTCTTCATCAAGAAAATATGAGTGCCACTAAGAATCATTATGGATAGTCTTTGCCCTTTTACAATTCACAGAAGGCAGTATAATAATGATCAACTTTCTAAAAATAATTTTAAATATTTATAGAGGAGAGGGGAGTGGATTACAACATCTCTTCAGGAATGTGTGCAATTGTGCAATAAAAGTTCCTCTTAGAGTAGTAGTCAGGTAAATGGAATGAAATGAACTAATCTAATCGGCCAGCATGTCTGTTTCCAGCTCAATGCTAGGTACCAGATTAGTACAAAATTAAGCACAACACAAACAGGGCATTGTCTGATTTGTTCTGTCCTCTGAGAGGAGACACATTTACTTATTAATTCATGTGCATCTGGATTGGTGGTAGAAATTTGAGAATTGGTATTAGTGGTTGTTGAAGTTATCGGTGCAGAGAAGATTTAGGGTAGTTTTATTGGTGTGGACAAGATATGAGCAGAGGAGAAGATGATTGAGCACAGAGTCCTTGGCAACTGATATTTAAGGAGCACATGGAGGAAGGGAAGCTCATGAAAAAAAATACTAATAAAAGGGTCTGAAAGGTACAAGCAAGACCAAGAGAAAATAATAATATCCCAGAAGGGAAAGAAAGAGAAAGTTCTAGGAATGGGGTGATGGGTTGGCTTAAACAATGGGAACTTATTTGCTTACAGTTTTGAGGCCAGGAAAATGTCCAAATCAGAGCATCATCAAGGTGAGGCTTTCATCCTGAAGACTAGATGCCAGAGATCCTTGGCTCCTCTGACACATGGCCACATGGCCAGGCACATGGTGGTGTCTTCTGCTGGTCTCAGCCTTCTCTTCCAGGTTTCACTGATTTCAGCTTATTTGCTTGTTTGGTGTTTCTCTCTCTCTCTCTCTCTCTCTCTCTCTCTCTCTCTCTCTCTCTCTCTTCAGGATTACATTTAAGAACATGTTTTTCTGGGGTACATACAGCTTCAAACTATCACAGGAACTATTAAATGCCACCAAGAGGTTTCATTAGCCAGGATTCTTCTCAGAAAGCAGAATCTGAAACACAAGCTTGTACTCAGGTAAGTTTACTTTGAGAATGCCAAGAAAGGAGGTAAACCAACATCAGAAGCACAATTTAGCTGATCTCCACTGGGGCAACTGTGACTGGGTCTCTGGACCTTCTGAGGAGTTGTGTAGAATATCATCTGGATTGACTGTCTTGGTTTGGAAAGGGGAAGCATTTATCTACCAACTCTAGTCCTCTATTGCTCAAGGTGTGCCCCATGGGGTGGGAAGTCCCTTGTATTTCCAAGTTATGCATGGTAGTTCCCAGAAGCTCCCTCTCTGGGAGTTAAAGATATCCCAGGACAGAAAGTAGGATATTCTTGGTATAGATGTATCAATGGGTTCCAGATGATTTGGGTTTTTACCTGCTTGGAGTGATGGCCAAAGAAAGAGTAAAATTTTGCTATAGAGGATGGGAGGCACAGCACAAGAGGTGTCCAATACAAAGATCAAGAACAAACCAGAACAATTTGATAGACAGTGGCAAATTATCTTGGGAAATAAAGGAAAATTTTTAGCTCCAATAACCAAGCGGTTTAGGACTTCTGTTAACACCAGGAATAGGAGGATCCAGAGGCTCAACTGATACCTTCAGCTTCCTTGACTCTTTTCTCAGCTTTGCCTTATTTTGTGTAGACTTCATTCTCAGCAGGATCTCCCCACAATGTAGAAAAATGACACTTCAAAGTTCCAGGTCACAATCTCAGAAGATAAGATATCTGTGGCAGTTTGATATTGTTTATGAATCCCAGAAATAGATATTGGATTATGTTTGTAAACTGGTCTGTCTCTCTGGGCATATTAGATTATATTGTATTCAGAGGTTTCACTTTTTAAATAATGATTAAGGCTTTGATTGGGCCACATCAGTAGGACATTGCATCCCTACTCCCTTTGTGGGTGGGGACTCACAGAGAAAAGACATGGCAAAGGACAAGAGTAGAGTGTTTTGCGCTGGAGCCCAGGAAGTAAACACCTGGGAGAATGCAGAGCAGCTGAACCCAGAAAGAATCGAGCCCTGGGGATAGAGACAGAGCTGTTGACCTGAGAGTCTACAGCTGGCCTTGTGGAGAGAGCACAGCAGCTGAACCCAGAGAGAAACAAGTACTAGGAAGTCTGAACCCTTGGCAGACATCGGCAGCCATCTTGCTTCAACACGTAGCAACAGACTTTGGTGAGGGAAGTAGCTTAGGTTTATGGCCTGGTAACTGTAAGCTTCTACCCCAAATAAAAACCCTTTGTAAAACCCAACAGATTTCTGCTCTTTTGCATCATCACCTTCTTTGGCTGACTGATACAGTACCCTCTCTCTTCCATCAGTTATAGCGGTTCATTTAAAAACACCTGAATGGTCTCCTTGGACCACATGCCCATTCCAGGTCCAATTTTTGTGCCCAGAGCGATTGGGTATTTTGATTAACCAGTCTGTGCCATGTACTTCTGCTGTGGCCTTTTAGCAAGACTCTTTAATTGACAGACCCATCAAAAGTATGCAGAGCTAGGAAAGGGTAGCTTTAAAATGGGAAAGTTGGGGAAAGAGCAGATGGAGCAGTAAAAGCATAACAGATGGCCTGCATACAAGGTAAGGGAAGGAAAGTGTTCAAGATTATTAGTGGAGTCACTGAGTTACCTGAGTCCTAGTCCTATTTCTTCTACTTGCCAGTTATGTGACTTCGGAAAATTTTACGTAACCTTTCTGAATCTCAGCTTTTAGTCTACATTGATAGCAGGACCAGTCAATTTCTTTATTTCTTTAAGTTTCATATGAGAATTTTCAACATTCACCATCATATAAAGATGCATCTAAGTCCAAAACACAGAACTGTATTCTTGAGGCTGTGCTACAATCATTAGAACTTCCTTCTTAGAGATGCTGGTGAATTCAGCTCAAAGTCCCCCATAAAATCAGTCAATATTCTCAATCGCAAGCCCCCATCAGCATCAGCTTACTTACACTATCATATATATATATATATATATATATATATATATAGAGAGAGAGAGAGAGAGAGAGAGAGAGAGAGAGAGCGAGAGAGAGCCAATGTCTGCTATACATCATTCAAAGCATTGGCAAGAAGTAATATAGGCATCATTTTACTTATCACAGAAATCAAACTCACTTAAGTTCTTTCAACAGATGTGGATGCCTCTCAAATGCAAGAAACCGCCATACATTATTTCCTATCATTGCTCTTTGCAAACTGTCTTACCAAAGCTGTGGGTTTGAGAGACACATCTTGACAAATTAAAAAAAAAAACTTGTCTTTTGAAACATCAAGTCTCTGCATGTGCTCTTTGCTTTTTCTCACTTGTACAGAATTTCATGCCAACACCACCATCAATCCCACCAAAGGTTTCAAAAGTTCAAACACCTTCTGGTTCCATATCACAGCCTTACATTCACAGTGGTAGTATGACTCCATGGAATAAGAAAGGGTGGATAAAAATGGAACACCCACTGTCAAAGGCACAGTAAGTTCAGTTTGATATCATATTCTTAAATGAGAAAGTGTGTAGACAGAAGGAATTCTATGGCAGAATATTTACAACTCCATGAAGTGCTTCTTCAATAATCATTTGAAATAGGATGAACTCTTAGATTAGAGATTAAATTGAGGCTTTGTCATGTGCTTTATGATTTGAAGAGAGATAAGGGTAAAAGTAAAAGAAGTAAAAATAAAATACTGTGATGCCATCATTTGCAAGGAGAAAAATTTTTAAGGGAAAAAAATCATATGATGGAGTTTAAAACAAGGAGTGGGTTCAGTTACGGTGTGGCCCACCTCAATCAGGACAGGTTTTACTCCTATTACTGGAGTCCTTTATAGGCAGAATGAAATATAGACACACAGAGGGAGCAGCCAGAAGCTGAACATTAACAGAACCTGGAAGAGAAGAGAGACCAGGAGACATCACCATATTCCTTCCACGTCACAAGCTAAGGACCAAGGATCACAGGTAGCCAGCCCCAGAAGGCCACAGTCTTCAGAGAGAAGGCATCATCTTGATGTTGCCTTGATTTGAATTTTCTCTTGGCCTCAAAACCGTGAGCAAATAAATTCCCATATTTTAAGCCAAAAAAAAAAAAGAACCCAAAACAAACAAACAAAAAAAAACAAGGAGTGGGAAGCTGGTGTAGCTCAGTGGTTGAGCGCCTGCTTTGCATGTACAAGGTCCCAGGTTCAATCTCCAGTACCTCCTAAAAAAAACACAACAACAACAACAACAACAAAAAAGGAGAAACTAATATAATTCTAACCAATAGGTTCTATTTTGAACATTAAAATAATTTACTTGACTGTCCAAAGCTAAATGGTACCAGCAGAAGCCTTTTGATATCAATTGTACAGTGTTGGTTTGCCTATCTGCATACAGCAGTTCACTTTCAACTACTTGGTATTTTTACCCTTTTTGTAACAAAACTTAAACGTTCATTTATGTCTCCTTGTCTAAAGAATAGTGTCCAAAATAGTCATTAATATACTTCATAACGAACATAGTAATTCTGAAAATGTTAATACAAAAGTATTCTTGCAATATACTTCCTATTAATTTAGAAAACTGAATTTTCACAAGCCTGTTCCAATCAGAACCCTGGTCTGCTTTCCACGGACAGAAGCAAAAAGCATGGGAATCAATGTTCTGGCCAGTGCTGACTCGAATCCACTGCCTGACCTTACTATGCTGCCAATTTGATGAGCAGACTCAGGAATGGGTAGTAGATAAGGGAGGGGCATTCATAACAGTCAAAGGTAGAAATAGCTGGGCAGCCACGAGGAACCCCGACCATACAGTAAGAAGTGCTTCTGCTGCTTTTCCCTGATTAAAGAAAAGCACCTTCTGCCTTGTTCTAGTAAGGAGTGCAATTTCATCAAGGCAGGAAAATTGTGTTCTTCATTTTTCCAGCAGGGCATCATAGCTTAAGTCACTAACATTTAAAAATTTTCCATTTGGCTCAGAGCAGCATTGAGTTACCCATAAGCAGCCCAGGGCAAGCCTTGATTCATCAGAATTCATTCATTCAACTTTATTGAGTGCTGATTTTGTGCAGGGCAAGGATCCTCTTGGGATACAGAGATGAATAACACATGATTCCTACCCTCAAGGAGTTTAACATCTAGCTCAGGAGATAAAATAGGTACCAAATATGTAAGTGTTGAATAAATGTTGAAGAGCCTAGAACTATCAGTAAAAGGTGGAAAATGGAAATTCCGTAAAAGAGACATAAATGCTATTTAGGGTCATGGAAGGCAAAGCTTAATTCTAGCATTCAGGGAACAAATAGCAGAGACAGGGAAAGGCTCATTTGAAGCTGTGGCACTCCATGCTTTCAATATTTTGAACAGGTACTTGATGCATGTCAACCATATGCCAGGTACTGTGCTTGACATTTAGGCTGGACCTTGAGAGAGACCTACTGTTTGGACCTACAGCAAATTGTGGTAGATGGTTTTGGGTCAGTAGTATGCTAGAGCTGGCTGTTACTAGCTTATGAGAGCCAATTGTAAAATGCTCAGAAACTCTGCAAGTGGGTTGACCTCTCCTTGGCTGAAATAACCATTGTGGGAGTTTGCCATAGAAATTCGCAAACACTGCAATTCAAAGTTGACCACTCCTACCCAGATACATTCTTTAAACTTTTGCAAGCATGTTGGATGTGTTCCAGACAGAGGCATTAACAATAATCCACTGATTAGTCATGTGATTTCCAGCACTCAATTTGCTGGTCCATGGTTTTTCTTTTTCTTTTTTTTTTTTTTTACTGGTTAAAATATTTATTAGTGCAGATGCTAAATATTGTTTGGCTACTTCAAAGTACACCAATCTGAAGAGAAATCATGAGCTTAAGCAAACAAACTTGGATGAGAATGAAAGCCAAAATAATGTTTGAATTTCAACTGTTGTCCACCAATATGTGAATGAATGGGGTATGGGTTGGGGCATGATTTTTCTTGTATGTAGTAAGTTTGATATTTATGGTCTTTCTAGTTCTAACATCCTATTATCTACATAGGGGAAAGTGGGAAATATCTTAAATCAAATGATGAAAGGATTAATAAGGAGGTGGGGCACTTCTCCAGAGCGGCTGCTTGGTGCTGGGCAGGTGCTCAGGGGAAAGTGCTAATAAGCATTGATCTCCACGCGTAATGAGTGGTTGCCAGAAGTCAAGCCTCTCCATAGGAGTGCTGCTTTCTCAGCTATGAGGTTGTCTGAATGACTAAATACAGCCCAGGGCTGGAGAAATTAGGAGCCCGGTCTTCATTCCCCCTCCTTCCCCAGTTGCTCAGGTCAAGTTGTTTAACCTTTCAGTGCCTGGCCATCTTCACTGGCAAATGAGGTTCCCTCTCCCTTCCTCCTTCCCTGGGCAGATTATATCTGGAAGATCATCTGCCTAGGGCCCAAGTTATCTATAGGTCTCTGTAAGCAGAGTATTGTCAGAGTAGAAATGACTGTCATTATTATTTGCCCAGGAGGAAAAGAAGGTCCATGATATTTAGCCAACCTGTGGAACCACCTCAGGTATTCTTGTCCTAATGGTATCCCATACAGGGTATTTGGTCCCACTGACATTTTCTACTAGTCCCTGTCAGGAGCCTTGTCCACATTGTTTTTGAGGCTTTAAACCTAAATTTCCCTTTTCCTGCTCAGGGAGAAAGGGGGGGGGGAAGGGTGTGTGTGAGGAGAGGTATGAAATAGAATGTGACTTCTTTCCTTTCACTAACATTTACTAGGAGGTTTCAAGAGTTATTATTTTCTTGTGCTTCAAGTTATGGCTTAAGTTTCATTCCTGCATGAAGCTTCTGAGCATTCCAAATGTATTCCAATTCCTTAGCATGGCATTTGATGCCTTCTCCGATGCACTTCCCTCTCCCACTGCTTCCCAATGAGCACTCTGAGCATTCATGAAATTGACAACGGTGGCACAAGGAGAAGACTAGACTTGGGTCCAGATATCGGCTTTGTTGCTCTCTGGATAAGAGGAATCAGGTCACCTACATCTCTATGGGCCTCACTATTCTCATCAGTAAAGGAGTTGTATCAACCCAGGCATGTGCCTGTTTTCCCTCAGACATTCCCAACTGTCGGCTGTGTGCTCAGCTCAACTAGCTGCTGACTGAGTTAGGTTCAGCTACAGGGTACCAAATGTCAAGAGATAGGAGGATGGATGGAAAGGAAGAGCAAGGGAGCCTTTCTCCTTTCTCTGGTGCTCTCCTTAGAGTGGCTGAGACTCTTCTGTGAGTCTAACTGTCTCAGAAGGTGTGACCCTGGCTCCCAGCACCAGTAGTCCCACCTCCCCTCTTTGACCTTTATTGACTTCCTGCTTTGGCCAGAATTTGGGCTGCTTCAGTTTCTTGCTTTAAATGTCCTTAATTATAAAGGTTGAGAGCAGGTTGTTTCCCTGGCTAGATCCTGACTGATACCGAGTTGATGATGTATCTGTTTTACAAGAAGTTTGTGAGGCTTAAAGAAAATCCAGTACAGTTTCTAATATATAGCAAGTACTTAGTAAATGTCCATGGGACCCCATACCTTCCTATCTCTAAGCTTTTATACAGGGTATTTATTCTGCCTCTTGTCAACCCTTCTTTTCTTTTGCTTCCCAAGCATCACTGTGATGTTTAGGCTAATGTGTCAGCTCAGCCAGGTAATGGTGCCCAGTTGTTTGATCAAGCAAGCACTGGGCTAATTGTATGACAAGAACATTTCATGGACTTTAATCATCAGTGAATTGATTGCTTAGATGGCTGGTTACATCTACAATCAACTGAGGAGCTTGCCATCAACAGTGTGTGGCATTGAAGGAAGACCTTAAAAGGGGAAGTGATTTCAGCATTCGGAGAGAATTCCCATCTCTACTTCAGACAGCCAGAGTCTCCTGGGGAACTTATCAAGGAGCTTCATCGGAACCCCTGGCTTGCAGCCTGCCCTACGGAATTTTGACAGTCACATGGGACAATTTTATAAAATCTTATACTAATTACAGATATCTCCTTTTGGTTCTGTTTCCCTTGAAAACCCTGACTAATACAGTCACCATCTTTTTGTCCCTTGAAATTCTAAATATCCTTCAAAGCTCAATGCAGATGCCACTGACTTCATGAAGTTTTATTCATCTCTAACTAGATGGATTTTTTTCTTGATCTTCTCCCATAGTACTTTATATATGCACCTCTAATAGAATTTAGCATATTTTGCCAAGTAGTTATTTGTACATTTGCCTTCTGCTAATCTGTAAGTTCTTTGTTGTCTCTTTTATCTTTGTATCTTGCCTAAACCCCCAACCCAAAAAAGTTGCTTAAAATATTTGCTGAACCGAATTGAATTACAAATCTCTTCTTGGTAGTTTTCTCTGTAACTTGATTTCTGTAGTTTGAGGGCCCATGGAGCCTTGGCAGCCACCTAAACATATGTGTGATGGATTCCTCAACTGTACTGGAAGCTCTTGGAAGAATGCAATTGCCTCTTGCATTCCTGGACTTTCTTTTTATATCTGAAAGCCATCAGCAATTACATCAATCTTAAATTCAATAGCTGCCCCATCCAAAGCACATTCATATCAAAGCATATGGGATGTGAGAAAATATTTGACTTTGCAAATGAAGAGTAGAAAATCAGCTGTTTGATTTGCATTATCATGTGAGATCCATGAGCATATATATGAAATGTATATCTGGTGTTAGGATTATGCCTGTTACATTGTAGGCACTCAATATTTGTTGAATGCTTGAATAAATATATGGTTTGGGAAAGTCTTTAGAGGAAATTATATTTTTTCAGTTTCCCTTTAGAAATCAGTCTTTCATGTGAATTTCAAATGGATTTTCCCCTTTTTTCATCGCCTCATTTACTATTTTATTTTTAGTTTTGAGAGAAACTCACCCTCAGGCTATCTCTTCTACTTTCCCATCCTTTTATTCTTTTCTGGTTCAAATATATTACCCATTATTTGGCTATGGGAAGCTTCCTCAAAACCTGCTGTGGTTCTGATTGCCCCTGAAGTTAACGGTAGAAAAGAGAAGATGACAGAAGACTCCCATACCAGGGAATGGGAGTCATACTTGATCCCCCAGCTTTCCTCTCTACCTCTGGTCTAGGTCCAGCCCCTCCTGTTCATCTCCCTTGCCTCCCTTCCTCCAGCCCCCTCCCCCCAAACTGCCCTTCAGTTGTGGTATAGATGGAGGGAACTTGGGGCAATTGATTAGGGAACATTACAAATGAAAAAGGGACTTTAGGTTTTAATCTAGTAAAATCCTCTTGATTTATTGATTAGCAAACTGAGGCCAAGAATGGAGTGAGTTCTCATGTTCACAAAAGTTAACAGCAGGACCAGACCTGGATTTTGGATTTCCTGATTCTCAGAAGAATAGTAAGCAGTGGCAGACATTGGCCATGGAACTATTGGGCCTGTAGCAATTGCCTCTCAGCTGCCCCAACCCCAAGCCCACCAGCTAATTAAGTACAAAGATCCTTTGTGACACTCTGAATGTAATGGCTGCTCCAGTGTTTCTTATTCTGAACCTTCAAGCTTTTGAAACTTGTCTTATCCTCATAGAGAAAATTCACCCTAAGAATAAAGGTTTCGATTAGCTTAGGCAGTATTTTTCTTAACCTCTCTGAGCCTTAGAAGACTGAGCTAAATTTCCCTGGAGACATAGGCCAAGCTTCTGTCAGTTTGTTTCATCTTCCCTCGGGTCTCTAGCCAGGGTTCCTTCCACGGAGTGTTCCTTTTCATTGAGCATCCTTGCTAAGATTTATGATAAAGAGAAAAAGAGCCATGTCGACTGTCTTTTGAAGGAAAATGAGATTTTGCTAAATTTAAGGAGACTTTAAATGAATAAAAAGATCAGCAGGTTAAATATGATGAAGTAGGATAAGATACTAATTTTAGAAAAGACAAGCGTCATTCTAATTACAGGTATAACAGAGTAGAGAGCTGGATAAGTCCTATATAGTCCTTTTATAGGCCATGACATAATTAAGTGACTGCTCATGTTATAGGTGAGACTATGTCTTTGACTTAGACAATGTGTACTGGGAAATCATCTACTCTGGGTCCTTAACCTGACACAGAATCATTCTCACCTAAAAAGACACAAGAATATTTAGGCAAGCAATAATCCTCTGAAATGAACCATGAGCTCTGGAAAGGAAAGAGAATTCTTAAGTGTATAAGTAGCAGTACAGTGTAGCTCCCTTGGAGGGACCTCCAACTACAGTAGTGGTGAAGTCAAACAATGAATTGGGAGAATTTAGCTCCACCCTTATAATATCCATCTGTTTAACGTAACCCACCCCACCCATTTTATGATATGGTTAAGTTAGGACATTTTCTTAATTTTAGGAAGTGGAGCTTCAAGACTATCTACCTAGATTCCCCTTCATTCCATATTCCTAAGCCCCTAAGGATATTCAGTGCCATTATCCAAGGTCTTTACAAAATATAAATCAGAGTGCATGAAATAAAATACTCTCCTTGGGTATTTTTCTACTCCTATCTGGATCTCTTCCAGCAGGGTAGACATCTCTCCTACAGAGCCCTCTTCAGATCTGCCTTCCTCCTGGTTCACCTCTCCTAGTCACTTAGTTCCCAACATGGGTGTCATCATGACTCCTCCTTCCTTGACTTCCACAGCTAATCTGTCATTGAGTCCTGCGAGTTCTACCTCCATACTATCTTTCATAAGCTGTTTCCTTTCCATTTCTTTGGCACCAGTTGGTATTTATTCTCACAGTTTCTTGACCATGCCACAGCTTTTTAAAATGTTTTCCTCTCCTCCAGCATTTCCCTCCCACTATTCCATCCTACACATCTCTTCCATATTACCCTTTATAATGTATTCAACAAACATTTACTAAACCTGTATTATATGCCAGGTGCTAAGCAATCAAAGATGAAAAAGGCATGGACCTTCACCCCAAGGAACTCAGGCTAGAGTGAGGCACATGCACAGAGGCAGTGGAAGGTGGGCATGAAGGGTGCAGGCTGTAGAGTCAGAGGGACTGGATTCCTAGCACAGGCCCTGCCCAGCCATGTGACTCTGGGTAACTTAAATGCTCCATGGCTCAAAGTCCTCATTTGCAAATGGAGGTAATGATAGCACTTATTTCATAAGTTTGTGGGAAGGACAGAATAAGATAATCCATATAAGGCACATACAACAGTGCTTGACATATGATAAACTCTCATTAAATAATTGTAGCTCTTATTATAAAGCAATGCTTCCCAGACTCTCTGTGGTAAAGGGCCATTTTTTGGTTCATTGGTTTGTTGGATTGATTTCCAGTAAACCATAAGGTGATATGTGGTCCTACTGGTATGTAGCTCACACAACATGCAGCTTACCATTTAAGTTTGACAATACCTGAGCTGGTCTGTGCCCTGATCTATGAGATAAGTGGTTTGACCACAATGTCACATTGGTAACAGTGCTTCTAAACATTTACCTATGTTTTTGTGTACCCATAATGCTCAGTTCATGGGTCAGAATCAATCCTTGGACTACAGGGATTAAATAGCACTGTGATAAAGCACAGCTTTAATTTTTTCCACTCCCTTTCTCCTAAGTGACTCCTAGTGAAGGATACAAATCATTAATTTGGCATTTGGGAACCTCCACACTCAAGCTACATCCTACCTTTCAAGCCTTTTGTCTAATGACTTTCTTTTGCAAACCTGAGTCCATGGGTTCTCAAACAGCTTCAGGAAATAGGTATAGGGATGCGGGTGGAGGATAATTCACCCTCTTTCATCCTCTTCTGAAGATTTCTGACTATCTGAAATTGTCTTGTTTCTTTATCATCTGTCTTTCCCAAGGAACCTAGACTGTGTTGTTGGCTATGATATTGCTAATGCCTAGTATAGTACCTGGCACATAAATATTCATTAGATGAATAAGTGAATAATAAAAAAAAAATAATTTGCTGCTAAACCATTTAAAATCCACTCTGCTAGGCATGTTAAATCTTTAAAGCTTAGAATTTCTTGCCTTTAACAAGAAGTAGGTTTGGGTTCTTTTTGCATCCAGAATGACCTTTTCTATCATTGAATTTTGGCTACTATTAACCAATTATAATTCAACTCAAACAAAGCATCTTCCAAGAAACAGTTTTTTAACTTCCCATTCTACTGTGTGTTCTCTCTATTACAGTGCTTTCTAACACATTTTATTATGTATTATTTATGATGTAAACCCATTACTAAATTACAAAGTCATGGGGATGGCAAGAGCTTGTCATAATTCATACTTGTATTTTCAAAAGTGCTTAACAGTGTCTAATAGGTAGTGAGAACTGAATGCTGAATTATGTGGATTATATCTAAATTCCTCAAAATCTATTAAAGTCTGAAGAACCAGTTCAAGTCTTGCCTCCTTCATAAAGCCTTGCTTGAATATTCCCACCTGGACCATTTTATCTGTTTTCTAAATCCTTATAGCCTTTTTTATGGTTAGCCTTTAATTAGCATTTAAAAATTCACTCATGTTTTTATGTCCTGAACACATGTCTATGTTTTGCAGTTATGTTTAGGGACTTGTTATAGATGTTAGAGTAAATAACAAAGAATAAGAAAATCCTTGCCTTCAAAAACTGTACCATAGAGTTTTTACTATGCAATTTTTAGGGATGTGTGAGTGCGTGTGTATTTTTTATTGTTCTTTTTCTCCTCAACTTGAGTATATACATCTTGAGATCTTGAGGGAGGGATATTTATAAGCCTTTTACAGAACACAGCTTAGCCTGCAGGACCTAGAAAATACTCGATACAAATGGGATTCATTATACATACATTGTTATATCCATATGGCACAAACTTATTTTCTCTTATGAGAAGGCAATCATCTGTCTTTTGTAGAAAAATGTGGTAACCATGTGACACTGAAACTACAGACCACTAATACAGGTGAGGTCTGACAATGTTGATGTCTTCACCTGTAGAGAAAGACTGTAATAACCCATGCTCCATAGAACACTTAAATCTGGTGCCTTGAGAGATAATTAGATGCAAATAGAATGTGATAGGAAACATTTACCAGTCAGGTAGAGAAAAACTTTGTTAATTTGAAATGCAAGGGACCAGAAAAATGAGCTCGGAATTAATTGGGTTTGGATTATCTGATATTTTTATTAAGGGTCTTTAGTCATTTAGGCAATAACAGCTGCTGTTGGAATTTTTCAGTGTTGGCCCTCTGAGGTTTTAGTCAAAGCATGATTTCTTATGGTGGTAAGGTAATGAATGCATTTAACTATCAACCTTTGCAGCTGGACATACATATCTAGCAATTTTCCAAGACTTTCATCAGCCCACCCATGTTTCCATCTATCAGGTTTATTTTTATGTCATTCCTGTTTGTAATGACTGCTACTATCCATGACTCACTCAAATTTAATTCCTCCCTATCAGATAGCAAAGAGAATTGATTGGGGCCTTCCAAGGAACCAGAGGAAAAGGCCATCTGATTGCTTCTTTTATCTGAAGTTATCTGAATGTTTAATTGCAAGGCTGATCAAGCTCTTTATTTGTACAATAAATATTGTAGAAATCTAGCCATTGGAACGTGTGAAGGAATAATAAGTCACTGACCAAGGTGTAAAGTTCTTTCAGGGCTATTCTAAATCATCTTTGAAAGGTGGAGCCCCATAGTACAAAAGTCAAGGTTACTTGTAATGCTCTCTTAGTAGACAAATCAAAAACCCCACTAGAATATATTTATGTCATTTTAAATTTGAAAACTTTGCTTTGATGATTTTGTTAAGCAAATGAAAATGACAGCTCTGTGGCAGAATTTTAGGTTTGCTTATTCTGCTTACCTAACTCTATCCACAGCTTACAGTTTAATAAGAAAGACAAACTACACATAAAGAGTAAGCACATGTAACTAGACACAGAGCAATATACTGCAAATTAGTGATAAAGATAAGGCTCTAAACATTTAGGGAAGGGATCCTGATTACATGTGAGGCCAGTGCTGACTAAGCAATGTTGAATCACCTAGTGTGTCACATGTAATGGACATCAGATACATGGCTTACTGGACAACAGATAGGTTCTCCTAAGGTGGAGAGGCCAGTTTAACTATTAATAGAACTTTTCGTTCTCTTGTTGTACTGGAAACATCTCTCCCATGCTACATTAAGTTACTGCAGGGCCTCATAGTCCTTCCAAGCTGAGAGGGATTTCCTGAGACAGCCCTGTCATGCCCATGTGTCTACCACACCAGGGTCCAGGTTGCTTAATACCCTCACAGTCTAACTCCCACGTTCTGCTTTATCTGCCCTCATCACTCTTTGCCCTACACCCAATCAGCTTTATGGTATAGGGCACATTCTGCATGGAACTGAGCACAAACCAAATGTAAACCTTTCCCTTTTTAGGAAATGCTTTGTTTCTCTTGTTTTCCCCCCTTTTTCTCTTTCCCTTCCTTCTCTTGGAAGCTCTTCTATTTCCAGAGTAGATAAATTGGGATACTCAGGGTACTTTGTATTAACCTGGGGTTAAATAAGTAAATGAGTGGATATATTTTCATGATTCTTCAGACTCATCCAAGCACTAATTACTGAAAATATATTTTTGGCTCACAACGAATCCTAGATTTACAGGCTTCCCCTCAAAGTGAGCTGACTTCAGTCTAATGACTGAGTGTAAAATTGAAATGAACATGTCTGTAACTCAAACCCACTGAGCCATCCAGTACCTGGTCCTTTTAATAGGAACAAATTATATTATTTATGGGATATGGAAAGGTCATTCAACCGACCTGGTTCCATCCCCTGAATAAATGAATTTGCTTCCTCTTTGAGAATTTCTAATGAGTTCAAGTTTTCCTCCTATAAAATATTAGTTGGTGCTAGGGGAAAAAAAACAGCTTTGGAACCCACCATTTTGGGGTAGGGTGTTACTTTAGCTGCCAAACAGCTCAAGCAGTTTTCTGGTATCATAAATGTTAGGAGCACAGCTGACTTGAATGAACTTTCTGGGTCTTATCTCTCAGCAACTTTCCCAAAGCAGTGTTTTGAAGATCTTAGTAGAATGTGCTCAGAGTGAGATGAAAGAATATTCTCTTAACAAGGTCTTAGAATTCCAGAAGAGAAGTGCTTAAGTAAGTATATTGAAGATTTCCCTGAACTAAAAATTTTAAAAAATGGGCTTGAGATATAATTGCCATAAGTTGTAGAAAACTATAAAATGAAGAAAATGAAAAATAAACATGGAAATATAGGATAAAAGACAGGCAGTGTAGGGGATCAACATCTGAGAAGGAAGTTGGATGTATTTATAACTTACATGGTGCTTGTTGTATGCTGTCACAGTAAACCTTTTGTAGATGCTAACCATCAAATCTTTATCCTTTATCCTTACACTGTATGTAGGATAAAACATTAGCCCCATTTGACAGTTGAATAAATTGAGACATGACAAAGCTACCTAACCTGCCCAATGTTTCCCAGAAGGAAAGTGGCAGAGCTGGGATTTGAACCCAAACATTTAGGTTGCAGAATCCATGCATCAGAAAGTACTGCTGCTCTGCTCTCTGGAAGTCAATCTATAAAGCCAGAATCAGGGGCCAGGTTGGAAGTAAGAGAGTATTTTCTGACCTGTTTAGAGGGTAGTACAGAACGACAGCCCTGGAAAGGTCAATAGGGGAAGGATGGGACAGGCAGGCAAGGAGCTTTCAGGGACAGGAAGGCAGTGAGCTTAGTAACTGGGCAAGCAGTCTCAGGAGCACAAACCCAGGGATGCAAGCCAGATGTCAGTCATGCCGAAACAGTTGAAAGACCATACATTCGTGTGAGCAGTCCACGGCTTTGTTTGGAGTCCAGATAGAAGACTTGACTACTGCACTGCAGGGATCTTTTTATTATAAGAATGAATAACTTCAGTGCCAGGAAAGCTCCTTGCTAGTTCCTATTGATGCAGGATGGAGTCATAGGACAGGAGCAGCTCAGATCCCAAAGAACAGAGTAGATAATCGAGGTCCCTGGGGGCAAGCAGAAGTCAGGATTATAAGGCACTGATAATTAATTTTGAAGCCCTAGGAAAATAATATGGCAATTGTTACTTCTCCGTGGCTTCTTAACGGGTATTTCAAACCTCTCACCCCCCTCTGTTAATTCTATCAACAGCTTATAGTTGAGTAAGAAAGACAAAATATTTCAAATCTATTTCCTTCTTTCTCTGTTTCTCTGGAGGTTCAGGGGAAGGTGCCCAACAGATAGAATATGGACAGCTGGAGGCCTTTTGGCAGGAAAGGCTTTGGAAGTTATGATGCTATGAGTCTCAGGGTTGCCTCTCATTCTTCTGAGGAGGTTCTGTTTAATATGTCAAGAGTGTCTATTATCTACTTCTCCAAAGAAGTATGACAGTATGGCAGACTGTCCCTCAGGGATTCCTGCCTAGCCATAGGCTATTTTCCTGACGCACTAGCATCCCACACAGACTTTCCATACTTTCTGATTCTGGCTCTGCCAAGCCTGTCAGCTACTGGGAATTTGACCACGTAAATCTTTTGCTGTCTTTTTTTTTTTTTTTTTTTTTTTTTAACCCCCCACCCCCCCACCTGCTTTGCCTTGAGCCATGAGAAATGACTGCAGAGAGAGCCTGATCTTCCCTGATCTTATCGGCACCCTCAGTCATGGTCTTGCCCAGCTCAAAGGAGCTGCTATCAGTAGTACTGATTAAGCATTTCTCTTCCCTGGATCTGTTAAGTCATGCTCCATGACATGCAGACACACCACATGTCTCATGGGTAGAGCCTCCATTGTAGATTCAGGTGTATGGCAGGCAGCTCTCCAACTGTCAATCAAGAAAGCACTTGTTTTTATCATCTGCTTGATTACTTTAATTTTTTTCTTGGAGTTCGCCTCATTGTTCTGTAGTAAATATAGCAAAGTTGATTTTTTTCACTTCTAAATGTATTGACCAGGGAAGCTAAATTCCTGAGTGATAATGCTACACATCCATGTGAGATACAGGATAAAGCCTTGCAGTGACTTGTTTTCCCCATCCATAAAGTGGGAATAGTTCATGTTAAAAAGGAAGCCATTATATATTATACTGTCCTTACATTGCATTGCTACTTTTATTTGAAACTCTGCTGAAAATTAGAGACTGTATATTTCCCAGCCAATTCATGCTACTGCAAGTCTGTTAGAGTCAAGAACTCAAAGAAATATGTACAAGGTGTGTTGTAGACTAAGTCTGGCAGAGTTAAAATAAAGAGGGATGCTTCAAAAATCATTCAGGTGGTGATGCAGAAATGCAGCCTGAGATCCAGCACAGACTGGGAAATTTGATCTAAGTCCTTTGAACAATGTGACTTATCACTCCAGCCACTCTTGCCTCCTTTAGGATGCCAAGCTGTCAACAGCATGAAAGAAATAGGTCTGCATTCAGAAATAAGCCAACCATGAAAAATGTAGGGGACTTAAATTGGACAAAGTTTAGCTTTTCAGAAATTTATGATGATAATAATTAAGCTTCAAAGGAGGAAGAAAATGTTAAGACTGATGGCTTAGAATGAGACCAATTAGCAAAGCTGTATTTTGATATACACAAAAACTTATTGAACATGTTTATGTTCCTTTCCCCTTTTCTCTCCCATGACATCCCCTCTTCCAAACTAAATGTTATAGCAATGTGTCTTACAGGAGAAGACTCTAACTTCGAAAGCATACAACAGCTGAAGCTCTTTAAGAGATTAAATAACCCCACTGAGTCAGGTCACTTAGGTTAATCCAAACTCACCAGAATAAGTGAGCTCTTGCCCCTTAACTCAGTGGTTCTCAATTTTTTTTTCCCTGGGCGAGCATCATCACCATCACCTGGGAATCTATTAAGTACACATTCTCAGGTTCCACCCCAGACCTGCCAACTCAGAAACTCTGGGGTGGGGCCCAGTGGTCTGTCTTAACAAGATTCTCTAGGTGATTTTAATGCACTTCAAGTTTGAGAATCATTGTTCAAATTAACCTTTGCTGCATATTGTAATCACCTGTTGAGCTTCAAAAAAGAAGGAGGAGGAGAAGAGGGAGGAGAAGGAGGGGAATGTATGCCAAGTTCCACCTCCAGAGGTACTCAATTAATTGATCAGGAGTGCAGCATCCAGGAACTTCTTTTTTTTTAACTTTATTTTTAAAGAAGTTTCTAGGGTACAGAAAAGTTACATGGAAAATATTGGGGATTCCTATATATGCCACTCCTTCCCTTCCCACATTTTTCCCTATTAATAAAATCTTACATTTTGATGAAAAATATTGAAGCATTGCTACTAACCATGGTCAATTGTTTACATTATGGTTTATACTTTGCACCATACCATTTTCTAGGTTTTGACAAAACGTATAATGGCCTGAATCCATCACTGCAAAATCATGCAGAACAATTCAATTCCTCAAAATGCCCTATGTTCTACATATTATTCCCTCCTCCTCCCCTTAGAAACTTGGTGACCAATATCTTTATATTAATGCTACAAGTTCTTCCACTACACAATAATAATAAGTCTACTTTGATCCATAGTTGCGTTCCCCACTTATGTTTGTTCATTCCTCAATCTTGAGGAATTTGGGAGGGTGACGCCCACCCTGCTTCAGATTGAGAGGGGGCTTAGACCTTATGGGGCAGATGGAAGGAACTGTTTTGCTTGCTGTTGTAGATACTCCTTGCTTTTTGGGATGGCTGTTGTCCATCATCATCATTTTTTTAGTTGTCCTGGGTGAATCCGATGAACTAGAGAGTAGGTGTTGGCTGCAACTCTGCTGATTTTTAGGGCTCATCCGGCATATGAATAGACCAGAGATTTAACTCTCTTGGACATATATTTAATGGGTATACTTCTAATTATAGGTTTAAATAAAAAGGGTAGAAGTATCTTGTGTAGGGAAGTTATAAATGAGCCTAACTCTGTTACAGTGGGTAAATAAGTTATCATATATTCCAAGGTAAAGCTGACAATGGGGTACTGATTTCATGGAGTTGTGTGCCTTGCTAGAGTTGCTTGATGTCGCTAGAGTTCTCAGGAGCGCCCCTGCTTGAGGCAGTGTTTACTGTGGTAGTTAATGAGATCCACCTGAAATGTGCATAAGTGTAACCTATGGAATGACCTCCTGACTCACTTTGAACTCTCAGGCATAAAAACTCATCTGTGTTTAATTTTTCCCCCTTTTGGTCAAGGTCTTTTCCAAAAGCATTGCTAGTTGGCACTTGGTAATAATCCCTTGGTGCCAGGGAGGCTTATCCCCTGGAGTCATGTCCCACACTGGAGGAAAGGTAGTGAGTTAATTTGCTGAGTTTGGCTTAGAGAAAAGCCATATTTGAGTAACAAGGAGGTTTTCAGGAGGTAACTCTTAGGCAATAGATATTATTAGGCTAAGTTTCAATTTTACAAGGATGAGGTTCATAAATACAAGTATTAATATTGAAGGCTTGGCATATTGGTCTGTTTTATTTTATTAGGCATTGCCTATGTCTATGTGCTATAGAGATTCTTGCCACTCTATTAGAGACTCTAACAGGGCTCCCTAGGATGGAAATTTAATATTTTGTTGGATGCTGTATTTTTTCAAATGCCTTTTTTGCATTGATAGAGATAGTCATGTAATTTCCCCCCCTTCAATCTGTTAATGTGGTGTATTACTTTGATTTTCTTATGTTGAACCATCCTTGCATACCTGGGATAAAACCCATTTGATCATGGTATATAATTTGATTGATGTGTTGTTGGATAAGATTAGCAAGTATTTTGTTGAGGATTTTAGCATCCAGTGTCATTAGAAAGATTGGTCTATAGTTTTCTTTTCTTGTAGCATCTTTATGTGGCTTTGGTATTAGAGTGATGCTGGTATTATTGAAATAGGTAATATTCTCTCCTCTTCAATTTTTTGGAAGAGTTTGAGCAGGGTTGGTATTAGTTCTTTCTGGAATGATTGGAAGATTTCACCTATGAAGCCATCTGATGCTGGAGTTTTCTTGGTTGGGAGGTTTTTAATGACTAGTTCAATCTTACTACTTGTGATTGATCTGTTGAGTTCTTCTATTTATTCTTTTGTCAATGTAGCTTGCTTGTGTGTTTCTAGAAATCCATCCATTTCATCTAAATTGTCCATCTTGTTGCCATACATTTTTTCAATGTATCTTCTTATGATACTCTTTATTTCTGTGGGGTCAGTGGTGATATCCCCTCTCTCATTTATGATTTTATTATTTGCATCTTCTGTGTTTTTTTTTCTTTGTTAGTCTACCTAAGGGATCGTCAATTATAGTACTCTTATCAAAGAACCAGACTTTGACTTTGTTAATTTTGTTTTTTATTCTAAATTTCATTTAATTCTGCTCTAATCTTTATTTCCTTCCTTCTGATTGCTTTTGGATTAATTTTTTGTTCTTGTTCTAGTTTTTCAAGATGTGCGGTTAGGTCTTTGATTTTAGCTCCTTCTTTTTTATGGCTATAAATTTCTCTCTCAGCACCGCTTTAGCTGCATCCCATAGAGTTTTGATATATTGTTTTCTCATTTTCATTCGCTTTAAGGTAGTTACTGATTTCCTTTGCAACTTCCTTCTTGACCCACTGGTTGTCTAAGAGTGTGTTTTTTAACTCCCATATCTTTTTGCCTATTCCAATTTCCCACCCATTATTGATTTTTGGCTTCATTCCATTGTGCTCAGAGACAGTGCTTTGTAAATTTCAATCTTTCTAAATTCATTGAGACTTGTTTTATGATCTAACATGTAGTCTGTCCTGGAGAATGATCCATGATTACTCAAGAAGAATGTATATCCTGCTGCTTTTGGGTGTAATGTTTTAAGTCCATTAGGGCTAGTTTCTCTAATGAATTTTTCAATGTTTCTTTATTGAGCCTCTGTCGAGATGTTCTGTCTAATTATGATAATGTTGTATTGAAGTCCTCCAGTATGATTGTAGAGGCACCTTTTTCTCCCAATAGTTTTTCCAGTATTTGCCTCAAGTATTTTGGGGCTCCCTGGTTAGGTGAATAAATATTTTTGACTGTTCTTTCTTCTTGGTTGAGTATCCCTTTTATTACTATATAGTGCCCTTCTTTGTTTCTTACAACAGTTTTACATTTAAAGTCTATTTTGTCTGATATTAGTATAGTTAATACCATCATTTTTTCTTTTAGCACCTTAATTATGTCATACCACTACCTTCTCACCTCCATGGTTTCAGATGAGAAATCAACACATAATCTTATCAAGCTTCACTTATCTGTGATGGATCTCTTTTATCTTGATTCTTTCAGGATTCTGTCTTTGACTTGAGCTTTTGACAGCCTGTTAAGTATATATATCTGAGGGTAGGTCTGATAGGATTTATTGTGCTTAGACTACATTGCACTTCCTGGACATAAACATCTGTGGCCCTCATAAGAGTTGGGAAATTATTTGGCCTTATTTCCTCAAACATTCCTACTGCTCTCTTTCCCTTCTCTTCTCTGAGATGCCCATAACACATATGTTTGTGTACTTCATGTTGTGATTCAAATTCCTGTGTCCCTGCTGATTTTTTTCCATTCTTTGTCTATCTGTTGTACTATTTGTGTGATTTTGGATGTCCTTTCTTCTACTTCTCTAATTCTTTCCTCTGCCTGTTCAAATCTGCTGTTATGTGCCTCTAGTGTATTTTTAATTTCTTGCATTGTGTCTTTCATCACTGTAACATCTGTTATCTTTTTATGTAGGTTTACAATTCCTTCCTTATGTTCCCCCAGTGTCTTTTTTTATGTTTTTATTTTATTTATTTCTCCCCACCCCCTCATTGTTTGCATTTGTTGTGTCTGTTCATCTTCCTTGTTTCTTTAGGAGGCACTGGGAACCAAACCCAGGACCTCCAATATGGGAGGGAGGTACCTAATCACTTGAGCCACCTCCGTTCCCTGCTTTGTTGTGTCTTTCATTATGTTTTTCTTCTTGTGTCTCTTATTGTGTCAGCTTGCCACACCTCCCTGTCATGCCAGCTCACTGTCTTCTTTAGGAGGCACCAGGAACCAAACCAGGGACTTCCCATGTGGTAGGTGGGAGCCCAATTGCTTGAGCCACATCTGCTTCCCCCAATGACATTTTTTTTAGGCCAGTAAAAATAATTTGTTTGGGAAATGAGGCAAAGAACAGAGCTTGCTGAGAAATAAGAGAAAGATAGAAATATGCACCAAATTTGGTGCGGGCTCCTCTAGGCAGAGAGATCCCCCAATGTCTTTAAAAAAATTTTTTTTTTTTTTTAATTTATCCTCCTCTTGTGGCTTGTGCTTGCTGTGTCCATTTGCTTAGCATTTTTCTGTGTCTGCTTGTCTCCCTTTGTTGCATCATCTTGCTGCGCTGGCTCAGCGGGCTGTCAGCTTACTGCACCACGCGGTGGGCCAGCTTGCCTTCACCAGTAGGGCCCAGGAAGTGAACCCAGAACCTCCCATATGGTAAACGGGAACCCAACCAATTGAGCCACAGCCGTTTCCCCCCCACCCCCCCCAATGTCTTTTTGATATTAGTTATCCCTTCATTTATTTCATTGAGTTGATTAAGGATATTTGTTTGGACATCCTTGATTAGTTGCTCCATTTTGTGTGTCTCCTTCTGCTTTTTAGTTTGTTCATTAGACTGGGCCATGACTTTCTGTTTCTTAGAATGGCTTGTAGTTTTTTGCTGATATCTAGACATCTGTTTATCCTGATGAGCTTATTCAGTTGGTTAGTTTCTCTTTCTAGTCTAGCATTTTCTTTCTTTCTTTCTTTCTTTTTGCTTTTGTGTTAGAAGACCTCTTTATCACTTGGTTCCACTTATTCTATATCCTTGTAGTTACTCTTGTTAAATGGAAAACATATTAGATGCACAAAAAAGGAAAGAAAGAAAAGATTAAAGAAAAATGAAAGAAAATATAAAAAAGAAGGAAGAAGAAGGAACAAAAAAGAGATGGAAAAAAAAAGGGAAAAATAGTAAAATATAATAAAAATTTGAAAAAGTGAAAAAAAGAAATAGGAAAAAATAAAAGGCCACATAAGTGAGAAGAGAGGAAAGACAGACAAAATAGGGAAAGGCAGGAAGGAAGGAAAGAAGAGGGGGGAAAATGACAGGAAAAGAAGAAAAAATAAATAAAAGAGGAAAGAAAGGAAAAAAAGAAAATAGAGGGTGAAATCATATATTAAATAAAAGATAAAAAGGGAAGAAAAAAGAAAAAGAAAAGGGGAAAATAAAAGACAAAAGAAGGGCAAAGAGAAGAAAGAAAAGACAAACTGGTGAAGAAGGAATGAAAATGAGGGAGAGGAGACAAAGAAAAAAACAAGCAAAACAAAACAAAACAAAAGGTAACAAAAATCTGAGTCTCCATCTCAGTCCTCCTGGCCTGGCTCGGCTCCTCCTCTCAGACTGCCTGTCTTGGCCAAAGGATCTCCCCACAAAAAAACAAACAAACAAAGAAAAAACACCAGGCCTCCCTTTCGGGCCACCAGTGACTCACTAGTCTACTCCACTCCAGCTGCTTGTACCTGACAGTCAATCCCCCCACAGCCACCCTATCCTCTAGTACCGGGATAAAGAAAAAATATTTTAAAACATAAAAAATAATTAAAAAAAAAAAAAAAAAAAGGGAAATGGGGGAAAAAGAGAGAGAGAGAGAAAGGGAAGAAGGAAAAGCCCCAACAACTTCCGGCTAAGTTCTCTCAGCTCGCCCTGCATGTAGCCCGCCCCGCCCACCCAAAGCTGACTGGGCACAGGCCCGCCTGTGGGATCACTCCTCAGCAGCTCCCCTAAAGCCAGCTGTGTGGCTCCTCCTCTCCCAGGACCTACTGGGCAGTTTACCTCTAGGCCTGGGCTGGCTGGTAAGCTCCCTTCTTGTACTGGCCTGCTGAGCAGCTCCCCTTTTCCCCTGTACTGGCCTGCTGAGCAGCTCCCCTTTTCCCCTGTGCCCAGCTGGAACCGCTCCCTTTCCAGCCAACCTCTCCTACCGCCCCCACAACATCCGGCTTCCTCTATGTCCAGGAAGCCTGCCTACCTTCCCACAGTTTCTAGAGGAAGAGTACAACTTCCTCTACTCCGCGGTCTTGGATCCCAGCCATGGACTTCTTTTAAAAGCCCGGAGAGGATTCTTAGATGCAGTCCACGTGGCAAACCAGTGTGTAAAGTCTTGTCACTAAAAGTTTGAGAAACTTCTCAAACTAATGTGCATGTAAATATCCTGGGGAATCCTTTAAAATACAGATGTGATTTGGCAGGTCTGGGATGGGGCCTGAGAACGTGTATTTCTAAGAAGCGCCCACAATACCTGATTCTGCTGGTTGGGGGACCCCAGGTTGAATCCTAAGCCCAAAAGCATCCTGACCACTGTGAGTGCTCACAGTTAGTACCATTCTGGGAGGCCTAGTCCTGGATGCTTTCACAAATGGAGTCAACTGAGGTGCAACTTTCAAGAGTCAGCTGTGTTAGTTCCCAAACTTTCCCATGCCAACCTGTTTACAACAGGTGTAACTTATTTTGTAACTTAAAATTTTTGAAAGCCAATAAAAATATTACTGTGTAAAGTTTTTTTCCCTATGATACTAAGAAAAATAATTTGAGAACTTCTGAAAGTCTCCATAAGGCAAACTGGCCTGGAAAGAAAAGCTGTTCAATTAAATGTGGGCAATTCACTCCATGTCATAAAAATCTAGATAGATTCTGTGCTCAGAATGCCCTGTGATTTTAAAGTTCTGTTCACTTTAAAGAAGCAGGAACTGGAAATATCAAGGGTGTGGTTTATGCAACACAGATGATATAAAATTTCAATCCGAGGGCACAGACTCAAAGAAAAATTTCTGGTCTGATATAAAAAGTTTTTGAATTAAGACAGCATTTATGTGTTTCAGTTGAAATAAAATATTTGATGCCTGCATGTATCATTTTTATAATTTCCTGCTTTACTTGACCACATTGATTGACTACTAGCCCCAATTGTGTCAGGTAAAGAGGCCCAACTGTAATTTTGTTTTATAAGGACATGACTAATAACTACGACGTATTGCACATTAGCTGCATATCAGGCACTAGGATAAGTGTCTAGCATTTATTTTGACTAATACTCACAAGACTTCTAGAACATCGCATTAATATTCTCATTTTATTGCTGAGGGAACAGAGGAGTATGGTTTCTTCTGTTTTCACATATTGCTGACATTGTAGCATCACACACAGTCTAAGAAATATGAGATTCCTTAAAGTATCGTAAATTTGCTTAAAAAATACTTGATTAAAACATTCAAAGTACATTGAATAATAAATGTATAATTGTTACTTGAAATGGAAACAAAACAATTTATAGGTAATACATTGCTATAGTCTTAACTAACAAAGTGATTGTATAATACAAAAGTTGGGAGGTAAAAGGCAACAACCTCTCACAAACTGGCCCCAACCTAGCTTTCAAGTTTCATTATGTCACAACCCCAACACATGCACAGAAACACACACACACACCTGTAGTCTGCGTGCCCTGGACATCTTGATCTTGTGTGTAAAGTCACATTTTCCTGACTTTACTTACTCTGTCTCCTCTGACTGAAATGTCCCTTCTTCTCACCTCGTTCTTCATGAACTTTGACTCATCCTTAATGTTAGGCAATTCCTCCTCTAGGAACAATCTAGTGATTGTTAAGAATCAATCACTTTTCTCAGGGCCAGGTGGTGCCTTCAGGACTTGGTAGGATAGAGGTCAATGTGTGTAGACAAGTGGTTACTGAAGCTCTAGGTGAGAAAAATGAATTTGGCAGAATTAGTTCATTAAACAAATGCTTAAACGCCTACTCTGTGGCAGGTACTGAGGGTAAAGCAGTGACAAGGCAGACGTGGGCCCTGCCTTCCCGGGCTTGCAAGCTGGTGGAACAAGGTGTGCTGCCCATGCAGTTGTTCCCAAGTTCCACTTTCCTAGCTCTTGCTCGCACTTGCTGAGTTTTTCATACGAAGCTCAGGGCTTCCGTTTTAGGTTCTGTCTCTTTGGATCTTCAGGATCTCTCCAAACTTCCCAGTATCAGCCTTGACCACCCACATACCACTCTGCATTTAGGAAATGATTGTCCTCACTACATTGTTTGATTACAATGGGAATCCTGCAATCTCCTAACTTTTCTCTCTTCTTAGCCTCTTTTTTTTCACTATGTACTCTTTCAAAGCCAAAACTGTCTTATTTATCTTTGTTTTCCCATTTCCTTTTTAAACCTGGCACAATGCTTGGTTCAATAATCACTGAAAAATGAATGAATGACTTATTAAATAAATGATAAATAAAACCTTTCAAAGCACTATATTATTTCCCTTTTCCTCCAATTTCCATTGCTTCCCACATTTTCATTTTTCTTTTTCTCATACCAAACTACCAACAAAAAGGAAACAAAATATTGAAAATTTACTTTTTTCTATTTCATTCTAATGACTGTCTAGTGTTATTGCACGATGTGACAGTACCGTAAATTATTCTATCATTCCACCATCAGTGGGCAGCAATTATTCCTTTTTTTGCCATTATTGACAATACAGCAGTAAACAACCTTTTGTATACTACGGCATTTATTTTTGTGGGATAGATTCCTAGGAGTAAGATTTCTAGTTCAAAAATGTTTAAAAATTGTAGAGGCATTTCCCAGTTGCTTTTCCAAACAGGCTGTGCTATTGTACATTTCTAAGTATAGCTGACAGTATCCTGTTCCTCTCACCACACCCAGGAATAGTCATCATTGAGTTTTACATTTTGTGAGTTTCACTGGTACTTTGATTGATATTTTGTTAATAACCAGTGTTTTTGAACAATTTTGGTCACATTTATTGGACATTTGGATTTTATCTGGATGGCCTGTTTGAATTCATAACATATTTTAGCAAGTGCCCAATTTTTGTTTTTCCTTTATGTAAAATAGAAATAGTTATTATTTCTTTGCCATCTACATTTCAAATAATTTTCCAAATCTATTTGTGTATCACATTTTGACAAGCTGTTTTTCATTCAAAAGTAAGAATAGTTGAGTCTGTACTATTTCTTAATTAAATAATGATTTTCCTGAATTGAAATACTTTCTTAATATTCATAGTTATTAGGACATCCTATGGATTCTCTCTAGCCCATTGGTCTATTTTGTCAGTTATTGTGCTAATATATTAATTTGATCTGTTTGATTAGGCAAGACTCCTATTACTAGTTTCTTTTTCATGGTTTTCATGTCCATTTATTGATATTTATTCTACCACTTGCATATTAATATTATTGTATACAGTTCAAAAACAACTATGTTGATATTCCAATGGGAGTTATGTTACATTTATATAATAGTTTGGGGAGACATTTAATTGACTTGTCTTCTCATCCAGGAACATAGCATATTTTAAAAATTGATTTTATTTAAACATTTCCAAAACTATAAATACTCTGTACCCAGCAAGCAACAACTCCTCTGGCCCCTCTCCCCCATCCTCTGGTAACCTCTAATCTATCTGCCACTATTTTATATTATTTTTAATATAAATGCTATATTTTACTGACCTAAAATTTTCCAGAAATTTAAAATTTCTGGTTGGGATGACACAAAAGCTTCTTTGGAATGAAGGCTTTTCTGGAGCTGCCTGAAGTAAAGAGCTAGAGAATGAATGGAAGCTGCATCCCACCAAAGGTACAAAGTTCAGGAAGCCAAATCAGTTGTTAGGTTTCACTTGCCTAAGCCACACCAATGTGTCAAAAAGGTAGAGAGCCAGACATTTTTAATAACAGGGTACTGGACAAGAGACAACCATGAGGGAAAGCAAGAGGGTCCAAGTCACCTGCAGTGAAAGGTGGCATGTAGCTGGGTGCTGGCTCTAACAAAGTGCAACCTTGTGTGGTCCTAGGGCATCTGGTTGAAGGCATATACGGGTGTGCCCCGCTCACATCCCCCCATTGTGCATTCGGGCCGTAGGAGAGGACATGATGAGATGATGGGTCAGGAAGGAACCTGAGGTCTTCTGAATCAGTGGTTCTTAACCACGGATATTTTTGCCTCCTCCCCACAGGAAAATTTGACAGTATCTGGAGACCTGGAGACATTTTGATTGTTGAGATGGAGCTGGTTGTGACTAGCATTTACTGGGTAGAGGCCAGGGTTGCTGCTAAACATCTTAAAGTACACAGGATAGCTCCCAAACCAAAGCATAACCCAGGCCCTAATGTGAACAGTGCCCAGGTTAGGAAATCCTTTACAGAAAGATAAAGAATTATCCAAGGTGCCACTGCTTGTCAAAACTCGAGCAGGTGTATCTTGACTCCAAGCCTGGAGCTTTTGTTACTAGTATTCCCAGTGTGGTGTTTGTAGCTTAATGATTATTTCCAAAGTGCTTGCATGGACTTGAATAAAATGAGCATTTTTTTTTTTTTTTAAAGCAAAGGAGCTCTGCTTATAGCATTTCCTTTGCTGAATCTATAAACTATACAACCCAATAATTGCCTTTTCCTCTACTTTCCCTGAAAGTGTTCTTAGGAATAATAAGTTGGTACTTGCTGAGTGCTTTGAGCTCCTTTGGAAAGAGGTGCTAAAACCTTCTGTAAATTATTTTTATCACCTCTATAAAATTTAAAAGTAAAGTATCATTTCTTGTCAAAAGCAGGCCTTACCCTTATTTTCTTAAATTATAACCTCTGATTAGCTATTGAAACTCTCTGATTACAGGCTGACATTGTGCTATCCTGGGAATCATACCAGTTAAATCTATGAAATAATTGATTGTAGCCTGACAGGACTGAACTATTGTAGTTTGGAACAGAGCTTCAAAATAATGTAAAAGATTTGCTGCTAAAGCTATCCTTGTTTCAAATATGAGGTCAATGCTCTGGCTTTATTTATTGATTAATACTGTCAATTTGATTTATTAACTTTCTAATTACTAAGAGGGCTTTCTAAGGATTTATTACTCTTCACGAAAAACCATCATATCGGAGGGACACTTGAGGAGTCTTCATACTTTTGGTGCATGCCTTCAGGGAGGACTACAATCTGATGAATTTTTCTACCACCACCATCACCTCCCTCTACCCCTGTGAAAGTTCTGTCACCTTCCTTGTATGATGAAATTTAAGTCACTTTTAAAGTTACCTCAAAAATGAGTGTGATCCTTTCTAAGTAGAGGAAGTAAGGAGCAAACAAAAGAATTCACTCATTGTGGAAGTTAGTAAGAATGGACCACGGATGACCTGTGTCCTAACCCCTGGTCCAAAGGACACTATTAAACTAATGGGAGTTAGATGAAAAGACATGTACATGCTTGGATCAGTTGATCTTAGGAGTCTCTGAGGAAGAATGGTCAATAAAGCTGTCTTAGCTCTGTCAACTATAAGATGCATGGATCATTACTGGAGAAGGATTACTCCTTCCCCTTACAGCCACTTGGGCCTACTTAGCCAAAGTTTCACCTCCGTGTGCTCCAGTGGCAGCTCCAGACTTACCACGTGTTAGGCTAGCAGGAGCAACAACCTGATTGAAAGGTTGGTATCCAGGGGATTTTTCCGGCAAGTTGCATTTTCATAGCAGCAAGTGTGAGCTTTATTAAAAGATTGTCTGCTTATCAGGAAATGGCCTGGGGACCATAATGGTGATTATGGAGGGGCTATGGCCCCAGGACCACCTCTTCATTCAGCTACTATGGCGCCCAAGTGGGAACTTGGAATTGAGATCCGCTGAAATGTGGGTGGGAGCAGACAGCAGGCAGCAGGGCTGGAGTGGTGGGTATTAGAAGCTCTACTCATTGTGGGTTGTTATAAATTGTACTTGATAAATCCAGGGCCTTATCTATTATACTTCTCTGAGTGTTTAAATGTTTAAGCTCTAGCTCTTTTGTTGGCTTTTTTTCTTCTTCCCAATCCCTCAACGTGGACATACCTCATGATTCTGCCTTTCTGTAGGCCTCTGCTCCATTCTCCTTATGCTTGCCCTTGGGGATTTCATTCATTAGGCTACAGATGAGATGACCTTAAATCTAGTCCTGCTTACTTGCAGAGCCCCAGCCTGGAGTTTCCAGCTGTCTGCTGAGCACTCCACTTGCATGCCCTTTTAGTATCTTAAGCTAAATACGTCTGAAAACACTTATTTTTGCCTAGTCCTCAAGTCATCCCCTCCTCTGGCTCTACCGCACCCTTTTTTTTGAAGTGGAGTCTTTGTCTTCTCAGTCCCTCAGATCTATAGCCTGAGACATCTTGTATTTTCTCTCTTTGCTCTCCAAATCTAGCCTTATTTACTTTTTTCCTTCTTAAGTTCATTTATTTGATCCTTTTCTACTTTTGCTCCCTGATTATGAGTATTATCACATGTTATATATGAATACAGATTCTGTGCCTTCCAGAACTCAGGCTCTTTCACATATCCAATCCACTTGATAGTTACAAGAAGGATCCCAAAATGCCACCTTGAAGGATTTTTTAAAAGAATGGCATGACATGCTTTCATTCCATTGATGTTTATTATTAAGTATTCTCTTCATACTACTAGACACCATGCTATGTGCTAGTGATGGAATGATAAACAAGAGATATTGTCTTCACTCTCATGCATTTTAGTGGAAGGACCTACCCTAAATAGACAATTTAAAAAAATAAAAGATAAATATATCATTAGTGATATATTAAATAGATGCTATAAAAAAAACCAAGCCAACAATACAGTGGAAGAATAGAGAATAACTGGGTGCAAAGGTAGAGACCTAAGACCTGGCTATGATCTATGGCTCCATTCTATCAAATTTAGTTGAAATTTCTTTGTCTAAAAAAAAGGCACATTTTTTCCCACTCTTTCTATTGCTCAATTTATAAATTCCATATGCCAATACTGGTAGCTCAAATGTCATTGCTGAACTTTTTTTTTCCTATTCCTGTCATGCTTTCTTCTTTATGGTCCATCACTTTTCGTTGAAATCATGTCTTTCAATGGCAAGCCAAAACATATCTTCTTCATGAGACATTCACTGTTTTTATGCACTGAAAATTATCTGTTTATTATCTGGATTATCATAGAATTATTATTATTATTAGTAGTAGTATTTTGTATCACTCACCTGATACTTATCTTCCAGTAAACAGTAATTATTTGAGTACATACTTTAATCTCTTGCCAAGTTTTGAGCTGATAATCTCATTCATCTTTTGTCCCCTGAGATTGTCTAACACAGACCCTTGCTCTATTTAAGCATCCAATGACCATTTATTAAATGAATACATAAGCTATTCTTTAAAGAGGGTACCCAGCAGAATCACATCCAGTAACTAGTACATCCTACTCTTCTCTGCATTCTTAGAATTTTGTACATTGCCTAGCACATAGAGGTGCTCCATAAATCTTTGTTAAATTGAAGTGTCTGGTGCATTGTCACAAAGACAGTAGCAAGGAATAGCCTGGAGCTTAGGACTGTTAACCCTGGAGCTCCCTCAAGTCCTGGGCTAACAGTTTGCCAACTACAGCACATTTTAATACCCATAAACCCATTTCTTCTTGTCCTTGTTGTTGGCATAATCCCAGCATCAATTCCATTTTTTTGTAAGGAAATAACTGGATGGCACAGGGTGGCACTGGCTTCTTTTTTGGGAATCACTTTGTCTTCCAAATGTTGCAAAATATTTGGGAGAGTTTTACCCCCTTTTCTGAATAGCACACATAAAACATATTATCATTTTCAATCCTTCAAAGTGCTTGCTCTTTCAATGGCACAGCTAGCTCCTCTGTCTTCCACAACTGTGTTCTTTCCTCACTTCAAAGCCAACTTGGATAAAAATAAACTCCACAGATGCTGTTCTGAATGTATGTTTGTTAGCATAGACAGTGCATGTGAGCAAGATGAGAAAATAGGCAGACTCATATCAGCCTTTGGAGGCCCTAAAAACAATCAGGGAAATATTTCCACAGGGCTGAAACATGGGACATTAAGACATGGCCAAGTTTAATGTAAAATTATTCAGCAGCAGTTACAGGAGGCAAAAATGGAGCAGTAAAAACTGAAGGAGGGAAGGAGGGAAGAAAGGAAGGAGAGGGAGGACTAGAGAGAGAAAAGGGAAGAAGATAGGGAGGACTAAAGGGAAGGGATGGAGGGAAGGGGGAAACCTTTCTTTGATTTGATTCTCCTGTATACTAACTCAAACATAAAAGACATTCCTCAGTTAAATTAGTCAAGATTGTAGTCCTCATTATGGGAGAAAATTGAGCCATTAAAATAATTATTCTAAAATGCATATGTTGATGATAATAAGGTATGTTTTATTGCTTCTCTCTTTCAGGTTATTGAAATCCCTTAAGAACAATTATCCTGTTAGGCTTTATTATATGGCTATAAGGTAGGACCTGAAAAAATTATTTCTCTTTTGCAGTCTTGGAGATAAGTTAGAGATTTGTGTGTATTGTCCCACACCACCCAGCAACAGAAATTAACAACAGATATTATATTGGAGTTCAAGGCTGCCCATTCTTGAATTAGTAAATTTCCGCCCTTGTAGTCCACCTTGATTCTTGCAAACACTTTTGCCTGACATGAATGAATGCATCCAAAATGCCTCATTTAGTTGTTTCATCTCTGCCTTTTTCTTGTTGCTCAGAATTAAAACAATGAAAACAAAACATTTTGCCTCAAATTAACCAGAATCTGGCAAAGAAAGATATAAACCAGGCGGATTATTTCCCTTGAAAGATTTTAGTTCATATTAACAGGAACACTTATCTACTTGCAAGGCAAATGTCTCCCATCAGCCTCCAAAGATGTATTATGATTTGCAAACATTTTCTTTTTTTTATTTGGTACTTCTCCACTGGGAAGAGAGATGCTGGCCGAATTTGGTGACTTGTCCTTGTGGCATGTTCTGTGCCTTAACTTTAATTTCCCTTTTCTTCATTATATTCTTACAAAAATATACCATTATGTTCTCTGTGGCTCCCCATTTCTCTTTGCCTTATTAGAAAAGCTCTTCTAGGGGTATCTGCTGCTTGAAGTGGTTGAATGAATCAATTTTAATTTGGTTTTACCTTTTTGGAGTTAAAGAGATGTTGATTTGATATCTAAAACTCTGAAAGCCTTTTGAGGTCAGATCAGAATCTTTTCTATATAAAGTGTTTTGTTGCTCATGAGTTCCTTTGTTCTTCTCTCTTGAGGCTATTAACATGAGACAGTATATTTTATAGGTAATATTCCCTGGCTATAACTGGTTCTTTCCCACCTGAAATCCTAAATCTTTCATTTTTGATATAACAATCATTTCCAAAGTAGCAACTTGACATATTGTAAACATTTGACATGCATGAAAAACCTGGGATATATTTTTAGCTGCCTAATTTCAAGCAGCATTGGAGAAATAGGTTTGCAATAGAAAGTTTACTTCTATTCTCTGTCATGAAATATAGATGAGTAAGGAAAAGGGAAGAGTCTTTTTGCAAGAGGTTTATTTTTTAATCAGTAGACAAATTAAAAACTTCAAATTATAATTTGTTTATGAAAATTTGCAACGGTATGGATCTTCCAAATATCAATATTCTTAGGAAACATAAAATTGAATGCTAAAAGTCATGTCTATGAGAGGGACAATGAAAGACAAAGGATTGGAGGCTGTTGGATGAAAAAGGTATAACATGGCACTTTCAGAGAATCACAGTCTTTCAAACCCTTTTGTCCTCTTCATAATTCAACTCCATCTACCTGCTGTCCATGACCTACTG
Organism: Tolypeutes matacus; assembly: GCA_026826555.1. Classification (NCBI taxonomy): domain Eukaryota; kingdom Metazoa; phylum Chordata; class Mammalia; order Cingulata; family Chlamyphoridae; genus Tolypeutes; species Tolypeutes matacus. Next base: position 27,420,711 of record JAKSZT010054215.1, on the reverse strand, counting down.
AAACCATTTCCTTTCTGCACCTTCTGACTTCCATATCTATCCTTCTAGCCACACTGTTTTCTCACACTATCGCTTGTCTGCTCTTATCCTTTTTAACCTTGCTTCTTCCCGCTTTGTTGGTGGCCTTTGTAAAGCCTGGCCCAGAGTCACTGTCAAGGGCTTGTAAATCCCCCACCTCTCAGTGACGGTAACTTTGATCCCCATCTGAATGCTTCATGGCTCCACCTGTGAGAAGCTTTGCAGTGTGAAGGCATCTCCCATGTGATGTGGCTGGACTGCTCTGCATCTCTTAGTCTCTTCTCCCAGCTCCTGCTCCTCACTGGTTATCAGAACATCTCTTACCCAAAATGTTAGCAGAAATACGAAAGTCATCAACCTCAAGCTTATACCCACTTCAGATGTTTTCTTTCCTCTATTCTTAAATTCTAACAATGGTATTCTATCTCTTTTCTTCTCCCATCCTTTATTCATTGGTGATGTAAAGCAGTGCAGTGAGACATCTGAGTTTCACATCCATATGGGGCATAGAGTCATAGAGTTTGGGCACCTGGATCTCTGGATCAGTAGACTACTATGCTACCAGTGAATGCTGTCACTATAGCTGTCCTCAGGTCAGATTATCCATGTGAAGACAATATGCCTAAAGTGGAGTAGAGGTAACATATCTAGAGTTTGGGTGGTCCATGGGAGTGGCCTGAGAATGTACTGGGTAGAGTCAGGAAAAACTAGACTACATAGGATAAAGCACAGGCTTTCTAGCCAGAGATTTGTATACAAACCCTGGCTTCATGAATTGAGACAGTACCCTGACCTAGTGGCTCTGAATCCTACCCATTTGAATCTACTGGCAAACATATATATCTTTAAATATACAGAATTTTGTGTCAAAGTTCGGAATCTCTAACATACAGATTCTGAATATGAAATCAAAGAATCTGTATTTTAATCAGTTTTTTAGGTAATTTTAACAGCCTTGCACCAATCCCCAGATATGCATTTGGAAATCACTAACTTTACTTCTCTAAGTCTTATCTATAAAACGAGGATGATAATATTTGCTATACCATGAGTATGTTATAAATATTAAATGAGGTAATGCATGTAAAATGCTTTGCATAATGACTGTCTTATGGAAGTTGCTCAATGAATGGTGCCTGTGATTAAAAAGGAATTGAGGCAAAGGGGTCTTAAATAAAGGCTGAAAGGAATTAACAGAGAGAAAATGGTCCTGAAAAAATTCTGAGCTAGTAACTAACTGATGGCTATCTCTTGGCTTCTGATATATTTTATTCTGAAAGAATTTAAGCAAATCATCTTGGCTTAGACCCATAAAATCAAATTCCCTAGGTTTAAAATGCCCTTGTGTTAATTCTTGGTTAAATCCTTCATTTCCGTCACGGTCCTACATCTTTTAAATTTATTTTATTTTATTTTTTAATATAATAAACTGTTTTTAGAGAAGTTTTAGATTACAGAAAAGTTAGATTGAAAGTACAGGGGATTTCCATATACTCCACCCCCTTCCCTCCCCCATTTTTCCCTATTAATAACATATTAGTGTGGTACATTTGTTACAACTGATGAACAAATATTGAAGTATTGCTACTAACCAATTTTTAAATTAGGAAAATTGTTATAGGTATAAGAACAAGTAATTTCATTCCTAGCATGGGTAGCTGAGTAGCCTTTATATCCCAGCATCTTCTGTATCCAAGGAAACCCCAGTTCCCTGTATTCCGCTTTGACCTTGTGGTCTTCCTTGTTATCCTGCTGCCTTCTCAGATTCAGACCTCTTCTAACGCACCCACCCATATGACAAGATCTTGGAAATGTGGAAGCCTGCTATATCACTAAAAATGTTTTGTTTATTGGTCAAATTGTTATAAAAGTGCCCCAGCTTCTTCTCTTCTCCCACTTCCTGTGTGTGTGTGTGTTTGTGTACTGATTCCAGTTCATGGTACTTCTGGTCATTTCTTAGGAACTTCTCATGAATGGAATGATTGTCTAGGAACTTTCTGGAACCTCCAAACATGGTAAATGCCTGGTTAGTTGAAGCCAGTCCCTACAATCAGAATAGTGTCAGTCATCTTTTCCCCTTAAGTCTTGCCGTATTCTGACCCCCTCCAGCCACATGCTGTTCTTCCCTGGTCTCTGTGGGCTGAAGCCCTCTCACATGTCAGTCTTTCTGTATCTGTGTGTGAGAGCCCCAACCTTGTTAAGAAGTAGGGATCCACAGAGGGGTCTGGAAATAAGAATTCCAGTGATTCCAATGAAAGTTTAATCATTACAGCTGAGGCCTCCTAATTATTAGAATTGTCTTCCTCTGAGGCTAGAGAAAGCCTCTGGCTGCATGGACCCTTAACAAAAAATAGTTCTGGGGTTTGAAGGCAACTTAGTACCTGACTAGCTATGACCCTGTTATATGGGATCCATGAATGAGAAGTTTGTTTCTGATTATTTAATACCTCTACATAGATTCTTCAGTGTTCTGAGTGGTAGCCAGTATTCTCTCCTCAAAGTTGTTGAATCACAGATTAACTTTTGACCTGGATGAGCCCTTAACTGGTCATACCTCCCTTTCCCATTTCAGGTAGTTTTAGAAAGAAACAAAACACACAAGTACATATACATCTTTTTTTGGGGGGCGGGTGTACTGGGGCCGGTGATTGAACCTGAGACCTCCCATGTGGGAAGCTGGCACTCAACCACTGAGCCACATTGGCTCCCTTGAGTTGGCTTCTTCATTTGTTTGCTTGTTGTTTGTTTGTTTTTATTTGTTTTTTTCAGGAGGCATCGGGTTCCGGACCCAGGACCGCCCCTGTGGGAAGCAGACACTCAATAGCTTGAGCCACAATACCTAGCCCACATCATTTTTTTAAAAACAGATTTCTTGTGGTAGAATTTACATACCTTAAAATTAACCCATTGTAAATGTACAATTCATTGACTTTAGTAAATATAGCAAAATGTGCAATCATCACCGTAATCTAGTTTTGGAACTTATTCAGTAACCCCCCCCACCAAATCCCCACAAACCCACTTGGCATCCATCCCCACTCTTACCCTGGCCAACTAAATCACTGATCGGTTTCTGTCACCATATATTTACCTTTCCTGGATATTTCATACACATGGAATCACAGAATAAAAAACTTTTGCATCTGGCTTCTTAGTGTAATGTTTTTGAGGTTCATCTATGTTGTAGCATGTATTATTATTCCATTCCATTTTATTGCCAAACGGCATTCCATTTTAAGGATATACCACATTTTGTTTATCCATTCATCTCATTTTTATATACTGGATTGTTTCCAGTTTTTGGCTATTATGCATAATGCTACCATGAACATCATGTACAAGTCTTTGTGTATTCATTTTCTTGGGTAGATTTCTAGAAGTCTTATGATATGTATATATTTAACTAAAAAATGTAAACAACACTGCCGAGTTCTTTTCCAAAGTGGCTGTACCAATTTATATTTCCACCAGCAATGTTTGAGAGTTTCAATTTCTCTGGATCCTTACCATCTGTCTTTTTGATTATAGTTATTCTTGTGGGTATGTAGTAATATTTCATTGTGGTTTTAATTTGAATTTCCCAAATAAGTAAATATTTTGAGCAACTTTTTATGTGCTTACTAGCCATTTGTATGTCTCCTTTGGCGAAATGTCTACTCAAGTCATCTGGCCATTGTTTTATTGAGTTGTTTTTCTTATTATTATTGAGTTGAAAGTGTTCTCTATATATTCTGGATACAAATCCTATATCAGATAAATGACTTGCAAGTATTTTCTCCTTGTATATGGCTTCTCTTTTCATTTTATCAATAATGTACTTTGAAGTACAAATATTTTTTATTTTTATCAGCCCAATATATCATATTTTTTTCTATTAAGGTTTGTGCTTTAGTGTTGCATTTAAGGACTCTGCCTAAACCAAGGTCATGTATATTTTTGTCTAGAAGTTTTATAGTGTTACCTCTTCTTTAAGGTATGATTCACTCTGAGTTAATTATTACATACACACACACATATCTTTGAATATTTGGGTACTGCCTCCTTGCAACTTGCTTCTCTAATTGAAAATTACTGCTTGACTGAGGTATATTCCTGTACAAGAATAGTGTACATGAATATTTGAGAATTACTGCTAGATTGAGGTATATTCATGTACATGAATTACTAAACTAGTCCAGTCTTAATTTTTCTGTTGAGGAATCTAAGAGTCTGAGTGACTTTCTCTAGGTTACAAAGTAGCCTGACCATCTGGTGATTAGTAACCTGTAGCTAGTTCTACCACCACAGATGTAGAAAGGTCATTCTTTGGTCAGTCTCCTCTGATAGAAAAATTCCCTGCACGTCATAATGTAGTCATCTCTATCATGGGTAGGACTACTTAGAAACATGCGGAGAGATGGTTTTATCATTTCTCAAGTTCTTGTCCAGTTCTCTTAATTCTTAATTATCATTATTAGGCTTAGCCAGTTTAACCTTTTTTCATAGGTCTGTCCATTTCTGTTATTTTAATGCTTATTTACAAGAAACTGTAGTGACAAGCAAGTAACCAAGACTAGGAAAGCTATAATAGATACTGGTTGGGGTTGAGAGATGGTATGTGCACAGTCATCAGAGGACAGTATTAAGCTAGTGCAAGCAATAGATTGGTCAGTTATAGTTAGCATCAACAAGTAACAGATATGTATAGCAATCTGTTAGGATGAGTAAGAAGTAGATGAGTCTAGTTTTAGGGGTAGGTAGTGGAGTGGGCTATGGATATAAATGAGCAGAATTCAGCTAAATTTCTTACTTAAAATGGGCTTTCAGTTATTCTTGATCAGCAACCAATAGTCTTGCAGGAATGGATCAGAAATGTGGACCGGATGTGTATACTCAGAACCAAAACAAATCGGTTGGGAAGCGGCTGTGGCTCGATCAGTAGGGCTCCCGTTTGCCATGTGGGAGGCGCCGGGTTCGGTTCCCGGGGCCTCCTGGTGGGGGCAGGCCTGCCCGCACAGCGTGGTTGACTGGCCCAGCGGGCACGAGCAGCAGGGGGAGGGGATGAATGAATAAATAAATAAAATCTAAAAAAAAAAAACAAATCGGTAACCCGAGGTAGTTTTCCCTGATTGATGATTTTTTTTTAATATATATATATATATTTTTTTTATTATGGGTAAAAATCAAAATTCTCACAATACATACATTTGCAAAATGATATATAAATATATATGCATATATGTGTATTTGCTTACAAAAATGTTATTTATATATATATATATATACATATATTTTAAGAGGTGCTTAGATTACCCAAAATATTACATGGAACCCACTGGGATTCCCATGTTGCCCACCTCCCACACCTCCCACCACATCCCACACAAACATCTCCCACAGTGTGGCCCACCATCCTCAATGCTTGTTTTTGCAAGACCAAATTTCAAGGTAGGGTCCTCCTGTGAGCACACACAAAAGGGGTTATTTTGAGTAGATCCAATGGTATGAACTTAGAAATTTGTAAAGTTTCCTAATTCTTAAATGCTTTACATGGCACTGAATTAAACTCTCTCCGTTTGTTTCTACATTGTACTGATTTTCAGAGAATCTTGAAGGAGGTGTTGGGTCTTCTGATATATTGCATATTTTGTTTTCAAGAACCACTTCTCAGTTAACGTCTCATATTTTGAATTTTGTTAGTGAATCTTATGATGAAAAAATAATGATACTTACAAGTTTTGAAAGCTGACTAATAGCACAGTACTGTAACCTAATATCAGTTGTACTAAACCTATCACCCCCACTTAAAGATGGCTCTGTTAAAGTAACAGCCAACATTTAATGATTACTACTATGAGCCAGATATGCTAAATATTTTATATGCATTATCTCTTTCAGTTATTCCATAAATTGTTACTGGATTTCAGCTCCCAAGATACCATTTCAACAATAACTTGCAGTAGAATAGTCATTATTCATGGATTCTTACCCAGGATAGGTGGATGTCAGGAATTAGTTTCTGAAGTTCTAAAATAACATTGTTTTGAGTTACTTGACCTATAAATTTTATAACAGGGCAGCATATTTACAGAGGATTGGTCTTACTTCCCTTGTTTTTCAGATGAGAATATATAGAATCAGTGGATTGACCAATTTGACTATCCACAAATGAATTTGAGTTAAAATTAGAACTGAATTAGGAGGTTGAGAATTCCATAATGTAGTAAATATGGTTTACTTAGTAAGTGTTTCCTTGGATTATGAACAGTCATTGGAGGCAGGGGAAGAATCTGAATGTATAGAAAATGATAGTATATTATTTCAGTGGTACGTACTTAATTTTTCCAGATTGGAAGGGAGAGAGAGAAAATAATATTGGAAGGACCACATCATTTTTCATATCTAAAAAAATATTCCTAAGATGTTTCATTATGTCACATCTCTACATAAACTTTTTCAATGAATCAAATCCAAATCCTAAACCTGGGCCTGATCTACTCACATACGTTCTATCGCCATCCAGTGTGAATCCTCTGTTCAGGCTACACTCTTCCACTTGCCATGCCCTGAACACACCATATGCTTTCTCTCCTCTGGAACTTTGCTCATATATTTCTTGCCAGTCTGTGGGATTCCTTGCCAAATTACTCCCAATTCATAGTGATTTCTTCCTTTTTCAGATGTACATAGAGGGTAATTACAATTCCTTACAGTTTCTTACATGTTCTTTCTGGGATTGCCAGTTACATGTTGTAAGCTCTTTGAGGACAAAGACTATTTGTTTCATTTTTGTATACCCAATAACACCTAACAGATATACAATACTCAACAAATACTTATTTGATTACTGGAGCCCTCTACTGCAATATAAGAGAAGACCTCTCCTGCTTATACATGTTAACCCAGGCCACATTATTACAGACAAAATTTCCCACGATTAGAAATTATAACATGGATTTCAAGAGCATTTTTCTATGCTCTTGAAGTTATTTGGCAAAGCTATATTTTCTCAACAAGAGAGCTGATCCAGTGGTTCAAGCTATTATTTAAACAGTCATTAATTGAACAGTGAAGTGTTCTGCTCACCTATGATTGTATAGGAAACTATAAATATATGTGCAGTTGTGTAATTATCTCCACCAACGCTACCTTTCAAAATGGTTAATTATCACAAACATACAACATGCAAATGCTATCTCTAGATGTTATGAAAAAGAACCCATGCAGGTACTACAAATCTATTGGAATTATCAAACATGGTTTCATTTGCTCTAATTCTTAGTGCCTGGCACATTAGTTTCCCAATTACTTGTGATTCTGCCTTGCTCTCCAAGACTCCAAGGATTGGACCTATGATTTTGATAACCAACTCCTGCTTTGAATGCTAGTTTCAAATAGCTGAGTTTTCTGAACTGGATCCCCAATCTCCCCATGGTTGAGTTCCCATACCTATTACATTTGTTGCTTCAGAACATTGGACCAGACCAATAGCTTTGTGAGCAAGGGAAATTATTTACCTTGTATTTCCTACTCTATAAAATTGGGATAGTACCAAATTCACACTGTTGTTGCTAGAGATAATGTTACATGTGCAAACATATACTGCTTAATAAATGTTCTCCTCCAATTTCCTATCCCATCCTTTAACCATTTGTAGTTGATATGCTAGACTCCAACTTTGTTCTCCCTTGCTCCCTAGATCAAGTAACAGGGATAGATGAAGGCATTAATCAGGCAGACCTGAAATGTGAACAATCAGTCATGCCAAATGGTGATTTTTTTTTTTTTCACAGTGCTTTGTGTGCCATGGACCAATATGGTCATTTGGAAAAGAAAGACTACTATTGTAGCTAGGACATAGAAAGCTAAGGGGAGAGAGATATATGATGAAGGTAGAAAACTAAACAAAACCCAGAACATTTGTAGCTTGGTGGAAGGGAGACCTGGGAAAAAGCTGGCATACCCCCAAGATTCTGTCATTGGCTTTCTTTTTCTTTTCTTCTGCTGCCTCCTTTCTGTGAAGGCTTTATTCTTTCCCAACATGTCAGATACCATCTCTCTGATATATAGTTTCCCCAAATGTACTATAAGATTTCAGAAATGCACCTACTTTGAATACATGATAAGAATTGACTTCATTACCACCAGATCCTCATCCAGGCTTCTCTGTTTCACATCCTTCCAGTTACTGAGCATTTTTTCACCCCAAATTATTTATTTTGAGTTTCTGCACTGTTCTGGGAATTCACAAAGGGACAGATAACACAGTCCCTGCCCTCATGTAACTTGCATTTTAGTTGGAAAATAGTTAAAGAAATTATACTTCCTGGTTTTCACCATACCACTTTTTGCTTCTCCTTCTTGTTATTCTTTGGTACTTCTGCCTCATCTTTCCAACCTTTAAGTTTTGGAGTAGCCTAAAACTTGGTTTGTTGACCTCTTCTCTGGCTCTCAAATTTGTATCACCAGGTTGGATCTTTGCTCTGAGTTCCAGGCCAGTAAATGTAAGCACCTCCTTGCCATCTCTACTTGGAAGGCTAATGAACATCTTTCTTATGATTTTTACAGTGGTTTGAAAATATGTCCACAATTTCCTTGACTCTCTTCCCGTCAAGGTGGAATCTAAATCCCCTCTCCTTGAAAGTGGACTCACTTTAGTGACTCACTTCTAATGAATATAATGCTTTGGAATTTGTGTTGTGTGATTTCTGAGACTAGTTTAGGAAAGGCAAAAAGCTTCCATCTGACTGTCGCTCTCTTGAAATAGCTGTCTTAGGAGTCCTAAGCTAACATGTAGGAAGTCTAGCTACTCTGAAACTTCCATGCTGCAGAGACTATGTGGTGAGACCACACAGAATTAAAGAGAGATTGAGGAGACTGTATTAGTCAGGGTTCTCTTGGGAAACAGAATCAACAGGAGATATCTGTCAATAATATGAGATTTTTTCAGAGTCTCTCATGCGAACATGGGGATGCACAAGTCCAGGTTCTACAGGCAGGCTGCAAGTCAGAGGCTCCAATGAAAGTTCCATGAAAGGTCCTTGAGTTTCTGGGAGAAGATGGCTGTCCAAAGACGAGCTGGGAAATTCTCTCTGAATGTTGAAATCACTTCCGATTTTAAGGCATTCAACTGATAGGATAAAAGCCTCACCCATTGCTGATGCAATCTCCCTGATTGATGCAGATGTAATCAGCCATCCATGCAGTAAATTCACTGGTGATCCAAGTCCATAAATGCTCTTGTATTACAATTAGCCCAGTGCTTGCTGGACCTAACACCTGGACACAATTACCTGGCCGAGTTGACACATTAGCCTAACCATCACAGAGACCCAACTGCCCAGGCCCCCACTGTTTGAGTCTTCCCAGCATCAACCACTGGACATGTGAATGAGCCAGACTTCAGCTATTTCCAGCTCCCTGCCTTCAGCCACCTTAGATGATGCCAACCTCTTCTCCCTGAGTCTTTCCCAAACTGAAGATTTATAAGCAAAATCAATGTGGTTGTTGTTGTATGCCATTAAGTTTAGAAGTCATTTTTTCTTGCAGTCATCTTATCTGAAGCAACGTTCAAAACAGAGGTCAAGATTTTCTCTTCCATACCCATTTATTGTGCAGTCTTCCCTACCTCAATTAATACCAAGTCTGTTCTCCCACATGCACAGGGCAAACCTGTGTCTACTTTGATTTTTCTCTTTCTCTTATACCCTATATCTGGTCAGTCAGAAGATTCTAACATCTTGATCTCCAACTAAAAGCCACAGTTTGACTATTTCTCACCACCCAACTGCCCTCAAAACATAATGATCTTTGATGTGGCTTATGCAAATAGTCTCTTCGGTAGATTTATTCTGTTAATAGCCCCAATCATTCACCCTTTCCTGTATCCATGCTCTTCACATGTGCTTTGCTCTCATCTAGTGGTAGAGAATAGTTCCCTTCTCCTTGATTTGGACTTAGTCATGTGGCTTGCTTTGACAAAAGTCTATTTCTGCTCACTCTATTGGTTCTCTCAGACTGCCTTAAGGAGAAGCCTGGGGTTCTGCTGGAGGATGAAAGACAGGTGGCAGAGAGTAAAGTCATTTCAGTCACCCAAGTTGCATCAATTCTAGATCAGCAGAGCTGCCTGGCCGGCCTGCAGCCAAGACGACAGCCACTCGTGATTCAGCCGTGACCAGCAGTGACCCGTTGGTACACAGCTTCGCGAGCACTCAACTACGTTTCTTTTTTTATTTGAGAAATTGTGAATTAACAAAACAATCTTATATACTATACAGGATTCCCCTACATCACTTCACCACCAAGGCCACTGTGTTTGTGGTTGGTTGTTATGTGGTGTTTTTGTGGCAATAAGTAACTTATACAGAAATTGATGCCAAGAGCAGGGTGTTGCTATAACAAAGCTTAAAATATGTGTCCTTGGCTTCATCTATGGGAATGGGCAGGAGGCTGGTAAAATGTCAAGGAAACTGCTATAGGAAATGGGGAAAATAAGCCAATTTATATAGTTGTGAAGTGTTTGGGAAAACAGTCTCCTATGGTAACATGGAAGATGGAAAATTTGGAAAAGAAATCTCCAGGCAAAATTGAGAGAGCCAGCTAGCTTTTACTAGCTGTGTATGATACATTACTTCAAGGTAGAGGTGAACTCTATAAAGAACTGGGCCAGTTTGAAACCAGAATTTAAAGGGAACACACACATTCAGTGCTTAGAACTCAGTAGGTACTCAATAATTATTTGTAGAGGGAATTGTTTTTTTTTTTTACAATTTCAGTAAGTGTTATGAATAAGAAGTAAAATGCTCAGTGAGAGTCTATAGCACAGAAGCAATCTTAGCCTTAAACCACTCCCAGGGGTACCAGAATTAGAATTGAGGCCTCTAAGAGACTTAATTAATCATCTTAAAATATGGTGCCCTGACATAAACTTTTATTGTAGTTTTCAGCTATTGTGAGAATAAGATACCCTTCCTAAAGTCACTCATAGTGCCTCTTAGAAATCTATATACATGATCTTTCTGCTCATTCAGTTCCCTTTAGGTCATATTTCCTAGTCATATCACCACATCTGATTTTTTATATCCTTCTCAGTAGACATTAGAATCCAGAAATAAAAAGAAACCTCAAATGCTGCCTAACTAGCTAGCTCTTGGTATAAAAGAATGACTTTCTCCCATTGTCTGTGATCACAGGGTGGGTTTTCTGGTTCAATGCCTACCAAAGACTTGTAACCTGCTCTGGGCCTTAGATATAATTTTAAGCAGTTCTTTACCTAGAGTTTGACCATTGCATTTTCTGTAACTTAAGTACTTCTCACATTTCCTCTCCTTTTTCTCTTTGTTTCTCATTTTCACTATTCCAAATTACTAATATAATTTGGATTCTCTTCTTGTCTCCAAAGAGCTTCCTCCTTCCTGACTGCCTGGTGTCATCTGCACCCATGATGACCTGTCCTCTTGCAGGGGACAAAATGTCATTAAGCAGCACTGGGCCCAGGACTGATCCCTGCCAGCACCAGCTAATAGGTCCCTCAGGTTGGATAAAATTCAACAGGAGACACTGTGCATCCATCCCTAGGGATGGAAGAAAACTGTGAATTAAGTATTCCCCCCTGTTCTTCAAAAACACATTTGTTTAGGGAAGAACAATTTTAACAAGCTTGGTCTCCAGGGATGTAGTTTGAAAATTGCTTATTATGTGGATTTTGCATTTGACCGAAAGATTTTGCAAGTGAACCTAAAGCTAGTGGCATCCCACCTACTGAGAAGTCTTGCAGGTCTGCAAAAAACCCTTAGCTTCAAAGCCTTTCGCTAGCTATAAACAGTCCTCCTGCAGCCCCAGTCTCCAGGACAGACTGTAGCTGTTCACACAATATCAGATTTTTTATCCAGTAAAACCAAATATAGACTGTGCTTGTCCCTCTCAAACAATTTAGAAATAGTTCCTATAAGGACTGAAGAGTCAGAAGTCAGTCGAGAGCGCCTAAGTTTACGGTGTGAGGAGAGTCTTCTAACAGGCAGGAGAACATCCACCTTGAATAGAGCCACTGTGGGAGACTAGATACCTGTCCTGAGATCGATTTTGTTTTAAATCTTACCCCTTCTCTCTCTTTCATTCTCTCTTTCTCTTTACTACATTCTTTTAAAATCTCTAAGGTAATACTTTTTTTGCCATAATGGCAAAAAAAAAAATTCACTGCATAATGAAAAGTAAATGTCTGTCTCACCTCAGACCTTCAGTCCCCTCTCCAGAGAAAATGCTGTTAAGAATTTCTTTTGCCATCCAGGAACTTCACATGAAGATGCAAGCAGGCCACATTATTTTAATGATAGTTCCCACAGTGCTGCTCCTTGCTTTTATCACATAAGAATGCATCTTGACAGTCGTTCCAAGTCAGTACATGGAGATGGGCGTCATATTCTATACTGGTTATCAAGAGTCTCTTTGTCCTCATGCAATATACTGTATTTAATCAGATCCTTACTGATGAATAATTAAATTGTTTTAGTTTTTGAATCAGGAAAAAAATGCTATAATAAAAATCCTTGTACTTTCATATTTGCATGTGTGATACTATATATTTCTGATAAATTCATATCAATGAAATTTCTGATTCAAAAGCCCCATATGCATTTAACACATAGCTAGATACTGTTGAGGTTATAGCAATTAATACTCTCCCCAAAATGTATGAGCCATACCTTCAGCAACATTATGTAACCTTAGACTCTTTATATTTGTCAATATGATTGGTGAAATTCATAAATGATTAATCAGTTTGCATATCTGTCCTCATTTATGATAATCTTATTTCATCTCTATTTATTGGCTTCTTATCAGTAAAATAAGGGTTAATAATACCAGGCTTATAGGGTTTCTGTGAGGTTTAAAGAAATTAATACAAGCAAAGCACTTAAGACGGAGCCAGACTCAACATAAGCACTTGGAAATTAATTGCTTCTTATCATTGTTACCTTGTTATATGCTTATGCATTGTTTGTGTTTCTCTACCTGTGAATAGTCTATTCATGTACTTTGCTTATTTTCCTGCTGCATTATTGGTATTTTTGTTACTGATATTTAATAATGATTTAGGTATTTCTAATAAATTTTCTTAAATTAGCACTTTGCTGTTTCTGTTTCAAACATTTTCTCCATTGGTCATATATTTTTAGCTATGTTTATGCTATTTCTATTCTTGTGCAGATATATTTAATTTTATATAGACAACATGGAATTTCCTTTATAGTTCCTGAATTTTGGGTCTCTTTGGAAAGCCAGGCCTATCTCAGTGTTGTGAAAACATTCCTCCAATTTTTGTGCATTTTTGTTTCATTTTTCCATGGTAAACTTGACTTTTAGAAATAGCCAATATCAAGTTAGAAGATATAAACAAAAAGGAGAAACCATTAATAATAGTGACATAAAGGTGAAATACTTTGGAATAAACTCAACAATAAATGTGCAAAATGTATATGAGTGGAAGATACTGCTGAAAGACATAAAAGTAGACTTGGACTTGTAGACGATTCTTACTCTTGTGTGGGACCCATTCAAGATCATAAAGATGTAAACTCATCCTAAGTTAATATATAAATTTAGCATGAACTCAATAGAACACTATCAAGGTGTTTGTTTGTTTGTTTGTTTGTTTTCCTTTCTAGGCAAGCTGACTCTTAAATTTCTGTGGAAAAATATACATGCCAGATTATCTTTAAAAAAAAAAGAACTCTGGGAATGGAGCCCTAGTAGATGTAAGAACATAAAATAAAGTCTCTGTAGTAAATCTAGTGTGGCATTGGTCCATGATTAGTTAATTGGAGCAATGTAATTGAGTACAAGGTCCAGAGAAAGAAACAAATACATATGTAGATTTGTTGTATAATAAAGAGAGCATCTAATGTTATTGGAGAAAAGATCAGCTCTTGATTAAACAGTTTTAGGACAACTGGATAGCCATTTGGAAAAACATAAAGATGGATCTATAACTCAATATATAAAACCTCAAATGGATAGACAGGGGATTGGGATCATTTGTGTGCTGAGTCTCACGCCTGGTAGGTGATGCTAGGAAGACCCAAACGGCTGGGGACCAGAACAGCGGGGGCTCCTTGGGTATCTCTTTAAATGCCTTAAAGAGGCATTTAAATTTCCTTAAAATGGAGAGCTCTTGTGGTCATTGCCTTAGCCAAATGATCAAATTTAGCAGCATTAATGATGAGATACCTTCACTTTATAAGACCTTTAAACCTCCTTTTGTGATCCCATATAAGGGAGCAAACATCCTGTTTCCAATGGCTAACCTGCAGCCAATCAGGACAGAGAAGAAAGATTGCAGAGGAACAAATTTAAGGAAACCAAGAAGTAAGTCAGATAAACCCTGAATATGAGATAACTGTAACAAAACTTGCCTGGATTTTTCAAAAAGTAAGTGTTGGAAAAAGAATGGGGATCTGTTCTTTAAACTATTAAAAGTGATTAAGGGACCATTTTTTTAAAAAGTAAAATGCATGAAACTTATAGGATCTTGGTTCAATGAGAGAGATAGAGAGGGAAAGAAAGAGATAGCAGTCATTCTTGGTCTTGGTTTATGAGAGTAATTTGAATATAGACTGGATATTAAATGCTACCACGAAACTATTGCCTTCTTTGTGATAATGGTATTATGTTGTGTGTGTGTTTTAAAATTAATTTTTATTAGAGAAGTTGTTTGTTTACAGAAATCATGCAGAAGATAAAGAGTCTCCATATACCCCTCCTTACACAGTTCCCCTATTATTAACACTTGGTGTTTGTGTGGTAACTTTGTTACAATTAACTTTGGTACAATTGATGAAACAATATAATTATAATTATATTATTAACTATGGTCCATAGCTCACATTAGGGTTCACTCTGATGTCTAGTACATTGTTTTAAAATTTTATGCTAGTAGCAAATATATGACCTAAAATATCCTTTTTAACCACATTCAAATATGTAATTCAGTGTTGTAAATTACATTCACAACCTATTCATTACCAAAACTATTCCATCACCTCAAACAGAAATTCTAAAGCAACTCAGCATTAACTGTCCCTTCCCTACCACTACTCTAGCCCCTGGTGAACAGTACTCTAGTTTCTGAGTTCATGAATTTGCCTATGATAATTATTTCATATCAGTGAGATTATACAATATTTGTCCTTTTGTGTCTGGCTTATTTCACTCAACATGATGTCTTCAAAGATCATCCATGTGGTTGCATGTATCAGAGCTTCATTCCTTCTTATGACTGAATAATATTCTTTATTATGTATATACCACATTTTGCTTATCCATTCGTCTGTTGGTAGACACTTGGGTTGCTTCCATCTTTTGGTAATTGTGACTAATGTTGCTATAAACATCAGTGAGGAAGCATGTGTTTGAGTCCCTGCTTTCAGATTTTTTTGGTATATACCAAGAAGTGTGGTTGCCAGGACATATGGTAATTCTATATTTAACTTTCTGAGGAACAGCCAAATTGTTTTCTACAGAAGCTGCACAATTTTAAATCCCCACCAACAATATTTGTTATTTCTCATGTTTTTATTTGTAGCCGTTCTAGTGGGTGTGAAATTGTATCTCAGGGTCGTTTTGATTTGCATTTCCCTAATAGCTAAGGATATTGAGCATCTTTTCATGTGCTTTATGGCCATTTGTATATGTTTTTTGGAGAAATTTCTATTCAAGTCTTTTGTTCATTTTTCAATTGAGTTCTTTGTCTTTTCGTTGTTGAGTGGTAGGATTTCTTTATATATTATGGATATTACACCCTTATTGGATATGTGGTTTCCAAATATTTCCTCCCAATCTGTAGGTTGACTTTTTACTTTCGTGACAAAGTCCTTTGATGCACAAAAAGTTTAATTTATCTATGTTTTTCTGTTGCTCATTCTTTTGGTATAAATTCTCAGAAAGTGTTGCCTATTACAAGGTCCTGAGGATATTTCCCAATATTTTCTTGTAGGAGTTTTAGAGTTTTCCTTCTTATATTTTGGTCTTTGACACATTTTAAGTTCATTTTTGTTCATGGTATGAAGTAGGGGGTCCACTTTCATTCTTTTGCATATAGACATCCAGTTTTCATAGCACCATTTGATAAGTGGACTTGGCAGCCTGGTCAAAATCAATTGGCCACTGATATGTGGGTTTATTTCAAAACTCTCACTTTTATACCATCAGTCGATATTGTGCCAGTTCCATGCTGTTTTAGTTACTGTGGCTTTTGTAAGATGTTCTAAAATCAGAAAGTGTAAGTCTTCCACCTTTGTTCTTATTTTTCAAGATTGCTGTGGCTCTTTGGACCCCCTCACCCTTCCATACAAATTGATGATTGGCTTTTCCAGTTTTACTAAGAAGGATGTTGGAATTTTGATTGGGATTGTGTTGAATCTATAAGTCGCTTTGGGTAACACTGACATCTTAATATTTGTCTTGTAATCTATGAACACAGGATATCCTACCATTTATTTAGGTCTCTGTTTATGTTTTTTTTTTTTTTTTTTAGAAATGATTTGTAGTATTCTGCCTAAAATTCTTTATATCCTTGGTTAAATTTATTCCTAAATATTTGATTTTTTTGTTTCTTGTTTGCTATTGTAAATGGACATGGATTTTTTTTTTCTGAAGTTCCTCTTTAGACAGTTGTTTACTAATGTAGAAAAACACTGCTGATTTTTCATGCTCATCTTGAACCCACAAATTTGTTGAATTCATTTATTAGCTCTGGGAACTTTGTTATAGATTTTCTAGGATTTTCATTATATAGGATGATGTTATCTGCAAATAGAAAAAGTTTTATTTCTTCCTTTCCAATTTGGATGCCTGTGGTTTATTTTGTCCTTGAGTGATTGTTCTGACTAGAACTTCCAGGACAATTTTGAATAACTGTGGTGACAGTGGGCATCCTTGTCTTTTTTTTTTTTTAGAGGGTAAGCGTTCCATCTTTCATCACTGAGTATGATGATAGCTCTGAGTTTTTCTTATATACCCTTTATCATACTGAGAAAATTTCCTTCTATTCTTACTTTTCTAAGTGTTTTTATCAAGAAGGGCTGCTGGATTTTGTCAAATACTTTTTTTCTGCATCAATTGAAATGATCATGTGTTTTTTCCCCCTTCATTCTACTAATTTGGTGTATTACATTAGTTAATTTTTTGTGTTGTACCACCCTAGCATACCAGGGATAAATCCCACATGATCATGATGTATAATTCATTTAATGTGCTGTTGGATTCTGTTTGATAGAATTTTGCTGAGGATTTTTGCATCTATATTCATAAGGATATTGGTCTATAATTATCTTTTCTTGTGGTAATGTATCTAGTTTTGGTACTAGCGTGATGTTACATAGAATAAGTTAGGAAGTGTTCCATGTGCTTCAATTTTTAAAGATTTTGAGCAGGATTGTTATTAATTCTTCTTGGAATATTTGGTAAAGTTCCCCAGTGAAGCCATCTGGACATGAGCTTTTTTTGATGGTAAGTTTTTGGTTACTGATTCAATTTCTCTGCTTTTACTGGTCTATTAACATATTTAAGATCAATTTCTTCTTGAGTCATATGTGATTTATGTGTTTCTGGGAATTTTTCCATTTAATCTAGATTATCTAATTTGGTGTTATAATTTTGTTCATAGTATATCCTTAAAATCCTTTGTGTTTCTATAGTGTTGGTAGTAATGTCTCCCTTTTTGATTTCTAATTTTAATTAATTGCATCCTCCCTCTTTTTTTCTATTTCAGTCAAGCTAAAGGTTGTCAAATTTATTGATCTTTTCAAAGAACTAACTTTTGGTTTCATTGTTTTTATTTCTTTTAAATTCTGTATTTCATTTGTCTCCACTCTTTTTCATTATTTCCTTCCTACTGCTCACTTTGGGTTTCATTTGCTCTCAATTTCATAGATGCTACAGTTGTGAAGTTAGGTCTCTGATTTGAGATCTTTTCTTTTTAAATATAAGCATTTATAGCTATAAATTTCCCTCTAAGCACTGCCTTTGCTGCATCTCATAAGTTTTGTTATATTGTGTTCTCATTTTCATTCACCTCAAGATATTCCTAATTCCTCTTTTGATTTCTTCTTTGACCCATTGTTTGAATGCATTGTTTAATTTCCCATAGTTGTGAAGTTTCCAGTTCTCCCTCTGTTACTGATTTCTAGCTTCATTCCATTGTGGTTGTAGAAGATGCATTATATGATTTCAATATTTTTATATTTATTGAGGCTTGTTTTATGAACTTGGATATGGTCTATCCTGGAGAATGACCAATGTGTATTCAGTATATTCTGCTGTAATTGGGTGGATTGTTCTATAGATGCCTCTTACGTCTAGATGGTTTATTATACACCTCAAGTCTTCTGTGTTCTTATTGATCTTATGTCTACATGCTCTATCAACTTTTGAAAGTGGTGTATTGACTTCTTCTGTTAATGTAGAACCATCTATTTTTCCCTTCAGAGCTCCAATATTTGTCTCATATGTTTTGTGGCTCTATCATTATATACTTTATCAATATATAGTGGCCCTCTTTGTCCTCATCACTAAAGTCTATTTTATCTGATATGAGTATAGCTACCTCAGTTCTCTGTTGGTTACTATTTATATGATATATATTTTCCCATCCTCTCCCTTTCAATTTGTGTCTTTGAATTTAAAGTTATTTTTTGTTTTGGTTTTTGTTCTTTTCTAGAGAGCATATAGTTAGGTCATGCTTTTTTATCCCTTTTTCCAACCTCTGCTTTTTGATTGGTACATTTATATTTATATTTAATGTAACTACTGATAATGCAGGAGTTTCTTCTGCCATTTTGCTTTTGATCTTTGTAAGTCTTACACCTTTTTTGACTCTGTATTCTTTATTCCTACTTTCATATTTATTTGATTTTTTTCATGTACCATTTTGAGTCGGTTCTCATTTCCTTCTGTCTGTACATTTCAGATATTTGTGGTTATCATAGGGTGCAAATTTAGCATCCTAAATCTATAACAATCATGCTTGTTTTTATACCAACTTAACTTTAATAGCATACACCAACACTGTTCCTATAACCCAAATTATATCTATATGCATTGAATGTCAAAAAAGCATAATTTTATCATTACTTTTTATGCATTTATATTTTATAACCTATAGAAATAAGAAGTAGAGTTACCTACCAAAAAATACAATACCGTATTACTGGCATTTATAATTACCCATATGGTTACCTTTACCAGAGGTGTTTATTTCTTTATGCCTCTTTGATCCACTGTCCAGTGTCCTTTCCTTTTAGTCTGAATGACTCACTTTAGCATTGCTTGTATGTCAAGTCAAGTGGCAATGACTTCCCTCAGCTTTTCTTTATCTGGGGATGTCTTAATCATAATGGGACTCCTTTATACATTAGTGATTGCCAGTTATTTTGTTGTTTTCTTTCAGCTTTCAGAACTTTCTTCTTGTCCATGGTATTCAAAAGTTTGACTTCTGTGTGTCTAGGCATGGTTCTCTGAGTTTATCCTGCTTAGGGTTTCTTGGTATTCTTGAATATGTATATTCATGTATTTCATTATATTTGAGAAGTTTTCTATCATTATTTCTTTGAATATTCTTTCTGTCCCTTTCCCTCCTCTATCTCCTTTTGAGACTCCTATAATGCATATATCACTACATTTGATGGTGTCCCACAGGTCTCTTAGACTTGTTCACTTTTTCTCAATCTTTTTTTTTATTCCTTAATTGAATCATTTCAATTGTCTTTCTTTTTAGGGAAAGACCCTGATTCTTCTGCCAGCTTCAGTCTGCTTTTGAAACCCTCTAGGGAATTTTTCATTTCACTTTTTATGATCTTCAACTACAGGATTTCTGTTTTGTTCCTACTTAAAATTTCTGTCTCTTCATTGAGATTCTCATATTGTTCATTCATCATTTTCCTGATAAACTTTAATTCTTTCCCCATCTTTTTCTCCTTAAAAATATTGAAGTTTTGTTTTATTTTTTTCAAGTCTTTGTCCAGTTTGACCAAAGTCTGGTCTTCCTCATTGGTGGTTACTAAATTTTTATCTTGTTCATTTGGTTGGGCTATCATTTCCTGTTTCTTTATTTGTCTTGTAATCTTTTGTTGCACAGTCTACATTTTAATATTTTAATGTGTTAACTATAGAATTTAGTACCTCAACTGTCTGTTCCTTTTTTTTTTTTAAGTTAGGCCAGTAAAAAGAATTTATTTGGGAAATGGCAGAATGAACAGAGCTTGCTGAGAAATGGGGGAGAAAGATGGACATACACACCAAGATTTGGTGCAGGCCCCTCTCGGCAGAGAGAGCCTGTTCCTTAATTTTTTATCAACTAGTGATATGATAGAGATTTCCTTGAGTGCCAGGAGGTTTCATAAACAAAGAAACCAATACAAAAAGGCCCTTTCGCAGTCTTTGCAATTTGGTTCTGCATTGTTTGGTGCTCTTCTTCCAAGTTAGCCCTCCTATCAAGAAGATCAGCCTGAGGTGAAAGTGAAGTGCAGGGTCCTCTCTGTCTTTTTTGAGCCTGCCTCTTGTTCTGGGCTTCTGCCTGCTTTTGTCCTAGGAATTCTGTTTATACAAATCTGTATGTTCCCTCTACTCTATGAGATAGACTTTCCCCACCTCCTGGGTACTCAATTTTATGTCTTAAAGCTGATAATCTTTCCCCTTAGGCTGCTTTGACTTAATTATTACACTGATTTAGCTGCTTGAAGGGCATGTTCTGGGAGAGGGAGCAGAGATGAGTTTCCTGGGATAATCTTTCAGGCTGCCACCCAATAGATAAGTATGGACATATAGACACCCAATTATGTACATAGAGGTTACTCTGCTCCCTCACTATACATGCAGGCTGGTTCCTTGTTGCACTGTGGGTACCATGAGCTTCTCCTATCATTTAAAGCTTTATATTCTTGATTTGGCATTCACCCAGTAACTGCAACCCTTTAACTGTTTTCTGCAGTTTTGAGAAAGATGCTGTATTAGGGTTTTCTCAGGAAACAGAATCAACAGTAGATATCTGTCAATAATATGAGATTTTATAAGAGTCTTTCACGTGGCCGTGGGGATGCAAAAGTCCAGGTTCTGCAGACAGTATGCAAACCAGGGGCTCCGATGAAAGGTCCTTGATGAGTTTCTGGGAGAAGTTGCCTGTCCAAAGACGAGCTGGGAAATTCTCTCTGAATGTTGAAATCACTTCCGATTTTAAGGCATTCAACTGATAGGATAAAAGCGTCACCCATTGCTGATGCAACCTCCCTGATTGATGCAGATGTAATCAGCCATCCACGCAGTAAACTCACTGGTGATCGAAGTCCATAAATGCTCTTGTATTACAATTAGCCCAGTGCTTGCTGGACCTAACACCTGGACACAGTTACCTGGCCGAGTTGACACATTATCCTAACCATCAGAGATGCTCTGCCAGTTTTTGCTATTTGTTCAAAGATTCCATGGAGAAACAGCACCTTGAAGCATTTTATGCTGCTGCTTGATCAACCATATGGTATTATATTCAAAATAGTATTTTTATTCATAGGTGACTCAGGGAAAAGTGATGTGTAATGTGATGTTATCTACAATGTACTTTCAAATAATACAGAAGAACAAAATATTTAAACATCATCAACTGGTATATGGAAAGTATATGGCAGTTTGTTATAGTATATATGAAAAAATTATCATAGAAAATTGGGTGATAATATTAATTCAGAGTTAAGTTTAGGGGATAAAGAAGATAATTGAGAAGAGGCATTGTAATTTCCCCTAAAGGAATTCTTCCTCCATTTCCAAAATTCAAATTTTGCCCATTCTCCAGGGGTTTCAAACTATACTTTTAGCTTGAAGATTCCACACAGCTTTCTAAAGAAGCTGAGTGGCAAAATAATCAAGTGCATTTTTGGTTTCTAATACCTTTTCTCTTAGTTGGTCTAAAAGTATGTTTGAAAAGCAATATATTGAACTGAATTAGATTTATAGGGCTAATTAATGTCTAATTTTCAAGTAGACTCTAATGCATCCCTGAAGAAGAGTGCAAAAAAATATGTGGGTAATGCCTGCATTATTGGAATAAGTGCAGTAGCTACTAGGCTGACATTTTTGGATATAGCTACACATATATTTAACTATAGCTTTATCTCTACATATTACATAATCTAAAGTCATTTTTAAAATAATTCTATGGTGTTCATTAATCACACCCTATAAACTCAAAGAGAGTAATTAAAAAGTGATGGAAATTGATTACCTGTCAGGATGAGGGAAGGTTATGGGGCTCACATTTGACAGGACATTCTGATGTGAGTGTCCTTACCTTGTGGGTAGAGCTATGGTGATTTAGACGACCTGTCCTCCATTTGCATATAAACCCTGCTTCTGAGGTGGTTCTATTCCAAATAATTTGAAAATAAATTCTGAAATGACACAAGAAAAAGAGTCCAAATTCAATCTAGGTGGTCCTTGTTAGCAGTCCATATCTCTAATCAATAGTGTGACCTCAAACATAAACCAGAATGAAAGCCAACTGGCTGCTTCCTAATCTCTTTAGGTTTCAGAACTGGATCTTGTGAGGAAGTCGAATTATGTCTTTGAGAGCAACCTTTATTTACATACCTACTGTAATTGTTTCTCCTTTCATTGTCTTGCTGGCTTTTAAGTTGCCATATTCTGTTGAATTTTTAAAATTAAAATTAAATATGCAGCATTTGTGTCTGAATTAAAAATTCACAGCACAGAAAGAGATAAATATGACCAATCTCATAAAAAAGGCATGAGATGAGTGGTTGTGGCTTTTATTAAAGAGGAAGAAAGCCATATTGTTCAGAGAGAAAGACTCAAAATCTTCATTGGCCCATCATTTATAAGTAGAATGTTCTTCATGGATAGTAGGATGTACTTGCTAAAAAAACCTCTAATAAGATACATGAAGAACATATTTGAAAATTAACTGATTCAACAACAACCCCACTTTCTGCCTCTATCCAAGTATACTTGAAAAAAAATCATATAGTTTGGTTCATTTATGCTTTAGTCTTTGACTATTATGTTCCAACTTCTTCCAGTGTTACATCATCCCCACTGGCTCCCTGTACTGTTCTCAGGGACTTCTGAAGTCCTAAGGACATCTCCAAACCCAGAACTGTTGGAAAACTGGCTGAGTATAATCTGTCTATTCAGCTGCTCTGGGAAATGTTCTGGTTGAGATTAGCATTAGCACATATGGGTAACTTCATGTGTACAGATTGCTAATTCATAAAGTGTTTTATCCATATCATCTTATCTAATCCTTATAGTAAACTTGTGAGTTATGTTCTTGCTATTATCTTTCCTATTTTATAGATGAGAAGAGAGTCATGATAGGACTCATATTCTCTCTTTTTTTATTATACCAATGGTAAAACATCCTAGAATCTAAAGGAAATTCATTCTTTCAAAGCACTTAGAACAGTGTGAGGCACATAGTACATTCCATAAATTATTATTGCTGGTAATTCCATGCTTCTCAGCTTGGAGGATGCACTCAACCCAGGGCACCAAACTCATTGCGTATTCTTGAAGCATCAATTTTACTTGCTACTAAATAATTTCAAACACTTTTTTTATTGAAAAAAAAAAAAACAAAACATTGTGGAGTAACATATAACATTTGCATCAATTTAAAGATAAAATATGATATGTGAGGAAATTTGTAGCCTTGCATTTTGCTAATTTTATCTATTGCCCAGAACCTCTGAAGTATACATTCTATTGGAACTACTTCAGCAGGAAAATTGGAGAAACCGCTGCCCTAGGTGTTCTTCCCAATATTCTAGACTTTGGGAGGACCCAGCATTACTCACCAGCTTTACAAAGCATCTTTTACTCCAACATAAACTCAATATTTGTGCATTTATCCAAAGGTTGAGAGATTCTGATGGCATGATTAAGGGAGCTCAGGTAGTTCTCCTGTCCCTGAATATTTACCTGTCAAGTCTTTCAAGAGCCTTAAATTTTCACCATTACTTATAAAATTTCAGAGCAAATTTCCAGAGATAAATTATTCCAATTCATTGATTTTACAGATTAGGAAGCTGAGACCCCAAGAGGTAAAGGGATTTACTCAAGGTCAGAAAGGGATATAAAGTTAAAGCCTAGGTGGATTTTGGTTTTTCAACTCCTGACACAATACAATTTTTTCTTTCTTTATTTTAAAGCCTGTATCAAATAAGGAATTTTGGTACCAAGGAGAGAGATTCCAAATGGCACACTCACAACCACAGCATACAGAAGCCAGGTACAGAGGCATAAAGGGAGGGGACCTATATGTGGTCATTGTGTAGGAGTGGGATACGGAATATGGGGAGATGCTTCAGAAGACAAACACTGCTCAACCACTGCCACCCTCCCTCAGAAGTCAGGGTGGGAGTAAGGGGGGTGGGGGAAGGAAGCAACAACCAGGGGGAGATGCTGCAAGAAGCACTGGTATCTGTAACTGTGAGGATAAAGAAGAGTAGTATTGAGAGGGAAAGGGACATCCAGAAAGGAAAGAGGGGAAAAACAAACTTTCTAGAGCTTTACTATCATCTGGTAAACTGAACTTGTTCTCAAGAAAAAGTGAAGTCAACTTCCCTATCCTCTGCCTCTGTCTATGAAGCTCCTGGGGGCCTCAAACCCAATTCCTCCCCTGCTTCTTCACAGAGCTAAAGCAAACACACTGAGTAGTGTTTACAAGAAGCTGCCAACAGTGCCCTGAGGAGATGTATCTTTGAACTTGCAATGCTGTCAGCAAAGGAAATGGTGATACGATATTTGGAACCCAGAATTCAGAGGAGAAAGTAAGTGGGCCAGAAAAAGGAATGAATAGGAGTTGCAGGTTTCAGCTTGGGTCTCTTAAATGTCCCCTAGCAAGGACAGCATATCCAGGCATCATGCTGAGGTCAGTAATTGCACCTGACATCTCAGAATCACAGTCCCCAAATCACCCTAAAGTGATAAAATAGCCTAAGGTGACCATCTATTCTGATCATGGTTTCCAAATATTTGGACTAGGTGACAGACTTTTGAGAACTTACAACTATACTAATAATAGCAAACATATCAGTTTATTCTGTCAGGTACTATTCTTAATGCTTTACTTGTATTAACTCAGTTGATCGTCACACAAAATTATTAAGTAGGATCTATTACTCTTTCCACTAAACAAATGAAAAAAATGGAAGCTCAGTGAATATAAATAACTCACCTGAAGTTCCACAACTAGTAAGTTGTGGGGCCAAGATTTCAGCTCTGAAGCTTGTGCATTTAACTTGTTTCCTCTAGACAGGATGCTAGGCACCAGGGTGTCTGTGGGAGGTAAGTAGCCATAATTCCTGCCCTTAAAGAACTCACCACTGAACAGCAAAGACAAGCAACTACCTAGGCAAATAGTAATCTGGTGGTGGAGGCAACACAGGGTGCAATGGAGACTAGGGATAAAGTATCAAATGTGGTCCAGGGAGTTAGGGAAGACTTCCTGTGGAGTGATGCCCAATTACACAGCTGCATTATGAGGAAGAATTAGCCCAACAATGAGCAGAACCTGCAAGGAAGCAGCATGTACCATTGCCAAGACTGTAATGTTTCCAGATAAATGTGTCTATTTCCTTGCTTTGACAAGTGGGGTAGGGGACTGGCTAGAGTACTCTCTTCCAGTCTTCTTTTTGGAATCAATGGGCAATTTATAGGCAATTTTACTTTCTGTCATATCTAACATATGGAGATGCAATTGTTGACATATTTGATCAGCTCTGGTAAGCAGTTTGTCAGCATATTGGCATTCTAGACTTCTGTTGTCATTCCAGTATAGCCTTTATAAAAAACGTGAAGGGAAAAAATATTTCCTCAGAATGCTATATTTGCCTTAATGATTATTTCTGCATTGCCAAGATTACCTTCTGTTGGGGATTGAATCATGTCTCCCACAAAAGGTAAATTCAGGTCCCAGTCTCTGGTCCTGTGGGTGTGAACCATTTGTAAATAGGACCTTTGGAAATGTTATTCATTAAGGTATGCCCAAACAGAATCTGGATGGGCTTTAATCCAATATGGCTGAAATCCTTATAAGCAAAGGAAATTGGACACAGAAGAAGCCATGGAGAGCAGCCAAAAGCTAGAGTCAATGGAATGCAGAAGAGAAAGAAGAAGATACCACCATGTGTGTTGCCATGGGACAGAAAAGCTAAAGCCCAAAGATTGCTGACAGTCAGCCCCAGAATGCCATAGTTTTTGGGGAGAAAGCATTGCCTTGCTGACATCTTGAATTAGGACTTATAGCCTAAAATTCATAAGCCAACAAATTCCCCTGGTTTGAACCAACCCATCATATGGTATTTGTTTTTTCAGCAGCTGAGAAACTAATACACTTTCCTTCCAGATCCTACCTGAACAATAAGGGACCCCATATGAACTTTGACGGTTGCACTGGATTGTCAAATATGGAGCCATGAGAGGCAACACAACTTGATATTATTATGAGCATAGACTGCAGAACAGACTACCTGGATTCAGACCTTAGCTATACCATTCCCAGCTGCAGAACCTTGGGCTTAGCAGCTCTATGCCTTAGTGTT
The DNA here is from genome assembly GCA_026826555.1 of Tolypeutes matacus. Classification (NCBI taxonomy): domain Eukaryota; kingdom Metazoa; phylum Chordata; class Mammalia; order Cingulata; family Chlamyphoridae; genus Tolypeutes; species Tolypeutes matacus. Next base: position 27,394,108 of record JAKSZT010054215.1, on the reverse strand, counting down.
ATCATCTATAAAATGGATATTTTTATTTTAGGCTTACAGAGATAATTAAATGGTTTATTATATGTCACTTTGAACAGTGTCTGGCACATAGTAAGTATTTAATAATTTTTCACTGTTATTGGTATTTATAGGTAGATGGCTAGAGATCTTATCTTTATATATATATATATATATATACACATATAAATTTAATTTTCTTGCAACATCCTGAGTTACTATTGTTATGAAATCATATTTATAGATTAAAGAAAGAGACTCAGTGATTGTTAACTAATTTGCACAAAATCATGACTCTAACAAATGAGCAGCCAGAATACAAACACAGCCATATGTAGCTCCATAAAGTTTTAACCATTTTTTGATACTTGTCTCTCAAGCCTATTATTTCCTTGATGCCTATATTTTTCCAATGTTTCATATATTCTCATCCAAACCTACAGATAGCTCAAAGAGGTCCTTGCCATGAAAGGAAGGTACTAATGAACCCAGAAATGGTCACAGTGCAGTTCAATGACACCACACAAATCCTAGGACATTTCTACTTGCAAAGAGTCAGAAAAGTTCACAAATTGTTGCCTTTTGTCATTTGTATTTCATGAGAAGCAGTCGAAGAGCTGAATCTCATTTTTCTTATCCCTCAATGGCCTCCATGATAGTTGCTGGCTGGACACATATCTTGGACATAACTGGGTGATTTCTATTACACTGAAAATGGTCTTCCCAGTGATCTAAGGAGACAAGCAAACTCAGCCCTAAGAAATGAGTTAAGGTAATTGAACCTAAAGGGGGTTGTCTTGAAATGGAGAAATCTACAGTTGGCTATCTCCATCTCCACAAGCATTATGCTGCCATTATAGTAAGTGGTGTTGGGGAAGAGGAGGAGCAGTCACCCAACTGACTTAAGTCTCAACCTTCAAGGCTCCAAGCAAAAGGAGATCATAAAGCATGTAGAGACAATACAGCTTTAGGGCAGAGAAATAACTTCAGTGAACACTCATTATTCCAGAAATCTGTTTAATATTTTCATTCTCTTTCCCGATGAGCTCAAAACAACAACAAAACAGTTAATTTACTATAGTTGTATTTTAGTCAGATACACATTGTTTAGGAATACAGAAGTGATTAATAGTCAACCGTAACCATATATAATTTCTATTGGGTTAGAGGAGCAGGTTGTGCCTAGCTTGTTTTTCTTTTTTTAAAGATTTATTTTATTTATCCCCCCCCGCCCCTGCTTGTTGTTGTTGCACTCGCTGTCTTGCTGTCTGTGTCCTTTCACTGTGTGCTCTCTGTGTCTGTTTGTCTTCTCTTCTTCTTGTCTTCTCTTTAGGAGGTATCAGGAACTAATCCTGGGACCTCTGATGTGGGAAAGAGGCACTCAATCACTTGAGCCACCTCAGCTCTCTGGTTTGTTGTGTCTCTCATTGTCTCTCCTCTTTGTCTCTTTTTGTTGTACCAGCTCTCTGCATGGGCCAGCTCTCTGTGCGGGCCAGCTCACTTTCACCAGGACGCCCCAGGAAACAAACCCAGGACCTCCCATATGGTAGACAGGAGCCCAATCACTTGAGCCACATCCGCTTCCCTTGCTTGTTCATTAATTTATTCTCATGCCTTCATTCATTCATCAAGCATTACTTCATCATCTTCAATATACTAGTTATTAGGAATGCACACATCACTGAGGAATAGTCCATAATTTTGAGCAGTTCATTTGGTGATGGGAGAATTACATATATCAAACAAATAATTTCAGTGTGTTATGATAAACATCATAATTGTAGTATGAGCAAAGTTTGATGGAAATACAGAGAAAGGAGCAATTTACTGGTGTACAGAAGTGTTCAGAAAAGATACCATAGGAGAGTTGGCATTTCTAAGTCTTATTTCAAGAAGCCATATAATGCCATGCTTTTGTTCCAGCATTAAAGCAAGTAATTCTGTATGTAGAGGAGCCGTTTATTTCAACTTTCTTGAAAGAAGGTCCTAACCTGGTCAAGCTGTCTCTGAAGCAGTAAGACTCTGGATATAATTTGTTCAAACCCTGTCCTAAATATCTGATGTGTGTTCCCATATTAAGAAAATCTCATTTTTAAAAAATCTCAACTTAAAGAACAAATCAACTGGCCACATTTCAGCAAAACTCTTTACTTTACAAAGGGATTTGTAATAAGGTGTTTTAGTTTCCTAGGCTGCTTAAAGCAAATACCATGAAATGGATTGGGTTAAACAATGGGAATTTATTTACTTATGGTTTTGAGACTGGGAAATGTCCAAATCAAGGTATCACCAAGGCTATGCTTTCTTCCTAAAGACCAGCTACTGGCTATCCTTGGTTCCTCTGTCACATGGTAAGGCATATGGACGTGCCTGCTGATGTCTCCCTTCTGTTCAGGAATTCATTGACTTCAACTTGTTTCTGTTGCTTTTCCTTTCTCTGTCTGATTCATTCTCCTATAAAGGACTCCAGTAATTGAGACTCAGATAAGTTTAGTTGCCTTAGTTTGTAAAAGCAGTATATGAAGGAGCCTTCATTGAAGACTATGTTCCAATGCCCAGGCTGCCCCTACATGATACTACTTCCAAACCATGGGTCAAAAGATTCTCCAAAGAAATCATCATTTATTTGTTATTATAAGCTCTCCACTAAGAAAGCTACAGGTCATTAAATCAGAAGAGGTTTTCAGGTTCTAATTTTGTTTTTGCCAGAGCTGTCTCACTTCTTTTGAGCCATTCCTTGGTATTGGTAGCAACACAAAAACATTAGCTTAGCATTCTGTTCCTACCTAATTCAGCTTTCCACCTCACTTAAAAACTAGCATGATGACAGAATTCTCTGCTTTCCAAAACCTAAGCTGGTGAATGGATATTTTATCCAATAACCTGATATCTTTAACTCTAATTAAGTCTTTTTCAAAACTCTGTCTAAATTTGGAACTAGCAAGTGGAGGAGAGAGAACATTCATCTTGACTAGATTAGGACTTGGAGATCTTTTATGTTGGCAGGAAATAAAAGATCTCCAAGGTATAAATTGTCCCTGATGTCCATAATGCTCTCAGTTCTTGGGGAGCGCTTACAGATATCATATTTTAGTCATGCATGGGTAAATCCCAGTGTGTTTTTTCTTTTGTGGTTGACTCTTTGCCTTGAATACATTCAGCAAAGCGTTTCTTTACCTGCTACCCTGAAAAGAAATAAATTCCCAGGATTTCACCCAGCCACACCTCTCCTAGATCAAGCTGACCACAATCTTGTACAATTAAGATGGAGTTATTTCTATACTGCCTAACAGATTACCTACAGCTGGATCCTGTTGAGAAAATCTGAATTATCAGAATCCATGATTCCTTAAGGTACTTAAGGCAGCAGACTCCTGAAAAGCAGCATGTGTGTCTGTTTTCAAGGGTACATATCTATTTTTTTTATTATTATTATTATTAATTTGGCCTCAGCCTAATGGATCAGGATGTCTAACTGGACTTCAACACATAAGGCTGCTAGGAAAGGAAAAGGAAACCAATGGAAAGTAAGTTTCAGAATCAGTGCAAAGCTGATTGGTAATGTGGAAAATAACCAAGAAGCCCTCTGCCTCCACTGCAAATTATTCTTCCTAACAATGTTTATATGATGGGAATCCTGAGAAAGAGAACAAAATAATGTCAAAACTTAAAGGGGTCTCAGGGATTACCTAATCTAATCAAGTCCCCTTATTGATGATAACCAAGTTTCAAATAGATGAATTGCCCAAGGTCATACAGGTAGACAAAATATCAGTTTTCTGACATCTAGCCCACTGTTCGGTCTACCAGAAGCTAGGTCACTTGCTCATTTGCTGTGTTCTATATCAGCCATTACTTAGTATGCTATCCTTCACTTCTTAAAGCCATAGATATTAGAAACTACATTCAAGCATAAAGCCTGTAAGAGGCTCACTATATAGAAAAATACAAAGTCATTCAGGGATTAAAATTGGAATTCTGGAGGTAGAATCCCCTCTTGTCTTTTCTGTTGGGTATTTAGGAGCTTTTTAAGTGAGAATTTTATGATCATATTTTTGGTTGGATGGATAATATACCTAGAAATGTAAAAACTAGTATGGCAGGGATGAGGTCTGGCTCCACACATCCAATGACATGCAAGATTTCCTAAGTTCATGGGTGATACCAACATGTTTTCATTTTACTTTCTACCTAACTCTAACTTGCCATCATATCACATCTGAGTCATCAGAAATCTGTTGGTTTTAAGTGGCCTCTAACTTCTATTTGTCCCCACTTCCCAGACCCTGTCCCCCTTCAGATCCATGTTTTCTGCAGGGAAGGGATAATTCTGTAATAGATTCTGAATATGCCAGACTAGGAACTGGGTCTGGGAGACAGTGTTGACCAAGGCTTTTCCTTGGAAGGCTGCTCTGTTTGTAAGTAGTTTGCTCCTGTCAGTGTTGGGATCATTATGTTTGTTTTGTGCTGTCCTAGTCAATTAAAAAAATTGATCCAAAATGCCAGTTCTCCCTGGCTTTGTTTCAGCCTGTCAGAGCTTTTAACATTTGTCTTTTTTCTAAAGTGGTGTAAGCAGAGGTAGTTGTAACAAAATTGTCAGTTTGCCAAAGTTGGTCTCCACAAATATCTCTCTCTTCTGTGATTTTTCTCTGTCCTGACTTTCTCCTGCCACATCTTTGCATGAACAAGATTTGCAATGACGTATGGATTTATATTAGCTAATAAAACATCATTCATTCTATTGGTCCAACAAACTTTTATTGAGCATCTACTATACTCAAGACATTAGTTATTTTCTTAATACCTTCATAATTTACCAGAGGCTCATCTCCCATATATCACCTCCAATATTTTTACCATATTACCTCAAAAATATTTATTTTTTCATTTAAATCAATTCACTATTTAAATAAATCTATATCAAAAGTAAATTTTAGAGTTGGTGTTTCTTGTCAAGAAGGCAAACAAAAACTAAGCACAGCCTGTTGACTGTCTTCCACATTAATACCTGGAGATGTCAGAAAAGATATAGCTTATATGAACAAAAGCAGAGCAACTCTTAATAAATACCTCAGGAGACTTAAAGTTTCTAGGTCCCTTTTTGGTGGAGAAATTAGCAAGTTAGAGCAACAGTCAAGAGGAGGGTTGGGATAGAAGGTCCCAAGTATAGCCTTGCCTCTCTCCCAGGTTGTCTTGGGCAGCCTAGGCTGGGGACCTGGGAAGGTACTTCCATGGATGGAGCTGAGTATGACTCCAATATAGCAGGGTAAATTTTGGCTGGCATTTGCCAGAAATTGAGGTTCCCTGAGCCATAAAAGAAGGAGATTGGAATAAGCAACTACTCATGGCCTCAAAATCCTGCCTTGGATTTTCAGATTTGCCCCATCTGATCAAGAAGGCAGTGATAAAAACCATGCTAGGGTCATGTCAAGTCAAACTGAGTCTTGCTGGGAGAGGCAGCTGACTGTTATGTGTATCCATCCAACAAGTTTTGGATGAAATGGCTGCTCTGTGGCAGGCATTGTTCTAAATGCTAAAAAAAATAATAAACTATACAAAGATCCCCCCTCAAGAATTTATATTCAAAAGAGAAAACAGACAATAAATATATGGTAATAGGGATAACTGCCCAGGACCACTTTTCCCCCACACTACATCTCCAACACAGCTATGCAACTGTCACAGTGGGTGAGTGCCCCTGGATAAAAGAAAGCCTAGTGTGACACGACAATTGATGTCTTGGGGTCAGCATATGCTCAGAAAAAGGAAGGAAGTGGTTTAGCAGAGTGTATCAATAGGCAATCCACTTAGATATATAGCTTTCTTCCCCAAAATCACATAGGAGAACAATCCCAGGATCAAACTTCACCCTACTAAGATATAGAGATTATAATTTGAGGGAACTGACCCTGTCAACGGAATACTGATGAGATAACAATTAACACAAACACAGAAACACACGCAATATTTGATGAGTGTGTGACAATATAAGGCAACAACAAAATATAGTAGAGAAAGTAGAGCAAATGGAGCAGAAAGAACTGAAACTTTGAATAAGCATAATACATATCCTTAGGGAGATAAGGAAATATATTGCAAACATGATAGAGAACATATGCTTATAAAGAAGAACTTGTTGGAGATATTGGATGTGAAAATGTAATTGTTGAAATAAAGAATTCAATAGAAATTTTAAATACCCAAAAAGATATAGAGTTAATTAATGGGCTGGAAAATCATATTGATATGATTTTACCAAATTAAGGGTATGCCATAAATAGAAAGCATTAGGAAAAAATTAAAGGTATATAGAAGATAAACTTGGAGAGAAAGCTTCCATTTAAGAGGACTCCTAGAAGGAAAGATAAGAAAGACAATGTATGGTAGGTAATATTTGAAGAAATAGTGACTATTTTCCAGAACTAAAGAAAGGCATATGACTTTGGATTGGAAATGTTTGAAGAGAGTTAAAGCAGCACAGAATAAACAAGTAAATAGATAAAACCATATATCCAGAAACACCAGAGTGAAATTTAACAATAGTTTCTGGAGAGGGAAAATGAATTACCTGTAAAGCCACACATGTGAGTAAAGACATCAGACTTCGCCAAAGCAATAAAACAGTGAGACCATGTGTTGATGGGAGTGGGGGGCTGAATGATTGTAGATGTTTCAGAAAATGTATCATTGAAAAATAAAGTGAAATAAAAATCTTTTCACATTAAACCTTACAGACCAAATCTGAATTACTGTTTTTAGAGTATATGCTCTAAGAAGAATATAAATTCCTCCATGAGGAAGCAGTGATTATCGAAAACAGAGATAAATAAGTACATTAGTAAAGATTATTTTAGTTTGAAGAAGCTATGATTAAAATAAAATATATATTCCCAGCATCGGGTGCACAACTCTGTCACATCCACATTGGCAAGGTAAATGATAGAAACCAAAGGGTGATAAAAATCTGCCAAGGATTCTTAAAATCTACAAAAAGAGACTATATATTTTAATAAATGAATTGTAATTATCAAAGAAATGTAATGAAATGCATATGTTTTACACAAACAATGGAGGGAAATGAGGAAAGAAAGAGAGAAGGAAAGAAAGAGAAAGAAAGAGACAGACAGACATGAAAAAATAAGCATTGTTCTTAGAAACAAAAAAGCTAGTGGAAATAACTTTATTAGTATTATAATAAATAAAAATGAACTAAAGGCAGAGATGAATAGAGATAGCCCAAATTAGATGTAAAAATCCAGCTTTCTCCCCTTAAAACCAAAGATAGAGAAAGTTTGAAAATAAAGGTATGGAAAAAGAATTAGTAGACAAACTTAAAACAAATTAGACCTAGTATAGTTGCACTGTTAATATCAAAACAGGGGAGTGGATGTAGTTCAAGTAGTGGAGTGCCTGCTTCCTATGTATAAGGTCCTCGGTTCATTCCCTAGTACCTCCTTTAAAAAATAAAAAATAAAAAGCACAATATATATAATATATTGCATGAGAAATCAGCATAAAACAAGACTTGGCACATAAGTGCTGTAGAAGAACTGATTGCTTTACCATTAACGTTTTTTATTATAATAAGTGCATAAAAGATAAATACACCAAAATACATAATTGTATATATAAATATACATATATATGCATACACATTCACACACACACAGTAGTGGATAATATGGAGAAATCAGGCAATTTAAAAACAAGCATACACAACATTATAAAACTAATCCTGGGAAGTCCCTAAACAGACAGTAGCAGCAACAACAAAAAGAACAAGACAAAAGGAACAACAAAAATCCTCGGGGATAGAGAGGAGGGTGGATCTGATTTCCAGAGTTGCCACTTTATATTATTTAAAATATCCAGTTTTCAACACACAAAAATATGAGATACACAAAGAAATAGGAAATTATGGTTCATACAATTGGAGAAAAAAAAAAGTAGTCAAAGGAAATTGTTCTTAGAAAGCCCAGACATTGGACTTACTAAATAAAAAGTTCACATCAGTTATTATAAATATGACCAAAGAACTAAACGAAAAATGGTGATAGATTTAAAGAAAAGCATGAAAACAATAGAGATAGAAATTATCAAAAACAACCCAATAAAATTCTGAAGTAGAAAATTATAATACTGAAATTAAAAATCACTAGAGGAACTCAACAGCAGAGTTGAGCTGGCAAAAGAAAAAGTTAGCAAACTTGAAGATAGATCAATTGATATTATCCAATCTCAGCAACAAACCAAGAAAAGAATGAAGAAAAATGGAGAGGTTTAGAGACCTGTGGGACACCAACAAGCATACCAACATTTATAATGGGAGTCCCAAAAGAGTAGAAATAAAAATGATAAGAGAGGAATATTATGAACAATTCTATGCTAATAAATTTGATAACTTAGAGTAAATGGAATAATTCTTTATAACGTGCAGTGTTATAAAAATCACCCAAGGTGAAATAGATAATCTAAATAGGCCCATATCTAGTAAATATATTGAATCAATAATTGATAACTATTCAAAAATAAAGTGCCATCCCAGATGTTTTCACTGGTGAATGCTTTCAAACTTTTAAAGAAGAAGAATTACCAATCTTCACAATTTATTCAGGAAAAGAGAGGCAGAGAAACACTTCCTAACTCATTTTATGAGGGCAAAATAACACTTATACAAAAACCAAAGATATTAAAAGAAAGGAAGACTACAGACTAATACCTCTCAAGAACATACATGCAAGAATCCTCAACAAAATCTTGGCAAATTGATTCCAACAATGTGTAAACACATTCCACAACCAAATGGAAATTTATTACAGTTTTGCAAGGATGAATCAACATTTGAAATTCAACTAATGTAATCTACCACATCATCAGGCTAAAGAAAAATCACATGATCATTTTAATCAATGATGGGAACGCATTTGAGAAAATAAAATAACCATTCATGATTTTAAAAACTCTTCGTAAACTAGGAATAGAGGGAATATTCCTCAACATTATAGTGAGCCTCTAGACAAATTCTACACCTAACATCAACTTGACATTGAGTTACTGAATACTTTCCCAAAAAAATTGGGGATAAGGAAATGGTATCCTCTTTCACCATTCCTATTAATGCTGTGCTCCAAGTCTTAGCTAGTGCACTAAGGCAAGAAAAGAAAATAAAGTGTAATACTGATGGAAAGGGAGAAATAAAACTGCCTTTATTTGCATAAATATATTTGTCTATGTAGAAAATGACAAGAACCAACTAAAAAAAAAAAATCTTCTGGAACAAATCAGTATAGCAGCAAAGGCTAAGGTTAATATATAAAAGTCAATTGCTTTCTTTTATATCAGCTATGAAAAGCTAGGAATTTGATATACAAAAGTTATTTTACAACAACACCAAAACATACAGATGTACATATATATAAGTCTAATGAAATATGTACAGGATCTATATATGGAAAATGATAAATCTCTGATGAAAGAAATCACAGAAGATAAAAATAAATGGATACATGTTCCCTGCTAATGACTTGGAAGACTCACTACTACTATAATGTCAATTTTTCTCGTTGTGATCTGTATAGTCAATCCAATCTCATAAAAATTCCAGCAAGCTATTTTGTAGATATCAACAAACTCATTCTAAAGTATATAGAAAGACAAAAGACCTAGAATAGACTACACAGTACTGAAGATGAACATATTTGGAGGATTAATATTACCTGATTTCAAGACTTACTATAAAGCTATAGTATTCAAGAAAGCATAGCATTTGTGAAAGAATAGACATATGGATCAATAGAATAAAATGGAGAGTCCAGAAATATACCCACAAAAAATGCATAGTCAATTGACCTTTGACAAAGGAGCAAAGACAATTCAAAGGGGAAAGGATACTCTTTTCAGCAAAAGGTACTGGAATGTTGGGCATCCAGAAGCAAAATCATGTACTTAGGCAGAGTCCATATGCCTTTCACAAAATTAATTCCAAATGAATCAAAGTCCTAAATGTAAAATGCAAGGCTATGAAACTTCTAGAAGAAAGCATAGGAGGAAATCCATATGACCTTGATTTGGTGATAGTTTTAGATACAACACCAAATGGATAATCTATAAAAGAAAAAAATAATAAAATTTAGATGTCTACACTGTGAAAGACACTGTTAAGTAATGAGAAGATAAGCCACAGGCTAGGAGAAAATATTTGCAAAACACATATCAGATAAAGGATGTATATCCAAAATCTATAAAGATTCAACTATAGGAAGAAAAAAAAAAAAAAAAAAACCAAAAATGGGCAACATATCTAAATAGCCACAGTACCAAAGGAAATATACAGCGAGGAAATAGGCTTATGAAAAGATGTTCAACATCTGCAATATATTGATACTGGAATTAAACAACTAAGTAAATTGACGATGGATAGTTGGGTGGGAAGTTTCAGAAAAGCAAGGTGAATGATCTTGCTTCACCTTGAATGATCTGTGTCATAATGGATGAGATTTGGAGACATCAGTATAAACTCATATTCTGCTTAATATAGATACAGATGGTTACAAATAGAAATATTTAGAGATATGTGATTATACATTTACATACTTCTTTGTTATGTCAAGTGAACTTGCCTAGAAACAATGACACCTAAGTAGCAAGGGGCAAACATGGCATCAGATCTTGGTTTCTAATATTCTCCAGTAAAGGAAACCAGGGTTCCTTAGAGAAATGCTGATTCTAGAACTGGGGCAGGAAATACACAAGATGGGTCTGGAGTACCTAGAGCCGTAAAATAAGGAAATGCTAAAAAAATTACCCATAATGATAGAAGTATGTCAAAGGGACACAGGAGCCAAATTGAAGACCACCCAATGGCCAAAGCTGGAATAATTCAAGCAAAAAATAATTAACAAAGTATTGTATAATAACCCAAATATAAAATAAATACCCATGAGTCTATACTGATATGAATAAATCATTGAATAAAAAATTAATTGGGAAGAATAGGTAAATCTCTTGTGCAGAAGAATTACTAATAATTTATGTAAATATTCTGCCCTCAAGAAGGTAGGTCATAATGACATCTTTCCAAAGAGTAGTATGGAAAGACAGGAGGAAGAGTAGCTTTACAGTGGAGAAACTTGACAAACACTACCTCAACCAGGTGACTAAATTTCATAATACAATAATAAGTCATGTTGGCACTCATAGTCTACCCCTGATATAATGTGATGAAACTGGCACATTACCTTTATAGTTTTCCTCCCCCAAATCCAAAAATCTAGTCTAATCATGAGAAAAACACCAGACAAATTCCAACTGAGGGACATTCTACAGAAGAACTGAGCAGTACTTTTGAAAACTTGTCAATGTAGTGAAAAAACAAAGTCTGGGAAACCATCACAGCCAAGAGAAGTCTAAGGAAACATGATGACTACATGTAATGTGGTATCCTAGATAAAATCCTGGAACAGAAAAAAGATATTGGGTGAAAACTAAGGAAATCTGAATAAAGAATGGACTTTTGCTAATAATAATGTACCAATATTGATTGTAACAAATGTACCATACTAATTTAAGATGTAAATAATAGGGAGACTGGTATGGGATGAGGACTTTCTGTATTATCTTCATAATTTTTCTGTGAATGTAAACCGGTTCTAAAATAAAATCATTTAATTAAAAACTGCTAGTTATCCAATTTTTTAAAAAAGGATCATAATGATATATGTAAGATTAAATATATAAAGCCTTGAGCAAAAAACACAGGAGTCAGTCTTCATGACCATTTTTATACTGTGATTTCTACATATGACATCAAAAGTGCTAGCCACAAAAGGAAAAAATAGATTGTCACACAATTTGATGTCACACATCAAAATTTTAAACTTTTGTTCTGTAAGCAATACATCAAGAAAGTGAAAAGACATCCACAGAATGGAAGAACATATTAACAAATGACATATCTGATAAGGGAATGGCATCTAGAATATATAAAGAACTTCTACAACTCAATATCAAAAAGACAACCCCAATTTAAAAATGAGCAAAGGATTCAAATTGATATTTCTCAAAGAAGACATACAAATGGACAATAAGCACATGAAATGATGCTCAACATCATTAGTCATTAAGAAATGCAAAACTACAATGAAATAGCACTTTACCCTCAAGAGGTAGCTATTATCAAATGTTGTTAAGGATGTGGAGAGTTTGGAAACCTGTATATTTCTGATGGGATTGTACAATGCTTTAACTGCTTTGGAAAGCAGATTGGCTGTTCTTCAAAATTTTAAACAGAATTAATATATGATCCAGCAATGCAACTCCTAGGTATATAACTAAGGGGAATGAAAACACATATCCCAACAAAACCATATACACAGATGTTCACAGCAGCATTATTTATGAAAGCTATAATGTGGAAAACACCCAGATTCCATCATCTGATGAATGGATAAACAAAACATGGTATATACATGTGGTAGAATATTATTTGGAAATTTTTAAAAAATGAAATGCTGGTACATGAAACAATATGAGTAAGTCTTGAAGACATTTTGCTAAGTGAAAGATGCTAGGCACAAAAGACAATGTATTATATGATTCAATTCACCTGAATTGTCCAGAATAAGCAAGTCCACAGAGACTGAATGTAGATTAGTGGTTGTCAGAGTGTGGAGGGAGTGGGGACTGGGGAGTGACTGCTAATGGGCAAAGGTTTTCTTTTGGGGGTGAGGAAAGCATTTTAAATTAGAAAGAGGTGAGGATTGTACAACCCTGTGTATATACTACAAACCACCAAATTATACACTTTATGGTATGCAATTTTATTGAAATAAGCTGTTAATAAAAAGCAAGAGTTTAGACAATTTGAGGAACACAAATATCATACTCTAGTAAACAGAGAACACATTTCTTCTTTGATACAAATAAACCATTCAATCATTCTTCAAAAATCAATCATGTATCAGGCAACAAAGGAATTTCAATAAATTCAAAGAATCAACACCACACACATTATGGTCTTTGACCACAATGCTATAAAATTAGAAATTAATAACAAAAGAACACATTTAACATTCCCATGTGAATGGGAACTATAATGAACATGTTTCTAAATAACCCCTGGATTAAAGAGGAAATCAAAAAGGGAATTGTAAACTATTACAGCCAAATAAAATGAAAGCAGTGTATTTCAAAATGTGTGATATGCTCCTAGAGGAGTAGCAAAAAGGAAATATATATAGCTTTAACTGTAATTATCAGAAAACAAGAAACACTGAAAATACATGAGGTAAATGTTCAACTCAATAGGCCAGAAAAATAGAAACAGTACACCTAAACAAGAAATGAAATAAAAATGAAGTCAGAAATCAATGCAGTACAGCACAAGAAAACAAGATAACTTTTTAAAAAGTAACTTCTTTGGAAAAAAAATAAATAAAGCAGATAAATCAGTGCCTAAATAGATCAAGAAGAAAAGAGGAAATATGAATAAACATTTTAAAATGTGAAAATATGTAGCATATAATAGATTTTATAAAGGTACAAATATATAATAACCAATTACATGCTAATAAATTTGAAAGCCTAGATAAAGGAATGCATTTCTAGAAAAATACAAAGTGCCAAAATTAGCACAAGGAGCTATAGATAGCATGAAAGAACAATAACTATTCAGAAAATTGAAGTGGTTAGAAGGAACAAAACCACCCCTGACACACACACTTCCCGCCTTTCCATCACATTCTGTCTGGCTCAGTTCTTGGACTCTTAGTATTTCCTTCTCCAGTCCATTGCTTGACTGATCTTTCTCAATAGGATATTTTATCTTGACCCACCCTGCTTATGACCCTTAACTCGCTTCCTACATATTTAGAGTGAAGTTCAAAATCATTGCCCCATCATGTTAAATTGCTATTACTGATTCAGTCATGCTTTTCCATGTTTGAGTGCCTTTGCCCATGCATTTTCCCTCTCCCTAGAATGCCCTTTTTCTAACCTTTCTATCATCTCACTAACTATTCCTGATCCCTTAGAACTTAGCTTCAATATTATCTTTTTCTGGAATAGAGAACCCACCCTAACTGCTTGAGGTTCCCTCATTTTGTATTCTCAATGCACTCTAAAGAGAAGTAAGTAAAAGTAGATTTGCTACTTACATTTCAAATGGGTATTGTGGCCTGCTCTTGATTCTCAACCCGAAGTCTGCTCTCATTTTATTAAAAAGTAAATAACCACATGTCAGACTAGTGGTAAAAACTAGCACTGAACCAAGATTTTTCTCTTTGATGTAACAAGGATTTGGAGAGAGAATTGTAAATGAAATGGAATAATTTCCTGAATTTCATTGGAAATCATTTCATGACTCACACATAGGAGTCTGAGATACCTGAGATATGGGTTCCTGTTTGTCCCTGATAAACATCAGTATTAACCTTGGAAATGGTGCAAGAGACAACCAAAGGGGAACTTTAAAAGGGGGAAAAAGAAAAAGAAGGCAAATTATTTGGGACTCAAGAACAGAGGAACAGCATGGTAGAAGAGAATTTTGTCTCTTACTCAAAAAAGCAAGGCCACTTATACCCAGTGTTTCCTGACCTTCAGCCAAGCCACAGAAAGCAGCCTCATTAGGCTTATTCTTCTCCAAATTGAGTGGGACAACAGGTAAGCTTGTCTCCACTAGCCAGAAATAAGAGTGTCCAGACAGAAATAAGCAGCTAGGAAAGGTACTTTTCTTTTTCACAAGCCTGAGACCCCCCCTTCTGTCTGAGAGATAAGGCAGGTGCGTGAAGCCAGCAGAACAGACCTAGTGACAATGGGTGGCCTTGTCCAGGAAGCCTTTTTGTCCTTGCAGACCCAAAACTGTACTCCACCATTCAGATTTACCAGGGCAGGTGAAAAGAACCAAGAAAGGGACCCGAATGTAAATGATTGGCTTTAATTAATAGTATAATTATTATAATATCTCATCAATTGTAGCAAAATTACCGCACTAATGCAAAATGTTAATAATAAGGAAAACTGTGTGAGTGTGTATGTGGGTATATGGGAACACTGTATTTTCTGCATGATTTTTCTATAAACCTACAAGTGCTGTAATAAAAAAAAAAAATCTCTGTAAAAGAATAAAAACAGAGATCCAGTCACACCAAGTAGTCTAGTATAAAAATCCTCTTTAACCCTATGGGCCCAAGCTCTACACCTCTGCCCAGAGACTCTGAAGCAGGTGGATAGTGCTGAGAAAAGGGACCTAGCCATAGCAAGCAGCTGCAAATGGAAAGCCCCTTTGTCCTTGTGAGCCTGAGATGCACCATCTCCACCAGTGGATACCATGAAGGTGTGCAAGGAACCCGGTAATAGCAAGTAGCCTGGCCTGGGAAGCTCTTTGTCCCCATAAGCCAAGACTCTCCTCCCCATCTTAGAGACACTGGGGCATCCAGGAGGCACTGGTAGAAGGATCCTGCCACACCTGTCCACCACTGGTAGGCAGGCACCTGGAGTTTTGCCCAAGGCAAATCCCTTGCACCTCATCCAGAAGCACCAGCAGGTAAAAATAGGAGCCCTGAAAGCACCAGATAAAGCTAGCAGACCAGAATAATATTGCAAAGACTCTTAAAATTAGACTGCCCTTGGAAACCATAGCCCACAACAGTAGGTCAAGAACTATATACTAAACCTAAGCAGGGTTATTGCTTGTTAAAACAAAATATTTAAATAGAACCTAACATCTCCTAACATAATAAACAAAATGTCTAGGACACAATAAAAATCACCAGTCATACCAAGAAAAAGAATATGCAAATTGGATGAGAAAAAGATAATCAACAGATGCCAAAACTGAGATGTTTCAGGTGGTAGAATTATCTTAAAAGGGTTTTAAAGTAGATGTCATAAGAATGTTTCAACGATTAATTGCAAATTCTCTTGAAACAAATGAAAAATATAGGAAACCTCAGCAAAAAAAGGCAGTTCTAAAAAATAACCAAATGGAAAATACAGAACTAAAAAAATGCAATAGCAGAAATAAAAACTCAATTAATGGGCTCAGTAGTAGAGCGGGGATAACAGAAAATGGAATCATCAAACTTAAGGATAGAACAATAGAATTCACTCAATCTGCACAACAAAGAGAATATAGACTGAAAAAAAATGAATAGGGACTCAAGAGCTTGTGGGACAATAACAAAAGTTCTAGTATTTGTAGCACTGGAGTCATGGAAGGCGAGGAGAAAGAGTGAGGCTGGAAGAGTATTTAAAGAAAAATGGATGAAAATTTCCCAAATTTGGTGAAAGACATGAGCCTACATATCTAAGAACTTGAGAGAACCCCAAACAGGATGAGCCCAAAGAAATCCATGCCAAGGCAGATCATAAGTAAGCTTGTGAAAATTAAAATTAAAAACAAAAACAAAAATGAAAAAAACTGGATAAAGTCAGAGAGAAATGATGCTTTACAAATGGGAAATACCAGTTTGAATGATAATAGAAACCTCACCTGAAACCAAGGAAATCAGAAGGAAGTGGCACACTTTTTTTTCAAGTGCTGAAAGAAAAGAACTATCAACCATGAATTCTATAGTTGGCGCAACTACTTTCATGAATGAAGGGGAACCAAAAACATTCTTAGACCTAGGAAAACTATAAAAATGTGTCACTATCAAGCACACCCTTAAAGACTGGCTAAAGTAATTTCTTAAAAAAGAAAAGAAAAATGATAAAAGATATAATTGGAGCACCATGAAGGAAAATGGGACAAGGGAAAGAATAGATTTATGTGTACATACAGTAGACTATCATTTGCTTTGAGTTTTATAAATCGTATTTGATGATTGAAACAAAAATTATAACATCGTTTGATAACCAAGACGATGCTATTTAAAAATAGGGAAGGTAAGGGGACATAAGTAGAAGTGAGGTTTTCACACTGCACTTGATGAGGTAAAATACTGATGCCAGTAGACTCTGATAAGTGACATATGTATAACTAAAAAACTTTACAAATAAATTAAGTTGGAATCTTAATAGAAGTACAAATAACCTATAGAAATGCAAGCAAAAGAAACAGAAATGAGAACTAAAGGAAACAAATAGAAAATAAATAATAAAAATGACAGACTTAAATGCTAATGTATAATAATTACCTTAAATGCAAAATGTCTAGATACACCAATAAAAAAAAGAGAGACCAGCAGGTGGATAAAATACATGACCCTACTATATGCTGCTTTAAAAAATAAACTCATTTAAAATTTAACAAACTTACAGTTAAAGTAATTGGATGGAAAACATATACTATGCAAATAAAATTTTAAAATCAGGAATGGCTAAATTAATATCTGAAAAGTAAGGAGGATGACAATAATATGGACCACTAGGTACAAAGAGGAACACTATATTATGATAAAAAGACCATTCTAACAGAAAGGCATAATTACCCTAAATGGGTACACTCAAAACAAGAATCCCAAAATTCATGAAGCAAAAAATGATAGAGCTAAAGGAGAAATAGGTAAATCTACATTTGTAGTTGGGGATTTCAACACTACTTTCTCAGCAACTGATAGTACTACTAGAGAGCAAATGAAAAAGAACATAGAAAAACCACCACATATCAGTGGGATCAGGTCAATTTTATAGAACACTCCACTCAACAAAAGCAGACTACACAGTTTCTTTCAAGTGCCCACAAAACATAGTATAAAGATAGACCTGGGTCATAAAAACAAATCTCAATAGCTATGAAAGAACTGAAACCAAACTGAATGTGTTCTCTGATCATAACGTCTCTTGTGAACTTAGGTGCAAAAATCCTCAACAAAATATTAGCACACTGAATCCAACAATGTTTAAAAACAATAATAACAACATGGCCATGTGGGATTTATTCCAGGCATGTAAGACTGACTCAACATTTGAAAATCAATTAATGTAATCTATATCAATAATATTAAAAAATCATTTGATCATATCAATTAATAAAAGAAAACATTTCACAAAATCCAACATCTATTCATGATAAAAAAAAAAAAAAAAAACAACTCCAGGCAAACTAGAAATAGAGGAGTATTATCTCAAATTTATAAACAGCATCTACAAAAAACCTACAGTAAACATTATACTTAATGGTGAAACACCAAATCTTTACTCCAAATATTTGGAATAAGGCAAGGACATTTGTTCTCACCATTCTTGGACATTCTTGGACACTGGAAGTCCTACCCAGTAAAATAAGGCAAGAAAAAGAAATGAAAGACATAAAGATTGAAAAGGAAGAAATAAAACTATCTCTATTTTCTATTTGCTTGATGGCATGGTTGCCTACATAGAAAATCCTATGGAGTCTACAAAAAAATAAAAGAAGGAAAAAAGAAAAACTCTCCTAGAAATCAATAGCAGAAAGACAACAGAAGAAAAAGGGGGGCCTCATCAACTACTGGCTGTGCTCTGAGACCTGACCTCTCCTATATTGCTGGAGGGATGAGTGGTGTACAGCCACTATGAAAAATGGTTTCAAAGTTTCTGAAAAAAACTAAAAACACAACTACCAAATGGCCCAAGAATTATAGACCTGGACGAACCAGAGAAATGAAAATTTGAGTTTACATAAAAACTCATGCAAAACTATTCATACTAACTTTATTTGTGATAGCCATTTAACAGGTGGGTGGCTAAACAAATTGTGGTACATACATATCATGGAATACTACTCATCAATGAAAAGGAATGAACTATTGGTAGACACAAAAATTTGGATGAAATCTCCAGGGGATTATGAAAAAAGGCCAATACAGAGGATTATAACCTGTGTTATTCCATGTATACATCTTAAAAATGGCAACAGTGTAGATACGAAGGACAGATTAATATAATAGTTCCCAGAAGGTTGGGGCAGGGGATGTGGTGGGGGAAGGGAAGGTATTAGGTGAGGTTATAAAAGGGCAACAAGGAGGGTTTCTTGTGGTTTGGGAACTGTTTAGTATCTTGGCTGTTGTGGTAGACACACATATGTACACATGTGATAAATGTGTATAGAACGGAATACACACAGAGATACACAAAGACACAGGAGTCCAAGTAAAACTGGGAAAATCTAAATAAGATAAGTGGATTGTATCAATAGCCGTATCATGGTTGTGATACTATATTACAGTTTTGGAAGATGTTTACTTTTGGAGGAAACTGGACAAAAGGCTCTCTCTGTGTTATTTCTTATAACTACATGTGAATCTAGTACAATTACCTGAATAAAAATTTCAGTTACAAAATGCATGTTTTCATGCCATAGCCTACGAAATTAGTAATGCCTGTGAAACTGCTTTTTATTTTATTTTTTAAGAAGTTCTCTCTGGATCTTTTGCAGTCAAGTCAATCACCTTCATGCCTGGCAACGGCTGATCTGAATTTTGTCACTATAGTGTTGCCTTTCCAAATTTCGTATAAATCAAATCATACAGAATTTTCCTTTTGTACATGATTTTGTTTCACTTAGCATAATGCTTTTGAGATTTTTCCCTGATATTATGTCTATCGACAGCTTGTTCCTTTTTATTGCTAAGCTGTATTCCATAGTACAGCTATATCACCATGTTTGTTCTTTCACCAATTGAAGGACATTTGGATTATTTCCAGCTGTAGACAGTTATAAATGAAGCCACTATAAAGGTTATCATGTAGGTTTCTGTATTTTCATTTCACTAGAGTAAATAATCTGGAGCTGTATTGCTAGGTTGTACATAACTATAGGTTTAACCTTATAAGTTATATGCTTTCCCATTAACAATGCGTGAGAGTTCCAGTCACACTTTGTCTTTGTATTTTATTTTATTTAAAGAATAAATATTGTATTTTTAATTTAATTTTTGATATAATCTTTTTAGTAGTTGTTTATCGGCTAGCCCCTCACCCCACGCACACATTTTTTATATTTAAGGCTTTTTGGAACAATAGAATGATTACTGATACTTAAAAATGGTGGCCAGATACCTAGTGTCTGGTAGAGAAAACGTATCTTCCTCTGTCTGGGGGATTGATTTATGTACCCCAGTTTGGGCATGTTCTTAATCTTAATCTGCATTCCTGTGAATGTGAATCCATTGTAAATATGATCTTTTCAGGATGTGATTTTTGGTTAGGGTGTGACCTGACTGAATGAAGGTAGGTTTCAATCCAAATTACTGGAGTCTTTTATAAGCAGAAGAAATTCGGGTAGTCAGAGAAAGCCACAGGGAGTTTCTGGAAGCCTGAAGTCAAAGGAACCCCAAAGAATGTGACATGAGGCAAGGATACAAGTCAAGGAAGCCCATGGCTGGCTGGCAGCAGAACCAGAATGTTACAGACTTTGGGGGAGGAAGCATCACCTTGTTGGCACCTTGATTTTGTGTTTTCCTAACCTCAAAACTGTGAATCAAATTCCCATTGTTAAGCTAACCCATTGTGTAGTGTTTTTAATAGAAACTCAGGAAAACTAAGACACTCCACATGGTGTCAGTAGCTTTGTATCACTTGCCTCCAGATAACCTTTCTGGTTTTGTCTATAGCTACTCATCTCAACTATATCTGTACCAGTTTATGTTCCCGATGTTTCCTAAGTTTTTTAAGCAATTTCATACTTTTATATGTCAGTAGCTTTTATTATAGTGCTCTTTTCTCTGTCTTGAATGTCTTTCCTTACTATTCTTCCTCACAGACCTCCATTTCATCTTCAAGATCCAAATCTAATCAAATGTCAATACTTCTCAATCATTCCTCAATGCTACCGATAGTTTTTTTTGTTCCTTGTTTGTGGTCAAGTCATGTTATGTGTGGCCCTATTGAGTAATTAGTAATTAGCCTGTAGTGTTATAGGCATCTGCTTTGTGACAAATGCTCCTCTGCTTGACAATGAGCAGATCCTCAGGAAACATTTGCTGTTTCTAAGTGTTGCAATTTGTATGCTCTGGAAGACACTGAGTTTGGAATGCAAAGTACAGCTTATTCTTATTATTAGCGGTTATTTACGGTCTATAAAGTCACCACAATCACTGAATTAACAAATACTGAACTATTACTCCTAAGGAAAATACTGGATTCATTTCCTCTGAGTCTCTCTGGTCACCATTTTCGTCAGCCAATCAACGCACAAGTTTGTTTTATTAATATGTGTGTGTGTTTCTGTTTAAAGACACCTTATTTAATGTATATTGTTGATTCATTAACATTGAATCCATGACCAACATCAATTTAACTCATGTCTGAACAAAGATTATCTAACATTCATCTTCTCCATTGGCACATTGCCACCCTCTTGGGCTCAGAACACTAGACAGCACTGCAGCACCATGTGTAGAGGTCATTTTAAGCTGTAAAATTACAAAAAAAAAAAAAATAAAAATGCAAAAACACATGGCAAAAAGGACATTTGTTTATAGTGTGAGAGCTTCAACAGGAAGGCAGAATGTCGCCGTTGCTGGACCTCAGATGGAAGTGTGTGCATCAGGTGACTCAAATTTTTCAGTGCTCTGTGTATGTCCACAAATGACCACAAGAGCCCTGCACATATTGAATTTGGGGCACAAATTCACCAGTAGGGGAATTCACAAACAAAATCTTCAAATTCTGATGACTGATATATTTATTAGAGATCAATAACTTTGGGAGGGAGGGGTATGTGGAACTGTGATACATAGTCCTAACAGAGCTTTGCCCAACCCTACAGGGAGCTCTGAAGCATAGGTGGCTTTTCAGAGGTGCCTCATATTGGGTGTCCCATGGCTGGACCTTTACATCATCTCAATCAGTCATTTTATAAGGGTCAGTCCCAGAAGGACATGGCTTTAGGTGAGGTGACCCTGCAGCTGAAGTAATCCTGTAGAAGTCAAGAGCTAGAGGCTGTCTGTTAGCAGGTAGGGTAACAAGTCTTTCCATGAAGGAGGATTTGGGTGGCATATATCCAGATCCACCACAATTAGTAGCAGTAGCTAGTATTTATTGCTTACCATGTGCCAGAATACTGTAAAAAGCCTTTTATGCACATTAATTCTCACATTTTCCTCCTGAAGTTGACATCATTATTTTTCCCACTTTACCATTAAGCAACAGTCTAAGAGAGAGAATAACAGCTTGTCCAAAGTTATGCAACTAGAATCTGCCAGGAGCTTAGATTTTAACCCAGGCAGTCTGACTCCAAAGCTCAAGCATTTAACCACAGTGGTATCCTGTGATTTCTACACTGTACTTAACTACAACTGTGGAAACTTGATAATTCATGCAGATAATTAGTTTTCTGTTAAAATGAAGAAAGGAATGCCCATTTGCCTCCCATTCTATACATTAGAGGCTGTATTTCATTAAGCAGAGACTTATTTTTGTTAAGCCAAGGGCCAGCATTGGCCTGGTAAGAGGAGAATTCCCTTTCTTGGTCTTCTGAAACTTCTGTAGACTGATATGGCCCTGGGCCAACATTTGAGGTGGGTCATGAGTTAGCCCCACCTGCCCGCCATGTTTGTTTTAATGGAGCCCGTTGATTAAAGTCCTGAGAAACTGCAGGGAGCCAGAGTGTGCCCATCAGCATTTCTAGGCTCTCCAATTTATAACGTTCTGGGGACCCAGATGAAAGTACTGCAGTCACAAAGTTGCTCTCAACTGAAGAGCTTTTCAAGAAAATAATTCACCTTTAGATTTCCATGCAGCTGTAGGTAACAGCATCAATTAGCACTGACAATTCAGTGGTGGACCTCATTTTCCCTCAATTATCTTTTGATAGATCTATATTAAATAACCAAATGAACTTTGAACAGGTGTGATTAAAAAAAATTCCTTTGCCCCTTGGCCTTCTCAATCTTACGTGTTTATTGACAAAGTAACTATATATATTTCAGAGATTTCCAGTGATTTTCTATGAGTTATTTTTTCTATGGATAACTGGAATAAAATAAAGATAGATTGTCCCAGTTTATTATTAGAAGTGATAATTTGCAGTCTAAGTGTGTTGCCATGGATACCTAAGAACCACCCCCCTCCCCAAAGTCTCAGGCCTGCGAGTCAGGGCCTAATCCTGAGGTGCTTTTCAATAGCACCAGCTGTCCAGAGCTTGAAAGGCGTGGCAAATTACACCATTATTAGAGTGAAATGGTATGGCTAAGATAATTATTTGTGGGCTTTAGACACAGGTGTTCATAAAAGGCTGAACGTGCACTCCTAATCAAGTCTGATTGGGACAGAACAACAGCCCAGCATGGGACTATCAGAGGGTTGTTTATGGTGTCTTTCATTTAAATAATAAAGGAGGCCACTGCAGGCCTTCTGTTCAGCAGAGTTTTTAATGCTGCGCTGACTTTGTCATTGCAGGTAATCATATTTGGTGTTTCCCTTTGACTTAGTCTAGTCATGGAGATCTGTTTTCTAATAATATTTTACTTGATAGTCACAGAACAATTTGATATATTTTAGCCATTCCGTGGCTATTTTCCACTTAATGCTAGGTTTAGTGAATGCAGCTACAGAACTCAAAATTAGAACGTTATCACAAACATTATATTCTCAGTATTACTCCTTCAGGAAATTGGTAATTTCCAAATATTTCCACTTCATTGCTTGTGACACTTCTCTAAAAATTTTTGTTTCCATAATATAGTCGTAGCAGGTTGATAAAAAAATACTTAAAATTTTTCCCTTCATTTTAATTATATTTTATTCATCCAATATTTAAATATAATCAATTATTAAAATGCATGTTTGAAGGGAACTATTATATGGATTCATCATAGCTTGATATTATAGTGATTGATAAATTGCTGTGCTTAGCAACACAAACCTGAACTTCTTAATCTTTGCTTATTTAAAAGAAATACTTCTTTGATGTCCATAGACCATAAAAATATTCACATTCAATAATTATGAAACATCAATTATATGCCAAACATTTGGCTTCTAAATAATAATGATGTGGTAGATTCATTGCCCTGAGATTACTTAGTAATCAATTGATTTGTCTGTTTCAGTTTCCCATGCTTACTACAGTTCATACACATTTTAAAAAGTGATATGATTAGTACCAATTACAAAATAATGTTGGAATACTAGTAATTATTTTGCCTTAACATTTTTCTCACTCCACATCATCACAAATGCTTATATTCATAAACGAAGAAAACATATTTCTTTATAGAAGTAGCCTCTAGTACTACAATCCAGTGAAGCTATACTTACTTTTAAGACTTAAGAGACAGACGACCGCACAAATGCATCTATGTGTAGATCAATATGATGGAGCCTAATTTGAGTTTAGATAGACTCTTGGATGATTGAGAGTACCACATTTTGTCTCTGAGTCCATTCAGTCAGTGGATTCTTCCTCCCTGAATTCTTCTGTGCATGGGAGGATAGAAGTTGGTAGTTTCTGGAAATGACCACGGGGCTTTTAAAGACAGCATTTAGTAGCTTTTATACTTTTATGCAAAGGGGCAAGACTTTCTAAATTACAGGTAGACAGCAAATGTAATACCTCCATACACAGATCAGGAAGTATTATACAAACACAAGAGTGCTCTCAGAGGTAATTAGAGCAAGACCTTCGTAGTAGCTACTTTGAACTTCAGTAGTTGTATGAACAATCATTCAGTTAAATTTCAACAGTGATATACAAAACACCTACTATGCTGGTAGTTCTTCAAGAGGAAAGACAGGCCTTAGACATAGGTAATTACCAGCACTAGACGCTATCATATTTTCTTCTAATAAAATACCTTTTTCTGTTTCATTACTCATGGTCCAGGGAAAATATTAAATCATTAAATTTCATCTATTAGAAAATTTAGTTCTTTTAAAATATCAATAAAATAGAAAAAACATTGGCAAGTTTGATCAATTACAAAGGAAAGACTACACAGATAAACAATATCATATATGAGGATAAGTAAATATATAGGAATAAATGTAGATATAGATAAGGTTTAAAACTATTAGAGAACTCCATGCCTAAAAATATTAGTTATTTACGTTAAAATAAAATAAATCAAACAGGCAATCAAAACCTTTACCTAAGAAAATACAATATTACTTGATTCAGTAGATTTTGTAGCTGAGTTCTATCAAACTTTCAATAAGGAGAAAAATATCTATATTCTATTTATTACTCCACAACATAGAAAATGACATAAAACTTCTTAATTTTCCTGAAACCAGAAAAAGAGAGCACATACTCACACAGATAAGAGAAACCCAGAACCCAATCTCATTTATAAACATACATTAATGATTCAAATTGAATGTTAGCAAATAAAAGCTAGCATTGTATTAAAAAAGAATTACATTATGATTAGAGCTTAAGTAGGAACGCAAAGATGAATCATTAAACAATCGAATTGCTCGCAAACAGGTTAAGTTATAAATCTTGATACAATACCAAAAATTATACAATTTGACATGTACATGGATTTAAAATTAAGTTTATAAATTAAGAATAGAACGAAACTTTGTTAAACTGATAAAGCATAGCAACTATTAAAAATAATAAATATCATACGTAGTAAAACATTAAATTTATTCTACAAAATAAGTAAAATGGTAAGGATATCCACTATCATTACTATAAAACATGCTGAAGAGCCTTACCAAATAATAAAATGAGAATATAAATAGAATGATATAACTTAGATAGTAAGAAATATATTATCTCAATCAACCTATTTAATAACTAAAAACATTTTAACAAATGTGAAATAGGAATGGAGAATCCACAGGAGCAGGAAATAAAAGGACATAAAGGGGAGAAGTACTCAATATCACAAATAATATGTGATATGCATATAAAAACACTTCTACCATTTACCAGATTGGCTAAAATAAAATGATTTAAAATATCAAGATTGACAAGAGTGTAAGTAAGGAAACCTTTTCTTCAATTTCTTATGGAAGTGTGAGTTTGAATAGCTACTTTGGAGGTTAGCTCTGTGGTACTTATTCGAATAAAAATATGCAAATATCCTATGTGGTAGGCAGAATAATGACCCCTCAAAGCTGTTCAACCCCTAATCCCCGAAACCTGTGAATATGTTATGTTACATGGCAAAGGGGAAGTAAGTTTGTAGACAGAATTAAGGTTGCTAACCAGATAACTTTAAGACAGAGAGAATATCTTGGGTTATTTGGGGAAGAGGGCCTGATGTAATCACAAGATTACAATCTCCTTTACGCACAGGAGGGGGGGGGGAGAAGAGGTCAACGTGATGCAATGTGAGAAAAACTCAACCCATTGTTGCTGGCCATAAAGATGGAGGAGTGGGCCAAAAGCCAAGGAATGCTGGCAGCCTCTAGAACCTGGAAAAGGTGAAAACAAATTCTCCCCTAGAACTTCCAGAAAGGAACACAGCTGTGCTGACACCTTGACTTTAGCCAATGAGATCCATGTCAGACTTTTGACCTGCAAAATTGTAAGATAAAAAAAAAAAAAGTGTTACAGCAGCAATAGGAAACAAATATACCCTATCACCCCATGGAAAAAATGGCAGAAATTATAAACTAGCAATTCACTTAAGGAGAAAAAAAAATGCCTCAACTCACGCTTAAGAATAAATATATCAAATGAAGCAATGAGTTACTTTTTATTCATTAGAGTTGGAAAATTTTACAATCTTGATAATATTCAATGTTGACAATGATGTGAGACCATGACACTCTTTCACTATTGGCAAGTGTGGAAATAAAAATATAGTTTGGAAGGGAATCTTACAGTATCTATTAATATTTAAAGTGATCATACCTTCAGACCCAGCTATATCAACTTCTAAGAATCTATCCTGCCGAAGAAATGCTTTCCCATTTGCACAAGGACAGTCATTGCTTCCTCATTTGTAATAGTGGAAATTTGACAGTGACCTAAACATTTATCAATAGAAAAAGCATATATAAAGTGCATATAAAGGTATACATGTTGAAAAAAGCAAATCACAATACAGTACATATAGTATATGTGTAAAGATAGATAGATAGATAGATAGATAGGATATAGACATGGATATGAATGAGATGAAAGTGTCCTGGGTTGTTATTAAAATTGCATATTTTATCTAAAAGAGAAAAATTGTGAGATCCACAAAGTTGGTCTTTAATACCCTCTCTACCTTCCTCAACTTCAAATTCGTCTTTACCTCCAATCAGTCAAGCTTGCTGAGAGTTCTAATTGCCTGAGAGCATCCCTCCCTAGGGGATTTTCATTTTAACAAGAAGCTCTGAAAGAAGATATAGGAAAGGTGTTCTAAGAGTAGAATTTTAGAAATGCGTCTTCAGATACAAGGACAGAGGTAGGGGAGCGAGAAGTAGGAATTTCCTTGATAGCCCTGAAAACATATCTGCAGGCAGCGAACTCTCAGATGCCTGGGAAGGTCAGTCCTGATTGGGGGTGATGAGCACAAGGTCAGAGCCATGGGGAGCAGGAAGCAGTTGATAGAGGGCTTCTCCAGCTAAGCGAAGGAGTGAAGATTTTAACTGTCAGGAAAGCAGAGGAACTGGATGAAAAGTAGTTGAGGGAAGTATTGTGGGGAATTGGTAATTTTTCAGGTCTCCCGGAGGCCATGAGGATAACAAGGATCTGAATAAAAATAACCTGCACCTACCTAGCTATGACTCTAAGCCTGGCCCTAATCTAAGCAGCTTCACTTGTATTAACTCATTTAATCCTCACAAAAGTCCTTGGATGGAAATACTATGATTAGAATCCCCATTTCACAGGTGAAGACAGGGAAGCAACATCAGTGAAGCGGGCATGTGACAGAGCCAGGATTCAAACCCCAGCACGTTGGCTCCAGATTATCTGCCGGTAGCCACAGATGGAAGCAGGCAAAGCAGGTAAAGCTTAGACACAGTGTTGATTGACTCTTTCGTGTAGTATCTTTTAGCACTAAAGGTCATGTTCTGAGATGTATGGGGTGAAGAAAGACTCCTCTCAGGGGACAGGGAGAGTCACTTATGACTCCCTAAATATGCTACATAATTTCATGCTTTAACTCTGCTGCTGCTGCTCGTTCCTCCTTGCAGGAACATACTTAAAAAAAAAAACAAAACAGCAACCTCATTTTGAGTATGTTTCCCTTGTGAAGGCTCACTGGACTCTGCTTCCCCCCCACACCACCACTTGGGTCCCCTTGAACTCTTACCATACGTCTAGCATGTAACTGCCCAACATCAGTGCAGGCACTCACTTTTTGTGCCTGACTTCTCACTGTATCCCCATCTCTGATCTTCCTGACAGCAGCGACTATACCAATGTGGTTATCAGGCTCTTTCCTTTGGTGAGGAGCAGAGGCACGCTATTGCTGACTCAGTAAATAGAGTTCATTACAAGGCTATACACAGGATATAAAGAACAGAAAACACTCCCAGTGGCTTCCTGTAGTGCTAGACTACTCTTCAGAACATAGCACCTCTGTGTTGCCGTGACCCTGCGGCAGTGGGCAAGGGCTTCCTGATAATTGTGCCTGGCCATTATGATGACTCAGCCTCTGCTTCTCTCGCCTGTACCGGCTTATGCTGCTTCTGGCTCACATTTTCTCTCTGAATCCCATATACAAATTTCCCATGAGATTTGTTTTCGTATAATAAACATTATTTTTTTAAAGAAGTTGCAGATTACCGAAATGTTACATCAAAAGAATAAAGGATTCACATATACCTCACCCCCTCCCCCTCCTCCATTTTTCCCTATTAATAATTTTTAGTATGGTACATTTGTTACAATTGATGAACCAATATTGAAGCCTTGCTGCTAACCAAGCTCTACATAGTTTACAGTATGGTTTATGCTTTGCACTGTACAGTTTTATAGGTTTTGACAAAATGTATAATGGCCTGTATTCATCATTGCAATATCATGCAGAACAATTCCAGTACCCTGAAAATGCATGTTCCACCTATTCTCTTCCTCCCCTCAGAATCTCTGATAACCACCATCTTTATATCCATGTTACAAGTTCTTCTATTACTACAATAATAATAAATCTGCTTTGGTCCATGGTTGCATTCCATGCTTATGTTTGTTCATTCCTCAATCTTGATGATTTTGGGATGGTGATGTCCACTCTGCTTCAGATTGAGAAGGGGCTTAGATCTTATGGGTCAGATGGAAGGGACTGTTTTACTTGTAGCTGTAGCTACTCTTTGATTTTAATTTCCCTATTAATGAATAGTCTACCCATTTTATTTGAACCTATAATTAGTCCTATACCTGTTAAATATATGTCTGAGACTTAAATCTTCAGTCTGTTCTTATGCCGGTTGAACCCTGAATCTCAGCAGAGTTGCAGCCAACACCTACTTTCCAGTTCATTGGACTCATCCAGGACAATTCCCACGAGATTTTCTTTAGCCACTGTATTATTAGTCAGCCAAAGGGCACTAATGCAAACTACCAAGAATCTGTTGGCTTTTATGAAGGGTATTTATTTAGGGTAGAAGCTTACAGTTATAAGGCCCTAAAGAGTCAAACTCAAAGTACCATAAGAGGTAATTTCTCACCAACTGTCTGTTGCCATGTGTTGAAGCAAGATGGCTGCCGATATCTGTGAAGGTTCAGCCTTCCTCTTTCCTCTTAAGGCTCCATGGTCCCAGCTTTTTCCGATCTCAGCTGTAGGCTGGCATAAAGCTCATCTCTCAGGGCTTCTCAACTGTTCTGTTCTCTTCACAAGGTCGGCTGTAAACTATCAGGTGAATGTCTCATCTCTCCTCAGGGCTCCAGTGTCAAAATCAAGTTTTCTCCTCTGTCGTGTCTTTTTCTGTGTAATTACTTCTCTTGTCTACCTCTGCCTGAGAATCTGTTTTATTGGCCTGCCAAGGGGATGGGGACTCAACCCTGCATGTCCTAATGACGTGGTTGAATCAGAGCCCTGATCTTGATTTAATAAAGTAAAAGTGAAATCTCTGAATTTAATACAATCAAAGGGGTATCACCCCTAGAGGAAAAGATCAGTTTACAAACATAATCAATATCTCTTTTTGGTATTAATAAATAATATCAAACTGCCACAGCCACCATGCAGAATAGTCAGCTGTTGCTGACCAGTGCTCATGAACAAGGCCACCTCAAAAATCTGGCCAGCCTATTGCTAGCTATGTTTGTGCCAAGCACTGATTCCTATATAATCAATGATGACCATAGTATTGGGGTCATGTAATGCCACACCATGGTGACTCATGGGGAATAAAGCACCAGTGGCCAGTTCCACCAAAGGAAGATTTAGTCATTAAGCTAAATTTAGCATTTAGCATTAAGCTCACTGTGTCCTGTTCAATCATAACTTATCATGTCATCTAACATAATGTCTTGCATACATCAGATAGTCAACATATTGAGTGTATAAATACTAATTGGCAATGAGCTAAAAAAAAGATGTCCTGAAATGACAAAAGATGCATGAAAGAAGGTAGGAAACCAAGGAGTTTTGCATTT
Source organism: Tolypeutes matacus (assembly GCA_026826555.1). NCBI lineage: Eukaryota > Metazoa > Chordata > Mammalia > Cingulata > Chlamyphoridae > Tolypeutes > Tolypeutes matacus. The sequence continues at coordinate 27,363,699 of JAKSZT010054215.1, read as the reverse complement.
TTACTTCTGAATTCTTCATTTATGTAATCATTTGGCAGTTGTTTATGAAATGTGTAATATGAAAATGTCGAATACTGTCAGGCAGTGTGCTGGGTGTGTAGGATACAAAATTAAGTGAGATAAGATCCCTGACTTTGAGAATTTCATTCTAATGGATGAGACTGGCAAGTAAAGAGTACTACAATGCAGTATTTTAAGCGAAGTAGAATTCCAGGGTGTCTCAGCTTGAGAAAAAGGAACAGGAATTGTTTGCTTCCCAAAATCTTGAAAAAAGAGTAAACAGGCTGAGGAAGTGGGAAGTGTAAAGAATTTGGAAATCCATTTTGATAGAGTTTTCCACAAAATCCTTAAGTCACGGAGCTAAAAGAAAAAATTTTAAAGTCCACATTAAACCAAATTACTGGTTTGTAATTACTCTCCCTTGAACAATGGCTACCCATTAGGAAGACTCTCAAGTGCACTGAAGCCTACCCAAGTACAATTATTGGAAAATAATCAAATGGCAGAATGTGAGGGATTGTTGCCTATCCCCCTACTTGTTTTCAGGTTAGTGGACAGTCCTACTGAGTTCCCTTCTCTGTAATTAGTTATCTGTATGGATTTTAATGTACATACTTATTGCAATTAACTGAATTATTAGGATGTGCCAGATTTCTAGGTAATTAATCTTTTGTAGGTAGACAAGCCTCGTGAAGGGTAGAGTATGTACATAAGAGAAGCTTCACATGGTTAGGCTGTTTTTCAGTCCTTCTAATAGAGACACTGTTGAGATAATGTCTTTCTACCTGAAAAGCATGCTTTGAGGGGTGACTGGTAAATGAAGCTGTTATTTCTATATCTGGGGCAAGGCTCTCCCTATTTAGAAAGTTACTAAATGGTATGGAAAAAAGAAGGACATGGAGATACCAAATGTTTCTAAAGCAATGGGAAAGATGCTGAGGTATGGAGGCCATTTAATTTAGGCTGCAATGGTGCTAAAAACTGTGTAGCCAAGAAAGAAGAAAATTAAGAAAGGAACAGGTGGGGGCATGTTTGAAAAACTAGAACATGCAGAAGGAAAGCTATTGGTCCTAGTGTGTGTGGAATGAGTTGCCATATGGTGCATTGTGGGAACACGGGCTAAGGCACAAATGAAACTTTCACCAAATGACCTTTTTATTACTTATACAGAACAAAGGGTCCAAAAGAGTAGAGGAAAAGACACTACCATGGCCAGTCTTCCAGGGAGACCAACTGTTCGGGTCAGGGGACAGCAGCTCCGCATGCCCCACTTCAGTGTTGGAAAGGAGAGATAAATCTGTGCTGCCGATGGCAGGGTATTTTTACAACCCAGGGGGAGAGGACCCTGCCATTGAGCGTTCCCACCCTGGTAAGCAGTTGAAACTGCTTGTTTCAGCTTCCTGGTTCAAGGTATGGTCAGGCCTTTTCATTAGACCTAACATCTCTCTTGGGCTGCAGAATGGAAACAGACAGAAACATCTGCTCACAACAGAAAAGGAGGCGAGGTGATTAAGTGTTGGGAGATGGCCACTTAGATGTGTCTCTGAGTTCACCAGTAGGGTGCTCAAGAAGGCAAAATTAACATTAAAGGCTAACAACTGGAGCCACCTAATAGTTGAATGAGCAATGTTTATAACAGAAATCTTCCAGTTCTTGGAAGTGCAACACAGAGGCCAGAAATTATTAGAACAAATCTTAATCTTAGGGCCCTTCCAAATACAAGATTGTTTATGTGAGGTATTGTCAAAAAACTTTCATTTCCATAAATGTGCTTCTCAGTGACTGGTCAAATGGTTTGAAATATTCACATGTATTCATTTATTTATGAAGATCCTGGCTTGTTTGCAAAGGCATTTACATAAAAAATTCCTGTCCTTAGAGTCCCCCTATTGAGTTAGAACATTACATCATCTCCTGGGGGTCCAATTAAACTATAAACATGATTATAATAACTCTTTAATTTTCTCTTTTGACCCATTAAAAAAACCGCATGAAAGAAGTAGGTGAGTTATTATCCCTATTTTACAGATGAGAAAACTCATTTCAAGGGACTGTGTTACTTGGGGTATGGAGGTAGGGCCCATTAGCAGATCATGACATGTTCAGATACATGCACGGATCTCTTCATCAGAGGAGTTATAGGCTTGTGTAAGAGAGGATTTCCTGAAGCTAACAGTGAAATTATGTTGCCCCAAACCATCACATCTTTTATTCCCAACAGGTAAGTTATGTTGGGAGGTCTCAGTTTTAGCCGCAACCCACACCCACCCACCCCCATTTTGCAGTCATTCTCTAGCCTGAGCTGGAAGAAAGAACATTACCATCTGGAGACATGGTCAGTCCAGATCCACACCGTTGTTTTAAGTGCTGATCATGTATCATTTTCTGGGAGTGGCCATTTCTACTTCTATGCACATTATGTTTTCCTGTTCTTTCTGTTGGATCATCATTGTTGGATTATTTGATGGACAGTGGCTGCGCGTTTGAAGCACTGGAGATCACACATTTTGCAATACACACACACACACAAAACCACTAAGACAAGGATTTTCATCAGTTTGCAGTCTGCTTCTAATCTATTAGCCAAAGCTGCCCAAATTTTATCAAGACAATAGGAATTCCATCCTTAACCCAAAGTACCCATAGAATCAGACTTGGGAATATTAGTCGAATTCTTCAGCTTTCTCTGTCTCCTTCCCTCCCTCCCTCCCATTGTGTTTCACAGAACATTTTAGTAATATTACATATCTCAGGATATAGGCCCAACATTCTTCTCCTCAGGTAGCACAGGTTCTACCTTGAAAAGCCAATATTTTATCTAGGACTGCTCTGTTTTGAATCATCACATGTTCAATCTCATGAACTCTTCAGGCGAGGTGTTCTTTGGCCTTAAAGGCATTATTAATTCTCTTGTCGATATCTGAGCCAAATGAATATAGGAGGTTCCCCACTTGCCAGGTCTCTTGTTAATTATGAACCGAAGAGGCTTGAGGATGGAACAAATCAGCTCAGAAGTTACCCTCAGTGGTTAAGGTTTTGCATCTCAAATTGAGATACAATGTTTCCCCTTCTTGAATTATCTAAAGAGCTCATTTGCTGAGAGGGGCAACAAATGAGTCAGAATGGGCCATGAGTAAAATCAGACTACCCTGCAAGCAGGCATCAATTTATCAGGGTAACAAATCCCTGTCCAAGTTGCAAGTAGTAGCCAATAGATTATTTAAGCCAATAGACTGTTGTTTATTTGGAATTCTTGTTAACTGAAAACATTCTTAATTGATATATATTTCTATGGTAAACTAACATCCTCTGTCATAATTAAGAGTGAAAAATTAGGAATTTCTTTTTGAGGTAACGTAAATATTCAAAAAGCGACTGTGGTGATAGTTGCACATAGCTGCACAACTAAAACATTGAATCTGCAAATATACTAAAAACACTGAAATGTAAACTTTAAAAGGATGAATTGTATGTTATGTGAATTATAGTTCAATAAAGCTGTTTTTTTTTAAGAAAAAATGTGAAATGTTAGATACATTCCTATTACATTTTGAGATAATTCAAGGATATCCTCTGACATTTCTATTAATAATGCAAATAACTAATATTTATTGATTTTACTATGTGCCAGGCAATGTAATAATCACTTTAAATATTTACTCATTTAATCTTCTCATTAACTCTATAAGGTTGGGAAAATTATTACCCCTATTTTAAAGGTGAAGAAAATGAGGCAGAAAGAGTTTAAAGTAATTTACTTAAGATACTTGGCAATGGGCCAGGATTTGTACTTCGGTAGTTTGGCTGCAGAATCCATGTAAGATCACATGCCAGTGAAAATAGCACTTCCACTGTCTGAGGCAAAGGTTTTGGGTTTCAATGGCCATCACTTTCCTTTTATGTCTGACTTCAGGGAAGCTGAGTTATCCTTAGAAAGGAAGGGGTGAGCAAATCCCGAGCAGAAGCAGACGTATACACTGAAAAATTTAGAGCTGGGATGGAAGATTCTTATGTGGATAATTCAAATAGAGGGTCAGCATGCTCTTGGGGTCCTAGGATTTGAGTACTTGGGCCTGGACACTCTCTCATTCCCGACCATGGCATGGCTGCATGGACACTGCCAGGAGTTCCTATGTGATTATCTTATTCTTATATTTCCAAGGCTCACTGACAACACTTCTGATTAGTACATTGTTGTTGTTGTTTTTAAGCTACACTAATAGTACTCACTTCTGCCAAGTAGTGCAGTTTTGGGAGCCTTGATGTTTCTTCTCGAATCTATTATCTCCTGAAATATTTTAGAGTCAGGTAAATTGAGGTATAATTTGCATTGTATTGCATTATTAAATTCGCCCTTCTTAAGTGTACAGTTCTGTGAACTTCAATGAACATATGCACTAGGGTAACTACCACCACGGGCAAAATACAGAACATTTCCATCATCCTAAAATTTCCCTTATACCACCTTGTAACATTCAGCATACAAATATCGCCCATTTTTTTTTTTTTTGCTAGATTTATCCCTAATTCTCTCATATTTTAAAACCCTAGTAAATAATTATTTTTATTTTCAATTGTTCATCACTGGCATAGAATACAATTGATTTTTTTCATATGTTGCATATTGACCTTATATCCTGCAACCTTTCCAAACTCACATATTAGTTCCAAAAGCTTTGTTGTAATTTCACACACTGTATTTTTCAGTTCTAGGATTTTCATTTAGTTTTTACTTGATTATTTCTATTTCTTTTGTTGAGATTTCTTACCATTTCATTAATTGTGAGCAGATTGTGGGTTTTTCTTCATTGGGGAGTATTTGATAAATTTTAAACTGCTTGTTCCTAATTCCCTACATCTGGTTCATTTTGGGATTAATCTTGATTGATTTTTTTTTTTCTCTTGAGAACGTGTTCCATTTCCTTGGTTCTTTGCCTATCAGATAACTTGGTAATATATCCTGGATGTTGTGATTATAAGTTTTGGAATTAGTTTTATCCACCCAGTGCTGTATCTTGGCTGGGCTTAAATAGCAAATGCTGTGTTTTCATGGCAGCTCCTCTGCCAGTTCAAGTCTTCCATGTTCAGCTGAGCTGTACTGAGTCTGTTTCAGACATGTTTGGTTCAGGGATTAATTAGAGGTTTGAATAGAGAGGATTTTGAAATTCTACTCTTTTGTTCTCTTCTTTCCTTTTCTGGATTTCACCATTTTCATCAGCAGTCGTTAGTATCCACTTTCAGTTTTCTGGTTCATTCAGCAAAAGAGATGGCAGTTCTTTAACTAGCTCTCTGACACCAATGCACAGATCATCTCACTAAGTTCCTGAAAATTGAGAACTTACTTTGCATAGTTCCCCTCCTCCTGTCCTCTGAAAGTAAGTTTGCCATCAAAATCTGTCAGCTTGCCATCAAAATCTGTCTGCTTCGGTTGGCTTTCCAGTGACTTCAGGTGGTTACTTTCATAGGATGCCCAGTATTTCATAGTTATCTTCTGTGGGAGGATCCTCCAGTAGGTTCGTAATCTGTTATTACAGGAAGCAGAAGTAAAAAGTTGATTGTTTAAATTTCAGATATAGGGGTATTTTCCCAGATATTTTTCTATATTTTTAGTTTGGTTTCTTTGTGGTCAAGTAACCAACTTCATATGATTTCAATCCCTTTAAATTTATTGACATTTGTATTATGACCTAGAGTATGGTCCATCTTGTTATATGTTTTATACATAATTGAAAATAACGTGTATTCGGCTGTCATTGGTATGGGAGACGGGTGCTCAACCATTTGAGCCACATCCATCCCCCCATTGGTTGGAAAGTTTATAAATATCAATTTAATTGAGATGGTTGATAGTGGTGTTCAGGTCTTCTATATCCTTACTGATTTTCTGTCTACCAGCTCTATCATTATTGAGAAAGGAGTGTTAACATCCCCAAATGTAATTGTGGATTCACTTATTTTATCTTTTAATTCTGTAAGGTTTTGCTTCATATGTTTTTAAACTCTATTATCAGATGTATGAACATTTAGGACTTTTATGTCTTATTGATATTTTGATCCCTTTATTATTATATAATGTCCCATTTTCTCTCTGGCCATTTTTCTTGTTCTGAAGTCTGCTTTGTCTAATATTAATTCAGCCAGATGTCTTTTGATTTGTGTTTGCAAGGTATATGTTTTTTCCACCCTCTTTTAACCTATCTATGAATTTTTATTTAAAGTTGGTACTTTGTTGATGCAAATAGTTCTTGCTTTATATTCTATTTGGTGATCTCTGTTTTTTACTTGGAATGTTTAGATACTTTTACATTTAATATTATTATTGATATGGTTGGATTTAAATCTATCATTCTGCTAGTTGTTTTCTATTTGTTCACTCTATTCTTTGGTCCCTATTCTCTTTTTCCCGGCCTTCTATTGCATTGAGTATTTTTTAATGCCATCATTCTAGTAAGCCTTCCATTTGTTCAGGTGACAAACACCTGTTCTTAAAACAGAGTTGTTTGTCCAAATGTGCAAACCCTTTTCCAGAATAAAATGAATTTTAAGAATTTCCTGAAGATAACAGTGAAGTTATCTATTACTTTGCAGTCTTATCTTTCTGCAACAAGGATCTCCTGAAGCAATTATGTTATGTTGTTACAGGTCATCTCAGCTAAGTATAATTAAGAGATATAAGTAGGAGAATGGATAGTGTGGCATTGTTACACACAAAAATCCTATGCAGCAGTAAAACGTTAATTAGTGAACTTGAACTAAAACAACATGAAAATGATGAATCTCAAAAAAAGTGAAAAAAGCAAGTTGTCAATGCATATGTAGAGTATGACATCGTATCAATTCAAGAACATGTAAGCAGTAAAACTACAAAGAAAATAAAGGGAGTGGGAAAAACAAAATTCCGACTAGTATTTAGTACCCAAATACTCCCTTTTATGATCAGGTATCACCTGACAGTCAATCTTCAGTAAACTGAGCATTTTCAAATTGCTTCCACGTATTGGAACTCAGTTGTATCTCTGTAAGACAAAGAGATGTTGTTTTAATACCCACTAAGGGTTCTTACAGAAATAAAATCCGTTGATTGTATGACTATATTGAACCTCCCAAATGCTGACTTCTTCTTGGTTTCAATTACTTGTGTACTGATTACTTACGTGTGATGATAGAACTTCAATTAGGTAGACTCTTAAATAGATTTGATAGGATTTTCAGGTAGGTGGTAAGACTAAAAGTCAAGAAATACCTCTTTGTTTGAGCAGGTGGGTGGAAATATGAGAATGATAACCTTTTCCTTCAAATAAAGAGCTTAGCGTGGATTTTAAGATTTTTCACGTGGAAAATTTTTACGTTCTTCATGGAAGATTTGCCTTCATAAAGATTACAGGTTTTAGGATTCTGGAAACTAGATTAACTCTCCTGTCTCCTTCAATTCAGGAAATAATTAGTCTTCGATTTCTTTCTGTATAGTTAGCATTAATATTTGACACAGGAGAGATCTTTTGCAAATTCCTTTTCTGTAATTTGTGTTTTTCTCTCATTTCTTGCAAGCCAGCATTTCCCATCTCAGAGAAACTGTTACACGCATTAATCAAGGGCAGCATGTGTGTTTCATGACATTATGTACACACAGCCGTGGGGACCTGGAAATAATCGTTAATGAACTTTTGTCTCTCTCACAGAGCAGAGCACACAGCTTCTGACATCCTGTTGTGCCTTCATTTTTCCTCTCATCCCCCCCTCAGCCTTAAACCCTAAGCAGACACTTTAGAATCTTCTTTCATTTTTCTTGCCCTCAGAATGCTCAGATTGCAGCTATGAGATCCAAACTGCTCATTTCCCAAAGATTTGGATTGCTGGCAAGGAAACTTAGTGGCAAGGCTATTGCATCTGACTAAAGCCTTAAATCCCTAAAGATGCAAGACCTCCTGAGACACTCTTCAGATGCTAATATGCACACAGAATGCTTCTGGCCCCAGCTGGCCTTCACCTGCAGCTCTGACAGGCAGGAGTCTCCAGAATGAGGTCCTGGTTTCCATAAAAATAGGATAGGCACAAATGGTAAATGAGAGAGATTTTGTGCAAGCTATAAAATTATTTAAAGTCAGCTTCCAGACAGCTCAAACTAATTGCTGTGAATACAAAGCCCAGGCAGGAGCCTCCCTTGTCTTCTGTCTTTAGTAATTCACTTGAGACTGGGTAGCTTGAATCATCTGCTAATGCCCACACCTAAAATTAAAGGATGCTGCTAAATTTAAGATGCAGTCAGCATTGATAATATTCAAGTATGTTTTATGCACAGGAAAGAAGTGCTATGTGGTAGTGAAAAACATTAATGGGTCATTTAGAATTGTCCCTAGCTGTTTCCTTGGTTTTATGGGGGAATCTGGTTAAATGTAGTGAAATTGTTGTTATTAATATAGTCTTATGACTGCTTTCTGTTATTGCTGGGCAAAGGTTGCAGCCAGTTTATCCTACTTTCTGTAAAACAATTTTGTAAATGAAAAACTATTTAATTCATCAACATATTCCAGGGTTCAGTCAGCTGAATACAAGTTTAGAGATGAACTGTATCATCCTTTTCCTACTCATTCTTTCTCTCCACGAGGTATAGAGTATATAGGATATCAGTGAGAGCAGGTGTCAGACTAAGGTTTCCTTACCAGATCACAAAAAGCTGCTTCTACTTCTCCCAAGTGTGCAGGTAATTCATGAGACACTTTGTTTTAAGATTATTATGATTTAAAACAGTGGTTCCCATGCTTTTAAAATAGAGACTGCCTTTGACATTAACAAAAATACATCCCCTCAAGATTTCAGATACCTTTTTAGTTCCTATTGCCTTAGAATGTACGTGGATAATATGAATTCAGTAATATTTTAAAGTGAGTTGTTTTTTAGTTTATTGTAAATGTATATATGTACATGAGAAATTATTGTACATATATATATATAAGACATTTATTATGCCTACAATGTTTAGTAAATATATGTATGGATTCCAGGATGCTTCTCAAAATCTTTATGAACTTTCCAATGGTCCTCTGTCTCTTCTCCCAGGTAGAAAACTAAAAATGTACAGGAAAAAACAAAAACAAAAACAAAATACTCAAGCTAATGAGTCACGAGGCTAGAGTTATCTGTATTCGGTCATTTAAACTCTCCACTCTTCAGCTTTCCCATTATAAAATAAGGGTGGTTAATAACTGCAATATTTATCTCATAGATTATACTAAAAGTGATACCCAATGATGATGGCTTCTTGTCCCTCAAGTACTCGTAGTTCTGTAGTTGATAGATGGCAAAAGCAAGCACGCTACTCTGGTTCTATGTAATGTTAAAGTTGCTAGTAACTGGGGAAGAAACAGAAAAAAGAGAGATGAGTAGATGGTGACTCAGCACTGACACAATGCTTTAAACAAGAGTTAAATATTTGATTTAGTAAAAGTGGAAAATAATATTGTTTGCTTATGTGGGGACTACAATAGGACTATTTCAAGAACTTGTCCAGAGGATGAAAATATTTCAGAAAACATCTGTTTAAATTATGAAGATCACTTCTGCTTCCAGGAAGGTGGGGTATTTGTTATTTTCCTGTCCTTCAAGCTAAGTACACCTGAAAAATCTGGATGTTATATAGAAAGCAAATATACAAAGATTCTCAGAGGTAGAGAGAAAAGGCAGATCAGCCAAGGACTTCATGACTCAAGAAAAGACACTGTGGTAATTTCCCTGGACTTTCTTTTGCCTCATATATCTCAGAGTAGGACCTGAAGAGGTGGGCAATTCAGAAACTTCAATGGTATAGACAAAAGAAGCAGCAACAAAAGTCTGCTCTCTCTAGTCAGAAGACTAGAACTGGGGACAACCTAGGAAGACTGAATATTTTTGGACAATAATTGCTCTACTACAGTTAAACATCATAAAAGAAAACGTGGCCCCACCCTGACCTAGAGCAGCAATGGCTGAGTAGGGAGCTTAGACATCCATTCTTACCAGGCTGTAACAATGCGTGCCAACTCCCTGCCAGGATGGCATCAGAGAAGACCACATAGGGAGCTGGGATAATGAGCCCTCACTCCTTTTCAGGGTCTGTTTAGACTATACAGGGATGCTGGCCTTCCATTCATCCCCATCCCTCAGTAAATAAGGATCCTCTTCCTTATAGTCAAGATGGTATCAACAGAGGCCTAGTGGGGAGCTGGAACCCCAATCCTCACCCATCAGTATAAGAAGCCCCTCCCAACCTTGGTTGTCAATAGAGGTCCAGTGTGTAACCTAGACAGTAACAAAGAAGTACTAGCTCTTCCATATTGGATCAGTTTCTTCACAGTAAGCTACTTAAAATAGTAGGTTTAAATGAAATTCAGAGTCTCACAATATAATGCCTTAAATATCCAGATTTTAATGAAAAATCAATTGTCATCAAAAGAACCAGGAAAATATCACCTGGTATATTAGTCAGCCAAAGGGGTGCTGATGCAAAGCACCAGAAATTGTTTGGTTTTTATAAAGGGTATTTGCTTGGGGTAGAAGCTGACAGCACAAGGCCCCAAAGAGTCCAACTCAAGGTGTCAGAAGAGGTACTTTCTCACCCAGTGCCTGTTGCCACATGTTGACACAAGATGGCAGGTGATGTCTGCAAGGGTTCAGTCTTCCTCCTCCTCCCAAGGCTCTGTGGTTCCAGCTTCTTCCAAAATCAGCTGTAAGCTGGGATAAGTCTTGTCTCTCTCCCTGGCTCCATTTTCTCCAGGCTCAGCTGCTCTGCTTTCTCCACAAGGTTGGCAGTAACTTCTCAGGTGAATGGCTTGTCTCTCTTCCTGGGGTCTCTGCAATGTCTAATGGAGCCTTCTCTTTTCTCACATATCTGCTTCTCTGTGTATTTACTTCCTGGGGCTCCAGCATTAAAACTCCATCTAACTCTTCTGCCATGTAGTTTTCTCTGTGAGTCCCTACCCACCAAGGGGGTGAGGACTCAATGTCTTACTGATGTGGCCCAATAAGAGCCTTAGTCATTATTTAATCAAGTAAAAGTGAAACCTCTGAATCCAATCCAATCTAATATGTCCAGAGGGACAGACCAGTTCACAAACATAATCCAATATCTACTTTGGAATTCATGAACAATAGCAAACCAATACACTTGGAGTGCAAAATGACAAAAGATAACACTGGAGTGATGGAGATGTTAGAATTATTTCACAAAGATTTTAAAGCAGCCATCATTAAGTGCATCAATGATCAAATTTGAAAATGCTTGAAACAGATGAAAAACTGGAAAGTTTTGGCAAAGAAATAGATGATGTGAAGAAGAAGCAAATGGAAATTTTAGAAGTGAAAACTACAAAATTGGAATTAAAAAAAATTCATTGGATGAATTTAACAGCAGACAAGAGAGGGTAGAAGAAAGAAAGTTTCCTTAAAGACAGAATAATATAAATTAGTCAATCTGAACAATGGAGAGAAAATAGACTGAGACAAAAATGTGAACAGAACCTGAAGGATGTGTAAGACTGTAATAGAAGATCTAACATTTGTTTCATTGGAGGTCCTGAAGGAGAAGAGAAAAAGAGTAGAACTGAAAAATTACTTAGAGTAATAATGGCTGGAAAATTTCTAAATTGTGCAAAAGACATAAACCTGAAGATTCAAAATGCTGTGTGATCTCCAATTAGGATAAATTTTAAAAATATCTATACTGAGGTAAATCAGAGTCAAACTTCTGAAAACTAAAGACAAAGAAAAGAAAAATGAAAGCAGTAAGAGAAAATTGACACCTTAACTATAAGAGAAAAGCAGTTTGAATGCTAGCATATTTCTCATCAGAAACCATGGAAGCCATAAAGAAATGGCACAGCATTTTTTAAGTGCTGAAAAGTACTGTCAAACCAGAATTCTGTGTCCAGCAAAAAATATCCTTTGGAAATAAAGGGGTAATCAAGACATTCCCAAGGAAGGAAAACTTAGATAATCAGTTGCCAGCAAAGCTACCTAAAAAAATGGCTAAATGAAGTTATCTAAAAAGAACAGAAATGATTAAAAAAAAAAAAAAAAAAAAGAATTCTGTAACACCAGAATGGAAGAAAGAACAATGTAAAGAGTAAAAAATATAGGTAAATATAATACATTTTACTTCAAATCTTGAGTTTTCTAAATTATATTTCACAGTTAATATAAAAATTTTAACATTCATGTTCTAAATATATATAGAGAGGTGATGTTTAAGACAATTATAATTACACTCTAAAACACTGTAGATATACCAAAATGGAATGCCCCAAAGTGTTCAGAGGGCCCACAGAAAATAAGGAAAAACAAAACAGAGAAATGAAAGAGAGAACAAATAGAGAAAATAAATGTCAGGCTTAAGTGCTAATATATCACTTATTACATTAAATGTAAATGGTCTAAATGCAACAATTAAAGACAGAGATAGGAAAGTGGATTGAAAATCAAGTTCCAATTATATACTGTCTACAAGAATTCACATCAAATATGATACAGGTAAGTAGAAATTAAAAGGATGGAAAAGATATATTGCTAATCAAAGGAATATCAATCAAAAGAAAGCAGAAGTGGCTATGTTAACATGAGGTTATTAGACTGCAAACAAAGAAAATTATCAGTGGCAGAGACAGGGACAAAACATAATGATAGAAGTGTCAATCCACCAAGAAGGCATAACAATCATAAATGTATATACTCCAAACAATAGAGATGGCAAAATATGTAAAGCCAAAACTTACAGATCTCTAAGGAGAAATAGACAAATCTACACTTATAGTTGGAGGGTCTGGCATCCATTTCCAGTATTGATAGAACAAATAGACAAATTGCAAGAAAAAGAAAGATGGCGCAAATACTATCAACCAATAGGTTCTAATATACATTTGTAGAATACTCCACCCAGAAAATATAGAAGACAAACTCTTTTTAAGATACCACAGAACATATTCCAAGATAAACCATATCCTGTAATATAAAACAAACTTCATAATATTTAGTAGAGTTGAAATCATACAGAACAATAAAGGAATCAAAGTATAAATCAATAACTGAAAGACAACAGGAAAAGCTCCAAACTCTTGGAAACTAAACAACACACACTGAAGTTATCCATGGGTCAGACAAGAAGCCTCAATTGAAATTTTAAAAAATACATTGAATTAAATGGAATGGTCATATAAAAAATTTTGGGCTAGGGCTAAATCAATGCAAGAGGGAAATTTATATCACCAAATGCTTTTGTTTAGAAAGAGGAAAAATTCCAAATCCAGTAATCTGAGATCTCAGTTCAAGAATCTAGAAAAAGTAGAGCAAAATAAGTTTGAAGTAAAGAGAAAGAAGGAAATAATAGGGATAAGGGCAGAAATCAATAAAATAAAAATAATTCAAAGAAATAAAAAGCTGTTTTTTTTCAAATATGAATAAATTGACAAACCTTTGGTAAGACTGACAAAAGTAACAATAGAGAAGATAAAAATTACCAATATCAGGAATGAAACAGGATATATCCCTACGTACCCTGCCAAAAACAAAAGAATAATGGGAAATGACATGAACAACTATACACAGGTGAATTTGACAATCTAAATAAAATGAGGCTATTCCTTGAAAGCACACACTATCACAACTCATTCAATGTTAAATAGAAAATCTATAAGGCTATAGGAATTAAGGAAATTGAATTCATAATTGACAAACTCCCAAAAAAGAAATCTCCAGGCCCAGATATTTCCACTATACAAGTCTACCAAACTTTAATGAATTAACACCAGCTGTATATAAACCCTTCCAGAATTAATTTTATGAAGCTAATATTACCCCATACATTAATTGATGACTACCCTTGTGAGTCTTTGCTCTTGTAAATGAGACTTAGCCTGCAGTTGTGGGGTGCCTA